>CAWUFW010009729.1:0-600000 GCA_963921515.1 Calotriton arnoldi | reverse complement strand
ATCTTGCCTTCTCAGGGAACAAGCGGACGTGGTACTGGTGCTTCCTTTGTGGGGTGCGGAGGCCTTGGTTCCCTGTTCTCAGGCTTTTACCTCTGGAATTTGGAACAGGAATGGCTCTTTCCTCTTGATCAGTCTTCCCTGTCCATCCCTGTCCTAGCGGTGCATACACTACCTAAATTAAGACTCTCAGTCTGGAGATTGAGAGGGAGGGTTTCTTGAATAAAGGGTCTATATCCTGTTCTCTACAGTCTTCAAGACGAGCTTCCATGAATAAGGCTTAAGAGCATCATTGGGGTTCCTTTGATAGATGGTGCTGCAGAGGTCTTTGTCTCCTGTTCCTGCTCCTACTACTGAAATGTATCAGTTTCTTCAGGAAGGGTTTGATAAGGGCTTCTCACTTGCAACTCTTAAGCTTCAGTGGTGCTCCATTAAGACGTTTTGTGCTCCGTGGGACTATCTGTCCTCCATTAAACTGATGGCCTCTAGGATCTTTATGGGTTTTCAGCTCCTGAGACCTAAGATCCGTACTTCTTTTCCTCTGTGGGATCTTACCTTGGTCCTTTCTCACTTACAGGAGTCACCATATGAACCCTTGGAGTCCGTTTCTCTTAAATTCCTTACCTTGAAGGTTTTCTATTTGGTGACCATTACCACGGCCAGACATTTCGGGAAATTAAATAACCTGGGGCCATATGTATGAACACCACGTTTTGCGATTCTCAAATTGCGATTTTTAAGGAATCGCTAATTGAGAATCGCAAAACACTATGTATGTAGGATTTGCAATACATTTTGCGAATCCTACATATTCCTTAGTTGCGAATCGCAAATTGCGATTCGCAATTAAGGAATACCTCCCATTCATTCCTATGGGCCTAGAGGCCCATAGGAATGAATGGGAAGACATTCGCAATTTGCGATTCCCAATTAGAGAATCGCAAATTGAGAATGCAATTTCAAGGGTGCCAGGGTGTCTAAAGGACGCCCTGTTGCACCCCTGAAATGAGCATGGGTGCAGATGTGGCGTACATACATGCCCTAAGGGCATGTATGTGCGCCACATGGCACTTTGAAAAATGCAAAAAAGTGCATTTTTCAAAGGAATCAGAAATTACCACCAACCTGAAGTTGGTGGTAATTTCTGATTCCTTAAGGCCAAATTGCACTTTTTGGTGCTTCTTAAATTGCATTTAAGGAATCGCAATTTGCGATTCCTTAAATGCAATTGCAAAATAGGGAATCGCAAATTTTGCGATTCCTTATTTTAGCGAGGCAGTTTTGACTTCATACATACCTCTAAGCAAAATTGCATTCAGAAACGCCGAAATTCTGCGAATTTCGGCGTTTGCGAATGCAATTTGGCTTGATACATATGGCCCCTGGTCTTTCGCCATCCATATTTGTGGATTCTTGATGACAGGATAGTTTTTTTTCTGGATGCTGTTTTTTCAGCTACAATGACTGTTTATTGTTCTGTTCTCCGCTAGAAGATTACACATTTTTTTTTTTTTTTTAACTTGTTTTTATTTCGGGACATGTACAGAATACATATGGTGCATAGCTCAAGTTACAGATGTGGGGCAAATACTTGCCGCAACCTGGAATGCAACTGAGATTCTAAAGGCGCTGCATATCCCTATTAAGGTGAACAAGTAACAGTGATACAATGATCAAACAAAAACATAACCATTAAAAACTTGGCAGCGATTGGCAGAGCAGTACTTCTCATACATCCTCTAACAACAGGGACTGACGTAGTCCTACATCTATGTCCCTTCCATCTCCCCCTCTGAATGGATCCATAATGTACTCAGTAACAAGTTGCTGAGGCCTTGCCCTAATGCACTTCCCGCAGTGTGTAGCTGGGTGGTGTCCCAGGCTACAGAGGTGATCACCACACTGACAAAATACAACTATAAACCTTGTCTCCCCTCTGAGACCGGTCAGGCGCCCCCGCCGCCCAAACCCAACCGCCCAGGTTAGCCGGTGACGTACGGGTGGCCGTGGCACCCGCCAGCGCCCACAGCCTGTGTCAGGGGTCCCCGTCCACGAGAGAATGTCGGCCTCCCCACCCGCCTGCACGAGAGTCTGCAGCTTTTCTAGCAGCAACCCCCATGTCTCTCGGTCATGGTCGGCATTCTCGTCCGTGCGAGCTATACGCAGACGTTGCTCCTCCGCTACTCCCTATTCATGCATATGTGGTGTCCATTTGGGCAATCTAGGGGGCACGGGCTGCGTCCAATAATTTGCAATGCAGCGCACAGCCAGCACTAGCCTCAAGTTCGCAAATTTAAATTGTATTCTGGTCCTTGCCTTGGGGACCGGTAGAACTCCAAGGAGACAGTGCTTGATTGTTGACTCGTCCTGAAGGCCCATGGTCTCTCGAAGTGTCTCCGACACTCCCAACCAATAGGGGGGCTTCCAAGGGCAGTCCCATGTCATAAGGGTAAACGCCGCCGACTTGACTCCACAACGGGGACACCCATTCTAATCTGAAGGGGATCAAGTATGTGCGGTGTAGGTAATAAAATGTATGAGTTTGAAGTGAGCATTGCTGGCCATTTCCCAGACCTGTGGGAATGCTCGCTTCCATTCACCGTCAGTGAGGAGTATCGGCAGGTCCGTTGACCACCTATCCCGAACGCAGGAAACATCGACACAACGATCGGCTTTGAGTGCTCTGTATAAGCGAGAAATCAATCCCCTGAAGGAGCCTGGGTCGGGAATCGCCAATAAGGTGTGGGACTTCATAGGCTCCTCGGGAAGGAGGTCCAGAGCTCACGTGCTGTGCGTGAGATTTTTGCATACTGCAAAAAATTTCCCACCTAACTTGGAAACATTCCTGTGCGTCAGCAAACAAGAGAAAGGTTCCATTAAGGTATAGGTTGCCCACCGTGAGGCACCCCCCCTCTAACCACCCCATCTAGTCCATCACGGATCTTATATGGCAAAAACTGTACAACCATTGTAATGGCAGCGTTTGTGCATGTGGCGCTTTCCGCAACACTAAGGTGACTGCACGAGCCCAGGCCACCGCGACCTTGCGAACTACAAAGGGATAATCCAGAGGGGTCCGAGATCCCATCATGAGACACCCCGTAGATCGTTCTCCCATCCCCAATCCGCCAGGAGTTGCTTCTCTACATTGGAGCCCTCCGCACACCATAGCGCCGCATATTGAAGAAGAGCAGCAAGATAATAAAGATGCAGGTCTGGGAGGCCCAACCCCCCCTGATCTATATCTAACTTCAGAATCTCTTATTTTACCCTGCTGCACTTTCCAGCTCACACCAACGATAGCAGGAGACAGTTAAGGGTCTCGAAGACGGATCTGGGAATAACACAGAAGGAATTCTGTAGAACATACAGGCAGCGTGGTAGGCATATCATCCGGGCCAAGGCCACATGACCCATGATAGATAGCTTTCTCTGGATCCTTAGTTCTTGCCAAAGGTCAGTTCTGTGTTTCACCGTGGCCACGAGATTGTTCTTCCTGTTTTACAGCAAGAAGCCTCTGACCCTGATTCTTCCCTGCCTCTGTTGGATGTGGTACATACTCTGAAGATTTATCTGTGGAGATCTTTGGAGTTTAGGCATTCTAATCAATCAATCAATCAATCATGTCACTTATAAAGCGCACTACATACCCACAAGGGTCTCAAGGCGCTGGGGGAAGAGGGGGGTGGTGCTGCTACTGATCGAAGAGCCAGGTCTTGAGGAGTCTTCTGAAGGCCAGTAGGTCTTGGGTCTGTCGGAGGTTGGTGGGGAGGGTGTTCCAGGTCTTGGCGGCGAGGTGGGAGAAGGATCTGCCGCCGGCGGTCGTTTTCCGGATGCGGGGGACTGTGGCGAGGGCGAGGCTGGTCGAGCGGAGCTGGCGGGTGGGGGTGTAGAAGCTGAGTCGTCTGTTGAGGTAGGCTGGTCCGGAGTTGTGGAGTGCTTTGTGTGCGTGGGTGAGGAGCTTGAAGGTTATCCTCTTGTTGACAGGGAGCCAGTGCAGGTCTCTCAGGTGGGGTGTGATGTGGCTGCGTCGGGGGATGTCGAGGATAAGACGTGCAGAGGCGTTCTGGATGCGTTGCAGCCGTCTCAGGAGCTTAGCCGTCGTTCCTGCGTAGAGGGCGTTTCCGTAGTCCAGCCTGCTGGTGACGAGGGCCTGGGTGACTGTTTTTCTTGTTTCGGTGGGGATCCACTTGAAGATCCTGCGGAGCATTCGGAGGATGTTGAAGCAGGATGAGGAGACGGCGTTGACCTGCTTAGTCATGGAGAGGGTGGGGTCGAGGATGACCCCTAGGTTGCGTACGTGGTCGGTGGGTGGCGGGGCTGTTCCCAGTGATGTTGGCCACCAGGAGTCGTCCCAGGCTGAAGGGTTGGAACCAAGGATGAGGACCTCCGTCTTGTCCGAGTTCAGCTTCAGGCGGCTGGTCCTCATCCATTCGGCGACGGCCTTCATTCCTTCGTGGAGGTGGGCTTTGGCGGTGTGAGGGTCTTTGGTGAGGGAGAGGATCAGCTGGGTGTCGTCGGCGTAGGAGATGATGTTGAGGTTGTGCTGTCGGGCGACGTGGGCGAGGGGTGCCATGTAGATGTTGAACAGCGTTGGGCTGAGGGAGGAGCCTTGGGGTACGCCGCAGATGATCTTGGTGGCCTTGGATCGGAAGGGGGCGAGGCGGACGCTTTGTGTTCTGCCGGAAAGGAAGGATGTGGTCCAGTCCAGGGCCTTCTCTTGGATCCCGGCGTCGTGAAGGCGTGTTCGTAGTGTGTGGTGGCAGACCGTGTCGATAGCCTTTTCTCAATTTTAGTCCTGTGATGAAGGGTGAAAAACCGTCTTCCTCTACCTTGGTCCGATGAGTGAAGACAGTCATTTTCTTGGCTTATCTGGCTCACGGTAGAGAAATACATGGAGGGATCACAACTCACTCTACCAGAGGTATGGCAGCCTCTTGAACAGAGTGGTCAGGTGTTTCCCTTAGAGACATCTGCAGGGCTGCTACATGGTCATTGCCTTACACTCTGATTTCCCATTATAGGTTGCATATTTCTCAGGTACAGAATTATATTTTGGTTTAGGGATCTTGAAGGGATCTTGAAAGCGGCAAGATCTCCTTCTCCATATTCTTTGTGGTCTCCCTGTTCCTCTTTTTGAGTGTTCTTTATGACCTTAATGTGTCTTATTGGGTGTTCATCAGCCAGTGTTTTGGCCTTTCTATTAAACAGGCAGTGCAAGGGGAAGGGGAGGGGTTATATGGATCTTTTCCTTTGACCGTTTAACAGAAAGGGAAGAAATAGCTTTACAGTAGTGGATACAGGGGAGTGAATGCGTGCACTCACTCCGGCATGTAAGGAATGGGTTGAATAAAGAGGAATCCGGGTAATGAAGATTACCGGTAAGTAATCCGAGCAATACATATAATGAATCTCTCTTTGCGCAGGCTTTAGACTCTTGTATGAACGTCTCAGTTCGAAGCGCTCTGAAGCCATGTTTGAGATTATAAAAAGCCCCCCTCTCATGGATGAATTGTACAAGAATCTTTAGGAATGTCTCTTCTTTTTTTGAAATGTAAACTACTGATTTATTTCTTAATTTGTAATGAAGGAAGTGGAAGGACCTTGACCAACACACAGAAGAAGATAGTCAATAATGCACCTGGCACCCTCAATATGACGTCACATTGAAGACAGTTTACGAGCAGTACAAATTAAGCTCCTGTAGGATAATTTTGTACGTTTCAGAAGGGATCATACTGGATAATTTGACTTTACAGCAAGACTTAGGATACAAGCAAATATACTCTCTAATACTTGTACACATGGCGACCAAGTTGATTCGTTCCAGGTGCGAATCAGCAACACTTTGCAATCAGGAGTTTTAGTTTCGCCTTTAGCATAAGCAGCAGGGGCATAAAATTCCTAGCATGCAAAGTGACTTTGGTTAAAAATCTCCAGGTCTGGCAGAAGTGGCCTCACATGCCATGGGCGCAGCTGTATTTCTGAGGTAGGTGCAGGGAGTCTGACATTTACTCGCTATTAAAAAGAGACTTCGCTTGCTCACAAAATCTGTGCTTCAGTGTCTCCGCTCTCCTCTCGCACTCTTTTTCGCCTGCACGATGCCACGCAGCCAACTTTCCCAAAGCGTTCCTATTTCTTTCCAGGTATAATTACCCACAGGGAGTGGAGCGCCGTGGGCTCTATTCATAGAAGCCATTTCACCACTAAATGTAACTGTGGTATTACTGTAAGGAGGGCGCGGCCTCTGCCCGGACACACACGCACGTTGCGCATGTGCTTCTCTTAACTCGTTTGAGATGAGCATTGAACATGTATCTGCTAGTATTTAAAGAGCAGAGCTTTAATTCCCTTTATCTGAATGACTCCCTTTTCCATGTCCCTCGGGGATCACCCACCTATTAGCCGACAAAGGCCTGTGGGAAACGAATACCAGGCACAGAGACACTTTGGATTATAATGTAATTCAATTTACGTAGGGACTAGACTCGTTGATCTCCGAGTTGCAATGGGGTCCCCTACTTACTGCTCAAGAAAAGCCCTCCCAGGATCCGGGTCGATGCTGAGTTGGGCGTTGGCCTACATGCTCTTCCAATGGGTGACACTGATGACTGTGGGATTACAGTGCTCCGTTAACTCCAGGATTGCAGGAGAGTCCAGAGTTGACTGACACAGGACTGGGCAGTACACAAGACCAAGTACTGAGTGAGGTGGAGAGAGTGAGCCCTTTGTCAGTCTCAGCATTCACATATATGGGTGAGGCTGGTGATTACCAACCAAACAAGCATTGGCAAAGCCAATAGGTCTCACGTATGCAAGATCTATTGGCTTGGTCAATGTTCTTTTAGACATGTTGCACAGCAGCCTGAGCTGGTGTGCAACATGCTTGTAGTCAAGAAAAAAAAGCGATACTACGTGGCCAGTGTCGACCGCGTCAAAATGCTTTTTTTTTTTTAAGCCAAGTGGCACAACAGTCCACACAGCTGTGCAATATGTTAAAAAAAGAGGAGGGCAGAGGGTGGGCTGGCAACACGAAGGAGGCACAGGGGAGAAGGGTGGAGCAGCAATAATGGGAGAGGGGAAATACAACACCAGGGAGGGGAGGTGGAGGGAACAGCAGACTGAAGCAACCAGCAACACGAAGAAGGGATGGGTGGGAGGGGAAAGAAGAAATACTACCTCAATCACAGTGTGAGCAGCGGGTGGGCACTAATTAGGCTGAATCAATCTGTGCTTTGTCCATGCTTCACAGAAAGTAACGCAAGTGCACTGGCCAATTAGAAGGCAGATAAGAAGTGTTATACTGAAGCCAACAAATGGTAAGCAATGGGCGAGCTCCAAGCCCTTTATTGTAAACAATACGTTTCTCAAATGAGAGCGCATGCACTGTCACAGGCTCAACCTAAAAAGGAGTTACCTTCCTGAATGACTGACTCAATGAATATGAACCTAACCCTCTTTTTACGGCAGGAAAACTGGTTAAGTTAGAGCCCTGCCTGGGCAAGCAGGTTCAGTTCTCGAATTTCTGTTACAACAAAAAAACCTTTAATTACTCACATTAGAGGAAATCCCTCCTGGGGTGAAGAATGGAAGTATTTTGCAGCAGGCAACCTACATATTTAACCTCTGGTTTATTTAAAGCAAATTCAGCTTGCATGCACACATGCTAGAGGTTCACTACTGATAGAAAAGCTCCTAGTAGCAAAATATCATAGTAATGGACCCAAATGACTAGTGCACACCCAGGAGCAGAATTCCAGTTTACAGGGGTGTATAGTAGTTACTCAGGTCAGACACCCAAATCATTTTAAAAATGGATATACCATACACAATTAAAAACTCAATGACTGCCTTTGTGCTATAAACTCATGGATGATGATATTAACAATCTAAAGTTCAATACCGCAAAGATAGAGATTACGACATGTAGGTAATGGCAAAACTATCATTCTACTGCCATATTGCCTAAGAAATGTGAAGCCCTTCTGACAACTTCAAAAGAAGTTAGAAACCTAGAAGTAACCATGGATTTAGACCTCTTCTTGATACCGCATGCTAACAAAGTCACAAAGATTGCATTCTACACAATGAAAACACATCACATCTTTCCATACCCTGCATACCAATGTAAACTGAAAACCATCCTTTTGCTCGTAATCTCCAAGCTTGACTATGCCAACAGCCTATACCTTGGTGCACCTACATTCATTATATGCAAAATACTATGCATCCAAAATGCTGCTGCAAGGCTTCTTATCCACCTTCACCCAAGAGAAAGCAATCGCTACTTATAGCTAGAAGGACTATGTTCAAGGCACTCCGTATTGTCCGCACGGCCTCCCCAGGAAATGCAGCGCTATACCTACAAGTTAAATTCAAGCAATACAAACCAAACAGAACACTGCGCTCCAGGCGTGCACCACTTATCATCATACCACCTTACCATAAGAAATCTAAGTGCAATCAGCCAAGCTCTGGAACCCACCATCTGTAAGACGCCTATTTACGTTTTTGCAGGAATGCCATGCAATGATGAGAGGTCCCAACTTCCCTTAGCCACTATCGTACCCAACTGAGTCCAAGTAACAACAGTAAACCAGGGGAAGAAGGGAAAAAACAGAGAAGGAAGAGAAATAAAAGTGTCCCACGACGTCCTCCACTCAAGGACAGGACCAAACCGCCACGAGAAACCCCATCTAAATAAAACAGAGACAGAATGGGTAAATATGTAGAAGTGCTGAATTTAACCATTAGTATGAGGGAACATGTGTGACTCTAAAGTACCTGAATGGTTCCCTTCTTCCGCTGGGTAATGACAACTTGTTCGAGTGAAAGTTATGAATCTTTGTCTACAGAAAATGAAAGGAAGGGCGTCAATGGGTTTATGCAATAAAGAAATGATAGGAAAAAAGGAGAGCACGCTGACACCCACCTAGGGACTACTGGTAATAACCCATGAAGACAGAACTCCTGAGTAGAAAACTAATTCTTTAGCAGCAGGCTAATGCAATGTAAACATAAATTCAGTATATGAATAGTATTAAACTCCTCCTTAATGTCAGGAAGAATTAACAGGGCATTCCTTTTAACTTTCAGGAATAGTCGTGTTTAACTAAAAGCAGGAAAAGAAAGAAAAAGCATATCTCCATGGACAAAGGTTTCAATCAGATAAGTATCTCAAATTTTAAGGAAATATTTTACTCATGAGCAGCGCAAACAGCGCTGCTACCGTAATGTACAGTAAAGGGCTTTGTTTTTTTTCTTATCTGTCTTGTTGCAGGATCGAAGAGATTTCCAGACTGCAGAGTAGCGGGAGCCGACGAACAGGAGCGATAGGAATTCACCGGGAGATCAGAGCGCGACGCCGAGAAGCCGCTAGTAGAAGACGCGACACGAGAGCAGAAACAGGAACGCTGGAGTCCCGACGGTGAAACGGAAGAACTGAAGGTAAGTGACCTGGAAGAGCCCCATACAGGTCCCAAACACTAGAACGCGAAGGGTTCCAGTACGGGATCAAAGGAATTTTATACTCCTTTGCCGGTACCAACGTACATGACGTAGTGGATCGGCAGTCCTGACACCACCAGCCTGCTTGAGAAGCACTCTGGAGCATGTAAACTTCTAAAGACATCTGAAAACTTGGCTGTTTCGTAGATAACTGCACCACCCACATCCTGGCGATAGAGCCCAGAAAACAGTCACACCCTCAAGTACAATCTACAGCTTATAACCCAGGAATTGCAAACAACTCAACCTGCAAAGTGCTTTTATCTTGCAGATAAGCAACAAAGGACTGACATATGGTTTGACCCGGCATTATATAGCTATGTACTTCCACACGTAACAATTATGGTCCACAATAATA
Organism: Calotriton arnoldi; assembly: GCA_963921515.1. NCBI lineage: Eukaryota > Metazoa > Chordata > Amphibia > Caudata > Salamandridae > Calotriton > Calotriton arnoldi. Next base: position 590,138 of record CAWUFW010009729.1, on the reverse strand, counting down.
CTAAAACCATAACACGCAGAGGTGAGCAACAAACTGTAACTTATAACTCTTAAATTCACATAAGACATATCTGCTATGAGGGTTGTCAATCACCAGCACTGTCAGCCAAAAAAACAAACATCACCAAATGAACAAGCGTAGAATAACTGAAGAGATCTGTCACACATTACTGGACAATTTGGAGGACTTTAATACAGTCCATTCACTGCAGGTCCTAAATATCTATGCAATCTGACCACGTCTTTACATCTCACAAAGACACACAGATGGGGTGAAAAATGTCTATCCCAACAATGTCTCCACTTCTCTCTCCCTCCAACCATGCCAACACAGGACCACAACTATAAACAAAATCTCAGATTGGCCAACCCAGTGCAGTAACCAGCTAAGCTGACTATATCATATGAAATGCCATAAAGGGACCTGCAGAGCTTTTCAAAGCTACCAGCAAACTTAAAACTATAAAACTGTACATCTATCTCTTACACTTCATCATCCAACACACTGTTTTGTGCTGTGTCTTATAACACAATAACTGCACTTCGGTGGTCATCATGGATGACCCAGAAAGACTTAAGTTCAAAACAAAAACATCATTCTTCCAACCAAACACCTTACACGGTGTAGCATACTACTCAGATGCTCAGGGTGTCCCTGGAGACTATAGAGGGATATACACCCCACCGTCTGTCTTTCTTATTCAACCATGCTACCTTTCAAATGTGCATTCTGGAGATTTGTTAATCTGTGAAGCTTCTTGGATTCAGTTCTATTTCATTCTACTATATATCTGAACTAGGCTGCTGTGAAGCAACAGGCGAGATTAGTTCATTCCCAAGCCAACCTCCTCCTCTGGTAAGTAAGAGTACTGTTTGCCATTGGGGGCTTTTTACCTTTCTAGATTAACTTTCCAGTAATTTCTGTAGTGTGTCTATTACCTTTGGGAGAGGGTTGCAAAGGAAGGGTATACATCACAGGAGGGTCATTTTGCTTTTTGTTGACTGGAGTAATTTTGGGTTGCTGTTTTGTCAGTTGAGAGACAGATCCGTCGGTTATTGTATTTATGTGATTGGACAGTAGTCTCTAATCAATGATGACTGGTGGGCGACTAACACACTCTTCATAGAAATAATCCTAAGGCAACCCTGGTTATTTCACATATAGTTGTCAACTAACATGCCATGATGTAGTTGAAAAATAGTTGACTCTTCATTTTCTCTAACATTGTAACACTAATCATTAACAACACGTTAACAAATAATCCCAAATACTACACTCATGTTTTATGGCAATTATACTAAACTCCTTACTTAACAAACATACACTATGTACACAAACAATCTCTGTTAATATTTTTTATTATATCAAATTTTTAGTACTTTTGCTACATGCAGGGGTCTCCTTCCTCCTTGTGGAGTTTCTCCTTCCCATGTGGGTGGTTCACTCCTGCATACAGAGTCTTCACCCCGAGTGTGGAGTCCCCAACTGGCATGCGGGACAGAGGCTCCTATACAGGGCAGAGAACTTTGGCTATTGCAACAAACAGGAAATGACATGCTAGAAGAGAAGTTGGGCATTTTGTCGTCATTCTGAGCCATCTGCTTCACCACAACTTCATCCTCCTCCATCCCACTGCTTCCTGCACAAGTGTTACTCCCAACATGGCTGAAGTCCTTGATGAGAAGGACCCCCATTCACTGATGCTGAATTAGATATCATCATTGAGGTGGTCAGCAAAACGTACCATCATGTTTATGGGGGACGAAATACCCAGCTGAGTAATGCAGCACAGGCACAAATCTGGCAGAATATCCCCAGGCACTGCAGTGCAGTGGGTGTCCACACCCAGTGGAGGCAGTTCTGCTGCAAGTAATGTGAGGACCTACGTCGCAGGGTAAGAATAAAGCTCCAGGACATTATGGGCTTGTCCTTCCATGTACATTCTTGGCTCCCCTGCATGACACAACTGTATCAGAGAGTCTTGAAAGCTGCTTGGCTGACCCTCCATGCTCAGCTGGAAGAGTTTGAGCAGTAGAGAGATGGTAAGTGAATTTTTCGAATACTCACGTAAGTGTGCATACGTTTTGAGAGTGTTGTCCTGTCATATGCTCACTTTGAGCTCTTCTCTAACCTTCCTTGTTGCATTTAACATTTGTTCTTTATGTACTATGAAAAGGTTTGGAAGTTTTACTTTGCTAACATACATGTATAGTAGTATTATTTTTGTTTGGACTGACTAATCACCTGATCTTGACGTTATGGAAATGATTTTAACATCATCTATTTTGTAGCAACAAAATCGCTAAAACCCAACTTACACATTAGTGATCTGCTACATTTCCATTTTGTCAAAGTTAGTTTCTGTGATGCTGGCATTATGTACCTTTTCTTTACTTCCTCACTACCATACATTTTATACCCATTATATTACGTATTCATTTAAATAATTATTAATATATGAAATATTTAATAAAAAATTCAAGAAGAAATAATCCTTTACAAGGCTTTGTTGCCTTGCACATACTCACTCTCATCTCAGGTAACCAATGTGTGGAAGGTGTTGAAAACCATCTTTTTCAACTTTTAGCAGGAATTAGTCAACTTAATAAGCTTTTATCACAACCCTTTCTTCCCTGTGAATGTCTCATTGAAAAGCTATTTTATCAAATATAATTTCTACCTATTTAAAAGGGAACACAGTTTAGTATCAAAACATCAGATAGTGGTAAGCTTGTTAAAGTCTCCACAATGTCAGCGCTTGTATTACAGAATACATTATTCCTTTCATCTAAAGTCCTGTTGATATGAATTACTGAGCATAAGGACTCAAAATGTGTCTCAGTTCAGTTCAGTTCAGAAAAGCTTTATTCGGTTATAAAAAAACAACCATAAAAGCGAATGTACATACACATTTATATAATGACATCCATTTTCTAAAGGAAGTTTACTTTAATATAATTCAAGAATACAAAAAAATTTAATTCCATTAAAATACTTTAAAAAACCATGCTTTTCCGTACATAAATTGACTTTAAAATGAACATTGCTACAGAAAAACAAATATCCGGCTCTTTAAGTGTAAACATTAAACTCATAGCTGCATTAAAAGTTGTAACATTATATTTCTTGAACAATGGTTTTAAATATACAAATCTAAAATTAGAATACAATTCACAAAAAAGTAGAAAGTGCGGAGTGCTTTGCTTTGTGCGATTGTCACACGGGCATGGAGTGGCTGGGTACTGTTTCATTTCTGGAAATGCCACTAAATGGTGTACAAGGCCCAGTCTCATCCTTGTCAATACAAATCGATGGGACGATCTTGTTACTAGTGTCAAATAACTTTGATACCCAAAGGTGTCTATATGCAGTTGGTATTGCTGGTAGGTGGATTGTAACTCCACTTGTCTCAACCTATCCTCCTTGCTTTGTGCCAAAAATATATACCTCATCTCTTGTTTGGAAAAATCTAAGACCTCCATTGGGTTATCCAGAGTTCTTATCTTAAATAGTTCACTAGTGGTGTTTACTATATATTTTATCCAAGGGATCTTGAGACAGTTATCCAATCGCATACAGTCCTTGATTATTATTTGGGTAAACAGGGTTTCTTCTTTCGCCCAGATTGACCTCCAAAACAAAAGAGGTCTTAATGCAATCAGATCTGTCAAATATTCAATTCCTGTTTCCCGATGAACCAACTCTGTAGACGCTGATTTAGGGAGGCATAATAATTTTTTAAGAAGATATTTTCCTCTGTTTTTAAATCTGGACAAGGGTAATTACCCCATAGTCCTGCTCCATATAATGCAATGGAGGCACATCGAGCTTTATAAATATCAATCATATCTTTAATGCGTCGGTCTCCTAATTTGGCAGCAAATCTAAAAACCCCATATATACTTTTGGTCATTTTCATTTGTACATTAGTTATTTCAGATGACCACTTACCATGAGCAGAAAAGGTTATCCCTAGGTAACAAAAGGTATCAACTTGTTCCACTCTTGTTTCCTCTATAAAAAATTGTTTTATTTTATTAGGTTTTTCCCACAGACCATAATATATGTTTTGGCTTTATTTATTAACATCTTTCTCCCCTTAATAAAATCAGTAAACCCATTCAGTAATCGTTGTAGGCCTAGCGGGGTCCGAGATAGGAGCACCGCATCGTCTGCATAAAGCAGTACTGGTATATTCTGTCTATCTACTTGTGGAGCATCCGCCGGTATTAGTTTAAGGATTGCGTCTACTTCATTAATAAATAGAATAAAAAGTAATGGCGCTAAGACACAGCCTTGGCGGATCCCGCGTTTGACCTTAAAATTCGGGGTACAAGCACCCTGATGACCATACCGAAGTCTACTTGATAATTTTTCATACAGTCTAGCAAGAAAGTAGATAATAGACTCCGGGGCCCCTAGGTTGAGTAAAACTGGCCATAACAAAGTATGAGCCACAAGGTCAAAAGCGCTGCTCAAATCAGCAAAACATAAATAAAGTCCCCCTTGTTTTGCTCGTGTATATTTTCCAATTAAAAGTTCCAAATTAAGACACTGTTCCAACGTACCCAGCCCCTTTCTAAAACCATACTGTGATTTAGCTAAAATATCGTTTTCCCTGACCCATTCGTCCAATCTTACCAGAAGAACCCTACTCATAACCTTCACTGAAGAATCCAGTAGGGAGATCGGTCGGTAATTTCTAGCATCCGATTTGTCTCCTTTTTTGTAAACTGGAATTATAACAGATTGACCCCACGACCTCGGGGGGCCTTCTGTTACTGCTGCATTAAAAACTCTTGTGAGTATCGGACCCCATAATTTTGGTACTGATTTATAAACATCTATGGGTACCCCATCCGGGCCTGGTGCTTTGCCCCCTTTACTTCCTCTAATGCCTAACTCTACCTCGCTAAGTGTGATATTTAGCGGGATAGTAGGCCATTTTGCATAATCTGTGGGCCCGTCTAGCGGTTCGTTACATGGATTAAAAATATTAGAAAAGTGTGTCACCCATTCTTCACAATTTACATGGCAAAAAGTTTCTGGGTACGAATCATCTTTCAGGAACGTTGAATTAACAGTATCCCAAAATAACTTATTGTTGGATGTCGCAGCTGCCATAGAAAGGTTCCCCAGGCTTCCTCTTGTAATTCCTTCCTCCTTAATTTTAATGCTATTTTATAGTCCAATCTTAAATTCTTCACTAACACTTTGTCCCTTGGTCTATTAGTGAGTGCTACTTTTAGCATATTCAGTGAGTTAGTACAAGAATGGTTAAACCAGCCCATCTTCTGCTTTTGTGTCCCCTTTACCTGGATGGTAAAACACTTGTCAATAAAAACATTAATTCTACAAAAATTAGTTAACATCAATGTTGGTTCCACCTCAACTGCAAGACTATCGAATATCTCCTTATCACATCCTAGGATAATCTTTTTTAAAATAATGTTAGAATTCGAACCTTTCCATCTAATCCTTGTACCATTAGGTCTACACAATGCAATATTATCAACAGCAGTTTGATCGGTTACAATTTTTTACCCCACACATTCAAAAACATTGTGATACAATTATGATCACTAAGTAAAAGTTCAACTATAGAGGAGTAGAACATAAGTGTAGAATATTTGCCGATACTAAGATGTGGTCAATAGTAGTGTTAGCATTTCTTCCAATAAAAGTAGGTATCCTATCTCCATTCTCATTTTGCCCACTCTGCATCACTTCAAGGTCATACTTCACCATGACCTGGTTTAGGGTGGTACCATAAATGTTGTGAGGGAAGTGTAAAAGATCATCCCCTACATCATTCCTATACCCACAGACTTTTGTCATAGACTGAGCGCAGATTGAAATATTAAAATCCCCAAGCCATAGAATAGCAAAATTAACATTTACAGTTGTGACCAGCTTCTCTATTTCTTTTTCTATGTCAGTAATTACAATGTGTCGTGATGAGTCAAATAAATTATTATAAAAATTAATCAATAAAACATCCCGATCATCATTGTGGTGCAACCATAATAGCTGGGAATAAGAATCCACATTAATAACCTTTTTTACTACCACCGGTAATTTGTTTGACAGAAGTATTAACAATCCACCTTTTGCTCTTCCGGCCATTGAGGGTTTAGCCAATAAGTTATAAGAAGTGAACCCTTCAATGTAAATGGGGGCAGTACTCCAAGTTTCTTGAAGGCAGAGAATGTCAAGTTTGCTAACAAAATCCGACCAACCCAGTGTATACAACTTATTTCCCAAACCAGCTATGTTCCATGTGGCAATTGTATAACCCCTCTCTGTTGGGTTCTCCCCGCCATTAGTGGATCGTTCATTTATATACATATCAGAGTCGCCCTCAATATTAATTAGATTTGAGGGTAACAAGTTTATAGCTGATTCCATAAAATGCCCTTTATTTTCATCTGGGAGGATCCCTTGTGTAGCTACATTTTCTGTATATATTGTACAACACTCATGCAATCCAATACCCTCAAGGCACGCAATTGACATAGTTAAATTAGATGTTGAGGGTGTTAACTCACTTTCTAATTTGGATCCTACCCCCATTGGGTCCTTTCCTTGCTGACCCTTCTGTCTTTCCTCCCCACACCACCTCATCCCTATTGTTTGTCAATCATTAGCATCCAGGGAGCTAAGTGGTAAAAATATGTTAAAAGTGGGTAAAGCCCACTGTGAATATGCCGGCCTTGCTGGATATACTTTCCAGTGCTCCTCATCTCTTACTCTAATATATGCCGGACTTAAGTGGCTATAAAAAAAACCTAATGGTAGCAGCGATATACCAGGATCGTTGAGGTTGTTAGGGACCCCTCTCTCTAAGGAAGTCCTAGCCCAATCCGGTTTTCTAAAATTAATAATAATACAGTCTCCCTGTAATAACTTTCTTTGGGATCCAATCCAATTTACCCGCCGGGTTAGGAGAATCTGTTCCGCTTTTTCCGTGGGGTACCCACAGTGCTTACCTAACCAATTAATCACTTTATTTTTTAAAGCTTGGTCCGTCTCTTTTTGGCCTAGCTCTAGTTGAGGTACATTTACCATAACTGCAACATATGGGCAACACTCTGGAGGTAGATTAATAGGTATTTCTGATCTTCCACTTCTTTCCCTATTCCCTTTTAGTTCTTCTGGGGTCTTAATCTGCTCTACTCCATCTAATCTTTCTCCTCTTTTGGTGCATGATTGATTACTCCTATTCACTCAATCAATCAATCACGGCATTTATAGAGCGCGCTACTCACCCGGGAGGGTCTCAAGGCGCTGGGGGAGGGGGTAAGTTACTGCTCGAACAGCCAGGTCTTGAGCTGCTTCCTGAAGGCGAGATGGTCCTGGGTTCGCCGAAGGTGAGTGGGGAGGAGTTCCAGGTCTTGGCCGCCAGGTAGGAGAAGGATCTTCCTCCGGCGGTGGTTCTGCGGATGCGTGGTACGGTGGCGAGGGCGTGGCTGGTTGATCGTAGCTGGCGTGTGGGCGTGTAGAAGGACATGCGGTCGTTGAGGTACTTTGGGCCCAGGTCGTGGAGGGCCTTGTGTGCGTGGGTGAGGAGTCTGAACGTGATTCTCTTGCTGACGGGGAGCCAGTGCAGGTCTTTCAGGTGTACGGTGATGTGGCTGTGTCGGGGGATGTCCAGGATGAGTCGTGCGGAGGCGTTCTGGATGCGCTGGAGTCTCTTTTGAAGTTTGGCTGTGGTTCCGGCGTAGAGGGTGTTCCCATAGTCCAGTCGGCTGGTGACGAGTGCCTGGGTGACGGTCTTCCTGGTTTCAGTGGGGATCCATCTGAAGATCTTGCGGAGCATGCGCAGGGTGTTGAAGCATGAAGATGAGACGGCGTTGACTTGTTTGGTCATTGATAGGGAGGAGTCCAGGATGAAGCCCAGGTTGCGTGCGTGGTCCGTTGGCTTGGGTGCGGTGCCCAGGGCCGGGGGCCACCAGGAGTCGTCCCAGGCGGAGGGTGATGAGCCCAGGATGAGGACTTCCGTCTTGTCTGAGTTCAGTTTAAGGCGGCTGTTCCTCATCCAGTCGGCGACGTCTCTCATCCCGTCGTGCAGGTTGGCTCTGGCGGTAGTGGGGTCGTTGGTGAGGGAGAGGATCAGCTGGGTGTCGTCGGCGTAGGAGATGATGTTGAGGTTGTGTCGGCGTGCGATGGCTGCGAGGGGGCTCATGTAGACGTTGAAGAGGGTCGGGCTGAGTGAGGATCCTTGTGGAACGCCGCAGATGACTTCGGTGGCTTCGGATCTGAACGGGAGAGGCGGACTCTCTGGGTTCTTCCGGCGAGGAACGAGATGATCCATTCCAGTGCTTTCTCTCGGATTCCGATGTTGCTGAGGCGCTTCACTAGGGTGCGGTGGCAGACGGTGTCGAACGCCGCGGAGAGGTCCAGGAGGATGAGGGCAGCTGTTTCCCCGTTGTCGGTTAGGGTTCTGATGTCGTCGGTGGCTGCGATAAGGGCGGTCTCGGTGCTGTGGTTGGCCCGAAACCCGGACTGCGAGGGGTCGAGGGATCCATTCGTCTCGAGGAAGGCGGCAAGCTGTCTGTTGACGGTCTTCTCGATGACTTTGGCCGGAAACGGAAGGAGCGAGATGGGGCGGTAGTTCTTGAGGTCGGTGGGGTCCGCCGTTGGTTTCTTCAGGAGGGCGGTAAGCTCGGCGTGCTTCCAGCTCTCCGGGAAGGTGGCGGTGCGGAAGGAGGAGTTGATGATGTCCCGGAGATGGGGTGCGATGGTGGCGTCGGCTTTGTTGAAGACGTGGTGTGGGCAGGGGTCGGTTGGTGATCCGGAGTGGATGGAGTTCATCGTGCGGGTGGTGTCTTCGGTGTTGATCGGGGTCCAGTTGCAGAGGGTGGTGGTGGCGGGCATTGGTTCGGCGGTAGGGTGCGTTGTTTGTGCGTTGAAGCTGTTGTGTATGTCGGTGATCTTGCGGTGGAAGAACGCGGAGAGTGAGTTGCAGAGGTCTTGCGAGGGGGTGATGTCGTTGTTTCCGGCGCTGGGGTTGGAGAACTCTTTGACGATGCTGAAAAGTTCCTTGCTGTCATGGGCGTTGTTGTCCAGTCGTTCTTTGAGTGCCGACTTCTTGGTGGCACGGATCAGCTGGTGGTGTTTGCGGGTGGCGTGCTTGAGGGCGGTCCTGTTGTCTGTGGTCTGGTCGAGTCGCCAGGTTTTCTCGAGAGTGCGGCAGTTCTTCTTGGATTCCTTGAGTTCGTTGGTGAACCAAGGGGTTTTCTTGCTTCCGGGTCTGCTGGGAGGGTTTTTAGTGGTGCGAGGTCGTCGGCGCAGGCGGTCAGCCACTTGGCGAGGTTGCTGGCTGCTTCGTTTGGGTCCGTTGTGTCGGTGGGTGTGTTCTGGCTGAGGGAGGCGGTGAGCTGCTCGGCGGTGATCTTGCTCCAGCTCCGGCGGGGAGCCTGTTGCGGGTGGTGGTGGGTCGCAGTCTTTCTGAAGCTGAAGTGGACGCAGCTGTGGTCGGTCCAGTGGAGTCCGGTGGCGTGGCTGAAGGAGATGTGCTTGCTGGACGAGAAGACGGGGTCAAGCGTGTGGCCGGCGTAGTGGGTGGGCGTGTTCACCAGTTGCTTGAGTCCGAGGTTGGCGAGGTTGTCCAGCAGGGCGGTGGTGTTTCTGTCGTTGTTGTTCTCCAGGTGGAAGTTGAGGTCCCCTAGGAGGATGTAGTCGGCGGAGGGCATGGCGTGCGGGCTGATGAAGTCTGCGATGTCTTCGCTGAATAGTGTGCGTGGTCCCGGGGGTCTGTAGATGAGGGTGCCTCGGAGGGTGGTCTTGGGGTCCGTGTGTATCTGGAAGTGTAGGTGTTCGGCGGCGGTGAAGGTCTCGTCGGAGTTAGTCGAGATGCGGATGGTGTTCTTGTGTACGATGGCGATGCCTCCTCCCGTCTGGTTGACGCGGTCCTTCCGGGTGATCTTGTATCCATCCGGGATGGCTATGGCGATGTCAGGCGCTGAGGAGGCGTTCATCCAGGTTTCGGTGAGGAAGGCGATGTCCGGTGCTGTTGCGTCGAGCAGGTCCCAGAGTTCCACGGCGTGCCTGTGGACGGAGCGGGTGTTCAGCAGGATGCATTTCAGGTGGTTGCTGCTGTTGCTCGACTTGGCGGAGGTGGTGCACGTCAGGGGGCAGGTGAATCGGCAGGTTTGGCAGGTGAAGGGTCCGTGGGTGCGTCTCGGTGAGGCTCGGTAGCAGGCAGGGTTCCGGCCGGCATTGAGTGCGGTGAGTGTGGCGGCGTCGTAGGTCCGTCGAGTGGTGTTGCATCGGTGGGATCCAGGGGTTCTGGCGCTGGGCGCGGTCCAGTCGCGGACGGGCGCAGACGGAGCTTGCCTTAGGCGCGCCTTCGGCGCGCCAGCGGCGCGCCCGCTGCGCACGTCCGCTGCGCGGCGCGTGCAGCGGCCGCCATTTATGGGGAGGTGGGAGGGAGGAGCAGCTGGGAGGCGGGAGGCAGGGGCAGCGAATGGGCAGTCAGGGGCGGGGCCGCAGGGACGCAGCGGCGGGGAATGGCGATAGGCAGCGAGGGGCACAGAAGGAAAACGGGGGGAGAGCAGGTAAATCACGGGCACAACAACAGTGGGGCAGCGAGGGGCACAGAAGGAAAAACGGGGGGAGAGCAGGTAAATCACGGGCACAACAACAGTGGGGCAGCGAGGGGCACAGAAGGAAAAACGGGGGGAGAGCAGGTAAATCACGGGCACAACAACAGTGGGGCAGCGAGGGGCACAGAAGGAAAAACGGGGGGAAAGCAGGCAAATCACGGGCACAACAACAGTGGGGCAGCGAGGGGCACAGAAGGAAAAACGGGGGGAAAGCAGGCAAATCACGGGCACAACAACAGTGGGGCAGCGAGGGGCACAGAAGGAAAAACGGGGGGAAAGCAGGCAAATCACGGGCACAACAACAGTGGGGCAGCGAGGGGCACAGAAGGAAAAACGGGGGGAAAGCAGGCAAATCACGGGCACAACAACAGTGGGGCAGCGGGGGCACAGAAGGAAAAACGGGGGGAAAGCAGGCAAATCACGGGCACAACAACAGTGGGGCAGCGAGGGGCACAGAAGGAAAAACGGGGGGAAAGCAGGCAAATCACGGGCACAACAACAGTGGGGCAGCGAGGGGCACAGAAGGAAAAACGGGGGGAAAGCAGGCAAATCACGGGCACAACAACAGTGGGGCAGCGAGGGGCACAGAAGGAAAAACGGGGGGAAAGCAGGCAAATCACGGGCACAACAACAGTGGGGCAGCGAGGGGCACAGAAAGGAAAGGGGAGACAAGCAGACAAAACTGGCACCGGGGCCACAAGCGGAGGGCGATCTTACCTACAGGAGCAGCGGGCAGACAGCACAGGCGGAGCTGTGTGGTGGGGGAGCGACCTACCTGGCAAGGTCAAGGGTCGCTCTCCTCACCGTGCAGCGGCCGCCATTTATGGGGAGGTGGGAGGGAGGAGCAGCTGGGAGGCGGGAGGCAGGGGCAGCGAATGGGCAGTCAGGGGGCGGGGCCGCAGGGGACGCAGCGGCGGGGAATGGCGATAGGCAGCGAGGGGCACAGAAGGAAAAACGGGGGGAGAGCAGGTAAATCACGGGCACAACAACAGTGGGGCAGCGAGGGGCACAGAAGGAAAAACGGGGGGAGAGCAGGTAAATCACGGGCACAACAACAGTGGGGCAGCGAGGGGCACAGAAGGAAAAACGGGGGGAGAGCAGGTAAATCACGGGCACAACAACAGTGGGGCAGCGAGGGGCACAGAAGGAAAAACGGGGGAGAGCAGGTAAATCACGGGCACAACAACAGTGGGGCAGCGAGGGGCACAGAAGGAAAAACGGGGGGAGAGCAGGTAAATCACGGGCACAACAACAGTGGGGCAGCGAGGGGCACAGAAGGAAAAACGGGGGGAGAGCAGGTAAATCACGGGCACAACAACAGTGGGGCAGCGAGGGGCACAGAAGGAAAAACGGGGGGAGAGCAGGTAAATCACGGGCACAACAACAGTGGGGCAGCGAGGGGCACAGAAGGAAAAACGGGGGGAGAGCAGGTAAATCACGGGCACAACAACAGTGGGGCAGCGAGGGGCACAGAAGGAAAAACGGGGGGAGAGCAGGTAAATCACGGGCACAACAACAGTGGGGCAGCGAGGGGCACAGAAGGAAAAACGGGGGGAGAGCAGGTAAATCACGGGCACAACAACAGTGGGGCAGCGAGGGGCACAGAAGGAAAAACGGGGGGAGAGCAGGTAAATCACGGGCACAACAACAGTGGGGCAGCGAGGGGCACAGAAGGAAAAACGGGGGGAGAGCAGGTAAATAACGGGCACAACAACAGTGGGGCAGCGAGGGGCACAGAAGGAAAAACGGGGGGAGAGCAGGTAAATCACGGGCACAACAACAGTGGGGCAGCGAGGGGCACAGAAGGAAAAACGGGGGGAGAGCAGGTAAATCACGGGCACAACAACAGAGGGGCAGCGAGGGGCACAGAAGGAAAAACGGGGGGAGAGCAGGTAAATCACGGGCACAACAACAGTGGGGCAGCGAGGGGCACAGAAGGAAAAACGGGGGGAGAGCAGGTAAATCACGGGCACAACAACAGTGGGGCAGCGAGGGGCACAGAAGGAAAAACGGGGGGAGAGCAGGTAAATCACGGGCACAACAACAGTGGGGCAGCGAGGGGCACAGAAGGAAAAACGGGGGGAGAGCAGGTAAATCACGGGCACAACAACAGTGGGGCAGCGAGGGGCACAGAAGGAAAAACGGGGGGAAAGCAGGCAAATCACGGGCACAACAACAGTGGGGCAGCGAGGGGCACAGAAGGAAAAACGGGGGGAAAGCAGGCAAATCACGGGCACAACAACAGTGGGGCAGCGAGGGGCACAGAAGGAAAAACGGGGGGAAAGCAGGCAAATCACGGGCACAACAACAGTGGGGCAGCGAGGGGCACAGAAGGAAAAACGGGGGAAAGCAGGCAAATCACGGGCACAACAACAGTGGGGCAGCGGGGGCACAGAAGGAAAAACGGGGGGAAAGCAGGCAAATCACGGGCACAACAACAGTGGGGCAGCGAGGGGCACAGAAGGAAAAACGGGGGGAAAGCAGGCAAATCACGGGCACAACAACAGTGGGGCAGCGAGGGGCACAGAAGGAAAAACGGGGGGAAAGCAGGCAAATCACGGGCACAACAACAGTGGGGCAGCGAGGGGCACAGAAGGAAAAACGGGGGGAAAGCAGGCAAATCACGGGCACAACAACAGTGGGGCAGCGAGGGGCACAGAAAGGAAAGGGGAGACAAGCAGACAAAACTGGCACCGGGGCCACAAGCGGAGGGCGATCTTACCTACAGGAGCAGCGGGCAGACAGCACAGGCGGAGCTGTGTGGTGGGGGAGCGACCTACCTGGCAAGGTCAAGGGTCGCTCTCCTCACCGTGCAGCGGCCGCCATTTTCCTTGAGCCCGTTTGTGGCTGGTCATCATTTGAATTAGACACAGCCTCATTACTTCCTTCATTACAGTTCCCAGCTGGTAATTTGGGGCACATTATACCCTGTTCATCTTGATTTAATGTGCCCCCTTGGGCATCATTTATGTTCACCCTTTGGTTATTACTGATTTGAGTTAGTAGGTCACTAAGTCTAGTGACCTCTCCATTAAGGTGATCTATTTTATCGAGAAGAGGTCTAATACAGGCCTCTATTTTTTGGTTAAGCTGGATAACTATATGGTCCATTTGCTCTTTTGGTAGGGGTTGTGGATCAGCACAGTTTCCTGGTGTCTTAGCCATTGTATTTCTTACGTGTCCCTTTTTGCTTATGTTAGAAATCGCTACTTTTGCCTGGCTAGTTCTGCATCCCCTTTTCCTTTTCGGGGACGGCGAGCCAATTGGTGAATTTTGCCGCTGTCCACTAGGTACTAATACTAAATCTTTATCAATGATTCCCACGTTCCCGTTTCCCTCGGGGTTAGATGTTTGCTCAGTATTAAAAGTACCTTCAATTACGTGGGTAGTCCCAGAATCATGCCCATCTATTTCCTCATTCACTGATCCTATACCTATTGAAAGGCGGCGTTCTGTCCTATCTATCTCATCGTTAATCACACTTACTGCCCGTACTAGGTAGGAATCAATGGTAATACATGGAGGATCAATCACGCTTTTATGATGTTTTTGTGGTTTACGTTTCGACATTGTAGTAGTAGATGATATGAATATGTTATTACAAAATACAAAATACAAATCTAAAAATGCTAAGTATGATATATAAAACTTAGAATGGGGGACCGTAGCAAGAACAGAATAGTATCATTAAAAATCAGTAAAAATAAAGAATAAGATCACATGTATCACAGTACTAAATTTTTAAAAATGGGCCTAAGTTTAAAAAGATAATTATACAGCCAAATTTCAAAGTGCTTGTGCAAAATGCTTGTGCTTTGTGCAAAACCATAGAGAAAATGTCATATAAAGTGCACCAGGTGGAACAGTAAAAAAATGCAGTATATAAGTACGATATCACCATATAAAATTTAAAAAGAGTCCGGATATATCATAGAAATGTCAATAGGAAACACCACAGCCATATACCAGTTCACGGTGGGGTTCAACACAGGCCTGAATACTCACAGCCAGCCCTATAATGATCGCTCTATAAACGACTGCGTTCTCCCATACGGATTCTCAGGTACAATTGCCTCCGCGTAGCTAAATCAAATACTTAGGACCAAGGGGATTGGCCCTGCCCTGCCTCTTCCTGGCAATGACGGGCAAGGACGGGCCCGCCCTTGGCCCGGGCTTTGCCTGGGCGCTGCCCGCGCGCGTCCGCGCTGCGGAAGGGCAGCAGCACTTTGAAGGGGCTGGAGGCGCTAACGTGACGCCGCTTCCCTGCGCCAGGCAGGGGCTAATGGGAAATGTAGGCCGTTCCCCTCACGGCAAGCGATGATGTTTCCCAAGCCGTTCCCCTCACGGCAAAGCGAAGAACTCTGTGGCCGTTCCCCTCACGGCAGGTAACATGCGCCGATATGCGCGTCCCGCGCTGCGGAAGGGCAGCAGCACTTTTGAAGCGGCTGGAGGCTGGAGGCGCTAACGTGACACCGCTTCCCTGCGCCAGGCAGGGGCTAATGGGAAATGTAGGCCGTTCCCCTCACGGCAAGCGATGATGTTTCCCAAGCCGTTCCCCTCACGGCAAAGCGAAGAACTCTGTGGCCGTTCCCCTCACGGCAGGTAACATGCGCCGATATGCGCGTCCCGTGCTGCGGAAGGGCAGCAGCACTTTTGAAGGGGCTGGAGGCTGGAGGCGCTAACGTGACGCCGCTTCCCTGCGCCAGGCAGGGGCTAATGGGAAATGTAGGCCGTTCCCCTCACGGCAAGTGATGATGTTTCCCAAGCCGTTCCCCTCACGGCAAAGCGAAGAACTCTGTGGCCGTTCCCCTCACGGCAGGTAACATGCGCCGATATGCACGTCCCGCGCTGCGGAAGGGCAGCAGCACTTTTGAAGGGGCTGGAGGCTGGAGGCGCTAACGTGACGCCGCTTCCCTGCGCCAGGCAGGGGCTAATGGGAAATGTAGGCCGTTCCCCTCACGGCAAGCGATGATGTTTCCCAAGCCGTTCCCCTCACGGCAAAGCGAAGAACTCTGTGGCCGTTCCCCTCACGGCAGGTAACATGCGCCGATATGCGCGTCCCGCGCTGCGGAAGGGCAGCAGCACTTTTGAAGGGGCTGGAGGCTGGAGGCGCTAACGTGACGCCGCTTCCCTGCGCCAGGCCGGGGCTAATGGGAAATGTAGGCCGTTCCCCTCACGGCAAGCGATGATGTTTCCCAAGCCGTTCCCCTCACGGCAAAGCGAAGAACTCTGTGGCCGTTCCCCTCACGGCAGGTAACATGCGCCGATATGCGCGTCCGCGCTGCGGAAGGGCAGCAGCACTTTTGAAGGGGCTGGAGGCTGGAGGCGCTAACGTGACGCCGCTTCCCTGCGCCAGGCAGGGGCTAATGGGAAATGTAGGCCGTTCCCCTCACGGCAAGCGATGATGTTTCCCAAGCCGTTCCCCTCACGGCAAAGCGAAGAACTCTGTGGCCGTTCCCCTCACGGCAGGTAACATGCGCCGATATGCGCGTCCCGCGCTGCGGAAGGGCAGCAGCACTTTTGAAGGGGCTGGAGGCTGGAGGCGCTAACGTGACGCCGCTTCCCTGCGCCAGGCAGGGGCTAATGGGAAATGTAGGCCGTTCCCCTCACGGCAAGCGATGATGTTTCCCAAGCCGTTCCCCTCACGGCAAAGCGAAGAACTCTGTGGCCGTTCCCCTCACGGCAGGTAACATGCGCCGATATGCGCGTCCAGCGCTGCGGAAGGGCAGCAGCACTTTTGAAGGGGCTGGAGGCGCTAACGTGACGCCGCTTCCCTGCGCCAGGCAGGGGCTAATGGGAAATGTAGGCCGTTCCCCTCACGGCAAGCGATGATGTTTCCCAAGCCGTTCCCCTCACGGCAAAGCGAAGAACTCTGTGGCCGTTCCCCTCACGGCAGGTAACATGCGCCGATATGCGCGTCCCTTGTGTCTCTTTTTCACATTCCTGCTCAGTGGACTGGGCTGGCCATGGATCCTTCCAGCAGGACCTGGGGCAAGAAAGAAGATGTACGACTGGGATGGGGTCATGAAGATTTTCCATCACAAGCGAGGAGGCAAAAAGAACTACCAGCAGGGGTTGTGCACCTGCAAGGAGACAGACCTTATCTGTCACCAAGAGACTCCTGGTAGAGTCTGAAGAGGCAACTGAAGACACCACTAGCCAAAATGAAGCAGATCTTGGGGCTCCTCCTGGCCTTGAGGAACAACAACCTGTGGTATCTGAAGAGCAGGCCCCCACCACTATTTAGGCCTACACCCATCCCTAATTACCCCCTGAGGTGCCCATTCCATTGGGGCCTCAACTGCACCCCCTGCACAGGCATCATCTCCTCCTCCCATTTCTTGCCCAGAAAAGTAACAACAGTTGAGGAACACTTATAGCCCGACACGCCTCTTGTAAAGCCCACTCCCTTCCCCTAGAATAAGTGTCCATTGCTGCTCCCAAGGAGGCCCTCAGGCCAATTGGAGAGGTTCAGGGAGTGTTCTCGCAGAATACCCGGGACTGTGTTTGAGAGCTCTGTAGAGATGGTTAGTGAACAGCTCAGAACTTTATTTGGCCTCATGACCTGCGTGATAGCAGGTCTTTCACTGTGTCTGTCCCCTCAACCTGTTGTCCCATCTCTCAGTCCGTCTGTCATATCTTTGTCCCCTGTTAATTCTGAGTTTCATTTTCCATTGAAGTGACTGCTCCTGCCTTGGCCAGCCATTTGACGGCCGCATCAGAGGAGGACTTCCACACTGATGTGGTGAATACAGAGTGAGGATGGCCAGGGATTTTTGTCCTAAGCCAGGAACATGATTCCAATTGCCCCTTTGGCTTGCAGGGAATGACTTGATTACAATTTGGGACAATGGACTCTTGCTTTTGGACTATTTGTGGACTATGGACTTTGTTGTTTCTCCTTTGTATATAGACTGGTTCCCTTTATTTTTCCTAATGTGTTTTATTATTTGCTGAACTCCGTCCGAATTTGCATTTCTCTTCTGATTTAGAACTCCATTTTCTTTCATTTTGGCTCTTTCAGAAGGTCAGTTTTTCGTTTCCCTAAAATGCATAGATTTCTTACAAAAATATTTGTTTGATTTTATACAAATTTATAAAATTCAAACATTAATTTCTTTATTACTGTTTACAAATTTTGCTTAGTAATGCATTCCATGTCAGCCAAAGGAAATGTTTAGTTAGTCTGAAGATGCTTTCTATATAACAGCGCAGTTTTTAAATGCATTACATTTTGAAGGTCAACAATCAGTAAAACATACATAACACTTTCCTATGTAGTAAATGCAACTTCAAACATTCCACACAGATGAAAGTTTGACAGGTTTGCTATCTAGATTCGGATTTGTATTACTGAAAAATGGTTACAGTGAATGTGTTATGGATAAAGCAGCAATTTTGAACAAATTTTGGGGGGCTGCGGGTTCTCCTACTACTCCACCTACCCAATGCTGGTGGTGAGAATGATTCAGACTGTGTTTAGATTATAGGTGGGTGAGTTGGTGGTGTTTAAGTTGCTTATGTTGGGGGTTGAGGTGATGGAAGTGGTGCAGGTTGTAGTGCACCTTATAGTGGCAGAGGTTGGAAGGTGTTGTCTCCCTCCCACGTTGAGGTGCCTCTTTAGAATCTCCTGCATGCGTTGGCCATGAAGGTTGACATTGGCATTTTTTCCTACTGCCGCTATCAACATCATGTCCCAAGCATGTTGCTTTGCACTCTCTTCCCTAAAACTTTGAAGATGTTCTTGGTGTATCTTTGCCCTGTCTTGATAATGTTTTGCAACATTATCCAAGGCACTGGTCTGCCTGTCAGTCATCTGTGGGAGTTCTTTAAGGAATGCAGCTATCTCACAGAGTAGCCCCTCGGATTGTGTACCGTCAGCATTTTGGAGAAATACAATAATAGAGATTAAGTCAAAAATACATGTGACTTAGAGTAGGCTGTATTTCGAGAGAGGCGACATGCAGCGGATGGAGAGTAAGAAGACAGTCTTACAAAAAACTAAGGAAAGGCACCAGGTGGATGTTTTAAGTGAGGGTCTATTTTTCATGCAGGATTTTAGGATTATAGAGAAGGCTTTATGAGATCGAGTGCAATCTGATGATTCAAAACTTTAGAAAAAAACATTATTTGCATGTGAAACAGTGTGATATTAAATATGTTGTTAAACAAAGGTAATACAGTTCAAAAGCACAGTCAAACCCCTTACTATTAATAGTGCTTCAACAGTAATGCTAGAAAATATGCTTGACCAATTTTTTTTTTTTAACAGAATTTTATTGATTTTTCAGGAATCATACAAATACCGTTCAGTTGCATCTCAACAAGAAAGACGAAAAGGGTAACCTGGTGGTGAGTTACATTACCATCATGATCGTCAGTCTTCCTGTATCCCACCCGGGAGGTCGCCAAGGAAGAATCTCGCTACGGGCCCTGATGCCCTCTCAGCAATCCCCAATACCCCCCTCAGGACAACCCAAAAAATATGCTTGACTAATGTCAATTAATTTAACCAGAACAGGGCAGAAGAATGTTTTTGTATTTGCGTGAGATGTGGCATTAGTGCACTTCAAGGAAGCTAGGTTTAACCGCAAAGTGAAGTCCTGTCTCTCCAGTCACAGGTAATAGACATTTGCAGTCTACTGCAGGTAGGTTTCACCGTCATAACAGTATTAGCACCACCCCCTCATTACTGCACCGATTCAAAGGGTTGAACTGATTAAGCAAGCACTAATACGAGATTTCTTCTGGCCTGAAAAATTATGCAAAATAGCCATTATATTTTCCACCAAATGTGGGTGTTGTGCATTTACTATGAGGCACAGGGTCAAGACTGATTTGCATATGGCTATGTCTGAACTGGGGTGGCGTGGTGAAGCAAAATAACGATGGATTAAACCCAGATCTGTGACTGGGGGTGAATGTTTGCCAATGTGCAGCATTCCGTCCATCATCTTGTGTGTTTTGCATTTCGCCCTAAGTGGGAAGGGTATGCCCAGACGTGGGTCCCGTGCTCACTACGCCACTGGAGTCAAGCTATCCTGGCTGATGAAGGCTGATAGCCTGAAACCGGTCCTAGGATGCTTGATTCTGGTCCAAGGAAGACATGGCTTGGCAGTTCGGTCTGGACTGTTCCCATGTGGCACAGGGTCAAGACTGATTTGCATATGGCTATGTCTGAACTGGGGTGGCGTGGTGAAGCAAAATAACGATGGATTAAACCCAGATCTGTGACTGGGGGTGAATGTTTGCCAATGTGCAGCATTCCGTCCATCATCTTGTGTGTTGTGCATTTACTAATAACAATTCTTTCTTTATCTATTATTTTCACTGCAGTTTCTTATGATAATATTAATAGTGTGCATAAATATAAGGGGCAACGGAAATCCTAGATTTAGAAGCTCATGCTACATAACTTCCATGTTTTTATACACAATGTATATTATATTAACAATTTGAGGTAAAGCCGAGCAAATGGAAGGAAAGGGAGGTTTGTATAGTGAGACCGGGGGTAAAGGTTCCGATTTTAATGTGTCAGGAGACACACCTGTGCACTGACGTGATTTTGCTGTACGGATTTAATTACTCCGACACAGGTTTTAATATTTTGTGACAATGTTGCAGCCCAGTATATGGCATCAATATGTGCAGTGACATTATTTTCTTAAATTAGGCCCTGAGCTATAACTATTGCTTTTCTCTCAATAGGAATTAGGGTCCTCGTGTAGTGAGCTATTTTACGGTCTGGAAGGCTCCAAATCGTAAAATCGGAGCCCTTCTGACCACAAAATGCATTTTTTAATTTACCTAAACTAATTTGCTATTCGGTGAGATGTTACCGAATGTTACCAAATCGCAATTTGAGTTTAGAAATTGATACCAAATCGGTATTTAGAAGGGTTGAGTTAAGGGCATCCCTTCCAGATTCCAATTCCTTTAGGTATGTATTAATATTCTTCAACCGAAATCCTTCACAAAACATAAATATTTTACAACCTCCTCAAAGGAGGTGGTAAGCCACCCTTTTTTGAATGTTCACAAAAACGTTTTTTAGGAGCAGGTAGTTGTCCGTAGACTACTGCTACTCCTTAAAAAGTTTTGCGTAATTTTTCGTTTTTCTTAAAAAATACATCCCATTTTCCTTTAAGGAAAACGAAAAATGGGCTGCGTTAAAAAAAAAAAGAAAAAAAGGTTGCTTTATTTTTAAAGCAATCACAGACAGGGTGATCTACTGACCTCAGCAGGCCACCAACGTCTGTGATTGCAGCCAATTGTAGTGGGTTGCAATATGCGACCTACCTCATGCATATTAATGAGATAGGTAGAATTGCCACCCACTATGATTCTGTATTTTGTGAAACGACCTATTAGTACATTGGCCGGTTTTCAAAATACAAATGCATTCAGTGAAAGTTAATGTGCTTTTATCAAATCCATCTTTTGTGCATGCCTGATAAGAAATCGCACATTGCGAATCATTAAAAGTCGCAATTTACGATTTCTTAACAGGAATCCTTGTACATGATGGCCTAGATATATATATATCGCCGTGAACAAGGCCGTGTTGTGGCCGAAACGCATTGATGGTGTTCTCGGTCAGGTCATATCTGGAATTAACTTGCTGCACTATACAACTCCTGCAAGTGCGGGTTCTTCTTTGATATGTGAGTATTTGGATGGTTAAAGGCATGGTAGGCGGATACGCAACTGACAGGGATTTGGAGCGCGCCGACACACGCCAGCGGAGGAGGAGTATTTATATGTATATATGAATAATGTTACACCAGACTCGGTCAAATATCTCTATTTTACCTTCAGCTGAGAAGTTTAGCTTCTCTAGACATGTTAGGTGATTTCACTCTCTTGTAAAAGCAGGCAGTTAAAACCCTTTGGAGCAGAGAGCACTTAACGCTGCTTCCATGCATTAGTAATATGTCTAGGGATATCCCATATCTCTTACTTGTTAGCAGATGTTTTTTGAATGCATCTCAGGGTGAAATCTGGGCCTGGACTAAAGTTAAATATGGAAATCAAACTCCGAAAACTGTTGACATTTTACTTTATGCGGGAGCTCTTCAGCGGAAGACGAATCATTCTATAAGTGAAGAAGCGGTACAGTCACTGGAGACGTCTGTCAGTGTATGGAATAAATATTCAGCCCTGGAAAATCATGCTTTACAGCCTGATTTTTAATTATATAACTCTTTTGCCATTTGAAATAGATGATGTGACGTTTATACTGCTCTTTCCCCCACTCTCTAAATTGCAGCTATGAGTCGCTTCACTGTACCATGTGTCTGAGCTCACAGTCACATTATCTATCTTTCAATTACTTGAGAACTTGAGTTGCTGTATTGGAATGGGAGATCATTGCCAGTTTTAAGGTGTCTGAGTTTCCCAATACAGCAAATGCTTCATTCAAGTTAGAGAGCAGAGCTCTCGCTGTCAGTGACTCCACCCGAGTAACTACTGGGAACTTCAGATACTCCTCCATAATGGCCAGTATATATTGCCTATGTCCAGAAGTGTATGTGCCTGCTGCAAAGCATTTCCATCCTGTCTCAGCTGGCTCAGACGTCTTCAGTGGTTCAAGGTGTGAGGATTTAAATGTGCTCAGTATGGTAGGTAAGGCATGTTTTTCTGACATTGTCAGCCATCATGAGGTCTAGCTTTAGGAAACACACCTTTCCATCAGCTGTTATGAGACAAGTTATTGTTTTTGGCAATGGATGTATGGCATGTACTGTGCAGTGCTGTACTCTTTCCCAGGTATGTGAGTATTTTTAAACTGATACCCCACCAACAATACGCCCCACCTCTCAGATTGCCCTTTCATTTTGAGGTTGCCGTAGACTGCAAGCAGAACCTGGTGGTCTATTACCATGGTGAAAGGTTTTCCGAACTGGAACAAGTCATAGTGCTCAAAGGCCCCACAGGAGTCATGCTTTCTCTTTGTGGGTTATGTGCGATGTTCTTGACTTTGGTTATGTTGTGCAAGGACATCACTCAGTGCCATCGGAGGGTCACTCACAGAGCGAAGCACATACGCTGGGGTAGAAATGTACCATGTGTGAGCAGATAGTCACCATCCTTCAGCCTCTAAAATGAATCCTGATATGCAGACGACTTGAACACTCTGGCCCTTTATTGGCATTTATATGTCACGTAGACATCATTTTGCAGGCAGATATTGAAATAACAACATATTCCCCTATTCCTCCCTTCCGATCATAGTACAGGCGTCGATCATATCATCTTCCACCATTCACAATAATCTGTCTTTACAAATCAAGGAAAACAAACAAGGGAGCGTCCGTATTCAAATTCGCTTGTTCTTTTCAGTGGTATATCGTGCACTTCATGTACTTTTCATAATATCTACATGGGATCTTGCCAATCCCAACCCCCAATTTACCCCCCCCCTCTTTCTCTTCCCCCCTTCTGCTCCAAACATAGAGTCACAGTTTCGGTATTACTGTATACATGGTTGTTATGTACTATTCCTTAGCGCTTTGCATTAGGTCATGCCATTTCCCTTCCCGAATTTCCCCTCCTTGATGTGACACCCACTTCACTCGCTGACTCCTGGATTGCCGTATTTTGTTCCCCTCTAAGGTCCACCAGCATTTGATATCACGCCGGGAGATGTTCTTCTAATTTTTCATCTTCACGAACAAGCTTCATTTGCACCCTTTCCGCAGTCAGCCACTCATATATATCTTTCACCCACTCTCCCACCTACGGAGGCCCAGGTCTCAGTCATGTTATAATAATGCGCCTTCTTGCCAGCACCAACCCCAATGAAATGTATAGAGTTAGGTAATAGGCCCAGCAGTACTTGTCGGATCTCTTAAGAAATTACCCATCCTATGGCTCTCTGCAGGTGTGTTATCACCGTATCCCAGTAGGAGAATAGTGTGGGGCACATCCAAACTATATGAATAAAGGTAGCTGCTTGTGACTTACATCTCAGGCATTCATCACTTCGGGTGGGGTAGATCGTGTGTAGTGTGATCGGGGTGAGGTACACTTGGTGAACTAGGTTGTATTGTAGGAGTTTAAATCGTGCATTGGAGCTGACTGTGCGAACCTCCTCCTGGACTCTTTCCCACTCTCTATCAGATGGCAGCTCCTCCTGTTTAGCGTCCTATTTTTGCTTTACCGGCAGAACTCCACCTGGTAAATCATCTCTTAAGGCTCTATATAGGTGGGATATTAGTTGTCTACCCAGCGCCATGTATAGCATTACTTTCAATGTGTTGGTGCCAGGGGGCTTTGCAGGGAACCCTGACCATATTTCCCGGGTCACATTGGAAATGCTTTCATACTGTAGGAATTGTTCCTCCCCCAAGTCAAAATATGTCTATTGCTTCCTCTCGTGTACAGGTCTCACAGTGTTTGGAATCCTCCTTCCTTCCACCTGCTTACGGACCTAGAGTCTGCAATACGGACAATTAGCAGTCGCGCCCATAGGGGCATATCAGGGTCATATGGGGCATGTTGGACTAACCTTCGAACCGCATTTTCCCATATCCTGGCCACGTGTCTTGCAATGCATGGGATCTGGGGGGGAACACCTTTCCCAAGTATTAATAGTTTGGGTAGTGTGTATCCATCATGCGTGCCCGCCAGAAGATTCGTCTCCCAGTTGTTGTCGGTATCTAGCCAGTGCACTGCATGCTGCAGCTGGGAGGCCATATTATATAGTTCTATGCATGGGACTTCCAACTCCCCATGGCCCCATGTCCTCTGCAGCATTGTTAAACATACCCATTTACGTTGATTGTCCCATAAGAGGTCTGTCAGAAGTTGGTCATGTGTTCAGAAGTAGCATCAAGGAATGATGTAAAGTGAGTGTTGCAGTGTATATAAATATCTGGGTAGAATTACCATTTTTATTATTGCAATTCGACCCATGAGGGACAACGGCAAGTCCAGCCAAAACCTTATGGAACCACGTAACCCCTCTATCACTCTACCAATGTTGAAGTCGAGGTATGAGGAGGGTGTATTTGCCAAACTTATTCCCAGATATCTCGCCCCCTAACCCACCCATGGTAGCTCTTCTTCTCTGAGCTCAGACTGCAGTACACTCACTAATCTTCCAATGGGAATTAGTTTGAATTTTTCTGGATTGATCTGAAGTCCGGATACTTTTCCAAATCTCCTCAACTCTGCCAATAACAGTGGTACCGAGTTTGTTGGTTGGCGTAGATAGACTAGGGTATCATCTGCATATAAGGATACCACATGATTGGTCTCGACCAGCCTGATCCCCCACTCTCCTAATCTGCCCCACAGAGCCGCCGCCAGTGGCTCTATGGCTATCGCAATCAGTTATTGGGGATAGTGGGCACCCCTGGTGGGTGCCTATACACAACTCATACTGTCTGGACACCAAGTTCCCTATTCTAATTCGTGCCACAGGAGCAGTGTAAAGTAGTTTAACCCATTTAAGGAACTCCCCCCTAGCCCCAACCCTTCAGAGGACCTGCCACAAATAAGGCCACTCCACCGAGTCAAAGGCCTGTTCTATATTTAACAGTGCTAAGGCATAATCATCATTCATCAAGCACAGGGTGTGCCAGACATGTGCTAATCTCCTCAGGTTACGAGTTGTGCTTCGCTTAGGTGGGAATCCTGCTTAATCTGAGTGAACAATGTGGGGGACCCTAGAGAGAAGGCGCGCAGCCTGGACCCCACTAAGTATTTTTACATCTACGTTTAGTAATGATATTGGTCTGTAGGAATTGGCTAACAGGGGGTCCCTATCTGCTTTTGGTAACATGGCCACTAGGGCTTCCCTCATGGAGGGTGCGAGTGAGCCCTGCCCTAGCACCTTGTTGTAGACCTCCACTTAGTGATCAGCCAGCTGGGTGGCGAACCTTTGATAGAACTCTGCAGGCAGCCCATCGGCCCCCAGGCTCTTAGCGGTGTTTAGCCGCTGGATAGCTAGGCATTTGTGTATTGGGGCATTTAGGGCCTCCTCCGCTTCTGCATCTAGCTGGGGGAGTTCAACCGAGTCCAGAAAATCTCAGATCCTCTCTTGTGGCACGAGGGGTTGCTGTGCATATACTTTTTCAAGGTATTCAGCCAGGACAGCCGCATTTGCATTTTGTGTAAGAACCGTGTTGCTGTCCCCATCCTTAGGCTGTACAATGGGGTTAATGTCTGATTCTTGTTTAATCAAGCGAGTGTACATGTTTTTCTAATCTATGCAAATCTGTCAGTAAGATCTCACGTGCCACCCCCCATTCCTCCATCCTGTGGGGGGTCCCCGGAAGGGCCATCTTTAGACTGCCCAGTACTGCCTCCTGTTTGGTTATGTCTGTTTCTACCTGTCGACGTACCCCGTATGATGTTTTAATGCATTCCCCTCTAATAACCACTTGCATGGCTTCCCATTTGAGAGCCCCCCAGTTTACTTCAAAGTACCCCCAGTTTACTTTAAAGTATCGTTCTAGGGTTGCCAAGAGTGTGGCTGCAAATGAATGGAGGGTCTGATAAGGCTGCAGTCCTAAGCCTCCACAGGTGTATGACAGAGCGGATTCTCGTCCCACACAAGCTTAGCAGTACGGGTGAGTGATCCGACGGGCACCTAGGTAAATAGGTTATCCCTCCCTCTTCAGGTCCTAGTTCAGCGGAGAGGAGCCAATAGTCTAACTGACTAAAGGTTCCGAAAGCGGGGGGAATAGCAGGAAAACTGTCGGATCATCTGGTCCTGTTGGCGCAATACATCCATCAATTGCATGCCTTCTATAATATCCTGTAGTGTCTCCTTCATGTGTGGCTTAGTGCGGGATCTTGGGGGCTCACGATCCATGGTACCGTCCCGGACACAATTAACGTCTCCTGTCAGCAGCACATACGCTTCCAGATAGGGGGCGGCCACCCTCATCAGATTGGGAAAGAAATATGGGCAGTCATCGTTGGGGGCATACACATTAATAATGCATATTTCTTTGCCATCTAACTTGCCATGCAGGATGACATACCTCCCCTCCGGGTCCACATAGTGATGCTGATGTTGAAACAGGACCCCTGGAGCCACCCAGGTGAGGACCCCCCTGGAAAACCCAGAGTACGAGGTCGCAAACAATTGCCCTCTCCAGCGCTTCTTCAGACAGGGTTGGGAACCCCCCCAGACGTGTCTCCTGCAGGCATGCAATGGCTACTTTATAGCACTTCAAATATTCGAATACCCTTCTGCATTTTTCAAAGCCGGCTATCCCACATATACGTTCCATGTAATACGTTTTTTCACGGGGCTGGCATAACATGTACGTTACTTTTCCACCCCTGTTTCGCAGCCATGCATTACCACACTTCACTCGTTGCCTTTGATACAGAGGCATCATGCTATATTCAGTGACTCCATTTGAGGGCAGGAAAAACAACCCCAATCGTACCCCAACAACAATAAACACCCCCCACCCCTTGGCAGTGTTGCACCCCCCCGGTCATAGAAGAGACAAGGTAAAGATGTGCTTTTGCCGCCCCATTTCCCCCCCAAACATAAAGCATATAAAAACAATGCAACTGTAATATGCGATCTGCATCTTAACTTTCCAAGTGCCTATACTCTCTGTTATTAAACAAGAAATATTTTCCAACATTTTCCCGCAATGCTAGTGGTAGACTCGCTAGTGGGGTGCAAGGGCACGCCTCCAGCCCCCCACTTAGTTGTCCATCTCTGGGGGGTTAGGCCCCCTGTCGGTCGTCTGTATCCTGAGTCAAGATTGCTCGATTCCATATACCATGAACATCACAATTACCATTACCCCACTGCATGTGATAGGAGAGACTCGCAGTCATTCCCATCAATAAACAGCCATATACTTATCTAGA
This sequence comes from Calotriton arnoldi, assembly GCA_963921515.1. NCBI lineage: Eukaryota > Metazoa > Chordata > Amphibia > Caudata > Salamandridae > Calotriton > Calotriton arnoldi. The sequence continues at coordinate 562,683 of CAWUFW010009729.1, read as the reverse complement.
ACAACCGTGCAGCCGGTGTCTTTTTTGTGTTGATGGGAGATCCCTCCCTAGTTATCGTCTTCTTCGTGTAGATCATTATTCAGCAGCTGTGCTTGGGAGGAGTCCCCTGAGTCAGGAACAGTGTCCGATATATGCAGCGTGCCATCCTGGCACACCCGGATTCTTCCTGGGCTACGCATTCTGGCGTTGTGCTGTCGCATGTTCTGTGTTTCCTTGTCCTTTGGTGGGCATCCTGAACTGGTAGCCTAGGACGAGTTCATTGAGGGAGCTACATCCGTCCCTGGGTGTCCCCAGGAATCTAGCTAGTCAGTGGCCTCCGCCGCCGAAAAGAAAAACAGAGCTTTCTCATTGCTTTCGACCCTAAGCTTAGCTGGAAAGAGGAGGCTGTATTTGAGGTTTAAATCTCTGAGGCGTCGTTTTACCACAAAAAAGGATTTCCTTTGATCCTGCATTCGCTGTGTGTAGTCTGGGTAGATTAAGATCTGATGCCCTTCAAAGAGCAACGGGCCGCGAATATGTGTCATTTGCAGGATAGCATCACGGTCCCTGAAGTTGAAGAGTCTCGCAATAATGGCTCTTGGTGGTGCGCCCGGCTTGGGCGGGGGCATGAACGCCCGGTGTGCCCTCTCGATAGTGAAGAACTTAGACAGCTTTTTTGGTGCCACTGTGGAGATGATCCAGTCTTCCAAAAACAGTTCAGCGGATGGTCCCTTCGATTTTTCGGGAAATCCTATAAAATGTAAATTATTTCTACGTGACCTCCCTTCTGAGTCCTCTGCCCTCTCATACAGACAAACCACCTTTTTTGGAGATCGATGACCATGTCCCTCAAGGTGTGAACCTCCTTCTGCAAGGTATGCACCATTTGTTCGTTAGTGGTAACTCTGTCTGTGACTTTGTGGAGGTCACAGCAGAGCAGGTTGCCCTCAATGATGACCATATCTATTTTATGTACCATTTCGTCACGGGTGGTATGTATAGTCTCCAGCACATCTGCCATAGAAGGGGCCGGGTTCTCCAAATATTGCATATTCCCTTGTTGCTCTGTTAGGGGCGCCACCTGCACTCCATGAGCTGATGGGAGAGGGAGTGCATACTTTGAAATTTAGTTAGTTTGAGGCACGCGGTTTCCTCTGTCCTTAACCATACAGTCGGTGCTCGCAGTCCTTTATTATGCATGCAGTCGTGTTCCAGGTTTTCTCTCTCCTAGCGCACACTGTTCCAAAGCAGACAGAGGTGTAGACTGGGATTCCACGTCCACTTCACGACACTCCCCATTTGAAGATCTCCTATAGGGCAGCGTCCCATCCAGATTCCCCCCACAGCAAGTATATGTTCTTCTACCCCAGTGGGATCTGGGCGCAGGTTCATTAATGCCAGCCACAGGTCTGTTCTGTCTGTACTATTGGATTAAAAGACCACTGCATTCAGTGTGTGGCTGTTGGACCGTGTAGTGACTGCACGATCCTCCACAGGTGCAACAATCCTCTTCTACTAGTCTGGCATTCTGTGCTCATCTTCCCACGCCCGAGGCCGCACCGCGAGGACTTCAGAAATCTGGGGGTGAGTCTCACCCTTTCTGTCCGTTGCAATGCACAGTGTCTGTAGGGAGTTGAACAACCCTCTCAGCTCCCCGTGGTCGTGTTGGTGCGGTACATTGTATGCCCTTCGTGGGCTCTACCGCATCCCGCTGGAGGTCAGGGGCTCATCCGGTGCGCCTCAGTCACTAAGATTCCCACACCCCAGGTTGTCACATGCGGGCCAGCATTCCGCTCGGGTCGATACCAGCCTTAGGGGCGATCTTGTATTGGGGCCATCACCGATGTCTCCCGAAGACTGCCCGTAACCTCAGAAGGCCTCCGGTCACACCCAGGATAATGCGGACCACCCTGTGATTCAGGCTTGCATTCCGGGCTTCAGGCCGTCGCAGTCACTGGGTGCCAGCTGCCCATCCTCCGAGTTACCAGGGGCACTTCACGGGTTTCCTCTGCGGCCTGCAGTATCACCCTCAGCCCCTGGATACGCATCAACGCCGTACCGCCGACTTCAGCCCCCGACCCGATCTCCCGGGTTCAGCTTGTGGTTTCCTCTATGTGCCACTTACTGGCGGGGGGTTCTTGCCTTCCAGCTGGCGGGCAGACATTTGCGCTATCTCCCGGGGCGGTACCAGTGCGGGCCACTCTTCTCTCACAGAACCGCTTCACAGTCTGTCTCCAGGGCCTAGTACGGAAGATGGCGGCCTGACCAAGTTCATCTCTTTGTTGTCGTCTAGCCCTGTAACGGGTCATGGATCATGTCAGCAGGTGAGTGCCGGGGACATAGCTGGACGTTTCCCTTGGATCAGGAGGGAGGTAACTGTTCAGGACAGTCAGGATTTTGATGGATTAGTTATGGGCCGATGGGAGAGCTGAGAGAAACATCTACTCGGCCATCTTGCCAAGCCACGCTCCGCACTCTAGCCCTCATTTGCTAATTTTTGGCATAGGGCAGCGCTGCAAGCCTTCCTGTTGTGCTGCCGTACGTCAAAAGTAAAGGGCAGGAATGCGTGATATCTATGAGATACAGCGCATTCCTGTCCTCTTTTACAGCGCTGGCGCTCAAATGGCTGCCATGTGCCAACGCAGGCATCCTTGCGCCATAGTGCAAGGGTGTTCGCGTTGTAGGGATGATTGCTTTTGTGCAGGAAGAGTCACCTTCCTGCACAAAAACATCAATGGAGGCAGTTTCCTCTTTCTATGTGTGCTGCTGAGTGCAGCACACATAGAAAGAGGGAAAAAAGACGTTGCACCTCCCCTACGCCACCCCTGGGGAGGCATAGGCTGTTGACGTATTCCCAGGTTTACAGCATGTTGTAAATCTGGGAATGTGCCAAATGCCATGGGTGTTACATGGGTACACCCACCGTAACACCCGTGGCACGACTCCCCAAAGCAGTGTGAGGCAATGCTGCGACTTGCGCTGTGTTACCGTATACTGTTTCTGCAAGGCCATGAAAAGCCACACAGGGTCTCTTTCCGTGGCCTTGTAGATATGGCTAAGCCCTGTGCGCCACCGGAGTCTTAAAAAAAGGGACATGACCTTCCGTCCTATCGCCTTGTATGGCTTTGAACGCATGCCTTTCTCTGAGAAGATGTATTGAAAGATCTTCTTGGCACATTTCATCCACTAAAGAGTCTGCACACTTTATTGAATGCACAATCATGCTTTGTTGTTGTCTGGCCAAACACAAATCTATCATCACAGTAGTTCAAAAAATTATTCAATAGTCTTCTCTTGGAATATCTTTCAGCTGGATGAAATGCATCATCTGAGGTGCTTGTGGCGTTACAGCCCTAGGTGTCAGTAGAATGCTGTTGAAGATGTGTCTAGGTGTAAGGCCCCTTTCAGCCAATGATATCCCTTATATAAATTCTGTTTTGAGAAAACCCATGATCATGTCATTAATGTGGAGAGCCAGTCATTTTTCTCTTTCGACAATGACGTGGCTATGTCAAGCCCACCGCCTTTGAGCATTGCTGCTTGAAGGGGAGACCCATGGAGAGCACTCCTCAGTTAGTTGCATTACGCCATGGCCTGTGAGACTGTCTTGCTCCTCATGTAGTTGAAGGTGAATCGAGACTCCAGCGATGACTTTGAACGACTTTGAACAATTCAACTGAATGTTTTGTTATCCTGAGTTTGGCCTGTGCCTCTTAGTTGTTGAAAAACATCTGCATCAGTCTCATAAATGGCACTAAAATGTTTAAAAAAAAGAAGGTAAAGAGATGCCACATCAGGCCACAGAACAAGTCTGACAAGGTTTTTTTCGTAGTGTTGTTTTTACTCTCACACCTAGCATTTAAGACACATGTTTAATACATCTGGGTATTAGTGGCGTAATGTAAAATGATGGGGCCCCCATGCAGATTATGAAGAGGGCCCTTTGAGTCTTCCATATCTCAAAAATCTTCATTGGTCTTGGTTGGAATGGGGCCCTTCTGAAGGGTTTGGTGGTCCCCGAAGGGTTCCCCCCGTGCAGGGGCCTATGTCACATCCCTGCTGAGTAGCAAGCAAAATACATATTGTACACCATAGATGGACTTTTGCAGAAAAATCTCTTTACAAAGGAGCCTAGTGGATCTTTAAAAGAGGCTTACTTTTGAGGAGGAGAGCGCCCAGTGTCCCCACCAGTTTCCACCATTCCTGATCCTTCTTTGCATCTTCCGTTCCTGCTCTCTTTGGTAGTGGCTGTCACAACACCACATCTGCTTATTCCGCTGCCTTCCCCACAGATCCTTCTGAATGGCTTGGGAAGGCGGTAGGGAGGCCACTGTGGACCAGGCTGCTCGCCTTGTGCCTGAGGCTGTTCATGCCATGATGAGATGATGAAAACTGCCATCCACTGCATCCTGTCATGTCAAGTCGGTCAGGTCAAGTGTGCGGTGTAAGGAAGCTCCATCTCCGATGATCTAGCTTCCTGTTGCCTTGCACCACTGGAGGACTGCCATGCACCACTGAGGAGCTACTTTGCCACACTTCCGCATTCCGGGCTGGCCAGGTAGCATAAGGTTATGCTCTCCAGTCCACAAGGCCTCTCTGGATAGGAGGCCTGTTAGACTTGGCATCTTTTGGCGTGTTTCCCCTGAGTTTTTGCTTTCTGACCTCCCGGTTTTGTCTCTGTTTTGCTGGTGTAACGGTTCTGCGCGCTTTTCGCACTGCTGATCAGTGGTAAAGCGCAGGTGCTCCTATGGTAAATTGTGTTATGGATTGGTGTTTCCATGATTGGATATTTGATTTACCTGTTAGCCCCTAGTAAAGTGCACTGCGTGTGCCAGGGCCGGTGAATCAAATGCTACCCGGGGCCTGCAGCACTGGTTGTGCCGCCCCGTGAGTAGCCCTGAAAACGGTAACTCAGACCTGCCATTGCAGAGTCTGCGCGCAGTTTGTAACTGCAATATCGACTTGGCCAGTGCACACACTGGCCGGTCCCTAACCTTCCCTTTTCTTACATGTCAGGCACCCCTCAGGTAGGCCCAAGGTACCCCTGTGGGCAGGGTGCAATGTATGTGAAAGGTAGGACATGCCCTGGTGTGTGTGGCATGTCCTAATAGTGAATTACAGCCAATTTCGTTTTTCACTATTGCAAGGCTACCAGTTCCCCATAGGACAGAATGGGAGGTTTGTTCATAACATCTTATGAACATAACTGGCCTAGGGAATTCGGTAAGAAAATGAAGTTTCGTATGCCTGATCTCAGAATCTAAAGATGCCTCTTTTAGTGAAGGTGATTTTTACATTCTGTGTTTGAAAATACCACTTTTGGAAAGTGGGTATTTTCTTGCTCAGTCATCCCGTGTGCCTCTGCTGGAATGTGGATTGCCTGTCTGGGTTTTGGATGACAGAAGGCTGGGGGAGCAGGAGGGGCGCCAGATGGTCTAGGTAGGTCAGGAAAGGGCTGAAGAGACCTGGGTTACGATGGGGGAAGGGGGAGGAGATTTCCTTGCACCTCAAAGGGCCTGCTCTGCCTCTGACAAATGCCGTCTCCACCTCCTGCCAGGAATTCACACCAGAGAAGGCAGAACTGGTCCTGACCGGGCACAGGCCCTCTCTGCCTAAGAGATCAAAGGATTTTTGGACATAAATGCTGGGTCCCAGACCCCTGAACTTTAGAACACATCTGGACAAGAAGACTGCGAAGAAGAAGAGCCGGAGAAGCTGCGAAAAGGAACGACTGCTTTGCTGGGCTGACCTGCAGTGGCTTCTTTTGTCTTGGGTAGTGAAAGGCCTGGACTGGACTTTCTGCAACCTAAATTTGTGAGTCTCTCCAAGGGCTTGAGGTAGAGCTTGCCCCCTGTTCACGAAGTCTCAGGAACAGCAAAGACTTCAAGTTCTTCGACCCGCAGCACTGGGGACTGTGTGTTTTGTGCTGCAACCCGAAGAACACCAACTCAACGACGTCTACGACGCCACTGCCGACTCCGTGTCCTGAAGGCAACGCGGAGGACACCGCCGCAATGCCGCGCCGCAACCCTGGTCTCACCGACGACGCCTGTTGATGCCGCCACCAAGTCGCTGCTTGCACCGCGACCTGTGGGCACCGCACTCCGCACCGCCTCGCTTCACGCCTCGCTTTGGCACCGCAGAGGGCACCGCCGCACCGCGACCCTGGTCTCACTGACGACGACGCCACCGAGCCGCTGCTCGCACCGCGACCTGTGGGCACCGCACTCTGCACCACCTGGCTTCACGAGGACGCCTTGGCCTGCCTGACGCCGCCACTTCCCGCCGAGATCGACGCCGCTGCTTGCACCGTGGTTCGGGGGCACCGCTCGTAAGTTACACGATGCACCGCCCTCATCCCACACCGCAGCCTTGGCCTACCAACGCCGGCACCATCTACTCCAGTTCGTCAGCCGACGACAGTGCTTCAGCAACGACGATGCCGCTGCTTGCACCGTGATCTGCCAGCACCGTGACGAGCACCGCCTTCATCTCGCACCGCGACCCTGGTCTCACCGACGACGCCATCTGACGCCGCCACCGAGCCGCTGCTCGCACCGCGACCTGAGGGCACTGCACGCCGCACCGCTGCACTTCGCACCGCAGCACCCGACGCCTGCCGACGCCAACGCTCCTGACTCCATCAGAGAGGAGATCGACCTGCAACACGTGTGACTTCGAGGGCCCCATCGCCCTGCATCTCTGAAAGGTACTGTTTGCGGGTCTTTCCGACACCGTAGCTGGCCTGCGACCCCGCGGTCAGCCAGAACTGTTTTGGATTTGTGTGTTCACGACCCCGTGGTAGCCCGGACGGCGCTATCCACACAAGGAACTCTTTTTAATCAGCGTAGTTTTGAATTGTGAACTTTTAAGTATAGTATTGTGGTTCTTTATCGTTTTTGGTCTTGTTTTAATTATATAAAAATATTGGATATTTTTCTAAACTGGTGTGGTGTCCTTTTGTAGTGCGTACACTGTATTACTGTTGGTTATGTGCAAATACTTTACACACTGCCTCTAAGATAGGCCTGGCTGCTCGTGCCAAGCTACCAAGGGGGTGAGCAGGGGTTATTTTAGAAGTGTAACTCCCTTATCCTGACTAGAGTGGTGGTTTTTGCCTGGCTTTGGCCCGTGCCCTAGCCTACCAAGAATCCCATTTCTAACAAGGCCTGACTAGAAGGCAAGGCATACACCATGCACTTGGCTACCAGCATCTTGAGAGGATATCTGTTATCAGTCTACACATCACCGTATATCTCCTCAGTATACAACATGTTGAAGAAATACCACCACAGCTCTGGTGGAGCACTGGTTTCCTTTACTGGAGAATAAGGTGGCGCCTCAGCAGGTTTTACTCCCTGGTCTGGATCAGGATAGGCCTCCTACATTTTCGATTTGGAAAGGGAAGAGATTAACTGTGAATCTGATTGTTTCTATCTGCAGAAGCCCTGATCAACAAGTTAATTACCTACGGTAATGCTTTATCTGGTAGAGACTCTATTTAGCTACGGATTCCTTACCTTAGAATATTCCACAGGCATCAGACTGGATCCAGAAATCTTTAAGCAATCCCTTTACATGCCAGTAGCTGGCTTCGTTCGGCTCCGCCTGGCGTCCCTGGCATCGTCCGTGCCAAAAGTGTTGTGTGTGTGGTGCCTATATAGGCGCCACACAGCTTGCTGACCTCAATTCTTGACTGTCTTTCTGCACCAGAAGCACCGAGCCAAAGTGAGGTGGAATGACTAGTGTGCCAAAGTGAGGTCCTGAAGGATCTCCTCAATATTTAATGAAATAAAATACAATTCGCAGAATTGGAGAGGATGGTATAATTGGTAAGAAATCTGCAGCTAGATAGAGTCTCTACCAGATAAGGGGTTACCCAAGGTAAGTAACTTGTTCATCTGATAGAGACTTTTAGCTGCAGATTCCTTACCTTAGAATAGATACCAAAGCAATCTCTCCTTGGAGGAGGGTCTGTGGACTGTTACACTAATACGTCTTGAAGACTGAACGGGCAAAATGCCTATCACGCCAGACCTGACTGTCCGAGCAGTAGTGTTTGGCAAATGTGTGCAGCGATGCCCATGTAAATGCCTGACAGATATCAATAACTGGAACTCCTCTATCTAATGCAGTGGTCGCAGCTGTAGCTATGGTGGAAGAAATCATAAGCCCTCATGGGGCTGATTTTAGCTATTGGCCATCAGATTTTAATACATAGGACAATCCACCTGGGGATGGTTCTTTTGTGAACTGCCTTGCCTTTCTTCGCACCCGTAAAACCAACAAAGAAGGGCATAGTTACAAGGAGCTAGCGCCGCAGCATAATTTTCTTTTACGCATTGGCGGCGCAATCAGTGCTCCACAGTGCTCCATATTAACAAACTGACGCATTGGGCCCAATGCGTCAGTTTTTAGAGGCCTGCGTCACATTATACCTGTGCCAGGTATAATGTATGTAGGCTAGGCGTTCCCACGTTAAAAGCCATGTAGAACTAGTGCAGTGAAATGTACAACTTTTCACTGCGTCACTCTATGACTTGACTGCGTAAAAATGCCCAGGCCTTCTCAAACCTGGCAAAAGGAGAGATGCAGGGCTTTAAACATGGGACTTGCCTCTGTGTTCTGACGCATTGCTGGAATTGCGTCAGTCTTACGACCAACTCTAGCAATGCGTAACTTGAGCGCCAAAAGATACATCAGAACATCTGATGCATCTGTGAATCCTTGCATTATGGAGCACTGTATTGTAAATACAGTGCATCTATGGCATTGTTAGGGCATTTTCGGCAGGCACAACAAATCTGACACATCACCCTTTGCGTCAGTTCTTGTAAATATGCCCCAGAGTTTATTGTCCACCCAGAGGTCTTTGGTACCATCAATGTAAAATGACAGTGCTCTTTCTGGGTCCAGACCTTGGAGTCTTTCCTCTTCCTTTGTAGGATGAGGGGGGTGAAGAAGAAGGTAGTGTGATATTCTGCCCATCGTGAAAAGGTGTAACCATCTTTGGTAGAGAGGAGGCATGGGTCTTAAGGACCAGTTTGTCTGGGAAAAAGGTTGTGTACAGGGGGTAAACTGACAGCACCCGCAATTTGCTAACCCTCCTTGAAGATATTATAGACACAAGGAAGACTGTTTTGATGGTCAGCAGTCTCAGAGGGCAGGCGTGCAAAGGATCAAATGGTGAGTACATTAAAAAAGTGAGGACTACATTCAGGTCCTACTGGGGCATGATGAAAGGTGTAGGGGGAAATGTGCTATAAACCTTTCCGGAAATGACTCACATCAAGCGACTTGAACAGGGAGGGTTGACCTGGCAACCACAGGTAGGCTGGATGGCAGAAAGGTACCCTTTATCTGAGCCCAAAGCAAGGACTTGCTGGGTAAGGAAAAAGGCAAAAAAAGGACTTCAGACAACGGTGCAGACAGAGGATCAAAAGATTTGACAGTACACCAAGCCACAAATTTGTCCCATCGGCAGGCATAAATCGTTTTAGTGAAGTTGCCAGAATGACATCGCATACATCGGGAGGGAGATCAAACACCCTTGACTGTCTCTGCTCAATCTCCATGCATGTAGATGAACAGTGTGCAGGTTCGGGTTCAGGGCCCTGCCCTGTTGCTGCAACAGGAGATCCTCCTGAAGGGGCAGCCTGATCAAAGGACAGATGCTCGTGCTCAGGAGCTCGGGCTACCATATTCTCCTTGCCCAATCCAGAGCCAGTAAGATGACTTGGGCCTTTCGTTGTTGATCTTCTTGAGAAACTGGACAGGAGTGGTATCGGCGGAAAAGCGTAAAGGCATCCTGAACACCACTCAAGGCGAAATATGTCTCCAAGCGAGAGCCGCTTTGGAAACTCCAGTGCACGGATGTGCTGACATTGCGTGTTCTCGGCAGTGGCAAATAGGTCTAACCAAGGATCTCACTGATCTCTGAATATCTCCCCAATCTCCGTGAGGCATCGACGGCTGAGTTCGTCTGCTCTGGCATTCAGAGAACCTGCCAAATGTTGAACGCCAAGGAAAATGCCTTGGCGTTCCAGCTACGTTCAGAGTCACAGGGCATCTTGACACAGGGTCCACAAACCCACATTGCCCTAACTGTTGCAATTCCATGTAGCGGTGGTGTTGTCCGTGAACACCTGAACCAGCTTTCCCTTGATTGAAGGAAGAAAGGCTTTTAGTGCTAGGCGAATCACTGTCATTTCCAGCATGTTAATGTGGAGCTGAAACTCTGCTGGAGACCAGAGTCTTATGATCTCCCCTTCTCCCAGATGAACCCCTCAACCCAGAAGTAATGCATCTGTCGCTACTGTGAGCTCTGGATGGAGAAGAGATAGAGGTCTGCAGTTGACCCAATAGCGGTCCGTGAGCCACCACAGCAGGCCTTTTGCAGTTTCCTCTGATATCTGGGCCAGGTTGGAGAGATTTCCCTGATGCTGTGCACACTGGGATATCAGATTCCACTGCAGAGCCCACATATGCCAACAGGCTTGTTTTTTCTGCAGGATGCAGGCCGCCATGAGATCCAGCAGACTCAGAGTCAGTCCCACCGCAATTTAGGATAGAGCCTGAAACATCAGAATCATAGCACGAATATCCTGGACTCTTTGTTCGGAGGTTCAGCCAGAAACAGCACTGTATCCAGAATAACTCAGATGAAAGGGAGCGTCTGAGAGGGAGTGAGGGGTGACTTCGGCATGTTGATAGTGAACCCCAGCGAATGCAGGAAGTTTGCCGTAGTTTGGAGGTGGGAGACAGCTGCCTAGGCGATCCCACCTTCAAAAGCCAGTTGTTGAGGTAGGGGAAGACTGGAACCATCGACGTCGGTAGATATGCTGCAACCACAGCCATCACCATGGTGAACACCCAAGGGGCTCCGGTAAGGAGAAAAGGGAGCACATCAAACTGATAATGCTCTTGGCCTACCGTGAACAACAGTTAACGCCTGTTGGCAGGCAGCATGGGGATCTGGAAGTAGGTGGCCTCAAAGTCCAGCGCTATCTTCCATTCTCCAGGGTCGAGGGCAGACAGTACCTGAGCCAACGTAAGCAGCTTGAATTTTTTCTTTTTTCAGGAAGTAGATGATAGGGTGTAAGTCCAGAATAGGACAGAGATGTCCATTCTTTTTCGGCACCATAAAGTAGCAAGGATAACAACCACAACCTACTTCTGATGCCGGCACCCTCTCAATGGATCATTTGGCCAGTACTTCCTGTCGCAACAGCTAGAGCTGGTCCTGCCTCAGCAGATCGTTGGACGGTGGCAAGGGAAGCGGGTTCTGTTGGTATGGTAGGGCGTAGCCCGGCTGGACAATCTGAAGCACCTATTTGTTAGAAGTGATTTCCTGCCATAGGGGCAGGTGGTGCCAGATCCTGCCACCAACCGGGTGCCCATTATTGGAGGAGTGCAAACTAAAGAGGCTTTGCTGTTGCAGCTGCCGGGAAGGACGAATTGGGGTGACTTCTGGCTTTGGATCCCACAAGGTTTGTGGGAGCCGCATCCGTGGCCATGAAAAGACTGCAATGCCTGCTGCCCGTGTTGGCTTGGGAAAAAGGGAAGCAGCTGATAGCCCTTACCATAGCCACAGAAGGGGTGGAAGGTGGAATATGGCTGTTGTGGGGCAATGGTGAGCCCCAACGACCTAGCAGTAGCCCTACTGTCCTTGAATCCGCCTTATTGCCAAAAAGGCCTGGACATGCCCGAAAAGCCAGTGGCTCTCAGCCAGGCATGAAGTTGGAGCGCCACCATGGAAGCAATGGCTTTACCCAGCAAGTCGGTTGTATTCTGTCCACATCTGATGGTGAACTTTGCCGCATCTCTCCCTTCAGCAATAGCTTGGGAGAGAATGGCTCGGGCCGAGACCATAGGTAGCACTTGCGCAACCGTATCCCGAACAGTATGGGAATAATGGCCCAATAAGCATGTAGTGTTCAGGGATCGCAATGCCAGGCTGGTTGAAGGGGAAATCCTCTTTCCAAAGTTATCCAGCCTCATATTCCATATCTGGTGATGTTTTAGGTAACGTGCCGAGATTTATCCTGGAAGGTGAGACCTGGACCACCAGGCTCTCAGGGGTGGGTGCTGAGTAAGGAAGGCTGGATCGCCAGGCGTGGGGTGATGGCGTTGAGAGATAGTCCTGTGCACAGAAGTGCCTGTGAAGGGCTTTGCCCAGGCCCCGAGCAGGACATCAGTGAGGGCTTCATTAATTAAAGGGGAGTAGGGGTGCTGACTGGAACACCCCAGACTGAAGCACCTCTGTCTAGATATTGGTCTTAACCTCAACCATTGGCAGCTGAACGTCGACGACCTCAGCTGTTCTCTGGACCACTATTGTGAAGGAAGCCTCTTCCTCCACAGCAATGCAGGAGAAGAGAGGAGGCTAGTGCCTGGTGAGGTGTCCAAACCACTGGCATCAGCGAGGTCCTCATACCAGGTGACATTGGCCATGGACTCCGCTGGGGGGGCAGAGTAGTCATAGGGATCCTCAGATACCCTCCATTCGTGTTCCTCAGAGGGTCTTACAGGAAAATAGGGTTCCAATTCAAGCCATGTGGGTTGGCTCGGTACCGGAGCCGGCATTGGGCGATGCCGGTCCGGTGCTGTATAGGAGTAGGGAATCATGATGGGATCAGTGCCACTGATCGGCGTTTGCGGTGCCGGGAATGGCGCTACTGGAACAGTCCCTGGAGGACAAAGTCACAGCTGGGGCCCATCCAGAACCATCAACGGATCCTGAAAGCCTGACTGGCGCCGAGGGCAAACCCACCAGCGGAGCCTCAGTCAGAGTCCCATCCTAACACATGGGGTCGAAGGCAATCCAGACGGATTCAACCGCTCAAAAATGAGGCTCAAGGCCTCATAAAACTCACACAGTTGGACGGGGGATCGCTCCGACTCGGGGAAACTCATGGAACCACAGAGCAGAGCCAGTGTCAGATGCCAGCTCCACTGGTACAACCTGGTGATGTTGCCTGGATTTGTGTCATTATTCCCTCACATCGTCAGATGAATGGGACAGACACAGAGAAGTCGAAGAGCGCTTCAACTTCTTGGACCTCTTGTGGGACTTACCTGAAGAAGTCCAGCATCACGACGATGACCAGTGCGGGTGGCTCCATGAGTGGTTATGAGACCTCCTTCATGAACAGAACTTGGAGCGAAGCGGTGTCGTGTGGAGAGCTGCCAGAAGCTTCATAACCCACTCACGGATGGCCTTGGGGTTCATGGTCTTGCAATCCGCACAGGCCATGGAGTCGTGGTCCTGTTCTAGACCCCACAGGCACACCAAGTGGGGGTCTGTCACAGATATTTGTCTGTGACAGACTCTACAAGGCGTGAACGCTGTAGGTTTCTTCGGGGACATGCCAAAAAGTTAGAAAAAAGGGCACGTTAAAAGTATTCAACAGAATAGTCAAAAAATGCAGTCACTAATTGCTTGTCCGGATCCGCTCTGATCTGCCCTGGTGGTGCAGAAAAGAAGGAACTGAGGTTGAGGCGCTGAGTTGGTGCATATATAGGCACCCCACATGTCACTTCCGGAATGGGTGACGCCGACAATTTTTTATTTATTTATTTATTTACTTGAGTTTTATATAGCGCTGGCTAGATCCGGACGTATCAGAGCGCTTTACATGAGGAAAGTTACATCGGTTACAAGATAAAAAACCATTGTTAAAAAAAATACATAAGTTACAAGTTACATCTGTTGATTAGTGGTGCGTAGAAGGGTGAGGGGGTAAAGTAAAAGGGTAACAGGGAGGGGATACGGTGGAGAGACGAAGGAAAGTCTGCCCAATGTCCGGCTGGGTAGGTGACGGCCCGAGGGGGAAGTCCGCAGCCCATCTCCTCTATAGCTAACAAGGTAGCTCCACCGGGCAATGGTAAAAAAGCTAGGTCTCCACAGCTGGTGGAACGTTTCATTCCCTACAAATAGGCGTCAAAGCTGAGATACTTGTCCAGGGCCAAAGGATCAATAGGAAGAAAACAACAGCAGAGAAAGCGACAAGAACATATGTACGAAGTCCGGCTGGGTAGGTGACGGCCATAGCGGTGTGCCAGAGCCAATCTCCCCTAAAGCTGTCGGTGCAGCTCCACCGGGAATCGGCCATGTGGTTCGGGCTCCGCCTGATGAGTGAAGATCAGGGTTTTGAGTTCAGAGACGGGCGAGTGGAGATGGCGAGGATGGTAGGATAGGTAAGGGTTGGTAGCTTGGCTGCCATCTTATAGTCAGGCAAGTTGAGTCTGATTGGTCACCGTGACTCAGCAACTGGGCATGGCTCAACTTCTATGGCTTTGTTAAACTCAGTTATGTCATTTATCCTGGGAGAACATCTGGGCCCCATCAGCTGACTGGACATCTTCCCTCAACGGTGAGAGTATCTAGGCGGGCGCCATTTTAGGATCAGGCTCAGCGAGTTCAGATTTGAAAGTAGATTGTCGAGCACTTATTGGGAATTAAATTAGGAGCCAGAAGGTTCCCAAAGCCCACAAAGGGATCGTATGTGGCTGTTATTTCGTTTCCCACTCACCGCCTCAGAAGCTTCTGCTGTGGTTCTCGAAGGACACTGCCGGCAGCGTATCAACAGCTGATGTCGGGCTCCCGCCAGTCAGCCCTGCCCCACGTCTCACAAAGCAGTGCAGAGCCCAGCCGCCGGTCTAATGACGCAGTGCCCCGGGGTTTACTGTAAACTAAATACCGGTCCTGTTGCTGGATGTTGGGCATGAAGCGGCCCTAGGCGAGACCAGGAACGGCGGGCGCCAGTTTGATCGATTACATCTGGTCGCTCCGTCTGTCTCGGCAATCACACCGGATGCACCGTATGCTTGATATGAGGACCCTTGGCGCCATCTTGAAGTCAGGCAAGAGGCCAGGCAACTCCTTCGGGGGTTCTCAATTCCCCTAGCGCACCCCGGGGCCCAATAGAATCACTTGAGGCAAAACAGCTGCTCTGTTGCTTATGCTGGGGTGGGGTGGGAATCTCTGTTTTGCCGTGTTGGTGTGCCAGCACGCTGCAGGGGGGAAAGTCCCTCTTACTGTCTCATTCGCGCTTGAATGGGGTCTGATCTCCTCTCTGGATCACCCCGTATTGGCCGCCGTCTCCGGAGTGCGTGCCTGGAGACCCCCCCCTGGTGCCCGGTGTGTTCTGCTCCTCTGGGGGGGGCCTCCTCACCGCCAAACTCACTCCTCGGTCGAAACCGCCATTTTGTGGGATCGGCAGTGCAGCTCCGCCGTGCACCTGAGTCTCCGCCGCCTCCTCGACAACTCCAGGCAGTCCGGTGGCCCCCGAGGTCCCAGGCAGGCTGTCTCCACTTTCATGCCCCCGTCGGCCGCCAGGTAGGGAAAGCGCAAAGGAGCGGAGCAATTCTAGCCGCAGAAGTGCCCGGCTGCCATGATGGCTACGTGGACAATGCCATGTGGAGCTAAACAATGCCACCTACCGGTGCAAAAGGGGATTGCTCAAAACTTTCCAGATCCAGTCTGCCACCTGTGGAATATTATAAGGTAAGGAATCTGCAGCTATAAGTCTCTATCAGATAACACATGCACTCCTTTCAGAAAAAAGGTGAGCTTATTTCCTATATGTCAAAACTGCTCTTACTCTTAAAGATAATGACTCTGTATTCTGTTAAGAGGAGGGGAGAAGATCCACAGAGGATCCCGTCCAGAAGTAGTGCTGCTGCTGAACTTTTGTACATTTGAGTTGAGCCTTTTTCCCAACCAGTTGCCAGAGTCTTGAAGTGAACCTGAAGAGGAACAGGATCTTCTTGGCTTCCAAGGAATATAATCTGCTGCAATCCCCTTCAGCCTGGAGACCAGACACCATCTGTTTCCACACCATATCTGCGGTGTAAATTGCTGGTTGACCTTTCATCATTTCAGCCTCTTGCTCTGGGGTATATTCTGAAATCATAACACCATGTGAGATCCATGATCCCAGGATCTGGAACAGAATCCCCATCTACCTCAGAACTGAAAGGAGCTATAGACTCATCTCTTCAGTAAACACTACATTGCCACATCACACAACAGGAAGTCACACCTGCATGCACTAGTTAGTCCATTCCCATCTGGATTATGGTTGCCTTTCTTTGTCTCAGACGTCACTGTATGAGCTTCAGCTGGTCCGTATCTCAATCAATCAATCAATCAATCAATCAAGGTTTTGTAGAGCGCACTACTCACCCGCGAGGGTCTCAAGGCACTTGGGTGGAGGGGGGGGGAGTGAAGCAGCTCCGTTAGGGTCATTTGAAGAGTCAGATCTCTGCTGTGCACTCAATAGCTGACACCCTAATGTGAGATCATATCATTCATATTCTGTACATTGGTTACACATGTGCTCCAGAGTCATCTTTGTGGGTATAGTCATTATTAACAGGGCCATCTATCAGAACTTCCCTGTGGTTCTATCAGCAAAATTCAAGTGTTATATTGGTGGTTATTACATCCACTCTACCCACTAGATACTGCTTCAAATCACTAAATTCGGTAACATTCAAATATGCAAACTTACAATTCTCTGTGTCCACACCCACATGCTGCCCTTCTTTAACTTTAGGTCTCTGCACAGATGAATTCCTTCCTAGTTTTAAGAAGTTGCTTGAGACATGGTTATTTGTCAAGTAGCTTTTGATCTTAATACTCACTATCTGTGACCCTCCTTCTCCCGTTTTTTGGTGCTACAGACCAACTGTTTTACATTATACTTAATGTTGTGTGACTTACTTACCACCATGAAGCTTTGGGTAGGAGGACTCAAAGACTTATTTGTTTTTCACTATACTTTACCATGCAGAGAGCTTATCTCTGTCTGCAAAGTCTCCCTTTAATAGTATATGAAAAATTAAAAATATATATATAATCGAAATTAAATATAAAAAATATAATGTTAAATATTAATGTAAATTCATTTTACTTATTTTCTTTTACTGTAGAACAAAATGAAAAACAATGCTGTAGCGCTATTACATTAATGTTGAATTAAAACTTTAATTAATGAAGATATATTAAATTAAAATTATTTTTTCAAAGTTTAAATTAAATAATAGATTTCCACCTAAAGAAATTTTTTTTTAATGTACATTAATAAATATTAAAAGTGATGTATAGAATTAACTAATATTAATGTAATAAGTTTTAATACAAATTACTTTCAAATTCAAAGTAGATTATTAAAATATTTTATAATTAAATAATAAATAAGTCCTATTTCTCTATATTTTTTCAAATTAGTGTATGTTTATTTATAACTATTTTAAATAATTTAAAGGAATTTAACAGTATATTTTATGGGGAATTATTTTAAGCCACTACCTCTATTATTTTCTATAGGAGGATGTTGCAGTACCAGTGTTTGGCCAAGTTTAGTACTTGACTTACAACAGTTTTTTTGTAGTAACTTACACAGAGTTTGTGAACACAAAAGTGTAAGTTATCTTTGTGAATCAGGCCCTAAATCGGTACATACCTCTCCCATGAGACTTAGGGCCTGATTTAGGGGAAACAGCAAATACAACGTCCGCCGAACAACGCGTTGCCTTTGTAACGTGGGCGGAATAACGATTGCATCTGAACCACGCGTTAAATTCACAACGCAAGTCGTTACAACAACACGTGTTAGGTCAAGTGGCGTTGGACTTTAAAGTCCAATGCTTTCCCTACTGTTACGGTGCCTGGAGTTAGAATAGTAAATTATACTATTCCAAAGTCCAGCACCCCCCTAAGGCAAGTCATTGTAACAAATTGCGTTGTAAATGGAATGAGTGGTTCAGATGCATTCCTTGTTCCACCCGCGTTGTTAAGGAACGCGTGGAAACTGAATGCGTGGTTGTGTCATACAACCCTGGTTTAGAGTTTGGCGGATGGTATACACCATCACAAACATGACAGATATTCAATCCACTGTATTATAAGTGCATTAAATCCTATGACACTTGTAATACGGTGGAAGGGATATACCCGTCACGTCTGTGATGGAGTAACCTGTCCACCTGTCCATTGTTTACATCTTCTGAGGGGATTCAACCCTCCATTGGGCTAATTCCAACAACTCTGCAGTCATTATGCTGTCCTTGTTCCTCTCACAAAATGATCAAATACAACTCTGCCAAAAACCTGCCCATATCATATGTTCTATCCTGGACCTGATAATCTGAAGGATACCTTGATGACTTTTGAGACCCAAATCCCTCTTCATTTGTCTGCTCCTTACTTGATTCCTTTCTCTTCAGCCTTTGTGCATAAAAAAAGCTTTTGACCCAACTAAAATGGAACAGACCTGGTTTTGGATACCAAACATATTGATCTTAATTATTGTGCAGCTCTGCTGCTCTGGTTTTGAACAACGTTGCGCCTATCAGACCTAATGACAATGTCAGTGGCTCCACCTCCAAATTTAATTACTTTATGTCTGAGCTTCTTCATGAAATAGCCCCTTTCAAAAGGAAAAGACTTAAAAATGTGCTCTTTGGCTCTCCAAATTCTCTTTGAAAGAGAATCCCTAAGAAGGTTGGAGAAATAGTAGAAACAAATCCAATCCTCTTCCAAACTGGACATCCTCTGAATGGTCGAAAAACAGAACAAGGGAAACGTTTTCAATACCAAAGTCACCCATATCAAATCTTTACTCAAAATGCCACAGAACCTCCCTGAAACAACTCTTAAATAGCCAAAATATTACACTATCCGCCTACCTCCCTCAGATTTGAAAAGCCTGCTGCTAAGTCTGAGGAATTTTCTAAGTCAACCCCATTAAAATTTCTCTGCTCCACCGCAGGTTTACCTTAAGATTTTCTCTCTCAATGATGCCCTACATCTTGCAAAGCCTTTGATAAAAGTTCAAAACTGGATGAATTATACCACTTGAAACTCAATACCTTTTGAGAACTGAATTTCTATGTCAGGACCGGAGGCAAGGATTATGCTGTAACTTCCTTTATTCCTACAGCCAGCAGTATTCAACCTTAAACACTTGAACAAAAACTAGCACTCCCATGGTGCTCTGGGCAGTCCATAGTGTCCACCAATCAGCATGCTCCGTCATCCCCAAAGGCGTGTGCTTCCTGGGTCACCTCCTCTTTCTTTCCTGCTGCCACGCAGTTAAGTTCGATTTCTCTTTTCTCTCATGTATTTGACTAATTTGTATGGTATTATTATCGTGTTTACATTGCTAGCATGTTTCGCTGATTGGTTTATCGTCGGCTTTCAATGCCGAAAGTTTTCCTTTAGCGCTGCATAGGAGGAAACTCTCCGAGGGTCCGTTCAATGGCCTGCGGCGGCTTCTTCTACAGCCCTGGTGCGCTTTAGCTGTAGAGCGGCGCTGGTGTGCGATTGGTATTTCTTTTGTTGCGGGGCCGCGGGAGCAATCGCGGAAAGCTCCGCTCGTGGCCCCTGTCTCAGCCGCAGTTGCGCGTCAACTCGCAAAGGGGGCGCAGGTGTCATCTCGCTGGTCCGTGCCGTTCCCTGCGGCGGGGACCAGCGAGTTCGAACGTGCCCGCGAGTTTGAAAAGACGCGTCTTCTCTTGTCGGCTGTGTGTGTCTGGGACCCTGACACCTGCTCGCAGGTCAGCTAATTGGTATTTGAAACTCCACAGCGGGACACCCATTTGGGTCAGACTGATTTCCGTGAGGCAGTTTGACGAACGTGCGAGTTTACCGACGCTTGTTTGCTGTGGTGGGGGCGGGCCCAGACTTCTAGACACCCAGTGAGTGGAGGGTGAGTCGCCCCTTGATTTGACCAGCAACCGGGAGGCACAAATTATAGCGCTTCGCGCCTTCCAACTTCTGCCATCTTGGCCCTATACAAACAATTTAAAGCATACCCTGTGTCAGGAATTTACCTGCCAGACTATGGATGTTGAGTACTCCGAAGAGGAGACCCTCCAGGTCATCCCCTTGGATGATGGGTTTTGCGATGCGGTAGACACATCCATTCATAGGGCTGTAGAGGTGGCAATGGGCCCCTTTGAGCGCCGCATGATGAAATACGCTTATGCCATCCAAGCGGAGCAGTCCCAAAGCGCTGAGAAGCGGAAGCTCGCCAAGGCGCCCGAACAGGGGGCGTTTGAACGTCTGAGAACCGCGTTTCTGGCTAAAACTCCGCGCTTGGAGCAGGATTTTACCCCGGAAGTCCCGGAGGAGCCGCAATTTACCTTTGAAGGTGACGATGACTCAGAGGGAGAATCCCTGGACGAAGCGGGTCCGTCCACTTCCTGGTACCCCAACGTTCCCCCATCAGAGCCCTCTGCTCAATCCGAAGGGCCTTCGGACATGCTGGTTCCCGAGGACCTAGTGCATCCCCGTTCATCAGCTTGGACCCCCTCTGCAAAGGTGTCTGCGTTTGTGGCCAGTCGACTCCGCAAACCTCTGGAGAAGGAGGTTAGGGCCTGCCTTAGGGCTGAGTGCCCCCGACCGGCCTTGCCGGGCAAGGTGGCCACAACACCGGTGGTCGACCCGAAGATGGCGACCTTCCTTCAGAAGTATATTAGAGACCCCAAGAAGGGTATCGACCGCTCCTGGAAGAACTGCCAGGACAAGCTCCTGGACTTGACTGGGCCCCTCACGAAGATTCTGGAGTTGGCCGAGGAGGCCAAGGCTTCGGGCTCTGCACTGTCTCCTGAATGCATCTCCAATTGGGCTCAGAGGGCGATCGTTTTCTTAGGAAACGCCAACTGTGCCCTCTCTACGGAGAGGCGCCGCTCCTTCTTGCTCAAAGTGGACCCCAAGCTAGGGGATTTGGCCTCTTCGGAGGCGGGCACAATCGCAGACGGTGGCCTGTTCGGGGATCCTTTCATAAAGGAATTGACGAAATTCGTCTCTACATTTACCTCCCTTGACAAGGCGCAGACCTCAATCAAGAAGGTTTTCCGACCCCGTGTTTTTGTCAGCGCCGGCCGTGGCAGAGGGTGCTCGGCCAGCAAGTTTTACACGCAAGGCCCTCAGAGAGGCGGAAAGAAGACCACAGATTCAGAGCGGCAAGAATTTTTCCAGTCCCGCCGTGGTTTCAGAGGCCGAGGTGGCAGAGGCCGGGGCCAACAAGTGGCCGGTACAGGTGAGTGCCTTTTCTTCACAACACCTCAGGGTGGGGGGCAGGTTAGCTCTTTTCGAGAGCAATTGGAAGACCATTACCTCAGATGCCTGGGTGTTACAGACGGTAAGGGGTTTCCAGATAGAATTTTACGGGACTCCTGTGCAAGACACTCAACCCAGGCCGCTGCTTTTTGCACGAGACAAGGCCCCTCTCAAAGACAAGGAGGTGGCAGACCTCTTGCGGAAAGGAGCGATAGTTCCCGCCTCCTTGCACCCGAGAGGGTTTCTCAGCAACATCTTCGTGGTAGACAAAACGGACGGCGGCCAGCGCCCCATCATAAATCTCAAAGAATTCAATCAGTGGTTGGTTTACCGCCACTTCAAGATGGAGGGTATCCATCTTGTGCGTGACCTCTTGCACCCCAACGACTGGATGGTCCGTTTGGATCTGAAGGACGCGTACCTGACGGTGCCAGTTTTTCACCCACACAGGCGTTTCCTGCAGTTTATGTGGAGAGACCAGGTCTACGAGTTTGCGACCCTCCCCTTCGGGCTTTCATCAGTACCGTGGTGCTTCACGAAGGTTCTCAAACCGGTGGTGGAGACGCTTCGAGGGAGGGGTCTACGCCTCATCGTCTACTTGGACAATATTTTGCTGCTGGAACAGTGCCCAATGCGGCTGAACGACCGCCTCAAAGAAACAACAGAGTTGTTGCAGCATCTGGGGTTTGTCATCAACGACAAGAAATCTCTTCTGGTCCCGTCCAGGCAGGTGACCTTCCTAGAGTTTACCATTGATTCGGTGGCTCGTACCCTAAGCCTCTCCCCCAGAAAGATTGTCAAGATACGCAGGGAGCTCAAGCGCACTCTTGCTCGCCCATCCACGTTGCTTCGGCAGATCGCGAGGGTGGTGGGCCTCTTGTCCTTGTCCATTCAGGCGATTTTCCCGGGGCCGCTCCACTACAGAGCACTTCAAGGCCTCAAGGCCTCGCATCTCCGCAGAGGTCTCCAGTATGCGGACCAAGTCCCGCTCACGGAAGAGGTACGCAGGGAGATGAGATGGTGGCTCGACCATATGGAAGCCTGGAACGGCAGGGCCATCTTCGGTTGCGATCCGGATTTGGTCATAGAGTCTGATGCCAGCAAGCTGGGTTGGGGGGCTCGCTGCGGGGATTCCTCTACAGGAGGAAAGTGGTCCGCCGTGGAAGGCCAGTTGCACATCCATTGCCTGGAATTGATGGCCGGCTCTTTCGCCATTCGTTGTTGGACCAAGGACAAGGTCTCGTGCAACGTCCTGTTAAAGATGGACAATGTCTCGGCGGTGCGTTACATCAACCACCTGGGGGGGACGAAGTCCAAGGCATTGGCAGACTTGGCCAAGGACTTGTGGACATTTTGCCTATCCCACAACATCTCGGTGTCGGCAGAGTACCTCCCGGGAGTCTCCAACGTGGTAGCGGACAGGTGCTCCAGGAGCTGGACGGATATGAGCTTGTGGCAGCTCCAACCCCGGATTTTCCAACGCCTAAGTGACACGTGGGGTCCGTTTTTGGTGGATCTGTTTGCGTCCAGGTTGGACCACCAACTGCCGAAGTTTTACAGTTGGAAGCCGGACTCTCTAGCAGCGGCCACGGATGTTTTCCTGCAGGATTGGTCCGCGGACGCGGGCTATGCTTTTCCCCCATTTGCGATGATCATGAGACTCATGACTCAGGTTCGCAGGCAGCGAGCGAGGGTGGTCTTGATCACCCCGTTTTGGACGTCTCAAGTGTGGTTTCCAGTTCTTGTGGAACTTTCTTGGGATTCTCCAATCCTACTACCCCGAGATCCTTTTCTTCTAAGAGACCCTCAAGGTTTCCCTCACCCCCTTCTCCAGCAAGGGAGAATGCCCCTCGTGGCATGGCGGATTTCAGGCATCGCTGGAGAGTCGGTGGACTATCGCAAGATGCTCAAAGACTATTGGGGGCGGCATGGGCAGACAGCACCAACAAGCGTTATAGGTCAGCCTGGGCTTGATGGGTCGGCTGGTGTGTTCGGAACAACCAGGATCCCATGGAATGCGAAGTGGTAGCTATCCTCAATTTCTTGGCATCCCTAGCGTCTCAGGGTCTTGCTTATAGAACGATTAACTCTTATCGTTCGGCGATTTCTGCGGGGCATATACCATTTTAGGGCCAGCCCGTTGGAGAACATCCGATGGTTTGCAAGTTACTGAGGGGTATTCGCCTGATGCTCCCTCCGGAACCCAGGTATTCTTCTCTATGGGACGTTAACAAAGTCCTTCGTCTGTTTAAGTCTTGGCAAGCCAATAGATACCTATCTAGGAAGGAGTTGTCAGCAAAACTAGCGATGCTTTTATGCCTGGTTTCATGTCGCAGGGTCTCCGATGTTCGAGCCCTGGATATTTCAGGTAGAGTATATACCCCTCAGGGAGTTACCTTCCATATTGTCCGGAGAACGAAATCAGACTGTAGGATCATCTCTTATCCAGCTTTCGACCACTCTCCTAAGCTCTGTGTGGTCAGATGCCTTAAGGAATACGAGAACATGACTGAGGAGACTCGCCCACCGGGTGAACGTCAGTTGTTGATTTCATTACGTAAGCCCTTCAAGGCGGTTACACCACCAACGATAGCACGTTGGATCAGATGGGTGATGCAGGAAGCGGGCATAAATGTCTCGCAGTTTGGCGCCCATTCTGTGCGAGGAGCCATGGCGTCAAAAGCCTCCTCCCTGGGTGCCAGGTTGGAGGACATTCTGAACGCGGCAGACTGGTCATCGGACTCGATGTTTAAGAGGTTTTATTTTAAACCAGTCGTAGATATGGCCTCGCTGGTGGTGGATAAGCTTTGAACGAGCATAATCCTCGCCTCCAATCCTGACATAGAATGAAAAATTTCCTAGTAACCATGACGGAAAGTTTCAATTCTATTAAGGACGCGGAGGCGAGGATTATTCCCGCCCAGGGCTCTAACAAACTCCTGTTCCCACCCTGGATTGGATCTAATAACTTTGCCTTCTTCTGGGTGAGCGAGGCCTCGTATGGTATAAGTATGTTGGTTATTCTTTTACTACTTGTTTGGTTAAACTGCATGCTCTGATGTCATCCTGCTTCTGTTTTTTCACGGTTTTATTGGTTGACTTTTTTAGTAAGAGAACAGAGTCATGGGCCTCCGGTTTCTTTCTTTCAGGATCTGATGGAGCCAAGAACGAATGACGAGTTGGGAATTGGTTCTGGCCGCAGTCTCGAAAGAGGAGGTGACCCAGGAAGCACACGCCTTCGGGGATGACGGAGCATGCTGATTGGTGGACATTATGGACTGCCCAGAGCACCATGGGAGTGCTAGTTTTTGTTCAAGTGTTTAAGGTTGAATACTGCTGGCTGTAGGAATAAAGGAAGTTACAACATAATCCTCGCCTCCGCGTCCTTAATAGAATTGAAACTTTCCGTCATGGTTACTAGGAAATTTTTCATTCTCCTTATCTCGTCTTAACACTCAACGATACCAGTCCAATCCTGGATGTCTTTTGTGGTGTTCTTGATTGATACGTTTCATTATTGGTAGTGCAAAATCCTTAAGTTTCATTCCTGATAGGAGACTTAAACTTCAAACAAATATTAATGCAATGTTTAAGAGTATCTATTTTAAACTAGGACTTCAACTAGGACTCCTCTGGGGGAATCAACAGTTTACCTCAAAACTCCAGTTCAATTCATGTTGCTGTCAATGAATGATTATGGTAACTCGCTATTTGAAGGCAGCATTTCATGCTACGACACCCTTTGTCGCTGGATCCCAAAATGGGAGTACAGTACTATTATGCTAATTATGTCACTATCTCTCTCCATGGAAGCCAGGGAACTGAACAATACTTCCTCTACCACCCACAAGGTATTACACACATCCACCCCATAGTATTTAGTTCTGAAGCTGAAAGTGCCGGATGATTTCAGATCTATAACTAGTAAGGAAACACTTCTCTGAGACTCTCAAGTCTTCTAAAAGGTGACACAGTCCTTTTCTGGCTGCACGTCAAGAATCTGGAATTTTCTCCCTCCAAGTCTATGCACCACTTCTCCTTCTCCATTGACAACCTGCAAGAATGAGCTAAAAGAAAATAAGTTATTACCTGTAAACTGTGGTTCTCCAGTATTGGTATCTTTCATAGATTCACATGCTTGAATCATTCCCCGTCGTCGAAGTGGGAGCCCCACGGTACATAAAAAGCAGTAAGCAATTACTTTAACATTAGAGTTAATAGAGAAAAACATTCACTTTAATATCTCGTCCTAGTCATTAGGAATGGTCCAAACTCCAGCCAATCAGGCGACAGCACCCTCTAGAAGCCTCTCCACAGAGGCTCCTGGCTCTCAGATTTTCGAGCACAAGTGTAAAATAAATTCCTAGGAATAAACCAGGGGACCCTCTATGGGGAGGAGGGTGGGTCGCATGTGACTCTATGAAAGATACCAATACTGGAGAACCACAGTTTACAGGTAAGTAACTTGTTTTCTTCCCCAGTATTGGGGTATCTTTCATAGATTCACATGCTTGAATCCGAATAGATAGCAGTCCTATCATAGGTATGTATGTTCATGAAAAGGTATGCAATACTATGTACACAATCCTGTACATCACCAAGCGTATAACTAGTACATATACGACTTCATCATATACCTATATGCATACATAAATATTCATATGTATCTAGAAAATGTGAAAAACCACATATAGCAGCCCGCTCCGAAACGCGTCAGGCAACGGAATTGTATTGGGGAAGAAATGTCGATTTTGCATAAAGTATCCTGGTGATTCATCCACTGTGTGTGCGTCTCTGCTAACAGGGCACCTTTGGAATAATTAACACACGGCAGTCCAGCCGTGGGAGGCTGCACCGCCAGGAGAATGGAATCTGGGGCTGCTGGTTTTGAATATCGGAGCCGAAGCAGCGCAGTGGATGCATGATTGGAACCGGCTTTTCTTCCCTGAGGCCCACTGGAGGGCTTAAGAAAAGGAATAAACATTGAGGCAAAATCACGGACCCCACTGGAGGGGATGATTTGGGGTGAAGCGGACTCAAACTCCCAGCATGCAAAGGTTTGACTCACCTGAGAGGCCCACCCAAGGGCAATTACCGAGGAGCATGTATGAAAGGGAGAGAGGGTTGGTTCACTTGGACTGTGTTTTGCGCTCAGAGCCTATGAGGAAGGAGCAGCCCGCTCCGAAACGCGTCAGGCAACGGAATTGTATTGGGGAAGAAATGCCGATTTTGCATAAAGTAGCCTGGTGATTCATCCACTGTGTGTGCGTCTCTGCTAACAGGGCACCTTTGGAATAATTAACACACGGCAGTCCGGCCGTGGGAGGCTGCACCGCCAGGAGAATGGAATCTGGGGCTGCTGGTTTTGAATATCGGAGCCGAAGCAGCGCAGTGGATGCATGATTGGAAATGGCTTTTCTTCCCTGAGGCCCACTGGAGGGCTTAAGAAAAGGAATAAACATTGAGGCAAAATCACGGACCCCACTGGAGGGGATGATTTGGGGTGAAGCGGACTCAAACTCCCAGCATGCAAAGGTTTGACTCACCTGAGAGGCCCACCCAAGGGCAATTACCGAGGAGCATGTATGAAAGGGAGAGAGGGTTGGTTCACTTGGACTGTGTTTTGCGCTCAGAGCCTATGAGGAAGGAGCAGCCCGCTCCGAAACGCGTCAGGCAACGGAATTGTATTGGGGAAGAAATGCCGATTTTGCATAAAGTATCCTGGTGATTCATCCACTGTGTGTGCGTCTCTGCAAACAGGGCACCTTTGGAATAATTAACACACGGCAGTCCGGCCGTGGGAGGCTGCACCGCCAGGAGAATGGAATCTGGGGCTGCTGGTTTTGAATATCGGAGCCGAAGCAGCGCAGTGGATGCATGATTGGAATCGGCTTTTCTTCCCTGAGGCCCACTGGAGGGCTTAAGAAAAGGAATAAACATTGAGGCAAAATCACGGACCCCGCTGGAGGGGATGATTTGGGGTGAAGCGGACTCAAACTTCCAGCATGCAAAGGTTTGACTCACCTCAGAGGCCCACCCAAGGGCAATTACCGAGGAGCATGTATGAAAGGGAGAGAGGGTTGGTTCACTTGGACTGTGTTTTGCGCTCAGAGCCTATGAGGAAGGAGCAGCCCGCTCCGAAACGCGTCAGGCAACGGAATTGTATTGGGGAAGAAATGCCGATTTTGCATAAAGTATCCTAGTGATTCATCCACTGTGTGTGCGTCTCTGCTAACAGGGCACCTTTGGAATAATTAACACACGGCAGTCCGGCCGTGGGAGGCTGCACCGCCAGGAGAATGGAATCTGGGGCTGCTGGTTTTGAATATCGGAGCCGAACAGCGCAGTGGATGCATGATTGGAACCGGCTTTTCTTCCCTTAGGCCCACTGGAGGGCTTAAGAAAAGGAATAAACATTGAGGCAAAATCACAGACCCCACTGGAGGGGATGATTTGGGGTGAAGCGGACTCAAACTCCCAGCATGCAAATGTTTGACTCACCTGAGAGGCCCACCCAAGGGCAATTACAGAGGAGCATGTATGAAAGGGAGAGAGTGTTGGTTCACTTGGACTGTGTTTTGCGCTCAGACCCTACGAGGAAGGAGCAGCCCACTCCGAAACGCGTCAGGCAACGGAATTGTATTGGGGAAGAAATTCCAATTTCGCATAAAGTATCCTGGTGATTCATCCACTGTGTGTGCGTCTCTGCTAACAGGGCACCTTTGGAATAATTAACACACGGCAGTCCGGCCGTGGGAGGCTGCACCGCCAGGAGAATGGAATCTGGGGCTGCTGGTTTTGAATATCGGAGCCAAAGCAGCGCAGTGGATGCATGATTGGAACCGGCTTTTCTTCCCTGAGGCCCCCTGGAGGGCTTAAGAAAAGGAATAAACATTGAGGCAAAATCACAGACCCCACTGGAGGGGATGATTTGGGGTGAAGCGGACTCAAACTCCCAGCATGCAAATGTTTGACTCACCTGAGAGGCCCACCCAAGGACAATTACCGAGGAGCATGTATGAAAGGGAGAGAGGGTTGGTTCACTTGGACTGTGTTTTGCGCTCAGAGCCTATGAGGAAGGAGCAGCCCGCTCCAAAACGCGTCAGGCAACGGAATTGTACTGGGGAAGAAATGCCAATTTTGCATAAAGAATCCTGGTGATTCATCCACTGTGTGTGCGTCTCTGCTAACAGGGCACCTTTGGAATAATTGACACACGGCAGTCCGGCCGTGGGAGGCTGCACCACCAGGAGAATGGAATCTGGGGCTGCTGGTTTTGAATATCGGAGCCGAAGCAGCGCAGTGGATGCATGATTGGAACCGGCTTTTCTTCCCTGAGGCCCACTGGAGGGCTTAAGAAAAGGAATAAACATTGAGGCAAAATCACGGACCCCACTTGAGGGGATGATTTGGGGTGAAGCGGACTCAAACTCCCAGCATGCAAAGGTTTGACTCACCTGAGAGGCCCACCCAAGGGCAATTACCGAGGAGCATGTATGCAAGGGACAGAGGGTTGGTTCACTTGGACTGTGTTTTGCGCTCAGAGCCTATGAGGAAGGAGCAGCCCGCTCCGAAACGCGTCAGGCAACGGAATTGTATTGGGGAAAAAATGCCGATTTTGCATAAAGTATCCTGGTGATTCATCCACTGTGTGTGAGTCTCTGCTAACAGGGCACCTTTAGAATAATATATATATATATATATATCTACACTTTAAAACATAGCTACATATATAGATAAAGATATAACCAACATCAGTAACTGACCATGCATATGTATGGAAAAAACAGTGACATCAACTATCACCATAGCCATTGTTAAGCATAAAGGAAGGTGGGAAGGATAGAGGCTCACCCTATTGAAAAAGATTACGTAGCACCGCCTGTCCCACAGCTGTACCTGCATTACTTGCAGCTTCCAGACAGTAATGCTTGGTGAAAGTATGCCTGCTGGACCAAGTTGCTGCCCTGAACATTTGCTGAATGGGCACACTGGCAAAGAGAGCTGTTGAGGAAGAGACTGCTCTCGTAGAATGCGCTTTTACTGTTGAATGTAGAGGTTTGCCCGCTTGCTGATGGCAAAACTGGATCGCAGAAGAAATCCAACATGCTATAGTTTGCTTAGTGACCGGATATCCTTTTCTGATTTTACCATAAGCCACAAAAAGCCGATCAGCCTTACGAATGCAGGCTGTTTTTTGCAAGTAGAATTTTATACATCTCTTTACATCCAGGGAATGTAAAGACCTTTCCGCTGGTGTCTGTGGATTATGGAAGAAAGGCTTTAGAATGACTGGTTCATTTAAGTGAAAATCCGATGGGACCTTAGGAATAAAGGTAGGATTTGTCCGAAGTATAACAGAGTTTTTAGTAAACTGGAGGAAAGGATGCCGAGTAGTGAAAGCATGTTTGTCGCTTACTCGTCTAGCTGAAGTAAGAGCCAGTAGAAGAGACGTTTTCCATGTAATGTATTTAAGGTCAGCCCTAAGAATAGGCTCAAAGGGGGCTTTCATAAGTTGCGCTAAAACAACGTTGAGATGCCAAGGCGGAGGTGGACACCTAATTGGAGGGAACATTCTAAACAGTCCTTTAAGAAATTGTTTTATTATTGTTGATGACCAAAGAGACTGCGATTCATTCTGCCGTCGAAACCTGGAAATCGCGGCAAGGAATACTTTAATAGAAGAATGAGAAAGGCCAGATTTAGCCAGTTGTAGGAAAAAAGGCAGTAATTGTTCCAGCGAAGACTGAATAGGGTGCACTTCAGTGCTTGCACATCAATGGCAGAATCTCTTCCACTTGAGTTTGTAAGTCTTGATAGTGGAGGGCGCTCTGGCATTAGCCAGGACCTCCCGACAGTCAGCAGGTATTTCTGGGTCTGCGAACTCATAGTGTTCAGGAGCTAAGCTGCTAATCGCAGAGATGTTGGATCCGGATGGCAGACCTGGCCGCAGTTCATTGTCAGCAAGTTCTGTAATGGACGTAACACCCTAGGTTTGCACTCCGATAGGAGCAGAAGCTCTGTGAACCAGAATTGGCGAGGCCACCTGGGAACTCTGAGAAGTATTCGGCAGGCTTCTTCCCTCATCTTCCGAAGCACCCTTGGGACTAAAGGAATCAGATGAAAAGCGTAAGCATAAATCTTTGACCAATTTATCGAAAACGCATTCCCGTACGATCCCTGTTGGGGTAGCCAACTGGCGAAGAATTGGCATTTGCACTTCAGACTGGTCGCAAATAGGTCTAAACTCGGTTTGCCCCACTACCGAAAGATGTGATTCAGCGTTGGCTGGTGGAGTTCCCATTCATGGTTGGTTGTAATCGACCTGCTCAATGAATCCGCCAGGATGTTGGCCACTCTTGGAACATGTACTGCTGTCAGTGTTATTTGGTGTTGAATAGCCCAATCCCAAATTTGCTGGGCCTGTAGGGATAGCATAGTTGATCTTGTCCCTCCTTATTTGTTTAAATAATGCATGCTTGTTGTGTTGTCTGTCCGAATTAATACCGAAGCTCTTGATGTTATTGAGAGGAAAGATTTCAAGGCCAGGAATATTGCTTTCAACTCTAAAAGGTTTATGTGCAATGTTCGTTGGTGGCTGTCCCATTTTCCTTTCACTGTCAGTCCTTCTAGATGTGCTCCCCACCCCTCGAGGGATGCATTGGTTGTTATTGTGAAACTTGGTGAATCCACTAGGAACGATAGGCCTGCGCTTTGTTCGGGATGTGAGTCCACTATAGTAGTGCTTCTTTCATTTGAGGTGTTATCCTGATAATATCGTCGAAGGACCCTGAAATTTGCAGCCACTGACTGTCCAGCTCCTCTTGCAAGTGTCTCATCTGCAGGCGACAGTTGGAAACAAGGGGAATGCAGGACAACATTCCCAGAAGCGATTTGAACTTGCGGACTGAAGTGGACTTTCTTGTGAGCAGTAAAATTGCCAACTAGTGAATCTTTTGTTGTCTTTCTTGTGAGGCAAAGGCCTTTGCCTGATGAGTGTCCAAGGTTGCCCCTAAGAATGTTCTCACCTTTGAGGGGATTAACTGAGACTTTGGGAGATTTATTGAGCGACCCAAGGATTGGAAGAGAGAAATACATCTTTGAGTGTGACTGTTTGCCACTGTGAAAGATTTCGCCTTTATGAGGCAATTGTCCAGATAAGGGAAGATTTGAATTCAAGCCTGATGTAGATGAGCCGCCACCAGTGCTAGGCCCTTGGTGAACACTCGGGGCGCTGAACGGAGGCCAAAAGGTAAGACTTTGAATTGGAAATCCCTGCCAGCCACTCTGAAGCGCAAGAATTTCCTGTGTCTTGGGAGGATAGGGATATGAAAATAGGTGTCCTGAAGGTCTAGGGTCGCCATGAAATCTTCCTGATTTATCAATTGAAGCACCTCCTGAAGAGACAACATCCGGAAGGATTGCTTTTTTAGAAATTTGTTGAGGCAACGAAGGTCCAAGATGGGACGGCACTCTCCAGATTTCTTTCTTATGAGGAAAAACCTTGAATAGAACCATGTTCCTCGTTGTGAATTTGGTACCACTTTGATCGCTCCCTTTTTTAACATTATCTTTATTTGAGACAAAAGTTCCTTTAGATGAGTAGGAGGGGGACCTCTGGGAGGGTAGTTCGGAGGAACCTTTACAAATTCCAAAGTGTGACCGTTGGAAACTATATCCAAAACCCATCTGTCCGTTGTTATTGCAGACCATTCGGGGAGAAAAAAGGAAATTCTTCCACCAACTTTGACGGAATTGGTGGGAACTGTGGCCGGCAGTGGGCGTTTGTCACTGCTTCTTGGTGTTATCTCTGCCTCTGTAGGTAGTCTTTCCTCTGTAATGTTTGTAGGAGGCGGCAGAAGGTTGTTTAAACGACTGTTGCTGTTGTGAAGAAGGGTACCTCGATTGACCCTGATATGACTGGTACTGCTTGTACTGGCTGTAACCTCCCCGAAAGGAGGACGAGCCACGCCCCCTTGCTCCACGAAAGGGCTGCTTCTTGAACTGTAGAGTACCAAGAGCTTTTGCAGTATCTGTGTCCTTCTTGATGGTCTGAAGGGCTTCATCTATGTGATGTCCAAATAGGGATTCGCCATCGTAAGGCATGTCAATTATCTTAGTCTGAACCTCTTGTCTAAAAGAAGTAGCCTTTAGCCAGCCCTGATGCCTCAGGACTGCAGCCCCAGCCAGTTGGCGGAATCCCGTGGAAGAAACATCCACTGCACAATCGATGATCTCAGCCGAGATCCTTTCTCCCTCCTGCAGAATTTTGAGAGCCTCAGTTTTAGATTCCTCTGGTAGCATTTGCCGCCATGGTGGAATTTGTTTTACAGATGGAGTCGAGACGCCTTCCATCTCTATACGGAGGGTCCGACAATGGAGAAGCAGGATTTCTGGCACGACGTTGAGTCGCTTGTGAGATCACAGAATCCGGCTTGGGTTGCCTGATAAGGCAGGCAGGCGAATTATCCGGAGCCATATATTTTTTCTCTAACTTAGGCAAGACCTCCGGAATTGAGGCTGGTGTTTTCATGACCTTTAGGCCCTCTTGCCATATGAAGTCTACAATGGGAATAGAGCGAACCTGTCTCTTTGTTTGTTCCTTGAAATCATAGAGGAAACAATCAGCCTGTTTAATAACCATGGGAAGCTGAAACCTCTTTGCCGCTCTCTCCATGAAGGTATGGAAATCCCCTATATCTTCAGGTGGTGAATCTATTGGAGGTGGAGTGGAAGGCGATGGTGTCGGGATCTGATAGTCATCCTATTCATTGGGAAGGGATATCTCATCCAACTCTCCCTATTCTCTCTCCTCATCAGTGTTATGAGCCTCCTGATCCTGATGTTGCGTTGGCGCAGGTACTGGAGTAACCGGAGGGGAGGATCTAATTAGCAAGGAAGGCTGCGTAATAGGCGTCTGAGGAACTGGAGATGGCGGCTCTGAAGGAGGGAATCTGCAGTAGTACTCCTCTACCATATGCTGTAAATTTGAAACCAGAGAAACAGGGATTTGGATTGTTTGTTCACTTTGCCTCTCCTGGTTGGTGACTTCAGGGTAATACACATAGTCCTCATCTTCATCATCCTGGCATTTAATGAGAAGGTCAGACGGACTAAGAGCCAGACCAAACATACCCTTGTCTTCTGATTTCTCCTCATCTGCTCCATAATCAAAGATGTTTTTCTGGAAGACAGGGAGACACCTTACTTGGAGATGTGTGGAAAGGTAATATTACCTCCTGAGAGGGTCTTCTATCCTTAGAAGCGGCTAGATTCGTTGACGGAACTAGCATCGACGACGATGTCAAGCAAACCGCCGATGAGGATATCGTAGATGAAGTTTTCGGCAACAGTTCTTCCGTCGATGGTCTTGATGTCTATGAGGTTCGCTGACGAGGATCTGAATCCAAATACTTTGGTTCCGTCGACGAGGCCACCGTCGCCGAGGCCACGTCGACGAGGCCACCGTCGACGAGGCTAGTGTCGATGAGGCTACCGTCGACGAGGCTACCGTCGACGAAGACTGCGCCAACGAGGACAGCGCCGACGAGAAAGACTTGCCTTTGGGAGCCACCGACAGCTGCAGCGGCGACGGGATTTCCATTGACGAAGGTCCTGAAAGAAGTCCTTTCTTTTTCGTCGACGAGGAAGACGAAGTTGTAATCGGTGACGGTCTCACCCTCACAGATACTAACGTCGACGGAGAAGATGCCGACGACATGATCATCTTAGTCTGAGGAGAAGAGAAAGTCGACGTCGTAGTCATGGCGACAGAAGTTCTCGTCGACGAAGGAACCGTCGACGGTTTCGTCGACGGATCATCTTTTTTGTGAGGTAAAGTTGTTTCAGGAAGAGACCATGACGCCTGCTTCATTTTTTATGTAGTTTTTGAAGGCGTAGAGGGCACAGACTGACCCTTAAGAGAAGCTGGTTCTTTTTTTGAAGATGAAGGCTGATCTTCATGTTTTGAGGTGTGGTGATGCTTTTTTGTTTCAAATCTGTTTATTGAGAATACAAATCAAAAAGCAATACAACAATCAAGGTATCAAAAGACGGAAAAAGGGAGGAAAAAGGAAAAAGAGAGGAAGAGAGGGCCAAAGGGAGAGAAGAGGGAAGGGAGGAGCGCAGCATAAACCATTCCAAAAGATCGGCTAATGAAAGCACAAAAAGCAAAGCAATGGTGCGTCACGAAGCTATCATTGATAAAGGGCATTACTCTGGGAGAGGGAAAGGCTATCCAGGTTGTGGGGAGGGGCTAGGTGATGGAGGGCTCCAACTGGAGGAGAGAGCTGCGTAATGTGTAGGCGCGGTGAACAAAGCGTCCCATTTCCAGAAACCAACCCCCTGTGAGTGGAAATGGACATAGGGGGAGAGAAACAAGACAACTTACAGGAACAACCCCATGCAGTAGAGAGATTAGTCGGCATTCCTATTGAGCCCCCAGAGTCTGTCCGCATCAGGGGGGAGTACGTTATCCTCAAATAAGTGCAAAGCCCAAAGCTTCGGGGGCTGAAGATGGGCATGATCTAGTTTGCAAAAATAATCTATCAATGGTTGCCAGAGTTTGGTAAATTTAGTGTCACGAAATTGCAGTCGCGCCGTGAGTAGCTCCATTGCCATAGTATGCCACAGGCGAGTGAACCAGATATTCACTGGAGGTGTTTCAGCCTTCTTCCAGTATAATGCTATGATTTGTTTAGCTGCGCCAAGCATGTGTAAGCTTAGGTGCCAGTCCCTGTGCGTCATGGCAAGTAGGTTCACTGGCTTGAGGCCCAAGATGACTGTGGATGGGGATTCGGGCAATGGGTAGCCAATCACCTGTTTGATGTGACTAAGGACCTCCTTCCAGTAGGCGGTCAAAAGCGGGCAATGCCACCAAATGTGGAGAAAATCTCCAACAGCGCTCGTGCAGCGCCAACAAATAGGAGAGGAGTTGGGGAACATTTTGTGGAACTTGTGGGGGGTGTAATACCATTGTGTCATGACTTTGTATGCAGATTCCCTCTGAGAGATGCTGCGGAAAACCCTCAAGATGTCGCGCCATAGATGGTCCCATTGTGTAGGCGTGATGTCAGCAGAGGTGTCGGACTGCCATCGTGACTGATAAGTATGAGGGATAGCACGGGGGCGTCTTGAAGAATTTGATATGTGCGAGAGATCAAACCCCTGGAGTTGTCAAAGGAACGCACCAGCCGTTCAAAGGGGGTAAAAGGGCAGGTGGCTCCCTGAGTGGAAGATGACGCCTGTACCCAGTGCCGAAGTTGGAGATACTGTAGTCTAGCCCCCTCGGAGAGCTGAAATTCCCGTTTGCATTGTTCGAAGGACTTAAAGATATCTCCCTTAAAAAGGTCCCGGAGTGTCCGGCACCCCCTATCTGACCAGGCCAAGAAGGAGTGTGGATGCAGGGCAGGTGGGAAGTGTGGGTTGCGTGCAATAGGAGTATAAGGGGAGGGGAAGGAAGTGAGACCCCTGGACAATGCTAGCTTATCCCAAATATCCAGCACGGTTTTTGTTGGGATGGCCATATAGGCGCTGCGCGGCCGAGCCTCCCGTGGAAGCCAGGCGAGATCCCATATGGGTCTGCAGGCCACCACCCTATCCATATGGGACCAGACCTTCTCGTTCGCCCACGCAATCCATTCCGAGATAAAACGAAGGTGAGAGGCCCAATAGTACTCCATTAAATTGGGGCATGCCAGCCCCCCCCTGTCCAGCGGTAGCATAAGTATTTTATTAGAAAAGCGTGGCTGTTGCCCACCTCAAATGAAGTTAGTAAGTTTGCGCTGAAGGTTCTGAATCTGGTGCTGCGGAAAAGGCGTGGGCAAAGTTTGGAATAGATATAATATTTTTGGTAGCACCGACATTTTAACTGCATTCAGACAGCCCAGCCAGGAAAGAGGGAGAGATTTCCACGTCCCCAGATCCTCTAAAACGGCCTTTTTACATTCTTGCCAATTGGCTTGTGACCACGTGCTAAGGTTAGGGGTCAAATTGAGACCTAGGTACCGAATGGAGTGGGAGGCCCATTGATACGGGACAAGAGACTGAAGCACAGGGATCTCAGATTCAGGGATTGTGAGATTCAAGGCCCACAATTTTGCGTGATTGATTTTAAGGCCCGAGACAAGTTCAAAGAACTGAAGCAACGTATGAAGGGCAGGTAGAGAGGATCGTGGCCGGGACAATGTGAGGAGGAGGTCATCCGCAAACAAAGCTATTTTATGGTCCACACCTCCGAGAACAATGCCAGTAATGTCAGGAGACTGGCGTATCATGACGGCAAGAGGCTCTACGACAAGCGCAAACAATAGGGGAGATAAAGGGCATCCCTGCTGGGTGCCCCTGTAGACATAAATAGGACCCATAAGTTGGCCATTTACCCGGACCTGGGCTTGAGGTGAGAGGTAGGGAGCCATGATCCTGGCAATCATCCGGGGTCCCAGCCCTATTTTATGCAGGACGACCTGGAGAAAGGCCCAATCCACCCAGTCAAATGCTTTTTCAGCATCGAGTGACAATAAGCACGGGGGTATGTTCCAGTGGTGAGCCTTCTCGACCAAATGAGCGATGCACCACACATTGTCTGCGCCCTGCCGATGTCGGATGAAGCCAACCTGATCTGGCTCAATAAGCCCAGGTAGATGTGGATCGAGCCGTTTGGCCAGAATTTTAGTATAGAGTTTGAGATCCGTGTTTGGGGCGAAAAGAGGAACATAACGTGGGATCCTTCCCTGGCTTGGGAAGCAATGCGATCTCGGCCAGCGCCATAGAGATGGAGGGTCCTCCAGTATCTGAGAAAGAGTTAAAAAGGCGAAGTAGATGCTCTTGTATCTGTGGGAGAAAAGTGCGATAAAAAGAGACCGGGAGACCATCCGGGCCCGGGGATTTACCAAGGGGGAGGTCCTGTAGCGCACCAGTAAGCTCCTCCAGCGTAAGTGGGTCTTCAAGAAGTTGCGCATGGTGCCTACCGATCGGAGACCAGTTACATTCCCCCAGTACTGCCTGGATCTGATCCAGGTTAGGTGGATCCAGTGCGTACAGAGATGAGTAGTAGTCATGGATCATGGAAAGCTTTCAGTTTGGCGGTTTCAGTGGTAGCCCACGTGCCATCATCCAATTTTATTTTAGCAATGTGAGCCTTTGCGGCCCGCTTCCGAAGGCGACGAGCTAAAACAGTTCCCACCTTGTCCCCCCCTTCATAGTATCTTTGCTTTAACGCCAAGAGAGCGTGCTCCGCCTTGTTAGTCCTATGGGCCCATAGCTGGCCACGAAGCATGGCCAGGCGTCGCTTGTAGAGGGATCTAGTTTTTCCAGCGTTTTTATGTCACGGGACAGATTGTCCTCAAATAGGCGAGCCTCCCGAGCCCGAGCTATCGCAATAGAAGTTATACGACCCCGAATCGTGGCTTTAAAGGCGCCCAGACCACGGGAAAAGGAGTTTCAGGTAGATCGTTGGACGAGAAATAAGACATGATAGCATCACGGATCTCAGATACGTCCATGGGGTACCGGAGGACCTGGGGAGGGAGTCTCCAACGAGGATGGTGACGTGAGTGAGGTGTGCGATCGTGCAACAGGAGCTCCACATGGGCATGGTCCAAGATAGAGATATCGGACATAGACGCAGAGAGGACGTCATGTATCAGGGAATGCGAAACAAATAAATAATCAATGCGAAAGTAGGAACGATGGACATGTGAATAATAGGAGTAGTCTCGCGTAGATGGAGAGTGGTAGCGCCAAATATCTAGTAATCCGAGATCAGTAAGTTGTTTTTTCAGAGAAGCAGACATGGCCCCCACCCCATGAAACGAACCATCACTACGGTCTAGTCCCGCATCCCACACTAGGTTGAAGTCACCCCCCCAGGATAAGCTGGTGGTCGTCATGCATTATCTGTTCCCGTAGGAGTTCCCTAATGAAAAAATCCTGCGCTTGATTGGGAGCATAAATATTGCAAAGTGTGAATGTCCGTGACCCGATCCGGACCTCTAATTTAAGGAATCTACCATCTTTGCCACTCCTAGCAGCAAGACTCTCCCTCCCTCCAGACAGGAAGGAAAAAAGAAGGAGAAAAGAAAAGAGGGAAGGAAAAAAGACAAGCAAAATATCTAATTTGAACAATGGCCAACGTGGCCAACATGACCTATTCCAGTCTAGGAGCAAGCTAGGCTCAGTGGCACAAGCCATCCCAGAGATGTCACTCTCCGAGGAATAGGAGGGGGAGCGGGTCTCAGAGAATCAGCACCGCTGTCAGGAGGTGCACACCGGCACCGCTGCCACGTTATGTTCAGAGCAAGGAATGAACAAGCAAGGAGCATGAAAATCCAACCCCGTCTCCGCGGGGAACTGCTGAGGACAAAGAAGAATAATGGCCTTTTGAAACGTGGCTGGTCGTTCAGTTCTCCTTAGGCTGAGAACGGAGGGGATCGCCCTCTGTCCAGGAAGCGAAGGTGTTGAATGATGTCCTGTTTAGCTTGAGAAGAGGAATTCTCCCCCCGCTTAGACAGGCGCCGCGGTCTGAGCACTCTAGCCCATTGCGGTTTCGCAGGCTCTCGGCCCAAAGAAGGCAGTCGTGAAGGGCTGGATGGCGGAGAGGTGATCGGAAGGTGGAGCAGTTGAGAGGCCTCCTGAAGGGATCGCAGCACACGGCGCTTGGATTCCCATTGAAAGATGAGCGCAAAAGTATGGCCCCACTGGTACTGGACACCCAACTCACGAAGTTTGTCGGTGACGGGTTTGAAGTCCCTACGGCGACGAAGCGTGGTAGGAGCAAGGTCCTGGAATAGCTGTATGGGAGAGCCCTTGTAGGTTAACTCTGACTTGGAACGTGCTGCCTTTAAGATGGCCTCCTTCTCCGTGAAAAAGTGGACCTTGGCCAATATGTCGGGGACCAGACCAGAGCGACCAGGAGGCCCAGACACACGGTGAGCTCGATCAAGCGCAGGCGGAGAGGCATCGTCATCCCCTCTGATTTCGTGTAGCAGATCTGCAACGAAAGTCATAATGTCAGAGCCCTCTGCCCCCGCCGGGACACCCCTCAGGCGCAGATTGTTACGGCGGCTCCGGTTTTCTAAGTCCTCCTGCTTAATTTGGAGCCCAATATGTTGCTCCTCCAAGAGGGCCAATCGTTGCCAAAGTTGCTCTTGATCCTCCGTGCGAGCGTCGACCGTCTTCTCAAGATCATCTACTTTCCCTCCAATTTCCGTGACGTCTTTCCTGAGTTCCTTGACGCAGGTTTGTACCTCAGTGCGGAGAGATCCAATTTCGGACTTGAGTTCTTGCAAAAAGTTGGCCATGAAGGATTGAGTGACAGGATCAGACGCCATAGCCACAGCAGGGGTAGAACCAGGTCTGTTCCACAGGGCTGTCACAGGGTTGTCCTTCGGAGGTGCAGCTATATCCTTCCCAGCCTTAGAGCGTGGCATGACCCCTCAAGCACCCACGCGCCGAGAGTGGAGCCAGGGCAGAAGAGTGTAGCCGGAGGCCGGGAGCCTCCCCCTGTACATAGTAGAAGCCGCTGCAGTGTGTAGGAGCAGGGCAATCCGCAGCAAGGAAATGAGTGTCAATAGCTTGTCCCCATAGAGTCCGAGGCCCCCCCAGGCTCTCCCCCGAGCTGCGCAAGACGTCCGAGGTCACAAGCAGGATGAGGGAAGGAACCTCGCAAATCCCTAGCAGGTGCGATGGCTCCCCCAGTGGTCCCGGGCGGGGCCCCACAGGAACCGGAGCCAGGTATGCGACAGGGAGAGGAGGCCACCTGCGGGAACACGCGGGGAAGGGCGCCACAGGAAAGTTCGAGCGGGGGCCCCGCGGTGAGCCAGGCATACAACACCAGGAGGCCCCAACGTGTCCCGGCAGCAGGGTTCAGGAAGGTAGGATCAGGAGGGCCCCCAGTGGTCGTGCCCCATGCAGAAGGTGAGGGCTCAGTATAGTTCCAGGGCCTCAAATGCTTACGGGCAGTAGGAGATGCCCCTCCAGCGAGTTCTCGGAGGGGAGAGACCAGGGGGGCAGTAAGGCCAGTCCAGGGCCTAGGTGCGGTGTGGGCTGTTCGCAGAAGGAGGAGATGAGTCGGGGGAGGGATCCGGTGTGAGTCACCACTCACCTCGTCACGGAAGACAGCCTTGCAGGACCTCCAGAAGGCTGACGATGTGGTGGGAAGTCAGCCAAGGGCTCTGTGGCCCGTTCTCCCGCACCGTGCCGGGAGACCCAAGATGGCGGCGGTCACAGCAGCCGTGGAGCGACAGACCCTCCGTGCGCCAAAGCAATGGGCACGAGCCGCCAGACATCCGCTCCGGTCCCCAGGAAGTCAGGCAGGGCGCCCCCGGGTGTCGCTGTATGCCAAAAGCAGGTCCTCGTTGTCCGGGAACTCTCCGGGGCCTGGGAGACTCAAAATGGCGGCCGCTGGTATCCGAGCCGGGCCCCGGCACCAGAGCCTCCAAGAGCACCGCCACCAGCAGTCAAAGGAGTGCGCCGATGGGCAAAGGATTCCCGATCACACCCGGTGCCCAGGTGCTCCAGGCAGCGTCGCCGGGATGTGGTGGGAAGTCAGCCAAGGGCTCCGTGGCCAGTTCTCCCATACCGCGCCGGGAGACCCAAGATGGCGGCGGTCACAGCAGCCGTGGAGCGACACGCCCTCCGTGCGCCAAAGCAATGGGCACAGGCCGCCAGACCTCCTCTCCGGTCCCCAGGTAGTCAGGCAGGGCTCCCCGGGGTGTCGCTTTGTGCCAAAAGCAGGCCCTCATTGTCCGGGAACTCTCCGGGGCCCGGAAGACACAAAATGGCGGCCGCGGGCACCCGAGCCGGGCCCCGGCACCAGAGCCACCAAGAGCACCGCCACCAGCAGTCAAAGGAGTGCGCCGAACGGGCAAAGGATTCCTGATCACCTCCGGTACCCAGGCGCTCCAGGCAGCGTCGCCAGGAAAGCCCTGTTGCCGCAATAAAAGCTTAAGAAGGCAGCGGCTGGCCGGAGCTCCTTCGGCGTGCGTCTCACTCCATGCGTAGCGGGACCACGCCCCCGTGATGCTTTTTTAACACCTTAGAAGCCTTAGGAGATACCAGCTCCGCCTCACTAGCTCTTTTCTTAGATGCTGTAGTTTTAAGTGAAGAATCACTCTCCTCACCAGATAAAGGATTGTCTTTGGTTTTGAGCTTCTGTAGCCACAGAAGAAGACGTCACTCTCTATCAAAGTTTTTTGAGAGAAAGTCCTGCAAATTTTACAGTCTCTCACCTGATGTTCAGGGTGAAGGCAGTAAATACACTTCTTGTGGGGATCATCTGAGTGAAGTCTTAGTTTCCCACAAGAATCACAATGCCTGAAGAGAGATCTTTTTGAAGAAGACATGTTGAACTGAAGATCTGAAGAAATTCAGAAGGCCAAGAGAAAGTACTGAGCAGAGCTCAGGGAGACTCCCTTCACACGACGTGCGGTAGAAAATCTGAGAGCCTGGAGCCTCTGTGGAGAGGGTTCTAGAGGGTGCTGTCGCCTGATTGGCTGGAGTTTGGACCATTCCTAATGATTAGGACGAGATATTAAAGTGAATG
This sequence comes from Calotriton arnoldi, assembly GCA_963921515.1. Lineage (NCBI taxonomy): Eukaryota > Metazoa > Chordata > Amphibia > Caudata > Salamandridae > Calotriton > Calotriton arnoldi. The sequence continues at coordinate 521,089 of CAWUFW010009729.1, read as the reverse complement.
TTTTTCTCTATTAACTTTAATGTTAAAGTCATTGCTTACTGCTTTTTATGTACAGTGGGACTCCCACTTCGACGACGGGGAATGATTCAAGCATGTGAATCTATGAAAGATACCCCAATACCCGAAATAGTAATAATGAGTGGATAACGTAAAAGACTATTAGTTGCGTCTTAGTTATCTGCCGGTCTACATGTTTCAGCCCGTAAAAGGATTAGGTAGGGCTTTCTTCAGGACCTCTCTCACATTAAATAAAAACGTCTTTTACGTTATCCACTCATTATTACTATTTTTAAATATACCCTGGACCCTGGGAATAAAGTAACTATCAGTTAGAGACCCAGAGGTATTTTTAAAACACGACTTCATCACACTCACACTCAAAAAAAAACAGCTCCACTGTAATCAGGTGCCGCAGCACAGCTGAGTAGCATTCGGCTACTCAGCTGGGAACCCGATGATGAAGCATGACACCAACTAGGTTGGTGTGTGAGGGTTCTTTTAACAAACCCTTGTGGTGCTAGGCACCACAGTGTCGGACAACCTGCTAGACTGGACATTTTTGTATATACATAGGTATTGCCTACCTCCAATGCATGAGACAGATGGTTGTCCTGCACCATGCAGCTCATACAGATGGCCCTTTTTAACTACCATATTAATCACTATTGCTCACTAAAGCCTACCACACACACTTGAAATGCTATCCGGACACCTTGACTTGAATTGACTACATCAGTAGAATAATTCTCCATTGTTCACTTAATGACTGTGGTGCTTTATTGTCCTGATGAAGACGAGCTGACCAATACGACAACTTAGAAATGTCAACCAATTCTTCTTTAAGACTGAGCTTTTGGACAAATTCTCGTAGTTAAAATAAGTTCATTCTTTGGCCCTTGTTTAAAAAGAATTCAGCATGGAATGCACTTTTTTCTTCTTTGCACTAATCAAGTTTTACTGTATGCTTTTCTCTTACCATTGTGACATCTGAACCAAGCACACTTGCACAATATAGTCCCACCCCTCGGATGAATTTTCAAAGGCCTGTAATGTTTCATAGATAAATACTCCTTGGCTAGCTCACACACATGCCTGTGTCATTTCATTTGAGTACTAAATGTATCTTCGTTTGACATAAGAAATTGTGACTGTGTAAAACCTCTCCAGGTAAAAAGGGATCAAAGGCCTTATGTACAAGGCCCTGTTGGAATATGGCTGTTTACAACGCATGCGATTAGATCGCATGCCATTTCAACGCGGTCGTTACAACGACCGCGTTGTTAGTACGCATACCATTACATCGCAAGTCATTACAACGACTTGCTGTAGGGGGCACGCTGGACTTAGGAATAGTATTTTTACTATTCCTACTCCAGTTTGCGCAACAGCAGGGAAGGTGTTGGATTTTAAATCCAATACCAGTGCGCCCCCTACAGCAAGTCGTTGTAATGACTTGCGATCTAATGTATGCGTACTAACAACGTGGTCGTTGTAACGACCTCGTTGTAATGGCATGCGTTGTGGAGACAGCATTGTAAACGCTGTCTCCCCCCTGTTGTGGTTGCAGATCCCAAGACTCACAAAATCACAGGTTTTGTGATCGCAAAAAGGATCTTTAGCTGTTATTAAACTCCTTTTGTGATTCTAATCCAATCATGGTAAGGGATATCAGAGTGTGGTAACTTTACATGGCATATGCAGAATATGTAATCTAGTCACCCAATCTGTGATATCATTCAACAACTAACAGAACTCCCAACCAATTACCTTCTACCCTCCCACACTGAACCCTCTCATTAACTATAAATGCATTTGCCCAAATATTCCCCAAACATGAGTTAAACAGGTGTGGCAGATACGTGGGGCACACACATGGTAGTAGCAAACAGTCAACTCCCTGCATCGTGAAACTAATGGCAGTGTTCTGTGTTTAATCTAGTATATCAAGATGATATTAGAGACTGAAACATGATATAGCAAGCATCAACTTGACAATAACTTGAAAACTAGAGGAAAGTGGTTGTTATTGCATAAGAGGTTTTTGTATTAACGCAAATTTGCCCAAAAGTATGCGTCTATTTCAAGAAAATGGAGAGGTACAGTATACAATACGAGGGAAAAGTCACTCATTGTTTGGGCCTTCTGTAGGTCCTCCAGCAATTTTCACCTCTATAGTAGACTTCTTGCCAATGTACTTCTTGACAATATCTGCACCATCAGTAGGCGAGGTGAAGAAGTGTGGTTTCTCTTCATGTTCCACTTTAAGCTTGGCAAGGCACGACACATTCCACCTCAGCCGCCATAAGTTTGTTTTTCACCTCCTATAAAGCATACCGCGCGTCCTGTACACCAGTAGTGAAGTCTGGAAATATGGCTAGTCTGTATCCTCGACGGGTCAGTACTTCATGAGATCTTTCCAGGCAGGCATATGGTAGTATCCCTGCCAATAGTTTAACAACCTGCAATGATGGGGCGACCGGGGCACTGGATGAGTTTTTGTGCGACAGTGATCTACGTGCCCTCATTTCACAACGAGCATGTCTGAAAAGCGTTCCTGCCAAACAGATCAGTCAGTAAGGCTTTGACAAACATTTCAGTCTATCCCATAGCCGAGGATTATGATACCCCAGATATGTGGATTTTATTCCAGAGGGATCTTGCCTGTGAGTCTTCATTCTAAGCCCTTACTACAACTAGGACTTTTTCCATTTTAAGGAGAGTTTCATTGGACATGTTCTAGCTATCTTCAAGGTCCGAAGTTCTCTGCTTGGCTGTGTCCAATATGGCCTTGTGTTTATCAATACGCTCCTTCATGTGATCTAGACATATTTAGACGTATTGCAAGGGTATCAATTTTAGTGTAAATGGCCTGGTTACTACTTTTCATTTCCATAAGGAGAATTTTAGGTCATTATCGTCCCCATTTTATCTTTCAGTGGAGCATTTGGAAGCTTGCCCCCGCAACCCCAAAGGACAACTCGTTTGCGTTTTCTTAGTTTTCCCCACGTCTCCCAGAGCCTGCTACTAGAGTATCAAATGACTGGCGGTACCGCTCCTTGCCTCACAGAGAGGGTACAATTCAAGGCCTAGCAGAAAATTCACATCTAAATTGCCCCAGGCAAACAGTAGAAAGGAGTGACAGTAAAGAAGGGTATATTCTGTAAAATATGGTGGGTTGAGGGGGATAGTGTCTTGCCCGCTGGGGCCCGTCAGTCATCTCCATTACATACATCCTATATTTTGGGGATAGTTCAGGGGGAAAGAATCTCACAGGTTGTTAGCCGGTCTATAGATTTGAGGAGCATCCATCAGGACAGTGAGATACCATCAGTGTCAGGGCTGTGTTTGCATCTTTCCTCTCAGAATCAGCAGAATGGAGGTATCCCTGCTGAGGACCCAAACACTCAGCAAACAGTGTGAACCAGTTTCCCAGGGAGAACATTCAGGTATGCAGAGGGAGGGGTGGATTATATTCTTTTTGTCTTTTCAGCCATTAGGACCTATTTATAAGCTGTTATCTCCTGTGGCCATTGTTTCTAAAGAGGCACACTAACCTACCCGTGATATCCCCTGCTGATTCGGCTATCCACCTGGTCCAGTGCAACCCAAGACAGAGGAGGCCATACCTCTGCACAGGACCCTCAACAGTAGGGATGTTTCCAAGGCCCATCAGGGCATCCCTGCAGTGTGTGGAAACAAGCACTTGCACCTGGGAAGGGGGTGTCAGCAGTAGTGGCATGGAACGTACGTAGGTGATCCAGGCGCCCTCCCCACACAGGCAAGCCTCTGTTTCCAGCAGCGACCTTTGCTCCCTTTGGCAGGGGCACACTGCTACGCCACAGGCCATACTGAGCCCCACTACGATGCAGGCAGGACTCTCAGGCGGAAGTCAGCTCCATCGTTGCCGGTGAGCGATCTTTCAAGAAGTTGCTTAGAAGAATGGATCGCTTCGGTCAAGTCAGAAGCATCACTTGTAGAGGATCGGATGTGGGCGGATGAGATGATGCGGGATCAGAGCAATGCATTCAAGCTGCCATGTTGATCTGCAGCTGGACCACACCTTATCCCACAGACTGCTTAAAAAAAAGAGGTGGTGGCCTGCTGTTCCTTGCAGGTCAACATCTCTGTGTTTGTAGCCAATCAAAGGGGGGTCACAAATATGGACCTGCCTGATTAATGCACATTAGGCTGGTTGTTAGTCGACCCTCTGCAACTGGACATTTTGTGATATACAATCTATTAGAACACAGATCACGTCACAAAATGAAAGACAGGTTGCAAAAATTTGGTGTATAATTTGCACCCACTATTAGCTACCTTCCCCATGGACCTCATGTATAAAAGGGTTTGTGATCACAAAGCCACTGATTCACAAAAACCCAGGAACTGCAAGGGCAAAACACCATTTTAAAGTACATCAAAACCCTTTTAAGAGTCAGAAAACTCTTTGAGATTTTAAGAGTTTTGCAATCCTTTACGAATTGGAAATAGAAAAGGGTTTAAAAAAGTAATACCCATCCTATTTTGGATTTGCAATGGTATGTTTCAACAGTTTGTGACGGCAACTGCGGCCGCATACTTTTGATCAGTTAGCGACCCCTGAGTTAGTGTGCTAACTGATTCACAAATGGGAAGATGTCTGTGGGCAGATTCCCTTTTGGGAATCATGTTGGCAGCCTCCCAGATGGGAAACATATTTTTTTTACATGTCCTTTAATGGACATTTACCACTTAAAAATAAAAAAAAGTTTTCCCGTTTGGGAAAGCAAATATAGGTATGTAGGTCTGCTGTCCCTTGCAGGCCGTCATTCCTGCATTAGCAACTAAGAATAGGGGGTTGCAAAACGTGACCTGCCTAAATAATATTCATTAGACAGGTTGTTTAGTGACACCTTGTGAATGTATAATTCTGTATAATTTGCTATCCTATGCTATTAGTATATAGATCGCATTGCAAATTACACTCCATTTGCAAACCAGTCAGTGTGCCAATTGCACATCTCTGGTTTGCGAATGGAAAGATTAATTACATCAGGTCTTTAGATGCTGACAGTAGTACATTTGACTATATAAAATTAACATTTCAAATGATTCCTAAGGTACCATTGTTTTGTTTCATATTTAAAAGAACTAATCGGCACTTCTTTATCTTCTCCACTTGAGCTACTGCAGCATGAACTTGTACACTCAGGGTGTGCATATTAGATAAGGCGTTGTGGCATGAAGGCATTGCCTGACAGGTTTCTTTCCCAGAGTTATGCCATGCCTGTTTGGTTAATTTATCTTTTTTAGTGTCACCTTCCTGAGTCTCCTTGATACTGTTGAATAGTATACCTATCCCAGTGTTTCCCCTTTTTCTTTTCAGTTTACCTCTGCATAAATCCTACATACATGGTACATGGTCTGTTGGGATTACTACATATTTTTTGACAAGCTTCAAAGTTTACATATTTAGGGGTAACAGTATACTGTATATTGGTTGTCCTTTTGAATCAAAAAGAATAGCGGAAGAACTTGTTGTTTTGCTTTTTACCTCGTAAGGTACCAGGTTGCTTATCACCACCTTTGGTAGGGAAGGGTGAACTTGTGTTTACATGGTACACAAATAAAGCACCTAGAAGTCAGCTATTCACAGTAAACACCCAATACACTGCAGGCCTTACAGAGATTTGTGATATTTAGTCACTGTGTGCTGGGCTTCCTTGCCTCGAAGAACCCTTGCGTATTTGTGCCTTCTGCCATAATGGACCATTGCCAACTGGCCAATGAGCAGGTCCTGATGAACACGTGCTCCCCATGCATACTTAAACAAATTCAAACCAACAGACTGTTCAATTCAATATGAGACTTGCTTTAAAGTTTGTAATGCATTGTAATCTAGCCTTAAATAGAACTAGCTTTTAAATTGAAAAACATGAGGTAGACTGTGGAGGTGAACGCCTTCCCCACCCTCTGCAGTCTACAATCCTCAGAGGTCTGGGAAAGAAAAGCGAAAAAGCAAACAAACACGTTGAAGCCCCCAGAAAAATATCACTTATTGAAGAACATTAAACTCATTGTGAAGAAAGACATAAATGAATGGCACTGCAAACAGGGGGGGCAGCCCTTTATATGAATTGTGAAATAGAAAGAAGCAATGTAGACAGGCCTAGCAATGGGAAAAAAGCATCCGGATTGCATAATACACAGGAATACGCCTGTACATTGGTGCCCAAACAATCATGGTTTGGGCACCAAGATATATTATGGGCCTTCTTATGCAAGAGAATAATCAGAAAATTAAAATACCCCCACTTTGACCCAAATCACTAAGGAACCAAGCAAGTGAAACAGGAGAGCCAGGCCCAACCCAGAAGAGCTTCCTTGTTTCTTCAATCCAAGCATCTGTCCATTCATCTTTTCACCCTTCTATCTATCCATTCATACGCACCATTTCACCTTTATATTCTGTCATCCATGTATTTGTTTCATGCTCAAGTATAATCGAGATTTCTCTACACCACCACGACGGTGCCACTATCCAAGCTGACAGATGCACTGACAGATCTGGATGGCAGCCAGCATGCCCTTTTCAATATGGAATGGTTTCAACTCTGCGACCAATATCATCATGGTGCTAGTTGACCTGTGATGGAACACTGCTACAGCTTCAGTTTAATGTCTGCAGTCCCTTTACCATATATAACGTGGTAGAATTTATGTTAGTTTATGTTCAGGGAATTCAACCATAGGTGTCTGGTTGGCCAATATATTTGAAAGTAGTCAGGCAGCTTGATGTCGAGCTATTGCAACTTACAGGTGGTTTTTGCTTGAAGACCAGAGTAGGTGGCATTTCAATAATACAGTCAAGAAACTGCAAAGGCTTGTGCAGTGATCAACAGTTGAATTCAAGTCACTACCCTGAAAAATTGCTAGGGATAATGTAGAGCCCATCACATGCCTAGTGACAGGAAACAGATTTCCAGCCTGTTACATTTCAGAGCCGCGCACCTTTTGTAGTCACCTGATTAGCCTAATGACCACCTTCCTACATAAGTAAAACAAAGAGGATTAGCTCTTTTTGCCTCTACAGATCACTATAGAAAGGGAAAGCGCAGATACAATAGGTGGCTGCCCTCAAATAAACTTAGCCAGCAGGAACAGGAAATACCTCACTTCAACACTATTACTGTCAGCCATTTATAATGGCATTTTTGAATTGTAAATGTTGCTTGGTTTCAATGGGATGCTCTCTTTGTAGTGCAGGTCTTTTTAGCTACATGCCTGATTTAAAGAGGGACTTTAGATCTACAACCTTTTGAGCTGCATTTTCCGATTCTCCTTTTTGCTACTTTGCACCTGGGGGATAAATGCTGAGTTTTGAAAAAAATCAGTGTCTTAAAATCTGCGTGTGTGTGTCATATGTGTTATCGTTCCACAGGAATGTTAAATGCATTAAATGAGTCCCCCATTTCACCACCTATTCAATTATCAGCATTCATTTGCATTCTACCTAACACAGGGGAGTGAAAACTCTCAAGAGCTGAGATGTTGCAGGTGCATAGTACAAGGCTGGCTCTTTAATATGCATGAGCCGGCTGGGATGTTTGCAGTCACAATATATTCAGTTCAGTTCATGTGAGGAGCTATGATTGCATCCCCAACATAAGGACAGGAAACCAAAGAAGCTAATATTAAAATGTATTTCTTACAAATAATGTTTTACTCATTGGTCTAGTAATAATAGCTATAGACTACAGCAGGAAGACAAGCTGTTGGTGGAATTGATTAAACATGGGTAGTCTACTGCCAAAAATGGTAAAGCTGGCAAGCATGGCTAAGCCTCCAAATTTCCTTCACCCCTATGTCCACCCAGACATCTCCCACTAAAAGACATCTTATAGGAACATAATGTGTTTGTTTTGTGACTGATGCGGTTACACACATTCCAGTGCAATCATCTACCACTATGTATAATCCCTTCTTCACACATTGATAGCCCAGGGCGTGAAGGTTTCATGGGCATCTTTTGGAATCTGAAAGAGAGAAAGAAAGATGAACTATTAAGTTCTCATTGTGCCCAGTTTCCAATGATTGAAGAGTTGTCCTATATTCAACTGAGAGATTGGAAGCAGTTATGGGCAGAATAAACGACAAAGAGATAAAAACGAGTCTACAATAGATAAGACCCATTGACAGTGTCTCTACCAGTTCCTAAGGAGGAGGAATTCAGTAGAACACATGCAAACTGAAATGCTCTATTTCTTTGCAAATGCAGTTTGCTAACACATTCTCTGCCCCACCAATTCTTGCCCACCACGATACATTGACTCTTTATTGAAAACATTACTTACGTACACCTCTCAGTTTGTAGCTCGTTGTGTTGTAGCACACATGCTGTGCAGTCTCCTGTCATTTAATGTTGGGTTTGGAATATTACAAGTCAGACCTGTGACTACATGCTTGAACCCCATCATCCATTAGGGCACATGCTCCACTTTAGATTGTATGCTTGTATTTCCCCATTGGGATTTTAGTCTGTGTATGAATGTCTAATAGCTAGGAAGAAACTGCTCCTTTCAGAAACATCCTGCTACTATACCAAACAAGGAGGAGGGTAGAAACATGTGAATCTACAACACTACAAGCTACTACCTGAGTGTTACAGGTAAGTAATGTTTTCCACTTGTAGAACATGTTGCTGTAGATCACATGCAGTGCAATGAATTTAAAGCAACATGCTTACCCTCTAAAGCAGTGACTTGCTGTAGGAAGTGAAAATGGTAGTGAATAGTATCTTAGAAACAGTTAGTACAACTTGAGCTTCTCTTTGACGGTGTCTACAAATGCAGTAATGTTTTGTGAATAAGAGAACAAAGGACCATATTGCTGCTTCATACACTCATTAATGGAATATTGTCTAAAAATGCCATTGTCACTCACTACATTTGGGTAAAATATGCTCTTAGGACAGCAGCAATTGTGTACTTTGCTCTTGTGCAACAAATCTGAATACATTTCACAATCCAATTTACAATACCTGCCTTTGAGATGGGATTACCAAAGTGGAAAGCAATAAACAGTTGTTTGGTTTTTCGAAATGGTTATTCGAACTTATGTAAAACATAATAGCCATTATAACAAACAGGGTGTGTAGTCAATACTCTGCAATGGTCTATTGAGTGTAAAACAATTATGGTAAATCAACTGAGTCAATCATATGAAGTGCTGGTACTTACTACCTGTGGTAGAAAGCGTGGGTTAGTGAGTAGAACTACCATGCCATAAGGGACTTGAAAGTATGCTTCCTCAATAGGTAGCACTTGTAACTTGCAAACTCTAATAAGGATGTAACAGCTAACAAAAATACTGTGTACTAGGTAAGATACGGTAGTGGACATAGCTAATGTCCCCATGATATAAGTTAGTAGGATGTATAAGTCCAAAGAAGGGGCTAGTATGACTCTTGGTGATGCAATTGTAATCAATCTCTCCTTAAAAACCCTTGTGACTGGGACTAAAAAACGAAGAATATTCCTTGTTTTCCAAGTATGCACCCACTGCTGCTAAATGCACTCTTATGGAAGCATATACTATCCCAGATTTTTCCAAAGTATTGGGCAATGTTGTGTACCGTACGATAAGTCACAACACTTTTGTTTGCTCATCATAACATGGGGAATAGGTTCTCCCTGCTCTTGACATTAATCAAAAAGAGTGAACTTTTGGATTCTCACTCCCTGTTTAACTCTGCTATTAAAATGTTATCATTCTCTTGCTCAAATTGTTGTACCTGATCCAGGTTATCAAACTTCAATTGTCCTCCCTTGTTTCCCTTCACCCTCGTTCTTTGTAATACTTTACAAAATGTATACGTTTATCTCACGGTTAGAGCCACTTTTTCCCAAATCCTTATCATCTCAGTTTTTCTGAGCTTCTGCAGGGGAGTTCTCACCACCCCATTGCCTGTGGCAGACAATACTTCATGCAAGTATAAAAGTCTGCATTGCCCCCCAAAACAAGGCCACCTCAAGAACGCTGTAATTCAACATTCTTTCCAATTCTTTGTCACTTGAATCTAGCAAGGTCTTTTTTGCTTAAGCTGTCTCCTGACTGACCTTCCTTCTTACCTCTTCCCTCTCCCCTTCTTTCTGACCTCCTTTATGAACACCCCGGACTGATCTATAGCTTTGCAATGTCTTGCTAAACCTAAGGTATCATGGATGTGGAAATGAGTTAATTTCTGATTCACGCAGATTTTAATGACTGCTTTTACAAAGTTTTCTTTCCTTACATTTTGATTCTAGAACTCTTAAGCCTTCCCCATACACACATGCTGAGAAATTGTGAAATTTCTTCAACCTTCAGTTTCTCAATTGCCACCCTGAATAGGTGCAGTTTGTCTGCATTTTGCATTAGCAAGGGAAAATCCTTTAGAGGTTATTATCCAATTCTTTTTTCTCCATTCACCAAGATTTAACTTTCTGTTTGCTTTGCTGGCATTTACATCTTCGCCCTCACACTCTGCTTTACTCGGGCTCTTTTTACTTTTATCAGTCATATGGCTTTTTTATACTTCTACTGCTATTAACTTACACATTCAGCTTGTGATTTAATAGAGCGGTTTGTACCTTTCTTCTGTATTCTCTATGGCAATGTGTCAGGAGAGACAACATTGGGCCCTGTGATGCTGTTTACACCTTTGATTGGGTCAATGTGCGCTCTTTGTTCTTTGAGCGATAGTTCACTATTGTAATTTAACTCAACACATAATTGCGCAACCACATGCATTTTCGTAAATCAAAAGGCTTGATCAGTTTATTAGAACATTGGAATGTGGAGACTCCATTGAAGACAATGGAGTGAGCCGTGCTTCTACGGGCCGGTAAAGGCCCACAAAGCAACATTCCAATGTTGTTTTCACAAAGGCCTCTCGGAGCCCGAGGGGATTTAAATCCCCTCGAACTCCAAGAGGCCTTTGTTTTATTTGTTAGAACATTCTGCCCTCTGGTGGCAGAATGTTCTAATAGCCTTATAGCCCTTCGGAGCTGGGCTATACCGGCTATTAAAGTCCCACTCCCTTGTTAAAGTCTCTCGCCTTCGGCTCGGGCCTTTAACGCTGGAGCGGGCCTTTAATAGCCGGAATAACCCGCTACGGCGGGCTATAAGGCTATATTAAAGCCCACTTTAGTAAGGTTTTACGTGCCTATAGTGTGGTTTTTCACATGCCAGGGTTTTAATACTATGTGAGAATGTACTTGGTACAGGCCACATGGCAATATTAGAACATTGGAATGTGGAGCTCTCCATTGAAGACAATGGAGTGCTCTGTGCTTCTACAGGCCGGTAAAAGCCCGCAAAGCAACATTCCAATGTTGTTTTCACAAAGGCCTCTCGGAGCCCGAGGGGATTTAAACCCCCTCGAACTCTGAGGGGCCTTTGTTTTATTTGTTAGAACATTCTGCCCTCTAGTGGCAGAATGTTCTAAAAGCCTTATAGCCCTTCGTAGCTGGGCTATACCGGCTATTAAAGTCCCGCTCCCTTGTTAAAGTCCCTCGCCTTCGGCTCGGGCCTTTAACGCTGGAGCGGGCCTTTAATAGTCGGTATAGCCCGCTACGGCGAGCTATAAGGCTATAGTAAATGGTATTCAATACAGTGCTGCATCCAGTTCCTACAGCTAGTGGATGGAGAGACTGTAAGAAAAGGTACACTGGAGTTTTCCTGTTGGCAGTTGTGTACCACTGCCCCATCGCCTCTGCAGCTGTTATTTCTTGATTGTCCTGTTCACACAGTATAAGGTGAGTAGGGCTGACTGAGCAGATCATACTCACAGTTACTACAACTCCTTCAAAATAAAACCAGCAACCCAAAGGCTTGAAGCAAGAAGGCGAGTGCAGGAAAGGCTGAAGTGGTTGAAGGTAGCATTTCAACCATTTGAGAGAATGGCCACTTCACCCATGAAGAGTTTCCTCTCAAATGGACAATGTCTTACCAGAGTGCTCCTATTGCGTGTAGGCGAGGGGCAGATGTTGGATGACATGGCTAATTTTCTCCAATGCACAATTTTTAATATGTGCCTTGACGGAGAACTAGTGAACTGGTAACACAGTGGTAACATTAACAGATGATCTCACTCGCACATGCAACCAGCCAGGTTTGCTATCCCGTAACATTTAGTTGCAGTTGATTCCGTTGTTATGCACCGTAGTACAAATGAGAAAAAGTACTCAAGTAAGAAAACTTCCACTTGGTCTTCTGCACACAATGCAGAGCAAATCTAGTGAGGGGTTTAGACCCCAACCAAAGCAGAAAAAGAAATATTGGACATGCATAATTTTACTGCTCAACTGCATCTTTTAATATCACTTGTTGACACAATAAATTTGAGTACTTGACCTACTTTGTATAAATGTTAGTGAGCAATGCTTCTTTTCCACCCAATGTGGAATTCTGACATTCTGCAGGTGAGTAATCTGCAGTTTCTCTAAGTCCCACTCAAAGCAGCCATGAAATCATATTAGAAGCACCCTCTGAAATTGACATTTATACCTACTCTCCCCCAAGAGGATTCAGTCAATCTGATCAATTGCTCTCAGATGAAGACCATTAAGGTGAGCTCTGGTGCCAATCTGATTGGTTGTAGTGTGATCAATCAGCTTGGTTCCCCTTCAGAGAACCCCTCAGTTTTAACAAAAATGCAGTTCTGGCCTGCTGGTAGTTTCTAGGACCCTCAGTTTTAATAATAGTGAAGTTCCAAGCTTTTGCCAGTGTTTCGGGACTTAGTGAAGCACTACTGAGAAAGGCTCCCTGAGCAGGGCCAGTGGGCCATGTGCTATATTCCTCATTCTAGAAGTCAAAATCAAAATATGCCAAAGGTCAAAATGCACTGTAAATATCTTGGTAGAAACTAAGCTAAAAAGCAAGACTTGAAAAGAGATAAATAATCACTTTACGTCTACGGTTCACTACCCGCATTTTCTCTGAAGTAATTTGAAGCTTCTGCGCATACCTACCATGTTAGTTACATTATCTGAACACGCCATCCAGATCCGCTCAGCAGTCAGTGGCGTCCTGGTCACTGCAGAGCCTTGCAGTTTTCTTTCTTTCCGTGCAGCATCTATAGCATCCTTGATGGCAAAATAGACGGAGCATCCCAGAAACAAAGATGGCTCCCCCACACCCTACAGGAAGCAATACATTTTTTGAAAAACCAGAATCGTAGCAGACTTAATTCATCATGAGCAGAACCACACAATGAAATATCAACCCATTTACTAACATTGTCATTCTAAACATGTTTTTATTGTGATATACAAGATGAACAAGTCACTTACCTTCGGTGAGAGCTCCTTCTGGTGTATACAATATATAACCACTCTATATTACTATTAACTTAAAATACTCCTCAGGAGCTACACTAGACCCGGAAACCTTCACAGAGATGCTCCTGCACGTCACTAGGTGGCACAGTGTGGCTCTGTGTTGATTCCATATCAGTGCCACCCCTATGTGCTGATGTAAGCTTCTTGCTTGACTCTTTTCTCACCCTCAGACATGGAGCGTGAATCAATTGTCGATATCAGTATGCATGTTCCTAACTTGGGACCATTTTATGTGTTAAATAGATGCCACTCCACAGAACAGAGAGGTGGGAGGGTGGTTAGGAATCTGCAGCTGGATAGCAGATAGAGTATCCACCAGGAACATTGTTACCGAAGGCAGGTAACTTATTCTTCTGTTGGACACTTCTAACCACGGATTCATTTCCCAAAGCTGTACCTCCCCAAGGTGGAGGGTCTAAGGTGTGGATTCATACCAAAAAGACCTGCAGAACTGAAAGTGTGAAATGTCCTTCCCTGCCGACCTGGTTGTCAAGGAAGTGTTTTGTGAACGTGTGCACTGACATATATTAACAACAGGGACTCCACAAGCCAATGCAGTGGTAGCAGTCTTACCTCTGATGGAATGAGCTCTCAGACCTTCTGGAGGCTGCTTCATGGCCAGTGCATATCAGATCTTCATGGAGAGGACTAGGCCCCTCAACATGGTCTTCTGCACTACGCCTTTTCTTTCTTCGTCCTGGAGAACCCCAGAAAAAGCTGATCATCTACACACGTTGGTCCTTATTATGATCAGTGTAAAAGCATAAAGCCCTTTTGAGGTCCACCTGATGAAGCCTCTCCTCCTCTTTTCAGAGGCAAAGAACACGGGCAGAGTGGTGGACTGCCCAATGTGAAAAGGAGTCACAACATTTGGTTAGAAGGCCGCCTGACTCCTCAGCATCTGTTTGTCTGGAGTGAAAGGTGGTCTGGCTCTTGGGGAGAGGATGTAGCCTAACGGCTAGGGCGTTGACCTCAAATCTGGGGAACCGGGTTCGAGTCTCAGCAAGGACGCACAACATCCTGTGATTCTGGGCAAATCACTTAATCTCCCCGTGCCTAACAAAAATGAATGTGTCCTCATGTAATGCAACTGGTGCTCGTGTAAAGCGCTCTGATACCTTTGTGCCAAGTTTGTGCAATATAAAAATCAGTAAAAAAAATATATTAAAAAAAAGGGCAAACACAGAAATGTCAAGACCAAGTTAAGGTCCCACAGTGGCACCACAATTAGTGAATTAAAACCTTTTATAACACGCATGACTTCAGGTGAATTAAATAAGAACGGATGGTCCAGCAATCATAAAAAGGCTGAAAGGGCAGACAAATAACCATGAAAAGTGCACACTATATGGCCTTGCTGGCCAAAGACAAATAGACAACAACAATAACGAACGGAGGAGTAGAGGGTCTGAGGGAAATTTTAAGACCGAATCATGGACACATTCCCCAAACTGTATATAAGAAACACAAAGGTGTCCATGGGTCTAAGCGAACCTAAGAATCGTTCACAGGGCAAATGGCATTGACTACTAGACAAAAAAAGGGGGAAGAAAAAGAATGAAACAACGAACCCTCTTGTGTAGGCCGTGGAGAATCCTTTAAAAGGACGGAATCCTATCACTCACCGTAGTGACATGCTTCATCATTTGGGATCTCCTCTTATCTGTAACCTAGTACAGATAAGGGCTACAACTCCCTCTCTACGAAGGAGGAGCTCACGGATGTTTTCAATCAGAGTCTCTCTAGGATCAACTGAGATCCGCCAAACGTGAAGACTAGAGAACTTATATATAGAGTGATGTGCGCAGTGCTAATATGTGAAAGAGTGTAGTGCAAGCTAAAATGGTAAACAATAGAGCACACCTTTTATTCATCATCGGCTCAGACGGAGCTTGGGGCAATGACGGACAGAGCGGGGCCTCATTTCCTGAGTTTGTTACCAGGGGAGGCGAGGCTGTTCTCTTGTGCACTATAGGTGTCATCTTTACACCACAAGTCACAGAGAACTCATGAGAAGTTGGTAGGTTGTAAACAATCCAACCTACTCTGTTTATTTTTATTCACGGTCACGCAGTAGCAATATTAGTTATAGGTCCTGAAGAAAGCCAAGATTACATGCAATCACAATGGCTGAAACATGTTGACCTCGTTTTAAACTGAGGTGGTTATTTTTTCAAAACTGCCCTTTGCACTGATTTTAATCTGGTATCCAATAGATGATGATTAAAAGGTGTGCTCCATTGTTTACCATTTTAGCTTGCACTACACTCTTTCACATATTAGCACTGCGCACATCACTCTATATATAAGTTCTCTAGTCTTCACATTTGGCGGATCTCAGTTGATCCTAGAGAGACTCTGATTGAAAACATCCGTGAGCTCCTCCTTCGTAGAGAGGGAGTTGTAGCCCTTATCTGTACTAGGTTACAGATAAGAGGAGATCCCAAATGATGAAGCATGTCACTACGGTGAGTGATGGGATTCCGTCCTTTTAAAGGATTCTCCACGGCCTACACAAGAGGGTTCGTGTTTCATTCTTTTTCTTCCCCCTTTTTTTGTCTAGTAGTCAATGCCATTTGCCCTGTGAACGATTCTTAGGTTCGCTAGACCCATGGACACCTTTGTGTTTCTTACTCAAAGACAAATAGAACCATGGAACATCTGACAATTTGGCTTGTAAAGGATCTGTCTGGCAGACTTCACACCAGGCCCCAAATTTGTCCCAGTGCCCAGCGTACATGGACTTCAGGTGGCAGACCAAATGCAGTTAACTGCTGCAGCTCAGTCTCCATGCACGTAGGTGTAGAATGTGCAGGCTTGGGTGAAGGACCCTGTCCTGCTGCTGCGACAGGAGATCCTCTTTAAGTGGATGTCCGATCAGAGGGCAGATGCTCATGCCCAGGAGTTCCGGGTACCACACTTGCTTGGTCATATCCAGAGCCACTAGGATGACCTTGGCCCAGTCCTTCCTGATCTTTTTCAGAACGCGGGCAGGAGAGGTGAGGGTGGAAAGGCGTACAGGAGTCCAATGTTTCATTCCAGCCGGAATGCATTTCCTAGCAAGTCTCTTTGCCAAAACACCAATGAGCAATACCTTTAACACTGCACATTTCCGTCAGTGGTGAAAAGATCAGGCCAAGGATCACCCTGCAGTCAGAAGATACCCAGTGCCACCTTGGGATGTAGATGCCATTTCTGATCCAACAGATGCAATTGACTGAACTTGTTCACTCTGGCATTCAAGGAACCTCTAGGTGGTTTGCGATCAGTGAGATACCCTGATGTTACAGCATGGGACAGGACTCAGAACCCCACGCTGCCCAGCTTATTGCAATACCACATGGCAGTAGTTGTCCGTGAGAATCTCCACCAGCCTCTACCTTGGTGGAGAGCAAGAAGGCCTTCATTGCCAGATGAATGGCCTGCAGATCTAATAGATTGATATGGAACCAAGCTTCAGTTGGAGTCCAAATTCCTCTGATCTCCACCTCCCCAGATGACCGTCCAAACCCTTGAGTGATGCATTTGTTGACACTGTGAATTCTGGGCGGGGAAGTGAGAGGGGCCTGCCACTGGACTGATTGCACTTGAGTAGCCACCACTTTCGATCATGAGCAGTCCCTTCAGAAATCGGGATGGCATTCATCAGATGCCACTCAGATTTCAGTGTTGGCAGAGGTGTCAACCTCACTGGGACTTCAAATTCAATAGCAGAGCCTGCATGTTCCACCTGGAACAGTCCAGACCGAACTGCCAGGCCAGATCCTCCCTGGACCAGAAACAAGCGTCTTGGGACCGGTTTCAGGGTAACACCCCTCATCAGCCAGGCTAGCTTGAATCTGGTGGTGAAGAGCATGGGACCCACGTCTGGACATACCCTTCCCACTTAGGGCGACAAATGAAAAAAGAACAGATGATGGACGGAATGCTGAATTAATCAAACATTCACCCCCAGTCACAGATCTGGGTTAAATCCATTGGTTTTTTTGCACTCCACGCCACGCCACGAGATCCAGGACTGAGGTTGAAACATCAGGACAATTGCCCGAATGTCCTGAACTCGCTACAATGGAGGGAATACATTGAATTGCACTGTGACCAGGATAGCAGTTCGTTAACCACCACTGCAGATCCTTTGCAGTTCCTTCCAAGATCTGAATCACGTGGGTGAGATTTCCCCGATGCTGTGCCCATTGGAACTTCAAGTCCCACTGCAGGGCCCGCATACGCCATCTCATGTGTCTTACCAACAGTATGCAAGAGGCCATGAGGCCCAACAGCCTCAGAGACAGTCTCACCGAAATCCAGGATAGAGGCTGAAATATCGAAATCATTGCCTGAATATCCTGGACTCGCTGCTCGGGAGGATAAGCCCGAAACTGCACTGTGTCCAGAACAGCTCCGATGAAGGGGAGCATCTGAGAAGGAGTCAGGTGTGACTTCGGCACGTTTATAGAGAACCCCTGCGAATGAAGAAGGGTCGCTGTAGTCTGAAGGTGGGAGACGACTGTCTGGGGCGAAGCTGCCTTCAACAGCCAGTCGTCGAGGTAGGGGAAGACTGACACCCATAACCTGCGCAGTTGAGCTGCAACCACCGCCATCACCTTGGTGAACACCCGAGGGGCACTGGTAAGGCCAAAGGGGAGCACGGTAAACTGAAAGTGCTTGCGGCCTACCTTGAACCGCAGGTAACGCCTGTTGCCCGGCAGGATGGGAATATGAAAATACGCGTCCTGCTGGTCCAAAGCTACCATCCAGTCCTCTTGGTCTAGGGCAGACAAGACGTGAGCATTTTGAATTTCTCCTTTTTGAGGAAGAGATTGACGGTCTGAAGATTCAAAATGGGCCGTAGCCCCTTGTTCTTCTTCGGAATCAGAAAGTAGCGGGAATAACAGCCACTGCCTACTTCTGAAACTGGGACCCTTTCTATAGCTCCTTTGGCCAAAAGAGCTGTAACTTCCTCTTGGAGCAGCTTTAAATGATCCTCCGCCAGCTGTTCCTGACTTGGCAGAATAGTAAGAGGAAAAGAAAGGAAAGGAAGAGAATAGTCCTTTTGGACGATCTGCAAGACCCACTTGTCTGATGTTATAGATCTCCAGCGGGGGAGATGGTGATGAATTCTCCCACCCACTGGAGTAGTGTGGTCCTGCAGAATCAGCCTAGGAGTGCTTGGAGGCTGCGGCTGCTAGGGGCAGTGTGGTAGACGACTTCTGGCCTCCATTCCTAGGACGGAATGTACCGCGTCCATGTGCATGCACGGCTTGGGCAGTCTGTGCGGGACGGTGGCTGGGATAGGGCTGACACGGCTGGAAACCCCTTCCATTGCCACGAAATTGTTCTAAATGTTACCACACATTCTTAACTATAGTCCTTTATAAGTGTTAAACTGCAGAAAATATGTTTTCGAGATCAGTTTTCTTCTGCATATAGACATGTTTTCACAGCATAGCTTTCATAGGAATAACGAGGAAGGCCAGGCTTAAAAGAGGATTGGGTGGAGGTGACTATTATGATCATGTACTATAAAGAAAAAAATAAATGTCTACCTCAATTTTCTATATGGTCACACATTGGTAGACGCAGGGAGCACTACTTACACAGGCTACCCTGCCCTTATTATGGACTCTATATCATTTTTATGAACTTCCAAAGATTGTAGTCTTGCCTATTATAATGAGCGTAACAGTCCCAAGCTCGTAAAAGTGTTTCTCTCGCATCTGAGAGACGACGTTTGAAGTTGGGACACTATCCGCTTCACTTAGGACAATTTCAAGCTTGTGCTGACTCAACTCCCCAACACACCAAGTGGATTCTGGATCTTATCTGAATATAAACAGTCACAGACGTAACAGTCAAAGTTTGAGCCTTGAGGAAGTCCTCTACACGATGAAACACGTGTCGGCTGTCTGCATCCACGCTACAACTACGTGTCAACAATATCAAGATTTTATGCAATTTTGTATTCACATTTGGACTATATTATTTTGTCCACTTTGTTTTTCTTGGTGTTTTATTAATATTAAATTTAACTGACAACAAGGTCAGTCTAAACTACCTGGATGCTGTGCTCTGTACTATAATTTTGATTACACATTGGTAGACGTAGTGTCTTGTGGTTTGTGGCCTCCTGGTCTGCCTTGCTACGTTGGCTTAGGCCTGGCTGCCATGATGCCTTTATGCGCACGTTACTTTGTGCCGTTGTTTTTCCAGCCTCCGCTTCTGCCCGGCTATTTTAGAACTGTCTGCATATCTGTCTTTCACCTTTTCTCCTGTTCCCTTTGGGCTACGTCTGCACAACATGTACAAGGTCGAAAAACAACGTCCCTTGTTCTTGCTGATCTGGCCAGTCCCTCGCACTTAGACATAACACTATGTACAGCTGCCCTGGAGAAATTCGTGTGCTTTTAATATTGTGATTTCACGGTTAGAGACACTTGGAGAAAAACCTTTCCAGAGAGAAGAGCTGTGCTTGTCTGATGATGTAAACCTTGCATCTAGATATTGAGGTATGGGGGTTCGCTTGACAAAGCCCAGAGGTCTTCTGTTTTTATAATAAACTAGCTACTAGCACGGGGAGGGTGGTATGGTCATTTAGCCCTATATCCACTGCTTTATGAAATGCTTTCCCCGTTTGTATTCTATGGAATTGTAACTATGCTGATTATATTATCCTTATACATTATGCTGATAGTACTGGCACGTGTACTGTATCTTAGAGCACGGTAGTTGAAATAAACATTTTAAACTATACAGTGTCTCTTTTTACGCACGTTGCGGACAGGTATGCGTGAGTTATGAAAGGGTGTTCTTGCTCCTGCGAGTCCTGAGAGAGAGATACCGTGTTCTGGGTTGTCTAATCATTGGTAGCATTGTTGCTAATGAGACGCTAAAGTGAGTCGGATTGGGGTTTTAGGTGCTAAGGTGTATGGTTGGCTCACCACTATATTCCGAGGTCCTATTATCCTGTGCATAGCTCTGTGTATGTGCAGAATCCCTACAACATGGCGCCCATCCAGCGAGGTGTCTGCGATTGTGTTTGCGATTTAGCAAAATCCTTAACTCCCACGCTATTGCGGCCAATGATTTTGTAAGCCCGTGCAATAATTTTCAGTAATTCGTGCGGCTTGTTCCGATTTGGGACCAAAGCCAAAGCATTAGCTACTTGAAAGTTAACTGCAGCGCCCTTGACATTTGCAAGGATCAAATCAGCTACTACGTCGAACACTCCCACCAGTCTCATCCCTAATTCCACAGCCGCTTCAGGGCCATGCTCATCCTGCACACGTTTAATTACAGAGGGGAGAACCGTCATGGAAGGAGTGCCGAAACACTTCGCATATACTGCCGCAAATACCTTACCCCAGTTGTTGCATTCTGCCAACTCGGTGATCAACTCTTTTGGCAAACTAATCGTCAAAATCCTGTGTTTTTCCACGGGAGAGGTATTTGGAAAAACTGCCTCCAGCTGGTCAAATTTTTCTGCAAGCCAATAAGGAAAATCATCCTTATTTTGTGGGCGCTTGCCCATCACCGAATTAACCATGACAGGACTTATGGTTACACCGCCTGCTCCAGCTGGATGGGCTGCAACTCCAGGCGGTGCTCCCTGGATGTTGCCTGTAACAAACTGTACTAAAGCTCTATGCACACGTATCAAAGACTAATGCAAATTACGCAGTTCACCGACTGCCACCGTCATATAACGCTGATGTGGGGTGTACCCGGCCAAAACAGGCCAAGTGGCCCCATCCATCGATAAGTGGCCTAAACGAACCGCGGTAACCGGTTGGGGGAGGGCGCCATCAAACCAAACATGGTGTTGCCAAGACGTGAGCGGTACTTCAAGATTCCTATACGTTCTATAGTCATTAGGAACAGCGGTGGCTGTATATTCATGGAACATATTATCAGTCCCATCCACCGCCGGTAAGGTGACCCAAGAGTAAAACACCTCAAAGTGGTAAGCCTGATCCGCTTGTACCACAAAGATCAGATCGACACCCGCATCAGGCACTCCATACATGGTTAAGTGAGCCCGGAGCGCTGCGCGGCTATGTGCCACAATTTGAACAGCCATTTTAGGCCAGAAGTTTTCGACAACCTAATATGAGGCAGCACAATAGAGGGTTTTATTTAAAAACCTCTTAACAACTTCAAGCTTGAAAGAACCTATAAAAACGTCAATATAGGAGGTACCACCATCACACACGCTTCCGGAAGCGTCTGCGAAGGGAGTTGTGGACAAGCACAAATACTACTCAAGCATCTCGCAGATAAGCAGCCCACTCGTTGGTCGCACCATGTTGTCTTTGGCGGCTTTCCGTTGATCTTCGCTTTGGCGGTTGGTATACTGCTTTTGGTCTGTTTACTGCGCAATGGCTGCACCTCCTTGGGCCCTTCTCGACCCAGGTCGACTCCAGATGCTCCGTAAGCGCATCCTCGCTGGCTTCGGCATACTGCCATTGGCGACGCTCAGAGTGTCCTACAGACTTTCTTTTCGCTTTGCGTATTTCACTTGCGTACAACCTGTGATGTCTTGCATCAGATGTCCTTTCTCGTGGTCCTTGGATTATTGCCTCTCCAATACGTCTCTGTCTCGACCGGATTTTGTCCTGCTGGTGGGTCCCTTAGAGGCCCATGAACGGGACTGTTCCGGTGCAGGCTATATGGCGCGTGCGGCTGCACTGGGGATTTTGGCACAATGGGATATCTGGGCGGCTGCTCAGAATCTCCTACAACAAAGTTATATTGAGTACCACGCAAGTTGTCCCGCAATGCTGTTGGCTGCTCCCTCTTGCGAGGAACATGACTGCAGCTTTGATTTATTGGACTGGATGGCGTCGCTTTTTTCCGACGATTCCAATGATGTCCTCTTGGGAGGTGTGGCGTTTTTCTGCGCTTACACTCTGTTGGATTGACGGGGCCTTTGCTTTCTGCGACCTGCCTCGCAGGTAGAGGTAAAATAAAATCCAGCGAGGCAGGTCCCAGATCCGGACAAGCTGCGCGAATTACCGAAAATTATTGCACAGGCTTACAAAACAATTGGCCGCAATAGCCTGGGAGTTAAGCATTTTGCTAAATCGCAAACACAATCGCAGCAACCATCAAAAGCTCAATCTGAGAAGGATGAGAAACCAGTTTTTACTAAAAAGAGCTGGAGGTTCAAAAACAGGGTAAGCAACAGAAGAAACCGGGGTCGCGAGGCGCATCCCCGGTTTCCGTCTCTTCTGAACGCACTTATGATTTGCGCGATATGGCGAGAATTAAATCTCCAGAGAGATTTCAAGTCCCTGATTCGTGTTCTCCTCGTTCTTCAAAGGCACCAACAACTTCGCAGGCTGGTGGAGGAGATCGCCAGGATAGAGGAAGGGGTCGAGAGGCTCCACAGGGACGAGACCAACCTCGACAACAAGTCCGAGGGAAAGCAGAAGAATTTCAACGTTCTCGCCCACAGTTTCAGAAGAAGAAAGTTGCCGCTGTAACAGCGAGATATGCCACAGACGGTGAGAACGAGACTCCTGAATTGGACGTGGGCAGTGACACTCCTAGACAGCGCCGCGGAAGTTACCATAGTGCGGGAGGTGCCACGTCCTCATGTGGAGGCGACAGCAACTGAAACATTCATTACTGTCGAGACAGCAGACACCAGAGTGGCACCCCCTGACAGACTATATAATATTGTCATTCAAATTGAAGGTGACATACAGAGTGTTATTAAAGGGATTTTCTGGGAGAATCTGACCTCTTCTTACGACATTCTGTTAGCGGAGGCGGGTTGGCCGCCCCCATTCGTACTTGCTGCGCGTAAAGGGGAGGAGGTAATCCTTCCGAGCTTTTCTCGTCATGTCCCCAAGGACAAAGCGGAGGCTCTCGCAGCTGAGTGGGCTGTGTCCCTGGCTCCAGCGTTAATCCGCAACCACGTGGGATGGGATGAAGATTCTCCCCCCATGATATTCCTTTGCGATCGCTGCCACAGCAACAACCCCAATATCCCATCAAACGGGAAGCAAAAGGTCCCGTTTCCGAAATTCTGACTCAGTTAGAATAACAGGGAGTAATTGAAACATGCGTATCACCAATGAATAATCCCCTTTTCGCGGTTTCTAAACCCGATGGATCGTACCGCTTAGTATTGGATTACCGACATTTGAACTCACATTGTCGGACCTTTGCGGTGCAAAACACACATAGTTCTGCCCTTGTAGACAGTCTTGTTCGTAAAAACATAAAACTACACTTGACCTATCCAATGGATTCTACACGCACAACTTGGCCCCGGAGAGTAGCCAATGGAGCGCTTTTACCTCCGGTGGTAAATTATTCAAATTTCGGCGTTTACCTATGGGCTACAAGAACAGTCCAGGCGTATTCGCTGCCCGTGTTGTCTCTTTGTTAGACGGCATAGACCCAGATGCATGTTCGTACGTCGATGATATTTATCTGACAGACGACTAATTGTACCCGCATCTTTCCCGAGTGGACCGCATTATTCTAGAATTTGCGATTTTAGGTTATAAGTTTAACTTTGCCAAATCTCACATTGCTGAATTTACCGTTTTGTTTTTGAGCTATGAGCTCAACAATGAAGGTAAGGGCTTAGCCCCCATTTCCTGGAGAAATGTGCACTTTTGTGCCCTCCTACCACTCTGAAGAAACTTCAGTCTTTACTGGGTTTTCTAAATTTCGGGCGTACTTACATTCCCGAATATGCCCAGCGTATCAAGCCACTGTATGCCTTGATACAACCTAACTTTTCGAAGTCATGCTGGCTTCCGGAGCATTCCTCCATTCTGCAGTCTTTGCAGACAGACCTGCTTGAATCTAAATTCTTGTTGACTCGTGGCAACCACACAAACCTGGTGATTAGAATCATTCCAGGGGCAGTGGGTTTCACGTACTTGACCTTTAACGAAGGTGACACAGTACCGATCGCATACAAGTCACATCTTTACACTTCCGCTGAAATGCGCTTTTCATCTGTGGAGAAAGTTTTGACTGCAGTGCAGATGGCGATTCTAAAGGAACGCGCACTGGCACAGGGAAAACGCATTCTGGTGGTAACACCATATCCTGCCCTAGAGGCAGTGTTCCAAACTCTAAAGCTTTGCACCCCCGTTGGATACAATGGGCAACATCTTTGACGTCTCCGGATGTCACTTTTATCTTTGATTCTTCTCTTCAGACTCAGGAGTTTTTACAGTATGAATTCGTTCATCCTCCTCCTCTGTCCTTGCTACCGCTTGAGGAATACGAATGTATTATCTATACCGATGGTTCGGCACAACCGGCCACGGGTTCCAAGCATGCTTACTCAGCAGCATGTGCTATTGTTGTAGGTACCATGGTGAACGGTAAGTTCAAATCAACTGTAGTGCACACTCAGGCACTAGGAGACAGTACTGCACAATTGGCCGAGCTGCGTGCATTGGTGCTCACACTTGAGTTCGCTAATCGGGCTGTGACCACTCTGATTGTATGCGATTCTTACTACTGTGTTCAGTCTTACAATGACAATCTGTTCTTTTGGTCGCAAAACGACTACAGAGACGCCAAAGGTAGCACAATTAAGCATAAAATGCTTTGGGTTCGAGTGGCAGATTTGAAACAACGTCTGCCTCTCACACAGGTGGTTCACACTCTTGGCCACCAGCGTGTGGGCGCACACGCTGTCGGTAACGGTTTGGCAGACGAAGCTGCCAAATCAGCAGTAGTCACGTGCTCAGTCGCAGCAGTTACAAGATCCATGTCGAAAATAGATACTGATATTTTAGCAGCTATTGCTGCGACGAAGGAAGGTGCTAATTACCCTAGGGGTTTCCCTTCAAAATACTCTTATCAATTCGGTCCCGAACAGGCTCCTTACGTAAGAATTCCAGACGTTGGTGATCGGCTGATTCCCAACGCGGACCGCAGACTTTCCTTGATAACGGCAGCACACGAAGGCATGGCTTCGGCTCATGCTGGAGTGTCTGCGACGGTTTCCATCTTGCAGCAGCGTTACTGGTGGCGTGGTTTATACAAACAAACCCATACTTATGTGCTTTCTTGTGACGTTTGTCAGCACATTAAGCCTTCCACGGTTACACGGCCACCACAGACCCCGCTCTGCATTTCTAACAGACCTTTTGGGTGTGTTTACCTGGATCACTGCGGTCCGTTTTCTTCAGACACTGCATATAAATATATCTTAGTTGCAGTGGATTCGTGCACACGTTTCATCTGGGTTTGGCCACAACGAAGTGCTGACGCTCGAAATGTCGTAAGGGATTTGCGTGTCTTTGTGGGAATTTTCGCCTGTGGCACCTTCCATTCTGACCAAGGTCCAGAGTTCGTCTCTAAGGCTTACAGGGCGGCAATGGGTTCACTGGGGGTGCGGGTGAAATTTTCGTCTCCATATCGGCCTGAGGGCAACTCGATTGTTGAACGAATGAACCGTGACTTAAAGCAATCCTTGACAGCTAGAGTCTTAGGTACTGGCAGGAACTGGCTGGCCCACTCGTATACCGTACAACGTGCACTTAATAATCTCCCTAGAAGACCTCTGGGTGGGCGGACCCCAGACGAAATGCTCTTTGGCATACAAATGTTTGTGCCCGACCTTGATGGTCTAGACATGGCGGCGCAATCCGCCATCTTTAATGTAGATAACCATTCTACTATGTTACAGGACTTACAAGAAGCCCGAGACAAACTTGCAATCGCACATTTACCTTCAGCCACAGACGCTGCGCTGCAGATTCCGGTTGCCGGCTGGCTTCCGAAGATTGGAGATCTGGTTCGAGAGAAGGTGGAGAACAAAAAGAATTCGGCCCCTCTTATCGTGCACCAGTTCCAGTCCTTGGCTTGAAGGGAACTCGTACAGTCATCTTACCACCGCTTCCTGGTCGTAAAGAGAACAGATACATCTCAGTGGAAAATGTCAAGCTACAACATCTGGCCGATCCTGAATAGTGTTACACCAGCGGTCTCTTGTCCTGTCATTTCCCGGACAAATGTTTGTGGCCCTCCGGCCCGAACGGTCACTGATGTTGCTATCGAGATGGTAGATTTGCCTGATTGCTTACTGGACTACCCGGATTCCCCCTGCAACGAGGAGACTGAGTATACCTACCCCGCCAACGAGTCGGTGGCACACCTACCAACAACGCCACTGAGCCCAACACGTTATTCCTTTGACTCGGATTCCACCTCATCACTTGTCCCGTCCAAATTCAGTGTTCTTGTATCCTGGTTCAGAGACAATTTTTTGATCACCACCTGGACATACATCTGGTTGGTATTATTCCTGATTTTTTTGTTCATGTCCATTGGCTTTGTCACAGTGTTTTTTCTACTCATCAATGGTCACTATTTACCAGAACGCTCTGCAGTGAACTGTGTCGCTGGAACTTTGGCTCCACATTCTTCATCTTACATCATGAAGCGTGACCACACATTTGTGAACATTTCAGCTTTTCCAGTCGCTGATGGCATCGTATGGGATGCGGTAAACTTCCAAATTCATGGACCAACCGAAATTATTAATGTACCAAATGTCCTTCGTGTTTCAATGGGTGATGTCGTAAAAAGTAATATTAATTCTGACGATTGGGATGTGCATGCAGTTGAAGCATTATTTACTGATTTGAAATATTATGCTGCTTTTAATGCTGAAGATTTGTACATGAATTCTGCAAGTTATGCTGATTTGTATTGTTACCAACATTGGGGCAACCACTTTGTCCATAAACTAAATGCACTGCGTGGTCCTTTTAACTACACCCAATGGGAGCATTGTCCAACCCCTTTGCCAGGTAGCTCCCAAACTCTTAGAAATAAATTTACTTACTTTACAGACTTTGATAGATCGAACCCTGGGTCCTATTATTTTAAATTAAACACTTCATCCACTCAGAAAATCATGTTGACCCACACCAAATTGCTGTATTCGGGTTCCTTTTTGAGCGCCTTAGCTGTGGGTGGTTATGAGTACTGGAAGGACACTGTTGACTTGAAATCAATTTGCGGCTCCAAACTATGGCAGGTGCAAGGCACAGAAGCCTTGCACCGTGCTTGCCTTATCCCGGCCGAAATTTTATTTCTGAATAATACCATCTATCAAACTACGTGTTGGGGTTTGGCTACTTCCAAACAATTGAATGCACCTTCCATTCCTGCATTGTCTTCCACTCCCACCGGGAGCTTGCATTTCAATATGTCCCTTAAAAATTTGCAAGCTCTGTTTCAAAACAATTCGTTTAATGTCTCTACGCTTGTTCAGTCACCCTGGTTGGCTTGGCCCATCGCGTCTAATGCCTGCCAAATGCGTTTTCATGACTCGGTTCCTGGTTACAAACAGGATAGGCCAGATCCAAGGTTTTCTGACTCTCGTACTGTAACAACATATTCTGTTGGTAAATTGTGTAAACAGTGGTTGCAGCACTCTTCCTTAGATTCTGTTACACAACATTTGTCCCTCCTATCGGGCAACATTGATCTGGCCGACTTTATTCTGGGGCCTCATGGTCCACGACCTAAGAGATTCATTTATGAAACTTATAATGAACTCTGGAAGCTTTCGCAAATTGAAGCTGCTTCCCGTCTACGGGAAATAGATCAAGCAAATTTGGAAAAGGTGCTTGCTGTTGTTGACAATAGTATTAATACCCTGTCTTCCCGCATTTACACGTTAGAGAATATTGTGTCCTCTGTTGTTGATATTGTACAAGATGATGTTTCAGTGTTATATCATGGTCAGAATCAATTGCGTTCAGTTATGCAGTTTGCATGGACTTTGCAAACACTTAAGTTGGGTAAAGTTCCTTGGCATTTTTTGAACACCTCTGCCTTATTCCTGCCCTTTAATTTAACTGACAAACAGCAGCTCATGTCCATGAAGGATGCAGCATACACTCTGTTACATATCGAGAAAATAGAGCCCTTACCATTCTCTGTGGCGGAATTGGATTCTGCCGTGTGGCTAGTTCATGGGGTTATCGCCTTGCCTTTTTCTTTGTTTGAATTTAGTTCGTGCATGAAACATTATCCTGTGGGCCGTTTCCAGCCCTTGGGTAGTGCCTTCCTGCATGAACATTGGTCCCTG
Organism: Calotriton arnoldi; assembly: GCA_963921515.1. Taxonomy (NCBI): domain Eukaryota; kingdom Metazoa; phylum Chordata; class Amphibia; order Caudata; family Salamandridae; genus Calotriton; species Calotriton arnoldi. Next base: position 492,646 of record CAWUFW010009729.1, on the reverse strand, counting down.
CCTTTCATGTATAAATGCCTGAGGGACAGAAAGGAGGTTTTTCTCACAGGGGAGTCATGCGATTCTACTGTAGGTCACTCCCTTATTTGCAAGAACATTAAATTGTACGGAACTTGTAACGTTTCCGCTCCGAATCTTGCTTGTGTTTTAAAGGGCATTCCTGCTCCTGCTATTTCTCCTACTTTCACTGTGCTTGCAAATGGTAGCTATCTGCTTTTGAATAATCAAGACTGCTGTGGCATGCTTGCCGGAATACCCTATATTGTTACAGTTTCACACAGGGTTGTCTGCTGCAAAAATGTGCTTTTTCCTCCCCCGCACGACATCGTAGATGGTTCCGTTTGGCCTTCCATTCCTACTCTGAAGGCGGATTTCAATAAATTGAGCAGAATAAAGGCACTATTATTGAACCAGGAGGTTATGCTCACATCCGCCCGGGAGACATTCATTCTCCAGGTGGCGAGTACCCACAGTGAAATACAGGCCCTTTTGAACACTAACCTCCCACAACATTTCGGTGAACTGATTCACCGTGTTTTTAATGCATCACGCACTGAGGGTCTGGTGCACGTTTTTAAGGTTGTGGGCTCTGGCCTTGTAACCTCCTTTCAAACTATCTTTGGTGTAATACCGGCTTTTATTCATTCCATTTTTTCCAGCGTCTTTGGCGGCTTTCCGTTGATCCTCGCTTTGGCGGCTGGTATACTGCTTTTGGTCTGTTTACTGCGCAATGGCTGCACCTCCTTGGGCCCTTCTCGACCCAGGTCGACTCCAGATGCTCCGTGAGCGCATCCTCGCTGGCTTCGGCATACTGCCATTGGCGACGCTCAGTGTGTCCTCTAGACTTTCTTTTCGCTTTGCGTATTTCACTTGCGTGCAACCTGTGATGTCTTGAATCAGATGTCCTTTCTCGTGGTCCTTGGATTATTGCCTCTCCAATACGTCTCTGTCTCGACCAGATTTTGTCCTGCTGGTGCGTCCCTTAGAGGCCCATGAACGGGACTGTTCCGGTTCAGGCTATATGGCGCGTGCGGCTGCACTGGGGATTTTGGCACAATGGGATATCTGGGCGGCTGCTCAGAATCTCCTACAACAAAGTTATATTGAGTACCACGCAAGTTGTCCCGCAAAGCTGTTCGCTGCACCCTCTTGCGAGGAACATGACTGCAGCTTTGATTTATTGGACTGGATGGCGTCGCTTTTTTCCGACGATTCCAATGATGTCCTCTTGGAAGGTGTGGCGTTTTTCTGCACTTACACTCTGTTGGATTGACAGGGCCTTCGCTTTCTGCGACCTGCCTCGCTGGATTTTTTTTTACCTCTACAATTTTTTTCCTCTCCCATTTGTTGTCCTTCATGGGGACTGCTCCACAACAGACGTTTCTGTTCTGCTCCATCGATTTGAACTCTGTCTTCGTCCTTTGTCTTGGCCGATGGACTGCCAGGGGAGGGTGTCTTGTGGTTTGTGGCCTCCTGGTCTGCCTTGCTACGTTGGCTTAGGCCTGGCTGCCATGATGCCTTTTTGCGCACGTTACTTTGTGCCGTTGTTTTTCCAGCTTCTGCTTCTGCCCGGCTATTTTAGAACTGTCTGCATATCTGACTTTCACCTTTTCTCCTGTTCCCTTTGGGCTACGTCTGCACAACATGTACAAGGTCGAAAAACAACGTCCCTTGTTCTTGCTGATCTGGCCAGTCCCTCGCACTTAGACATAACACTATGTACAGCTGCCCTGGAGAAATTCGTGTGCTTTTAATATTGTGATTTCACGGTTAGAGACACTTGGAGAAAAACCTTTCCAGAGAGAAGAGCTGTGCTTGTCTGATGATGTAAACCTTGCATCTAGATATTGAGGTATGGGGTTCGCTTGACAAAGCCCAGAGGTCTTCTGTTTTTATAATAAACTAGCTACTAGCACGGGGAGGGTGGTATGGTCATTTAGCCCTATATCCACTGCTTTATGAAATGCTTTCCCCGTTTGTATTCTATGGAATTGTAACTATGCTGATTATATTATCCTTATGCATTTTGCTGATAGTACTGGCACGTGTACTGTATCTTAGAGCACGGTAGTTGAAATAAACATTTTAAACTATACAGTGTCTCTTTTTACGCACGTTGTGGACAGGTATGCGTGAGTTATGAAAGGGTGTTCTTGCTCCTGCGAGTCCTGAGAGAGAGATACTGTGTTCTGGGTTGTCTAATCATTGGTAGCATTGTTGCTAATGAGACGCTAAAGCTAGTCGGATTGAGGTTTTAGGTGCTAAGGTGTATGGTTGGCTCACCACTATATTCCGAGGTCCTATTATCCTGTGCATAGCTCTGTGTATGTGCAGAATCCTTCTATGAGTGCACTTTAGTAGCTGTAGTATGCCAGGTGAATCTACATGTATTTTAATGTCCTCTTTTAGTATGTTTTTTTTAGCCTGATGAGCTAATTTTAATAATGTACATTATGTATTTTTATCGGTCAGATTATGCAGTGGTATTTTGTACAGAATTTAAATTCTACCCAATAAAGGTATATGGTCACGGAACTCCTCAGTGACTTCCAATATCCTTATATTGTACACTGGGGTTACTTTCGTCCATATATAATACATGGGATTCTGTAACTCCTGTATAAATACCAGTATCTAATTTCTTTATAATTGGCGACTTGTGACACACCCAGGCGCCGATTATAAAGAAAAGATGTCAGAACTCGACTATTATAAGTTATTACAGTCGAGTTATAATGTCACAATGCCTGCTGCCAGTGACAGCAGCCGAGGGGAAAGGCAGGTCAGGTCAAGGGCATAAGTGAAGCAGCTGTTTAACCCCTTCCATGCGAGGACGGCCGGGAGCCGTCGTGCGCATCAGTGCTCGTGTGCGCAGGACGGCTCCCGGATGGCAGGATGGCACTGGAAATCCCTCTGGTGCAGGCACCAGAGTGATTTCCTTTTCTCCCCAAGAGCCTCGGGAGCTGGGGAAGAGCTGCCCCAGCTCCCGAGGCTCTTCCCCTGGTTTCCCTGAAATGATGATCAGCGCGTACGTCGCGCTGTAGTCATTTCATAGAAACCGAAACTGAAATGAACCATTAGGCTCATTTCAGTTTCACTTTCTATGTGCTCAGGGGGCTATCTCAGCCCCCGGAGCACGTAGAAAGACAGGAGAGGTATCATTGGAAAGGGGAGAATCGCCCCATTACAATGGTACCCCTCCCTAGTGGATCCCTGGACACCAGGGAAGGGGGAGCAGCCCCTTGGGCAAGGGCCTTTGCTCCCCCCAATTTGTTTTGGGCACTACAGTCTTTCTGCCCCCCCCCCGGCTAGATTTTGAACCCTAGCTCTGCCGGCACCTAGGGAAACCTAGCAAACCTATACATTTTTAAAAACTAGACACACAGGGGAATCCAGGATGGGGTGACTTGTCTGGCTCTCAGCAGGTTCTGTTACCCAGAATCCCTTGCAAACCTCAAACTTTGTAAAAAAAAACAAATTTTCCTCAAATTTCTGTGGTGGAAAGTTCTTGAATCTGCGTGGATCCACAAGTTTCCTACCACACAGCGTTCCTCCAGGTCTCCCGATAAAAATGGTACCTCACTCGCGTGGGTGGGTCAAGTACCCGCGACAGGCAAGGGCCCAAAACGTATTGAGGAGACATCAAAATTACCTATGTCAAAACAACCTGGTTTTGCAAGGGGGGTCACCTGGGTTTTTGGCCCCGGGCTCGGCGTCCATCTTGGGAAACCTACCAAACCCACACATTTCTAAAAACTAGACACTTGGGGGAGTCCAGCGAGGTATGGCTTGCATGGGCCCCCCAACGTTTTCCTACCCAGAATCCCCTGCAAACCTCAAATGTAGCTGTAAAAATCAAATTTTTCTCAAATTTCTGTGTGGGAAAGTTCTGGAATCTGCACGGATCCATAAATTTCCTACCACCCACCGTTCCCCCAGGTCTCCCAATAAAAATGGTACCTCACTCGCGTGGGTGGGTCAAGTACCTGCGACAGGCAAGGGCCCAAAACGTATTGAGGAGACATCAAAATTACCTATCACAAAACAACCTGGTTTTGCAAGGGGGGTCACCTGGGTTTTTGGCTCTGGGCTCGGCGGCCATCCTGCGAAACTACCAAACCCACACATTTCTGAAAACTAGACACCCGGGGGAGTCCAGCAAGGTATGGCTTGCGTGGATCCCCCAACGTTTCCTACCCAGAATCCCCTGCAAACCTCAAATATAGCTGGAAAAAACACATTTTCCACATATTTTTGTGTGGAATCACCGTGCTGGCACAAATGTCCTACCCCACAGCGTTCCCCTTAGTCTCCCGAGTAAAATGATACCTCACTTGTGTGGGTGTCCAATGCAGAATTGGCTAAAAATCTATTTTTTTTTAAATGTAGCGCTTAGAATTCTCGGTGCTATCCCTTAATCCCTATATTTTTGGCTCTTCCCAGTCACTGGCCCGTGCCCCACCCACGGGAGTGAGGTACCATTTTTATCGGGAGACCTGGGGGATACCTTATGTGGTCAAAAAGTTACAGGGGCCTAAGCGCGAACTACCCCAAATAGCCAAAAAAAGGCTTAGCACAGGGGGGAAAAGGCCTAGCAGCGAAGGGGTTAAAGAAAGAAAACAGAACGTAGCTTTTCTTTCTTCTGCTCTATATTTTAGCTTACAATGACAAGCAGAGAAAACATGTTTATTTTTTTGCACTCCTTAGATAGTTAGAGAAAAGCTAGAATATTTCTGCATGTTTTTACACATTCTGAGCTAGTGCAGCTTTTTGATTTTTATAAAAAACTTTCTTCTATTGAACTGTTTGCAACAGATAACTAACAAGTTTTTGATCTGTTAAATTTTGCATTAGAGGTTTTATTTTTATTCTCGAAGTTTGCAAAAATGCTCACTCTTTTATATGAAAGAGCTACCCACCACGGTTTTAAGTGGTGTGTGGGAAAGGTGATGGTGTGACCATGTATGATGTGGGATTAAGTACCCACTGGCGTACATGACAAGAATATTGCAAGTCACCTCTGAGTTCCATAACCTTAAAAAGGAACTCGGCCTTTGGTCACATTCCTCAATATGGTTATGGAACTCCTCAGTGAATTGCAATATCCTTATAATGTAAGGCACGGGGTTCCGTATCCCTTATATTATCACATGTAATGGTAGAAACATAGCTCAAACGAAACTGAAAATCGCTTCAAGCCCGCTGAAAGTTTAAGTGTGTAAAATCACGGCCCCTATGCACAATGATTTGTGCATGAGGCCCAGCTTTGCTTACCTTTGATGAGTAGATGGTGTACGGGTTTTCAGATGAAGCAAGCAGGTAAACAAAGAACTTCTCTGGAATATCAGCGACACCAGGAATCTTGTACTGATCCGGCCCTCGAGTATACAGGGATCCCTCTGGGGAGTATTTCAGCTCTTCTAAGGTGTACAGTCCCACTCCTTGCATGAAGGCACCCTCAATCTTCAGGGAGAGGAAAAGCAGCAGTAAGTGTTAACATTCTGTCAACCCTGGGTTGATACCTACAAAGTCATCAAGTCCTGTGTTCCAGCCTGTCTTCTCTCAGGGTAATCAAGGTCAGGTGGAGGTTCTCACAGTGATGATGGGAAGTATGTATAATCCTAATCATGTCTGAAGATACCTTGAATAGATGTAATCTGCCCCACAGAAGCACCCACATACAGTCTGGTGATTTCCTTGCCCTAAATGTAACTAGGGTTTGTCACAATATAATGTACTCACTGTCTTATGCAGAGACATTTTAGGACATGGGCAAAGTGGGCAATTCTCCAAGGCTGCCACCGCTCAGCGGGCCCCTGAGAAAGATAACATGCTGTATATCTTACTTGTGTTTATTTCTCTATCTCAACCTTTAATATATAATTCAAAATTGTTTGGCCTGATGGGGCTTGATTAAGCAGAAAATATGTAATCAAAATGAAAGTTGTTCGAACAGGGCCCACAAAATATTTCTAGCCCGGCCCCACAAAATCCTTAAGATGACACTGTTCTTATGTATGATTGTGCAGTCTAATATAGAATGAGGAGTGTCATATCCATACTGGATTTTCATGAGAAACATTTACAGTGAATCTTTAGGGAACTCATTTATGTAGTCTATTGTACTCTGAAAATCTGGCATGGACACAACTCTCCTGGGCCTAAGTTAGGCACCCAATATGAAAAGCAGTACAACCAGGACATTTATTCAGAATAATAATTGTCAAAGCAGCACGCACAACATACCTGCCCCACATCCACACCTGGGTTTATGCTGGCACCGATATCCATCACAATGTCCGACCTGATGATCTGTTAAAAAAAGTTAACAAATGACACAGTTTTATGGGAGGTGATCTGTGGTAGAAGGGAGTATGCAGCTAGGGAGCACGTCATTAACGTGTCTCTTTACAATATATTCTTTTTTTGATAAACACATTTTTATTGATTTGACAAAAGACACCAGCCATTCATCACGACACCATGAGAATACAGGAGTATAACCAACATTCTGATTGACCCATGTTACAGAGACGGATATATACACTGTGAGATACATTTGAACAATCCCTGCGAGACTAAACCATTCCCCCCAACCACTTCCCCCAGACCCTTCGATATTTCTTGGGACAACCGCGTGCCTCATACATGTTTTTTTCTTGCGTGGCACACCAGTCGACCCCGGTCCGCCAGCGTCCAACACTTGGGTGGTCATGGCACATCCAGGAGGCCGCTATGTCCCTTTTGGCCACTACCATTGCCGTAGTAAAAAACAATTTCTCATTTCTAGACCCATCCAGCCCGTCCGTGATGCCTAGAATCGTGTGTCGTGGATCGTGTGGGACTTCCCACCCCAGTACTTCCGTGAGTTCCTCCTCTATGTCTCCCCAGAACCGTGTCAGGCGGGGACAGGCCGATACCATATGGAAGAAATCAGCTGGTTCATGGCCGCACCTAGTGCAAGCGGGGGTCGGGCTAAATCCTGCCCGATGGAGGCGCACAGGGGTCAGGTAGGCTGCATGTAAATAGTATAATTGAACCATACGCAGCTTAGCAGAGGCGGTAACCGTCCTGGGGGCCATAAGGGCATCACGCCAGTCTTCCTCCTCCAGTGTGCCCACCCATTCCTCCCATTGAGTACGTATTCGATCGAGTGATGTCAGGGTGTTGTTGATCAGCGTCCGATAGATGCGGGAGATGCCACCTTTCCCCAGGTCCCCCAGCATAATCTGCGCCTCAGGCGGGCTGCGGTCAGGAAGCCCTGTGCCTACCGGGAGGTGTGCATGGAGAGCATGGCGCAATTGTAGGTATCTGTAAAATTGTGACTGATGCAGGGAGTGTCTGATTTGAAGATCCTTAAAGGAGCGCATATGGTCACCTACCCATACATCTCCCAACTGTGAAATTCCTATAAGGTCCCAGGATCGGAAACCCTGCAGCCCACTAACCTCCTTGAGCCAGGTACCCTGCCAAAGGGGCGTGCACTGGGTCAGTTTTTGTGTCCACTTGGTGTGTTGTAGCGCAGCCCGCCAGGCCAGCAGTGCGGAGCGCGTCACCTCTTGCAATCGGGACGGAATAGGATCCCCATACAGCATGGATTGGACGCTGGTCAGACCCAACTCACTTAACTCAAGCCTGTATGCCGGATCGGACCAGCCCCCATTGAACCAATCGTGTATGGATAGCAGGCGCGTGGCTAGATAGTACAGATATAAATGGGTCATCCCCAAGCCCCCATCAAATGAAGGAATCCTACAGACATTCAGAGCCAGGCGGACCCTTCCTTTTCCCCAGAGGAACCTAGAGGCCATGCTATCCAGTTCCTGAAACCAGGCCCTCGGGAAGCAGAGGGGGGTGTTTTGAAGAACGTAAAGGAACCTGGGGAGAATCATCATTTTAAAGAGGGCGTCTCACCCCATGGGGTTCAGGGGCAACGTTTGCCATTTCTGGAGGTCTGCCTTAGCCTTCTTCACTAGAGGAGTGACATCGAGGGCCCAGCTGAGCTCGGGGAGTAGAGTCACCCATATCCCCAGGTATTTAAACGATTGGCGACGGAGCGGTATGTTGGACTGCCAATCATAGCATTCTCTAGATAGGGACCAGGACTGACTTGTCGGGGTTCAGCCGGAGGCCAGAGGCTTGCTCAAAGGAATGTAGGATACGGAGACATTGAGGGCCGGACCGGGTTGGGTCCGCTAGGTAAATGAGGACATTGTCCGCGTACAGAGCGATCTTGTCAGTCTCCGTGCTGGGCCAGTACCAACCCTGCACGCGCCCATTCGACCTTATCAGAGCCGCCAAGGTTTCCATCACCAGGGCGAAGAGCAGGGGGGAAAGGGGACACCCCTACCTCGTTCCCCTGCAGACCGAGAAGGGCTCCGACAAGACCCCGTTCAGCAGGACACTCACCCTCGGGCGGGCGTATAGAACACGAACCAGACCTCAAAAGTGGGGACCGAAGCCCATCGCGGTGAGGACCTCCTCCAGAAACCCCCAGTCCACTGAATCGAAGGCTTTCTCAAAGTCCACATGGAGGATCGCTGTATAGGGGGTGAGCAAGTGATGGTGGGCCAGGGCCAGTTGCAGCCTCCGGAGACAGTGCCGGGTACCGCGCGAGGGCATGAACCCACATTGGTCTGGGTGAACCAACGCGGATAAGTGGGGCTTGAGCCGCTGGGCGAGGACCGTGGCAAACAGTTTCAGGTCCGTGTTGATAAGGGAGATGGGACGGTAGTCCGTACACCGTGGCGAGGGTGGCTTAGACTTGGGAAGAACCACTATGGTGGCCATATCCGTCTCAGGAGGGAAGGAACCCTTTTCAGCCGCCTCCCGGAACAGACTTGCAAGGTAAGGAACGAGGGTTTCGCGATATAAAGCATAATATTCTTGAGGGAGGCGGTCCGGACCCGGCGTCTTGCCGGAGGAGGCACGGGTTATTGCCTCCCCAATTTCTTCTTGAGTGATGGGGCGGTCTAGGTCCTCCTGGACCGTGGAGTCCAGGCGTGGGAGGCAGTCATTCCCGACCCCCAACAAGTCCGAAAGAGAGAGAGTTGGAGTTTTGGCTGCATATAGTTGGTGGTAGTATGAGGCGAAGGCATGAGCCATCTCCGCTGGGGAGCGGCACACCGATCCATCCTGAGCTATGATTTCGGGGATTATGCGGTTCGCCCTGGGGTAGGTGGCTAGTGTGTGGAGAATTGAGCCGTTTTTGTCGCCCCAGCCATACACCCTGGCTACGGATGAACGCCAGAGGAGCTTAGCTGCATCCAGTGAAAGCTGCCTAAGCTCCGTACGAATGTGAGCAAGAAGTCTCACCTCGGAGGCGTCTGGGGTCTGAGTGGAGGATTGTTCAAGGCGTAGTGCCTGCGCTTCTCGCGAGGTAATTTGCTGCAGCCGCGCTTGTCGTTGGAGCTTGAGCTGGCCCTTAGCGACCCCCCTAATCGTGACCTTGCTAGCCTCCCATAGGATGCCCGGTGAAGATCCCGACCCCTCATTAGTCAGAAAATAATGCTTGAGTTCCTGTCCCACCGCCTTCCGGAACTCCTTGTCCTGAAGGAACCATGCGTTCAACCTCCACGTCTGACGCATTGAGGCGGGAGGGGAGCCCGTATTAAGTATCACTGGGGAATGGTCAGATATACCTCTAGGGAGGATGGAAACATCCTGAATCATAAGACAATCCGTCGAAGGAACGAAGATCGCGTCGATACACGCCTGCGTGTGATGAGCTGCTGAGGTGTGTGTGAACTGCTTGGAATGAGGGTGCCAGATACGCCATGCGTCACAGAGACCTAGTGATTCAGACCAATTCGTCAACTGCCTTGCCTGCGTGAGTCTACTATGGGACGGGGGGCCTGTCGTGTCCAGGTCAGGGGAGGAAACCGCATTAAAGTCACCCCCGAGGAAAGTGGATCGTCGTTAACATCGATGGGGGAGAGTAGAGTGATACAAGGTTGAGGGGGTCACCGTTCAGCGTGCCACAAAGGGCCACGAGGGTGCCCTGGGCATCATGGATGACTCGCATAGTCACAAAAGGAAGGGAACGTTTTAACAGGATCGCCACCCCACAGGAGCCCCGGGTGAAGCCCGAATGCCAAACCCTGTCATACCCGTATCACGCTAAAAAGGGGCAGCGATTACCCATCAAGTGCGTCTCTTGAAGCAAAAGGACCTCCACCTCATATCGTTGTGCGTAACGCAGTACGGCCATACGCTTGAAGCGGTCCAGGAGGCCGTTGACATTCCAGGACATTACGCGCAGGGAAGCCCCTAGCGGAGGCGTATCAGTCATAGTGGCAGACAGTCTCAGTGGCGGGGTAAAGCCCTTCAGGGAAGCTTGGCCATGGGCGGGGCCGGCGGGTAGCCTGGTTGGGTGCCCCAGTAAGACTCACTGTGTCCCACAGGGAATGAAGCAGGGCGTCATGCAAATGCTGGTGCAACAAAACAAAGGAGCAACAAAAAACAAACAATAGAACTCGGGACAACGGTCCCCCCACCCTAGCCCAACCCCCACCCCCCACCCTATACTTCAGGAACGGAAGCATCTGTCGCCCTAACAGTGGAAAACTAACAAAAGACCAAACTAAAAGGCTTGGGAATGGGGAAGCGTGGAGGACCCCTCCTCACGTCAGGATGTGCATAATCAAGTCCGTCGGGAGTTAAAGCAATGATGAGCTGACGCACCGCCTCCGGCTGTGGAGCCAGGCCCGGCAGGCAGAGACGAGTTCAAGCAGGGTCCCTGAGAAGCATCGGGCTACGTGAAAGATCTGTGTCCGGGAGATCCAGCAGCGAAGACCAAGGCGAGGCACACCCAGCGTCCAGGTGGCCGGAGGAGCCAGACAGCCTCACACCCAGGGGTTCTCCAGGGAGCGGCGTCGGTTGCAGAGAGGGGCCCAGCGGAGAGTCCGAGCGGGTGCGCCTCTGGCCACGGCGCCTACGTGAGCGGTTGCGCTGAGGCCGGGGGCCGGAAATCTCCCGGCAGGCGGACCCACCCTCCGCACCACCAGGCGATGGATTTCGGTCGTTGGCCCGCAGGGGACGCTCCTCCGTAGCCCAAGTCCAAGCTTCCTCAGGAGTGTCAAAGAATAGGGTCTTGTTGGAGAACACCACTCGCAGGCGTGCCGGGAAGAGGAGCCTATATTGCATGTTAAGGGCACGTAGCTTTTGCTTGACTTCACCAAACGAGCGGCGCTGACCCTGGACCTCACGTGTGTAGTCCGGGAAGATCATAATCGTGTGATTGTCGTATCTGAAACGCTGTTGTTTGCGGGCTTCGGCCAAGACAGAGTCGCGGTCCTTAAAGTTGAGAATCTGCATTATGATTGGTCTGGGGGCCGCTCCCGTTGGTGGTTTAGGAGCAAGGGAGCGGTGAGCCCGCTCGATCGCGAACCACGGGGAGAGGGAGCCCTCAGGGATCCATGAGCGCAGCCACTTCTCCATGAAGTCCGCTGTACGGCCCTGTTACACCCCCTCCGGAAACCCCACCAGGCGAAGGTTGTTGCGTCCTCCGCCCGTCGGTGCAGTTCTTGGGTGTGTGATTGGAGACGGGCAACTTGCCCCTTAAGTTGCTGGACGTCATCTTCCACGGTGGAAATTCGGGATTCGCTCTCTTTGATACGGGCCGTGGCGTTTCGGAGGTCTTGCCGGATGAGGGTCATATCAACCCGGACTTCAACGATCTTGCCCTCCACGGAGGATTGCGAGGCATGGATAGCCTGAAGGATGGTAGACAGATCCACGGCCGGTGGGGCCTCTCTGTACGCGGTTCCCCCAGTCGCCCCGGAGTCTGTGGTGGTGAAACGATCCATCTTGGTCTGGGTGGCCGGGGTCTTGGCTGACTTGTCACGGCCCATGGTCGCTACCCAACAGGGCAGGGGGCCCCGAAGCTCCTCTTATAGGGTCTCTGTAGCAGAGGACCGACGATCAACCCCGGAAGGCCCAAGAGCAGGACGGCACCCGGGGCGGAGGAGGAGACCTTCCCAAGGCCTCCTGCCGCTCGATATATGCGGCCGGCTCCACCCCCTGGGCGAGACTTCACACCTAGGGCAGTGGCACAGAGATCCGGTCTCAAGGCGGCAGCAAGGCCTCTGTGCTTGGGGCCCACCAACCACACCGAGTGCCATCAGAGCAGGTCAGAGGCAGGGGGACGGTGGAGGAGGCGCCCTTCTATGCCTCACGCCGCTCGGTGTCCGTGGCCGATTCCACCTCCCCTGGACCCTATCGCCAACCAGAAGCAACGTGGTGGGAGGCCGGTCCGAGCACCGCAGCCAGGGCCTCTGTATGGAAGGGCCCACGATCCCTAGCAGGTGCCACAAACACAGACCAGGGGGGCGGTGGGGGAGGCCATCACACAGGACCCCGCGCCGCTCGATGCATGCGGCCGAATACCCCCTGCCCCGACACCACCACCCCATGGAGGTGGAGCAGTCGGGCCGGATTTCCAAGGCCAGCAAGGGGGGGATCTCCACACTAATAGGCCCAAAGACCGCACCAGGAAAGGCAAAGACAGACTGTGAGCAGGGGGTGGCGGAGGGTCATCACCTGGAGCCTCTCGCCGCTCGATGAACGCGGCCGGCACCACCCCTCCGGGCCTCCCCAAGCCAGGAGTATAGATTTAGTCCCAGCGCCACGTTGTGAAGCAGCTCCAGGGCTCAGTAGACCGGAGCAACAGCCGCAGGACACAGGAGACGAGGCGATACAGCAGGGCCAGATCGCAAGCAGCACTACCTGGAGCCCAGGTCCCACACTCCAGCAGGCCGCCCGCGCGAGCGGGGGCCCCTCTCGGCTGACCCTGGACCCCCCTGCTGCCGGGACTCACCAGTCGTCGGGTCCGTCGACCGCCGGGACCCGGGCCGCGCCGGCCGCACCGCGACAGTCAGGGTCCAACTGCCGTCAGTCCCGGACCCCCGCCGCCCGAAATGGCGGCCGGTATCGCGGCAGCGCCGCAGGGGGGCCGGGGCGCAGCCAAAGATGTCACCCACAAGCGCGGGCAGAGGCACAGCCCCGCGTCAGGTGCACCGACCGCAGCAGCGGCGGGCAGGACCTGGCACCTGCGGCCGCCCACGCAGGATCACAACCGGGCGGGGGAGGGAGGAAGACGTAGATGGCACCCCGGACTCGGCGGCACACCGCCAGACGCGCTGTCCTCCGGGGGCTCCTCCGTCCGCTCAAACACCCGGGCGGAAGACCAGGCAGCACAGTTTGAAGGCGGCCGACGTTGCAGCTCAGCACAGAGAGGCCGCCATTTTAGGTGAGAGCCCCGGCCGGCCAGCCGAATGCGGCGAAGCGTTAGTTCACAGGGCTCTTCGCGACCAGGGACACAGCCAGGGAAGCAGCACTGGAGTGGCGAGGATTTTCAGGGCTGGATGACCGTCAGGACAGGCGGATTGCGAGCAGATAGCGGAGGGGTCCGGGAGCACTCTCAAGGTGCGTCCACCATCTTGGCTCGCTAAGCCACGCCCTTACAATATATTCTTATAAAGAAGACATAAGCTGGCAAATAATTACAGACATATTTGGGTTTTTTCAAATTGCTATGTGTATGTTGTGTAAGTAAGCTTGTTACTAAGTGCAACATACAACTTGGACATCACTTGCCACAATCAGAGCAATGACGCTCAGATGCGCCCTATGAGCAGGGGCTCAGATTAAGATGCATTTATCTTTAATTCTGCAAAATTGTGCAGTTAACAAAGATTGCAAGCAGTCTTGCTCCAGGTATTCATCACCGCCTTTCTCAACTTTTATTCATAATGGTTGCATGCTACTGGTCCACACAATCGACCACCAAATGGCGATGCACATTGAACAGGAACAATGAAAGACTTTTCAGCGCTCCAGGCAAAATTACATCTTGCCTGCTTGTGCGCACGCCATAAACTGTAGAAAGTCAATGTTTGGTGTAGTAATTTAGTGCAACCACTAGGTGGCATCCTAATGTCTTACTTTGCCTTGTGGAAGGTGGCTTTGGTACTGAATCATGGTCTTTAATGCACTGTCTTAATAAGGGTTTGCATTTACAGAATATTCTGGGAATACTGTTGGTAGGTGCACAGGGCCATTGAAGAGTAGACAGGACTTAAGAGTACAGAACCTATTTGGCAATTGATGGCAAATTAAAAGCAAGACACATTAACGGGACTTGTAGAGGAGAAAAAACTCCAGAATATCCTTGCGGTTTGTTGAGTGTCTAGCAGTGAACCAAAGACTAGATCCGTGCCGTGGACATTAGGAGGTAGTGAACCAGAGATGGATTGCCCATACTCAGAGGCCTATGGGATGACAGACAGGGGATGACAGAGGGGCCCATGCCCTAGAACTAAAGAGGCATCTGTCATGGTATGTGTGCCCAGGGACTGCAGCAGGGAATATCGATGGTGCAGAATACCATTAGAACAATATCGAGGGACAAACTATCTTATGGTAAATGCGCAGAGGGAGGTACTTACCTTTGAAGATATGATCTATATATATATCTGACAGTATATATATATCTGGCATACCTATCTATATATGTATATATCTACATATGTAGCTGGCATATACATCAGTATATAGCATAAATATATATATATACATATACACATGTGAACAAGACCTCTTGAAGGTCGAAACGCGTCGTGGCAGAGGTGCGTGGCAACAAATAAATATCTACGCACTGCAAATTGGGTCCATTTTCGTCCTTGTCCTTTCTAATGGTAGTTGTATGGCGAAGTTCTGGGATACATATACACATACATACAAACATATATATATATCTGGCATTGATATATATATGTGTGTGTGTGTGTATATATATATATATATATATAAAAGGTTGCCCTTTGATGAAAACGACTCACACAGCGAGAGTTCAACTCCATTTATTGTAGGTTGCAGAAACAGGCATCTCACCAATTCAGGCTGTTCAAGTTTGCCAAACGCGTTTCGGACTTCACGTCCTTGGTCACTGGCCATTAAAACATGAATATGGCTGCCATTACGGGAACATCATTTATTACAACAGAGTCCCGCCCATGTGGGCGTGTGCAGCAAAGCATCTTGGTACTCGAAGTTCCGTACAATACAACCACAGTGGGTGCAGGCATGTCTTGCTGAATAAAAGTTTTTTACCCAAGTGGGTTCCTGCAACTGGAAAAGTACTGCCTGCACTGCCATAATTAATAACCCCACACAAAGGACTCTCCTGTCCTCTCGGCATGCCGTACTTACAGCGCCGCAGGGCCGCTCTTCTGCAGCGGGGCGTTCTCGCGGTTAGGCAAACGTATACTGCAGCACATGAGGGCAATTACCAACAGTGACCCCACATATCCGATGGCAAGACATTTTAAAGAGAAACACGACAACAATTTGGATCTGTTAACATATTTTTTAATTGATTCCATTCCTGTGTCTAGACGAGGCGGTATTTCGTGAAGCTAAACTCCGTCTCCTTGAGACGAAATATATATTAGAACTAGACACAAAGACCCCGAATGGACACAACTCCAGTGAAGATTTTCATACATGCTTATGAATAAAATAAGGATGATAAAATGAAATGTAACAGTATATGTAATATAAAAAATATATATATGAAAGGTTCTTCAAACACATTGCCGCAATGACATTATGTCACAATGAAATCTATATAGATGTTTTAGAAACACACGTCTTTTTTTATATATAACATATTTTATGGGTAGCACTATTTATTTTAGCACTTGCACTTTAAATTATAACTGGAAACATACATAAAATGCAATCAGGTTCCAATTATTGTGATTTGTATAAATGTGCATAGAAAAACGTAACAACGAATGTCTGCAAAACAATAGATACAACAACGTTGATAATTTGAAGGTCCAGGTAGCATTACTACTAGCATATGTAATATCGATTATGTATAGCTTGCTATAAAATATAATGTAAACCAAATTTGTAAATGCATTGTATATAATTTTGCAGGCTTTACTTATTTATTGAAAAAAATGTGGACCTAACAAGGATTTTTTATGAGACGTTGTGTATTTTAACAAACATTGTTTTTATACATAATAACCCCTTTTTCTTAGAACAATGACGTTGGCATTTTATCTAAATTATTCTATGAATTAATTTTATTATTTAAACGTGGTTTTAAATAAGTTAAGAAATCTTATTTATGGCAGCAATTTGCACATTGGATTATAGATTGCATAGAATTTATTGAGCATTGAAAGTATGTTGTCTATGTTCATGTATTTTAAGTATCACGTGTGTGTACACTTGCACTTTAAAAATATCGCGGTAACTCCACAGCGCGTCATGTGATCAAGGCCGAGTGAGGCCGAAACGCATCATGGCGAAAATGGTGGCTAAATAAACAAGATTCAGCACGAAATTGTGGTCTCGCAGTCCGTTTTTCCCAGAGGAAGGGAAGTGAGAAGGAACGGCGTTGTGGGATATATATATATATATATATATATGTATATATATATATATATATATATATATATCAGTGAAGTCAAGACACACTGTGCTGCAGGGCTTGGGTGCAAGAGCACGCTGGTACCCCTGGCGTACTTGCCAGTGACATGAAGAGAAGTAACAACTCTGCGGTCTCGTGGCCCTCTGGTGGTTGTGAGAGTGATGCTTAGAGCACTGGGCGGCATATGGCATAAAAGATTCTGTGCCTCTGGCAGTAATTACATGCGAAAACATGTGCCCGTGGATTTGGGTGTCTAGCAATGAACCAAACAAAATCCATGTGCCTAAGAGATTGTGGGCACTTTGCAGTGAACAGAATGTTCCACTTTTGAGGTTCCAGTAGTCAAATGTCACAGAGTAATAATCACCACTACTGTTGCCTGTATCGCTTAGCCATGGTTGCATTGTACATCAGTGGCGGCTGGTATTTGAAGGCGGTGGGGGGGCAGGTCGTGGGGGCGGGGGGGGGGCAGGAGGTAATGAAATACAAAAATTAAAAAACACACTTACCTGTATGCCGCTATCACCCGCCATCGGCGCCGCCTCCTCTCGGTCCTCTTCCCTGCTTCCAGGGCAGGAAGCACGATGCACCCAGCTCCCACCCTCCCAATAGCCAATCACAACGCTGCAATGCAGCTTTGCGATTGGTCTGAGCGCCGTGGATCGGCGCTCAGCCAGAGAAGGGGAGGCTGGGCATGTTCTCCATGCAGGCTGTAATGCAGGCTGTAATGCAGCCTGCATGGAGAACATGCAAAGTGCGCATGAATGTTTGACCCACCCCAGAGGGCTGGCCAAACATTAATGCGCACTTTAGGGAGTGCAAACCACTCCGCCCCTCCCCTGCTGTGTCAGCAAAGCAGCCCCGCCCGTCCCGCCCACAAAGCTGCTGCAACAAGGAAAAAATAAAATGATGATAACTTGGAGTTATCGTTTTATTTTTCCTTTAGTGACACCGCTTAAAAGCAGTGGGGTGACGTTCCTCTGCCTTAGCAGAGGAGCCGCCACTGTGTACATTCAAATGTACTGCACTCAGTGTTCATGTTAAATCCTATTTGAATGCTTTTGAGTCCAGAAAAAAAACTAGCAAAACAAGTGAAAAACTTCCACAGTATGCAATATGTTTAAATTTTATCACAAGACACCAAAAGGCTCTTATTATACATCTCTTCTCGTACTGTTTAATTATTACAGCCCTTTCAACGAACTACAGATCCCACAATCCTACAGTCCCAACAGGAAGTGACATAAACCAACACATAGTATAAAAGTATCCAATTAAATCATGGCGTCCTCCTTTCTTTCTGCTTTGAGACACGTTTTCTGCATGGTGCTGGAGAGAGTTTTGTTGACTGTAATTGCTTCTCTGCCTCAGGCTGGAGTATTTGCGGGGCTAGGTTTACTGATCCTTTAAAAGCCACGAACACGTGCATTTATTTAATTGACCTATTTCTGCTGCAGGGCTTCCGGGGGTAGGACTTAATGACTTCTGTGCAAACTCCCTCGTCGGCTCCGGCGAGCACAGGCTTTTCAAGACTGTAATTGAGTTCCTTGCGGGACTTGCTGAGTAAGCCAAGCAGTCCTGGAGTCTCCAGAGGCGCACTACAGCTTTTACATTGTATTGGCTAGGTAGGAAGGCAGGGCATAAGGCTGTTGGAAAGATTATTCTGTCTATCGGTTTCAACAATGTGGTATGCATTTTATAGGACTGTTTTGCATATTTATATGCATACTCTTTTTTTGTATATCCATAACACCTGCTTTGGGGTCTAGGTGAACTATTGAGTTTTCTACATAAAAACGAAATATAAAGAGAGGATTCCCAAATCTGTTTTGTGGTGTGGTTCAACTCCCTGAGGATCTGGTTGACTTCAGCCAATATGGAGAGAGAGTACTGACGCCTTACAGAGGATAAGACTCAGCCTGATGAGGAGTTTTAAGAAGGAACCAAAGGGAGAACCTGGATAATTCAGGCTCAAGTTCTAATAATACTTCTGTGTCCTTCACTTTAAAAAAAGTTTCCTCTGATATTGCCAACTTTTTGGCACCTTGTGGTGCATAATGATGTTAATTTTGATGGCGGTTCAACTCTAAGGAATTTCTGACCATGTGTCTAAATTAATGGTTTGATCCTAACCTGGGTAATGATGGTGGTCATTTCAAGAGGCCTTATGATGATATTGATCACCTGTGTCTAGATGACCTCCACTCTGATGAAGTGAGGTATGAATAATGTGATGTTGGTAATGCACCAAAGAAGGCTAAATTTAATAAACCACAAAAAGTCACTTTAGATTCCGAAGGGAACCCAATGTTTGACCCCACTTTGCTGCAGCACCCTTTTATGCAGAATGGTTTCCTCCTTCATTCAATGAGGGGCATAATAAATATAGGATAAAAACCTCTAGGGCAAAAATGAGAGTAGAGTGCCCGAGGCCTACCATTTCAGACAAGATGGCTTTAACCCCCACAATTAACATTAAAATTGTCACGTTCCTTGGTAAAGGAAGGAAAGACCCAAGAAGGGGAGATGAAAAAGCATGGGCCTCTTGTCAGGACAAGGTACTTGATATCCTAGGTCCTCTGTCTAACATTTTGTGTGCAGCAGAACAATCCAAATCCTCAGGGGAGGTGTTGGACCAGCAAGTAGTATATAGGTGGGCTCAGAGAGCATTGTGTTTCCTAGAGAAAGCAAACACTGGCCTCTCATTTGGGAGGAGAAAAGTTCTGCTCTTAATAATGGACCCTTAACCTGGGGACCTAGCCAGTTCAGAAACTTCTTCAAATACCCAAGGGATCTTGTTTAATGAGGATTTTATAAGGGAAATAGGATGTTGCCGTCAAACGTTTTCCTCCCTTGACAAGGCGCACTCATCGTTAATTAAAGTTTTTCTGTGACCTTCCCCCAGGGCCAGCGAATTCAGGAGTCGTATTGATAGGCTGTCAGTTCCCCTTCAGACCATACTACTTCAACCGCCAGTTCAAGTACACAAAACCGTGTACTTTCACCAGAGGAGGAGGGGTTGTCATTTTTGATTTGGATATTCCAGATAGATTTCTTTGCAGTGCCTTTTCAGACCAGGTGTCCAAACCCAATTTTTTTTATTTCTCAAGAAAAGGAGAATCTGACATCTACAGAAGTCAAACATTCCAAGATGGCCGCCGAGTAGGAGCCTCCCGAGAGAGCTCCCGGTTTGGGGATTACCAATTGGTAGTTATCCCCGCAAAAACCACCTCTCCGGCCCCCCACCCGCCTGCCCCCTGGACCGAACGGCGGACCCCTCCGAACCAGACCACTGAAACGGATCTTAGCAGCCAACTTACCCTGATCGACGACCGCTGCTGCTCTGGACCGCGCCTACGCTGCCCGGACCCCGACGTGGCTTGACTAGTGCCCAGCTCCCTGACCGATCTGATGCAGGAATTCGGCTGCCACACTAGCAAGCCCTGAGTTAACGGTGTTGGCTCTCCCGACGGAAGGAAGGTCTGCGGGTCCTGTGAAACATCCGATCGGGACCGTTCTCCCTTGCAAAGCTCAAGCTTGCCGTGGCGCTCCGAGGAAAGCAGGGGAGCCGCTGGCCAAGAACCCAAAGCCTCTCCTGCCCGTGGGCCAGGATCGAGCCCCTCCGGCCGGTGGCGCCAGGAACTAGCCCCCCGGAGTTGTCCCGCAGTTCATCTTTAATTCTGGCTCCGGCTTGCTCGCCCGCCGTCCAGACTAAAGCCTAGACAGCACTACACTGCGGAAAATATCCGCCGACCGGACCTCACTCGAGACTACGCTCTGTGCTTTGGCGTTTACTTGCCTCCCAACAACCCGCTGTTGCTGCCAATGTTATATTAGTTTGCCAGGGGGGCCTGATCGAGCGGGATATGGAGGCTCATCTCCGCTTCCTGACTTCCTCCTCGCCGCCTTTCAGCGGATCCCATCGCAACGCCGCCGATGCCTGACTATTCCTCCGGATGGCCGCTGAGAAACCGGGCTGAGGCTCTCTTCCCCCCCCCCTCTCCAGACCCTCCCTCCGCCTCCATACTTGACTGCAGCTGCTTTTCCTACTGCCATCCCGCCTGGCTTGCCTCCCGTAAGACGTCTGGGACAACTTGGAGGTTTTGAGTGGAGGTAAGAACTACTCCATCGGACTTTTGGACTACGTCGCTTTTGCACCCCACCCTTTGTGACCTTCTCCGATTGTCACTCCTGTCCCGTTCCGCCATCTTGCGACCTGGTCCGTACCTCTGGTCTCCAACTGGACTACTTTTGATCTCCTCTCCACGGATCTACGCATCGTCTAAGACTATTGCTGATACCTCTGTTCCCCCACTCTTTGTCATGTCGACCCCCCCGATTACTCGCATGTTTTAATGCCACGGTTCATATTGGGCAACACTGCATTTATCCTTTGTTAACTCTGTGTAATTTTGTATCTTACCAATACCCCTGTAAGCACCCGGACTCCTCCGGGTCTTTCCAACACCCCCGGTGACCGCCCCTGTGTTACTGCCTGTCCCGGCCTGACCTTAAAATGGCGGCCAAACTTTCCCCCCGGGCCACATCTTCCCTTTCCCTCCGCAATCATTTGCTTCCAATGTCTCTGCGATCTCCATATTCTGCCTACGCTCTCTTCACCCTTTAACTCGCTTTTTACTGCTAGCCCTCCCATTTTAGACCATGAGGGTAACTGATTTTGATTAAGCTACGTTCATTTTGGCAGACTACTCATATTATTTTCCTGGCTCTTTCCTATTACCTCCAACGCTAGCTGTCCTAGGGCATGAGGCGTTTGTACCAGCGTACCTACTCTCATTTCCCCCATTCTGCTGTATAGGTCCTCCCCTACTGCTCAACTGTCCCTAAACGGCCTCCATGAAGGTGCCCCTTGCCAAGCACTCCCTCTCCCCTTGTTGGGGAGGGATCCAGCATTTTTGCCCCGGAGTCTCAGATTCCCCTCTGAGAGAGTCCACAGTGTTAAGGGATTCACACATAGCGGAAAAGGGCCTAAAACGGCCTCCTTGAATGTGCCCCTTGCCAAAGCACTCCTCTCCCCTTGTTGGGGAGGGATCCAGCATTTATGCCCTGGAGTCTCAGATACCCCTCTGAGAGAGTCCACAGTGTTAAGGGATTCATACATACCGCAGATTCACACCGCGGAGCCCGAGCAACCTTGGCCGATGCCCGGTGGAGCTGTCCTATGCAGCTATAAAGGAGTCTGACCCCTTGGCCGTCACCTACCCAGCCGGTCATCTGACATTGTCTTCCTCGTCTCCCCCGTTTGTGTTTCCTTCCCTCCCCCTCCTCCCTCCTCTGTGATCCTTTTGATTCTAACTGATGTAACTACGTATCCTGTAACTCGCTGACTCAACTGATGTAGATGCCTACAGCGGAGCCCGAGCAACCATGGCCGATGCCCGGTGGAGCTGTCCTATGCAGCTATAGAGGAGTCTGGCCCCTTGGCCGTCACCTACCCAGCCGGTCATCTGACATGGTCATCCTCGTCTCCTCCGTTTGTGTTTCCTTCCCTCTCCCTCCTCCCTCCTCTGTGACTCTTTTGATTCTAACTGATGTAACTATGTAACCTGTAACTCGCTGATTCAACTGATATAACTATGTATCCTGTAACTCGCTGATCCTCATGTAAAGCGCTCTGATACCTCCGGGTCTAGCCAGCGCTATAGAAAACTTTGCAAATCAAATAAATAAAATCTTTTGTTGAATCAGGCAATAGAGTGTTTTCCTGGCATCGCAACGGATTTGTCAGCAATAATTTCCTTGAACAAAAGAAAAAAAAAAATTCAGGGCTGTGATAAATCAAAAGGAGTTGAATCAATGTGTGCTATATCATTGTTTTAAAATGGAAACTGTGGTTTATTTGAGGGGTATGTTGTTGGGCGATTGGATGGTATGTTTGGATCTGAAGGAAGATTGAAGTCCCTATATTTCAGGGTCACAGGAGGTATCTTCAATTTCTTTGGCAGGGACGTCTATACAGGTATAGGTACATTCCTTTAGCTGGTCTTCAGCCCCTTGGTTTTTCACCAATGCAGTTTTGGCATTTCTCAGATCACAAGGTCTAAGAATGATTGAGTACCTGAATGACATAACTTTCTTCAGTCAGGAGAGGAATCTCTTGGCGGAGAAGGGACAGATGGTGGCAGATCTTATTCAGAGATTGGAGTTCCTTATAACTGTGGAGAAGTCGGATCTTGCTCTTTCTCAAAGGATGCACTTTCTGGGGTTTCTGGTGGACTCAGAAGAGGGTATGTTGATGTTACCAGACACAAAGCTGAAGAAGATCAGGAAAGAACTAAGATCTGTGTTATGTCAGACTTGCATTTCTTTAAGGCATCTAGCAAGTATAGAAAGCCTGTTGGCATCTTCTACTCAGGCAATTTTTCTGGGACCCCTTTATTACAGGGCCCTTCAAAGGCTAAAAAATAAGGCATCTTCGAAGGGGTCTTCAATATTTTCAGATGGTTCCGTCAGACGAGGAGGTAAAAGCAGAAGTGTCTTGTTGGATTTCTCACATGGACGCCTTGAACGGGCAGGCAATTTTTCACTCTTCCCCAGATCTTGTATTAGAGTCAGATGCGAGCCTACGGGAATGGGGAGCAAGGTATGGCACCTTCTGGTCTGGGGGAAGATGGTCCAGAAGGGAGTCCTCAATGCACAAAAATTGTTTAGAGCTCCTTGCAGACTCCTTTGCCATTAAAAGTCTTGTGATAGACAGGGTGAAATGTGGGTTTCTCCTACATATGGACAACCTGACGGCTGTTAGGTACATCAGCAAACTGGGGAAATGAGGTCAAGACCATTGGCAAAACTGTCAAAAGCAGAATATATCATTGGTGGCAGAACTTATCGCTGGTGGCAGAATAAATGCTGGGGTCATCAAATCTAGTAGTGGATTGGTGTTACAGGAATATGTCAGACGGCAGTGGGTGGAAGTTAGGTTCCCAGGTGTTGAAGAATCTTTGGGGACCCTTCTGTATAGATCTGTTTGCGTCAAGGCTTACAGCTCAGCTGGATTGAATTTTTCAGATCCGGAGGCTTTGGCCATGGATGAGTTCCTACAAGATTGGTTGGGAGGAGTACATTACGCCTTCCACCTTTTGTCATGGTAGCAAGAACATTGGCACGAATTCACAGACATTTGGCGAGGGTAGTGATAGTGACTTTCCTTTGGAGGAGTCAACCTTAGTTTCCCATTCCATGGACTGCCCGGTACAGTTGCCAGTTTTCCTACAGATGTTGAGGAGCCCATATAGCCAAACACATGCGTTGGAACATCACATCAAACTGGTCATGGTAGCATGGAACCTTTCAGGATGCTTGTAAATGTGTAAGGTCTTTCAGATGAAACTTCAGGTAACATTGAGCTTCATGTACCACAGGTACCGTCATGGCTTACAGATCAGGCTGGGAGCTGTGGTGTGGCTAGAGTTTAGAAAGTGGTTTGAATCCCATTTCAGCAGATGTTGTGGAGGAGTGAATTTTCTTAGCATCCCTAGGGGAAAATGCAAAAAGAACAAATGATGGACAGAATGCTGAACAAATCAAGCATTCCCCCTCAGTCAAAGATCTGGGTTTAAACATTGTTTTTTTTGCTTGCCACGCCACCCCAGTTTGGACCCAGCCATATGCAAATCAGTCTTGACCCTGTTGTTCCCCATGGGAACAATCCAGCCCGAACTGCCAAGCCAGGTTCTCCCTGGACCAGAAACAAGCATCCTGGAACCGATTTCGGGGGATCACCCCCCATCAGCCAGGCTAGCTTGAATCCAGCTGCACAGTGAGCACAGGACCCACGTCTGGGCATACACTTCCCACTTAGGGTGACAAATGCAAAAAGAACAGATGAAGGATGGAATGCTGTAAAAATCAAGCATTTACCCCTTGTCACAGATCTTGGTTAAATCCATTGTTTTGTTTGCTCGCCACGCCACCCCAGAATTTATCGGTTTTTTTTTGCTCGCTACTCCACCCCAGCTTGGACCCAGCCATATGCAAATCAGTCTTAACCCTGCTCCCCATGGGAACAGTCCCTAGAGGCAAGAGAGAAGTCATAAAGGACCATTAATGGTTATAGATCTGCTATTCCAGAAGGGCATTAGAAAGTTGATGGGAAGTCAATAGTGGCGCACCTCTGACATGTAGATTATTGAAAGGTATTAGATATATGAACCCTTCTAAACCAAGATATATGGTCATGTGGGATGTCAATATATGTTTGCACTACACAGCACAACTCCAAACACTCGGTCTGTCGAGTAATAAACTTAAGCAGTAGTGCCTAAATGCCCTGATGAGCTGGTCTATGACGAGCCTGCCATCTTAGCATACTGCTGAGTTCTACTTTTTGTAGTTGAATTCTTCCACTATGAAAATTATAGACACGTATTTAGAATTCTATAAAAATTTAATGATTTCCAAACTAATATACATGGAATTGTATGACTTCTACTCCAAGAATGTTAACTGACTTACCTACTGTGCTGCATACATGTGCTAATAATAATATAAAAGTAGAGCCATATTCACAGATATTTCCACGTTTAGCTACCACTGGAAATAGCCTTTCCTATGAGAGTAAAACCACTTATGACATTAAAAAAGGTCGTTTTATGCTTACAAAAAAAGATTTACTCACACATTGATAATTGTGTGAGCACATCTACTCCCCGAAGTGAGGAATGACATTCCAGAAAGATTATGCAGACACAAACGTTTTTCCGACTCCTTCCTATGCTGGAAACAGTTGAATATTATCTTCTGTCAAGGGCAGAACAGATCCCTTTCCAGGGTGAAATTGAGCAAGACAACACCCCCAAAATTGGTAGAATACTAGGGGAAGGGGTTTTTCAATGAGGAAAAATATGTTCCACATGGCACAAAGAGAAAAAGAGTTAGCAGATAAACTTGCACTGCCTCATTAATTTTAAGCAAATAACTATATACGACAGTCACAAAAGGATTTCAAGAGAATTTCTAAGAAAACTGAGAAAATTGCAGCTTGGCAGGATATCTCCTGAAAGCGTTGGTGAATAAACAAAAATGATACATTTACTCTAAAGATATGAAGAAATCTGTTGAGGAAGATTTACGATTATTTTTAATAGTGGATCATTATATGTTATAATTTGCTTTGATAATAACTAGAACTGTATTCAGTTTAATTTTTGTTTTACAAATTACCCCAAAACATTTTAGTATTAAATCTGTTTTTATTGATGGAACACAAGCAGAGATACAGTAAGGACTCGCCTACAACCCATCGGGCCGGCTCACCATATCGGTAGGACACAGTGCGAAGTAGACAGCCCCAATTAACACAGCATGTCGCCTACAACCCGTCAGGGCCGGCCGCGTCCAAATGAAAGGGGGGCAGGGGAAAAGGCCTTGTAGTGGAAGCCTTGAGGAGTGTGCCAGTCCCTCGGGAAGCAGGGAGAACATGTCCGTTAGAGGGTGACCCACACAGGGCTGCAGGTTCTAAGAGGTGTTCCACAATTGAACAAAAATACAACAAAAAGATAACAAAACACAATAATAACCGCAACCCCAATCCCACCCCCACCCCCTCTCCTCGGTGAGCTTGAGAGCAACTAGACGCCTATGTGACATGCCAAGGGCCGTGCAGTGTCAATGTGGGCCGCGGAGCCTACGGGGAGCTAAGGATAGCAAGATATATAATTAGGGGGTGGCCGCAGTGTTATCCGGGACCAGTTTCAAGATGCGAAGATATTGTGGGCAGGTCAATTCACGGAATTCAGTGGAGAGAATAGTCAAGAAAGGGGCCCAGATTTTAGCATAGTCCTTGTCCTTACCCGCCGCCACCATGGAGAGTCTCTCCATCGCCAAAAGATTCCATAGTTGGTGTAGCCAGTGTGTATGGTCGGGTATCTTGTCAGATTTCCACCGTGACAATAAAACCCTATGCGCTGCATTCAATGCCAGGGCCATCTGCCGCCCCCTAGTCGAGCGCAAGGGAAAGGTTAGCGCATTGGGAAGCCCCAAGAGCGTGTAGGCAGGAAGTCTGGGGATAGTAGTGTTGAAGGCCAAGTCGATGTCGTCTAAAATATGTTCCCAGTAACAAGTTAATTTAGGGCAGTGCCAAAGTAAGTGGATAAGTGTCCCGGGTTGCCGCATCCCCGCCAGCAGAGACCGTTGCATTGAGTTTGCCATCTGGATAGCCTTTCTGGGGTGTAGTACCAATAGGTAGCAATTTTAAAAGCTGTCTCGGTATGGTTCGAGGAATATGCCGTATGGTGCGCTCGGAAAAAATGTCTTCCCATTCTTTGTCTGATAGCGCGCGCCCCAGCTCCACCTCCCATCGCTTCTGCCCGGCGGCACGAGATCTTATGGGTGTGGAGTTAAGAAAGGAGTAGATTTCGGAGATAAGGCCTTTATCCTCTTTTTTGTTAAGGATCCATTTCTCGAAAGGCTTCATAGGGCGGCAGGCCAGGGGACGCGTCCCCGGTGCAGTAACCGAGTGGAGCAGTTGGGAGTGCAAGTAGACGTCCGTGTCAGGCAAATGGTAGTCCAATTGTAGGTCCTTAAAAGGTATAAGACCCCGGATATCATACAGGTGCCCTATATGTTTGCAACCCTCCGCAGTCCAGCGTGCCGCTGTCTTAACGGCCATTCCTGGAGGAAAAGCAGGATTGGAAAATAGCGGGGTCAGGGGGGAGGGGAAAGAAGTCAGGTTCGCCTTCTGGCAGACTCTGTCCCAGGCAAGCATCGTGGGGCGAGTAACCGGTGAGGAATAGAGTCCCCAAGCACGAGCAGACTTGGGCAACCAGGCGTCCCACCAGATATGATGACCAGCGACCGTCTGGTCCATGAAGACCCAATACTTCTCCGTCATTGGACGGTTCCATTCTACAATGTAGCGTATGAGGGAAGCATAGAAGTATCGGGTGATGTTTGGGAACGCTACTCCTCCATACTTCTTAGGTCGCTGCAGCTGAGCCTTGGATATTCGCGGTGAGATCGGACCCCAGACAAAGCCCTCAATCGCTGTTTGTATCTGTTGAAGGACGCGTGGTGGGGGTTCAAGCGGCAACGTTTGAAATAAATACAGGGCTCGGGGTAAGATATTCATTTTAATCGCGGATAGTCTCCCCGACCATGAGAGGGGAAGACGACGCCAACGCTGGAGGTCTGCACGGACCCGGGATAGCAGGGCAGTGTAGTTCACTTCCGCTGTTTGCGTCAAACTCTTGTGAAGGGTCAGGCCTAGGTATTCAAGTCCTCCAGATACCCAGTCGAATGGGAAGCGGAGCCGAAGGGTCGCCTCTGTGCGTGGGCTAGCGGTAACATTAAGCACCTGGGATTTTTGCATGTTAATTTTAAACCCAGAAAACTGGCTAAATGTCTGGAGGTCCTGCATAATGGCTGGTAGAGAGGATGTGGGGTGGGCGATCGAGAATATGATGTCATCTGCATATAAATTAATGAGATGGCGGTCTAATCCAAAAGGGATGCCCTGTGCAAGAGGGTTGTCACGCAGTCGTTGAGCCAGGGGCTCCATGTATAGAGCGAAAAGCAGGGGGGAAAGGGGGCATCCCTGCCTCGTCCCTCGTCCCACCTCAAAGTGCTCAGACAGTAAGCCATTGACTCTAACCGCCGCTTTGGGGGAGCTGTAAATGCTTGCGATCCAGCTTCTGAATTGGGGGCCCATCCCAAAGCGCTCTAAAGTGGCGAAGAGTTACAGCCAATGCACCCGGTCGAATGCCTTCTCCGCGTCTATCGCCAGGAAAAGGGCTTCCTCTCCGGACCGTCGGACCTTGTCGAGGAGATGGCAAAGGCGTTTGGTATTGTCCCCACATTGGCGCCCCGGGACAAAGCCCGACTGGTCAGGGTCCACGAGGCCCGGCATATGAGGGTTCAACCTGTGCGCCAAAATACTGGAAAACAGCTTTGCGTCAATATTCAACAAGGAGATCGGCCGGTATGAGCCACATCGATCCGGGTCCTTGCCTGGCTTGAGAATAACTGAGATGGACGCCTGTAGCATAGAGGAGGCAAGCAAGCCTGTGTCCCCAAGAATTAAATAAGCGGGTGAGTAGCGGAGCGATTTCCGTGCAGTAGGTTTTATAGAAAAGGGCACCGAAGCCATCCGGACCCGGGGCCTTTTGTAACTTCAATCGGGCGATTGCTGAAATAACTTCCTCAATACGGATGGGCGCTTCAAGGGCGGCAGCTTCCCCCTCAGGCAGTGGTGTGACTGCCGCATCCCCCAGATACTCGGTGGGGTCTGACAACAAGGTGGGGTCGGCCGTATACAGTGACTGGTAGAAAGAGCGGAAGGCCGAGACTATTTGAGCGTCGTCCGTAAGGAGGAGTCCACGCCCGTCCCTCAATGACTTGTCCGAGTGCGCTTCTTGCTGAGTGCGCAAACAGTGCGCCAACATCCGACCCCCTTTATTGGTGCCGACAAAGTACTTATGCTTCAGGCGGATTACAGCATATTCAGCCCGATCGAGATCCAAACGGCGCAGTTGAAGGCGCTCTCTCTCTAGCTGCCGCCAGATACGATGGGCGCCTGTGCGCTTATGGATTGTCTCAAGTTCTTTGACGGAAGCCTCGAGCTCCGCCCGCTTCGCCCGTCTGGACTTGTTGTCATAAGCGGCTTTTGCGATAAAGGCACCGCGCACCACCAGCTTCAGGGCCTCCCACACTGAGGAAAGTGGAGTATCCGACCTGTCATTAATCATTATATAGTCCGTGATGCAGCGCCGGATGTCAGTAACTACATCAGGGGATCGGAGCAGGGAGTCACGCAGGCGCCAGCGCGGTGGGAAAGTCGAGCCTACGGAGGGGAAGCGCAGCATTAGGGTAATGTGTGCATGGTCGGAAAGGGCTCGTGGCTCGATGGAAGAGTCCGTGACCAGGGCCCAGGCAGCCGAAGTAACGAGGAAATAGTCAAGACGGGCATATGTTTTATGTGCGGCCGAATAATAAGAAAAATCAACTTCGGTGGGGTGCAAACAGCGCCAGGCATCCCGAATCCCAACCTCCCGCAGCCAATCTCCGCCTTTTGCAGATAGGGCACCAGCGCTGCCCACGCGAGAACCGGAGCGATCCCGATCCCCATTCATCACAAGGTTCAAGTCGCCTCCTATAACTACCACTGGGTCCGGGGAATGCAGCACCTCAGCACAGGCCTCTAGCAAGAACGTCTCAG
Source organism: Calotriton arnoldi (assembly GCA_963921515.1). Taxonomy (NCBI): domain Eukaryota; kingdom Metazoa; phylum Chordata; class Amphibia; order Caudata; family Salamandridae; genus Calotriton; species Calotriton arnoldi. The sequence continues at coordinate 463,025 of CAWUFW010009729.1, read as the reverse complement.
GACGGTAGTTAGGAGAGTAGATGGAAGCAACCGTACAAGCAGAAGAGCCTACGCGCAGCCGCAGCGCTAGTAGGCGCCCCTTAATCTCGGAGACTGTCCCCACCACAGAGCCCCTAAAATGTTTGGCAACCAGAACGGCCACTCCTCATTTCTTGCTAGCTGTAGAGGACCAGAACTGGAGAGGGAATTGACTGTGCCTCATACGGTGGGTGTCGGCCTGTAATAGGTGAGTTTCTTGAATGAGGCAGATGTCTCCTCCCGAGTATTCTAATAAGGACAAGACCGCCTTCCGCTTGACTGGATTGTTAAGGCCTCGGGCATTGAGGCTAACTATTTTAAGATCCAGCGGGGCGGAAGAGAAAACAGGGAGCTATGTGGGAGCGCGCGCCGACCTGTGCCGCGAAAGGGATAGAAGGGGGCCGCGTGCAAGTCGCCAGTGTACGCTGCAGCAGTGAGAAACGCACCGAGGAGAGAACCCACCCCAACCCAATAAACAAAAACAACGTCAAAGAGGAAACATGACCAAAGTCTGTCATAGTAAGGGAAGTCCAGCAGGACGGGATCGACCCATCGGTTCGGCCTGGAGCGGGACCGAGATGTGGCCGCCTACCTGCAGGGAGGGCATCCAAGAGGTCCATAAGTAGTCCGTGCCGTCCCCCCGGCACCTTTCCTGGAAGCCCAGTTTGGAACCATCAGTAGCACTGCTCACGGAGTGGCTGGATGCTCTGAAGCTTGCGAAAGGGTGGCAATGACCGCCTCCCTCTCCTTATCCCTCGTAGCTTGGTCGGGTTTCTTGACTGGGGTTGCCTTTCCCACACGCTGCCAACCATCGCTACGCCGTGGGCGAGGCACCTTGGATAGTTCTCCTACCTCCACCGGACCGGCATCCTCGAGACCCAGGATCTCCAGCGCCTCAGAGAGCGAGCGAAGCTGCAGCAGCCTTCCCCGTGCTTAAAGATGAGACGAAAAGGGTGGCCCCAAGAGTAGGGAATATTCTGCTCTCGTAGATATGTGGTCACAACTTTGAACTCTCGGCGCTTAGAGAGTGTGGAAGCAGCTAAGTCCTGATAAATGGCGGGATGTTGGCCGCGGAACTGCAGAGGTTGCGCCTCTCTCGCCTTCCGTATTATGCGCTCCTTCACTTGATAATCATGGACGCACACAAGAATGTCGGGCGGGGGCGCCTTGTTGCCACGGGGAAGTCCCACTCTGTGAGCTCTGTCCATTTGTATGTCAGCCTCGCCATCGTCGCCCAAGATGTGCTTGAATAGAGCCCCGACATAGGCTCGGAGATCGTCCCCCTCCTCTTTCCATGGAACCCCTCTAATCCGAACATTTTTCCGCCGTGACCGATTTTCCAAATCCTCTGCGGCGGCCTGGAGATCCAAGTTCTGCTCTTGTAGGCGTAGGACATCCTGTTGTAAATGGTGGATCTCTTCGTCTCTGCTCACGTCATGCTCCTCAAGGGTCGCCACCCTCTCCCCGATGTCGTCCACCTCTCGACGCACTTCTTTTAGGTCTGCTGTGAGCTGGTTCCAGGGGTCCTGAATATCTTCTTTTATAGCTGTGAACAGCTCCACCATAAACCCCCTGGTCGCCGGCGCGTCGTCACCCTCCATCGGCCCCGGAGCTTTCTTGCCCGTGGATGGGGCCTGCCCAGTTTGTTTCAAAAGAAGCTCTTTCAGTGACTTCTCCCTTTTGGAACGCGCTGCTGCCATGGCGTAAGTCGCCGCCCAACGCCGCCGGGTAACCGGTCCCAGCCCCGGCGTCGCAGCCACCAAAGCAAGAGTGGAACGGCAACTGCGTGGAATGTACGGGCCCCTCAATGCTGGTCGTTATGCTCCTGCAGCCTCCCAGCGAAACGGGGACAACACTAATCCAGGGAGGCCCAACGGCGTGTCTTCAGCGGAGGAGCCCCAAGAGGGCCAGCGCACACTGGGTGCAGTCTGTCCACCGGGCCGCGGACCGATGGGGGACCTCCCAAGCCCGACCTCCAATGTCGCCCAATATGGGGTCCTCCTCCACCTATCACTCCCCGGTAGGAGCCTCGGCTCTTCACAGGCGTATGGGGCCCCAACAAACCGACTCACCGGGAGGTCAGGCCAATGTCCGGTCCTCCTCGTGCAGCAGGGGACCGCGGATGGAGCAGCGGGTGTAATGTCCCTCACCCCATGCACTGCGTTGGTTCTCGATGCCTCTCGCAGCCCGCGCCGCTCCTCACAGGGCCCACAGGCTAATCACCCCGTCCGCCGACCTGCGGACCGCTAGGCCCCACCAGAGGCCCACCTCGTATGTTCGGGCCCGAACACACATTCCCAGCGCTAATCTGACCGGTGTGGAGGGAGGGGCAGGCTCCTGGCAAGCGACGAGGACCCTGCCCTATGCGGAGCGGGGGTACGCAGTCGTGGGGCCCTTGAGCCGGGCGCACCGTCCGCCGACCAGCGGGTCTCCAGGCTTCCCCCGCAGTCCACCTCACCCACCCAGGCCAGGACGTGTACTTCCATTGGGTGTGCGAGGGTAGATTCTCGCTGCGCGTCCCACTGCGGGCCTCCTCCTCCGTGTCAGTGGGATCCGCGTCGCGGGGCCTTAAGCAGCTCGCCGGGGACCGTGGGTAGCCCAGTGCGCTCCCTCCGACGTCGGAAGTACCGGCGTTCACAGCTCCCCGCCAGCACCCAGAGCCGGGCGCACCGTCACCGGTGGGCGCTCGACACCCGGCGCCGCCGCAGGACTACGCCGCCGGCACCTCTCCCAGCGTCACTCTCCCGGCCTGGGCCCGGGTCTCTGCCGCCATCACCCACAAGGTCTCCAAGGCCCTCGCCGTTCAGGGGCTCCTAGGTCCGCCGCACCGACAATAGTGCTCGTCGGTTCAGAGATGCCCCGTAGTGACACCAAGCCACTCCCGGTGTTTGCGTGATCCGATGGTCCGGGAAGCAGGCGATGTAACAATGCTTATGATCGGCGGTGCCGCAGGGACACGATCCTGCGTCCTACCGCGCCGCCATCTTGGACCCCCAAAACATTTTAAAAGAAAAAAATAGAACATAATTAATCCATTTCATAAAGTGGAACGTGTAAGTGCTCAGATACAGTAGGGTACATGATATAATAGGAATTCAATGGCTGACGTAAAAATGCTTGCTGGAGCGGCCTGGAGATATGCCAGCCGGGAAGACCTGTGCATTGCTTCTCTCAGACTTTGGAGCGGCGGTGCCTGCTGAGTGCAGCAGCCGGCACTGCTGCTCGGGGCTCTTTTTCTTTGGCGGCCAGCAGGCCTCAGGCGGGGCTGCAGTAGGCCTGAGAGTTTTCCCAAGGGTGTTTTTCACCTCGACCGGCTGGCGTGCCGTGCGGGAATTGGCGGGCCCTCAATTACGAATGGAGGCCTTGGGGCTGGGTGAGTGACTTGTTCTTCCCTCCTACCTGGCCAGTCTTGCCAATATCTATGATGGCGTCCTGCCCCCGTGTAGTGAATCGTTTGCCCTGGGGCTGCTCGTGCCCTCCTGTCGGACCTCAGGGGTGAGGCGGACCCCATAGGGTGAAGCGGTTTAGTCACAATTTAAAATGTAACCACCAAACTTGGTTCTATGCCCTAATAACCGCACCATTGACATTTACACATGGACTTTTGATTGCTAAATGCTCAGTCTCTCCCCTAACACCATTGTCTCACCCCACTATGTGTTTCTTTTTTCAGCGCAGGGTAAGGGCGCACCAGGAGCATGGGCACATTAAGACTCACAGCTTCACTGACTACAGTTTGCATTCCCTCATATGGGTAGAACGCACGGCTCATGAAAGCACAATTGGTGTTCCTGTGCTGGATCACAGACTGGGACGGCCCTGTTGTACATTTCCCCGCTGGACCCTCCCTCTCTGGAATCGCCATGTTGCAGCAGCCCGTTACACTGGATGCACTGTTGGCAGACTCGTGGGTCACTTTGGAAGCCAAGATTGATGCCTTGACTATTGACTTTACATTGCTTCGTGTGAACCAGAGGAAAATCTCTGCCAAGTAGCCGAGAATATTGCAGCCATTAAATACTCTTACTTCGCACACTGCTGATTTATCTCAACGTACCCAGAACGTGATGAAATGCCTGAAAACCCAGGAAGACAGACTTGATGAGGCTGAGGGTCGGTCCCAACGCAGTAATATTCGCTTTATTGGCCTCCCAGAGGGCGAGGATCCCCCATGATTTAAGGAAAACTGGCTTCGGGGCTTGTTTTTTGTGGAGAAGGCTCACAGAGTCCCAACCCGGCGCTCTCCTCCTGGGGCACCTCCACGACCCCTGATAGAGTGGCTACTTAATTTTAAAGACTGGGACCTGGTCTTATCCGAAGCCCGCAAAAAATGACCAGATCTGTGTAAAAAATGCAAAAGTCATGATCTTCTCTGACTATACACTTGCTATTCAGCACAAATGTTCTTTTTTCATGCAGGTTAAAAAGAGACTACGCTTCCTGGGATATAAATGCGCACAACTTTTTCCTACCAAATTGTGTTTTATGACCGACTGGCGGTCAAATTTTTTCATCGATCCGGAATCAGTTTGGGACTGGCTTAAAGCCCGGGAAAGCTAGGCACACCATTCTTTCCCGGTACTGCCCACTTTGGATCCTCATCTGGAGGAGGTCTCATTGACTGTTCGGACTCTGCGCCCCCAGAGCCGGAGGTGTAAGGGTCGTCACCCTACCAAGGCACGGCGTGACCAACAACCTGCAATGGAAGCTCTCATGTCATTACAGGACTTATCAGCAACTACTCGACTCTCCACTTCAGGGTCCCACATCTCCTGTGACGATGCGTTTTCGGGAGTGGTCGAACTTGAGACGATGTACACACCGGTCATTACGTCACAAACAGCAGACAACCTGTTTTAGTCCCTTCCCTTTCAGGCCAATGAGCTCAGCCTCTTAGAGTTTATACTTAGGTTTGAGAACGTGCGGAACTGCTTACTCATATCAAGATGCCTTGGCTATGTGGATCCGACCTTCCATTGGTGAACTGCGGGGAGTGTGCTCGGTCTCGGGTTCTGGACCTTTCTGCTCCGGCTATTGGACTCTTCTCTGCACCCACTGATGCAATAAGAAGATTTCTTCACAAATTACTCTGGCTAATGTGCAGGCCAGCAGGCTTCTGCGCTGCCAGCCCTCACCCTCCTTACCATGCTCCTCTGCTTGTTTCTGGGTGAGAAACTAACCTCAGTGGGATTTTTGTTGGGCCTTGGCCTGCAGTTTTGTTAACAGGGTTGGTTTTATTGGGGGTTCCTTCGACACATTTACCACACACTTGGTCTCCCATTTCGACCCTATCAGGGCTTGACGACTTAACTAGTGACATGGAACGTCAGGGGGATGAATTCTCATCATAAATGTCATAAAATGTGCTGTACCCTGGTTTAATGGAAAACACGTATAGCTATTTTGCAGGAGACTCATCTATTGGTCCCGGGGGTATACAGACTCTGCAATACATGGTAAGGGCAGGTGGTTGGGACTGGTTTCTCTGCCTATGCAAGAGGAGTTGTGCTCTGGATGAGGCCCGGAGTCCCTTTTGAGGAAACTAAGATTGATGCGGATGGACATTATGTATGGCTGTGTGGCCAGCTGGATGGTTTGCCCTCGTACTGGGAGGTATATACGCCCCCCAAGTAGCTCAAACTCGTTTTGGGGCCTTTTTGTCTGATTGATTGGGTGCTGGGAGAAGATTTTAATTGTGCAATTGATAATCTTCAGATCATTCTATGCCTTCACTCCCATCCCAGCACCTAGACTACTCCGGGCCTGGCTTGAGGGATAGCAGCTTGGAGATCTTTGGTGCTTGAAATTCCAGATTGGAGGGACTAATCCTTTTACTCTCCAGTACACCACAGTCACTCTAGAATAGATAGATTTGTAGGCACCCCAGATATTCACTCACAGGTAGTGGCTATTTCATACTGCGTTTGGTCACTGTCGCACCATAAACCCTGGCAGGCTAAACTGGCTTGGGGGAAGGCAATTGACGCTGATCCGGATCTGGCATTTACAGACGTCAGTAATGGATGATACAGTGTTTCGTTATTCCTTACTTGAACATATTGATTCCTATTTTGCAGATAACAAGGTTTCTGCCTCCGCCCTCTTACTGGGTTTCCACCCAGGGATTTTGTATTAACTCGGTTGTGGGGATTCGACAAGTATTAGCGGGGGAGCTTACTCGATTGGAAAAATTGTGCTTCTTTGATTACCCCCACACTGTACTAAAACTCACAATGAAGTCAACAGAGCAGATTGGCTGTTGGCTTATCTAGCGAAACCAAGAGCTTCAACTTCAATTTTGCTGAGACTGACCACACAGTCAGCCATCAATGATGCTTTCTGTGCCTACTATGAAACCCCCTTAGAAGCCCCAATCTTCTACCAAAGGGGCGCAGGCACTATTTCTTGACCCACTTCCTCACCTATCGGCTACAGATAGGCGGGAACTCGATCTTCCCTTGACACTGCAGGAGCTTAATGGGGTTTTGTGTGACCTACCTCGAGGGAAGACCCCCCAGAGCAGATGAATATATAAATTCTATACACTCTTTGCCCCCTCAATTGGCACCACACCTGCTTCAGCTTTTTAATGGCTTCCTCGAGCAAGAGCATCTTCCTGACTCCTTAAATGATTATATTATTTCCACGATGCTAAAACCCCAATAAGGATCCAACAGACATGTCTTCCTACTGCCCACTATTGATCCATAATGCTGATTTTAAAATCCTTACTAAATTGTTAATTAGTCGCTTACTTATGAACCACCCACTCCTGATCCACCCAGACCAGCCGAGCTTTATTCCAGGTTGCAGAACCTCCCACAATCTGCGACGATTTAGGGATGTCATTTCTAGTGTATCAGATGAGTTCCCAAGAGGTGCATGCATTGCCTTAGATTTGGAGAAAGCATTTGATTCTGAATGCTTGGACTACATGCTGGAGGTCCTAAACAAGATGGGTGTTAGTCCGAACTAGTGCAAATGGGTTCACCTTTTATAGCCTGCCCGACTGCCACAGTCAAGACGGGACATTTTATTTTGCGATCCTTCACCATAGGCAGGGGCACCCGTTAAGGTTGCCTTCTCTCACCTTTGCTATTAGAACCACTGGTGATCCAGCTGAGGCAACAGGAAATACACTGGGGTTTCCCCCTCAGAACCGCCCTCCACGCTGCGTCTCTTTACACAGATGACATCCTTCTATATGTTAGAGATACCCAGTTCAACCTTGCAGAGATTGCTCGCCTCTTGGCTGATTTTGCTGAGATTTCCGGCCTTAGTGTTAACTGGTCTAAATCCTGCATCTTCCCTCTTTGTGCCAGTAATACCCTTCCACTCCCCCTCCAAATAGACCCTCGCCTACATGAAGAGCTGATCACATTCCATTACCTTGGTATTAACATATATTTACTGGAAGACTTACGGTAAGGTAGATCAGGCAGAGCAATCCGATCACTGAAAACACAATTTTCCCTTTGGCTGACTCTGCCTCTCTCCGTTATGGGAAGAAAAGCGTTAATTAAAATGGCAGTGCTCCCACGTCTATTATATTTTGTTTGTCAATCTTTCCTTATCACTCCAGCGCTCTTTCTTTCGCGATCGGGACACAATGCTTAGTGAGTTCATCTGGTATAAGAGTCGTAGATGGGTGGTGATATCAACCCTCACACTTTCAACCAAGGTAGGAGGTTTGGGACTTCCAGATTTTGAACAATATTATTTAGCATGAAACACACAAAAGGTGATGGGAGGCTGTATGCAATAAGTCTAACCACTGGCAATAGCTCGGGGTAGCACTCCAACCCATCGTTCGTTTGCTCACCATGCCACCTCACTTTGGACCCAGCCATATGCAAATCAGTCTTGACCCTGCTCTTCATGGGAACAGTCCAGCCTGAACTGCCAAGCCAGATCCTCCCTGACCCGATACACATGCAACCCAGGACTGGTTTTGCCCTAGTTATGGGCTCATCTTACGGGTACAGCTTGGTTCCAGTGACACAGTGAGCATGGGACCCATATCTGGGCATATCCATGCTAATTGGGGCAGTACATGAAACACACAAAAGGTGATGGGAGGTTGCTTGCAATAAGTCTTACCACTGGCAATAGCTCGAGGTAGCACTCCAACCCATTGTGTTTTTGCTCACCATGCCACCTCAGTTTGGACCCAGCCATATGCAAATCAGTCTTGACCCTGCTCCTCATGGGTTGGGATGCTACCCCGAACGACTGCCAGTGGCTAGATAAATTGCAAGCATTCATCCCATCACCTTTTGTGTGTTCAATATTATTTAGCACCACAACTTCAGTGGCAGGTTCGATGGCTGGCAGGTCACTCCCTCTCTGAGATAGGGTTCCCTCCCACAGAGAGACCCTTTGGTCGATTACATTCAGTAATATTAGCTTTGACAACTCCTCTTCTTAGAATCCCACAACTACTTTCCACAGCTTTACATTGTCTGCGATGTTCACAAGCGCTCCAGAAATACAGATCCCTCTATGCACCTGCAATCCCCCTCATAGGACTGGCAGCCCTCAGCAACCAAATTCCTCGGCCCCTTCTTGAAGCTTGGACTGAACAGGGCATTATAACTATTTCTGACTTAATTTTAGCCAACAAATTCAGAAACCGCCTGCAGCACAAGCTCCCATAGAGCAATGGGAGTTTGTGTAAATCCCTGCACCGTGTGGCAGGCACCTTACAGTGCCTGCCACACGGTGCATGGATTTACAGGGGGGCACCATAGGGCCCCCAAAGTCACTTTCTGACAAGCTTTTCATGTAGGAAAGCCTGAAATGGAAAGCCTGTCGGAAACCAACATCATAATCCCGACGGCGGAAATGCTGTCCGCACGGGATAATGTTAGGTGTCCGACTGGCCGACGGGCTGCATGAGCCCTTAGGAAGCCAGCTCGAATGACTGGCCGGTGTGAATTCCGACCGCTGTAATCCTAATACGGCGGTCAGAATTCAAACCAAGGATGTCAGTCAGAAAGCCTCCAACCTGTGGTCGGAGGCTTTCCGACCGACATCCTAATGAGGGCTAATATGTCAAAAATATCGATTCACACAATATTGACTACAATATTATTGCCAAAATAATTCAATAATCATTAAGTAGATTAAATAAAACACTTTTCACATACTTCAAATAAACCCAAATCTTGTAATACACATATTAAAATTATATACAAATATATTACATCGACAAAATATTTACCGTTCACCCCAAAAAATTATCAATCTAAAATATGAACAATAAACCACTCCCCAACAATAACATTAAGTACAAACATCAAACATTCAAACACCAATCTATATATAAATATATATATATATATGTATATACATATGTATATCTGTCTGTGTGTATGTGTATATATTTATTTATTTATATCCAAAAATATCAAACTGTTTATCATACATCAGAAATAATATCTAAATTAGCTTTTACCATAGGACTCAACTGATAAAAAAAATTTGAACTAAACCTACCATCAAAATCAAATTACTAACTTTAACCAATAAAATCAAACAAATAAGTAAATCAACAATATAAAAGGCACACTAATTCTAACATCTAAATACGTCAACAACAAAGAAACTCTGCCAGATTCTCTCTACAAACCATTAAAGAAGAAATATATACATCTCAACAACTACCTTACCGAGTAAGCAATACCGATATTTAAACTAAAACGCAATTGTTATTAAAGTTAAAAATGTAAAATAGCAAATACATATTCATGCACTAACCAACTTTTATCTTTTTACATACAATTCCTAAAAGAAAAATCTACGGCTTGAAAACCGATAAACTGACAGAAAATAACAACTATCACAAACCAGCAAAATGATGTAAGAAAGTAAGTATACATAAGTATATAACAAAATATAAACTCACCCATATAGCGGACAAAAATAACGACCTCAATCTCTACGAACTACCAACAAATTAACATTTAAAATGAAACTTGTGTTTTGTTTTCATCCAACAGAAAAGAGAGCACCTACTCCAAATAAGAACACCCCCAACAGAAAAGCTGCAAAACCATGCGAAACATTTCAACAGAACATACATGTTAAGTATACAAAATAAAAGTAGTTGCATTTTTTAACATGGTAATAACAAACGTTCAAAAGTTAAAATATAATATATATTTATACTATTACACTGCTTTCAGATACAATAACAGAGGCTGGCAAATGTATCACTTCACAGAAAGGAAAGCAGTTACTAAATAAGATGGGCTACACCTACAGCCAAGAAAGGACGTTATTAGAAAATATAAATTGGAACTGTACTAAATATTATTCTCATGCATGCTATCGTAGGGCAACTATAAAAGATGATGTTGTATTTTATGTAAGAGAGCACAACCTCCCCCCCAATATGACATAAATTCGAAGTAAGAGAAATATTGCAGGATATAAGAGAGGCAAGCATTAGCTCCCAGGAAGCCACAAGCACAATCCTTAAAGATACACTACTTAGAGTCCCCAAACACATAACAGGCCAACTACCACCTATACCCACTTTAAAACATTTAATTGCACAAACTAAAAAAGCCACCAGCGATAATCCACTTGCCCTTAGAAGATACCAAGACATACACTTACCTGAACATTTAATAATTACAAATGAGGAACCTTTCCTTTTACATGGCAACCTAAATAATGAGAAACAAATCCTAATATACTCTACAGCAGACAACTTAATAAAACTTAGCCAATGTCAAACCTGTATGACGGCTGGAACCTTCAAAATGTGTCGCAAATCATTTGCTTAGATATACACCATACAGGGATACAAATATCCCTTTTATATTTGCCCTACTACCAAATAAACAAAGCAGCACTTCCTATGACCGCCTAAACCATATAAAACATAAAAAACTACTATTCCCCAAAAATAATCATAGACTTTGAGAAAGCCATGATTCAAATCATTCTAAAAATATACCCCTACACAGCCATACAAGGCTATTACTATCATTTCAATCAAAGTATATGGAGCAACCGCCAAAAGTCTGCTCTAAGTATAAAATCTTCCATAAATATTCCTTTGAAATTAAAAAAATGGATAGTACTAGCCTCTGCCCCTTGCACTGAGGTGGCCAACCAATACAATGTACTAATAGAAAAGTCTTTCTGCAAACAAAATTAAGGCAAACTTAGGGCCTGATTTTGGGCCTGATTATGAGTCTGGTGGTCCATGGACCGCCAGACTCGCGGTGGCGGGGTTCCGTCCGCCGGATTACAACTCTCTTAGTTGTCCTGTTGATGGACCGCTGGCTGCGACAGGGAACAGCTGTTCCTTCGTGGTAGCGCAGCGGAGGGGCAATGCAATATGCTGAGAAGCACTGGCGCAGTACCGCCAAGCATATTACGAGTTCCTCTCACCGCCAGCCTTTTCATGGCGGTGAGCCCGCCACGAAAAGGCTGGTGGTGGGGGAACATAGAGGGCCCTACAGGGCCATGGGGATGCATGTTGCGCCCCCCTGTCTGCTTGCACCCCCAGTTCCAGCACTGCATGGACTTCACAGTCCTGCTGGAAAAAGTTTGCCATTCCCAATGTGGTGCCCTTGTTCAGGGCATCGCATAGGAAAGGCAAAAGGACCGTCCACCTGCACGAGTTGAAGTCAGGGGCAGTACGTGCATGTCATGGACTGCTGCAGCCCATGCCGTGCAGGTACTGGTGTGCATGCACACAGGTGGTCACAGTCGCCCGCCATGAAAAGTGTGGCGGTGAGGAAACTCGTAATATGCTTGGCGGGCTGCAGCGGCCCCACCAAGCATATTGCGGCCTCAGGACCACTGAGCAACTGCCAGGGAACGGCAGTTCCCTGGCGGTTGCAGCGGATGCGGTGGTCCCAGGGCGGCCCGACCACCCTAGTCATAACAGGGCAGTCAGGAGACCGCCACCGTGAGTCTGGCAGTCCGTGGACTGCCAAACTCATAATAAGGCCCTGTTTCCTTATAGAAATGAATTGGAACTACTGTAAAAATGTTGAATAAACGTTTAATTTTTTTTTTAAATTATTAAACATGTAAAACATATATATTATGAAAACAATTGGAAAAAATGTAAAGTATAAATTAAATAATAGTGTAAAATATATACAACTATTTAATATATACTAATGAAACATTGTTGAAAATATGTATATAAAAAAAGTTGGATTGAAAATGTACAAAAAACAAATGTATATAAATATGATTTACCTGTTTTCTATGATTAAAAAATATTGTAAAATATTTTATTTACTTAACATTTATATATATTTTTATTTTGCTTCAAGTATTTATGATTAAAAATTTAAAACTATGGGGGGAGTGGCCAGCGGCGAAGCAAGATGGCCGAGAGTTAGGGAAGCTCCCGTGCCCCAAACCCTCTAAAGTGAAAATCCGAGCAAAATAGCGTGCGGACATTCCGGAGTGCAGGGGCTGAGGAAGTGAGCCTCTGGGTGAAGTGGGCGACGAGATCCAGAGTGCGGCCTGCGCAGTGGCCGTCAGCCAGGGACTCGACTTTGGAGACCCGGTGCCCGAGCGGATCAGAAGGCGCTGAGGTGGTGCGGGCCGAACCCCTCTGGAACAAGTGACGCGGTCGAACCCCCCACAGGACCAAGGTGAGTTGGGGGCGCCAATCGGGGGGTTGGTGGCCTGCAACGCGGTAGACAAGCAGAAAATGAAGTTACGGCCGGGCACAGGCAGGCAAGCCGATGCAGCTCTCGGAGGGAGCGTAAAGCCAGCCGGGACCAGCAAGATAGAAGCGGACACCTCAGTAAAACGGAGCCTCGCATTTAAAGCGGCAATAAGAGGCAGGAGAGATTAAAGAGGATTGGCTAAGGGCGAGGCAGATATTCACTGACACTGATCCCCTGGGTGGAGTGCCCAAACAGCAAGTGGCTACCGGCTAAGATTCAACACGGCTTGCATACGCGCTGAAAGAAGGGGAAGGCTGCATAGAGAGGAGAGTTGGCATTAAAGGAGGGAAGAGACAGTCCCCATAGCAACACCAGCGCTGGAAAGGGCCAGTGGGGGAGGCTGAAGGAAGGCACTATACCCGCTTGCCAGACGGAGTTCGGACAGTTCGAGCACAATCACAAGAAGCGGGGGGGGGGGGCGACCCGACCTCCCCTGCTGGATACTGACCACTGAGTTGAGCCAAAAGTGCCCTCGAGGGAAAAACGAATGTCAAAGGAAACAGCCATAACCATAGTTCGGAACTGCGGAGAACCGGTTTGCATTTAGACATAAAGGGCTGTGCCAGAGAAGTGGTCGGGGTCCACCAGGCTCCCCAGCTTGGTTCCACCAGGGGGCACCCGACAGGCCGCGTAGTGCCACACAACGGCACGGACGGGCGGCGGAAGAACCCGGAGGGGACAGAACAACAGTAATCGCCGCAACCTCAGTTACAACTGTATCTTTGCCACCATGTCAGGTGGCAAAGGAGGGCGAAGCACTCATCAAGCTAAACTGGACAAATACGCCTGGACAAAACAGACTGAAGCGGAAAAACAAATATAGGCGCAGGAACCATGGATAGCGCTTTGGAACCAGCCTCCACAGGAAGTATAACACTGCAGGACATAATGGCGGCCTTAAACAAAATACAGACATCACTGGAATCTAGAATTCACTCTGTCACCACAGAGGTCTCCCTGATCAGGGCAGACCTCAGAAAAATGAGCTCGAGAGTTACGGAAGTGGAGGAAAAGACAGTGGACCTACAGCGTGAAACGGATACTCTTAAACAACAAGTTAAAGAACTCTCCAAAAGTAGCAGAGAGATGGAGGCCAAACTGAACGACTACGAAAGGTGGTCTGACGCAATAATGTCAGAATCATAGGAGCACCAGAACGAGCCGAGGGACCAGCGGCAGACCTATTCGTTGAAGACTTAATCCTAAAATCGCTTAAGCCCAAAAATATCTCCAAATATTTTTCAATAGAACGGGCCCACCGAGTTCTGGGGGGAAGACCGAGGCCTGGGACACCTCTGAGACCGATACTGGCACGTGTCTCCGACTTTCGTGATCGAGATGTAATCCTTCAAACAGCGCGAAGCGCGCCGCCAGTGCGATGTGAGAATAGTGTAATCACATTTTTCCCAGATTTCACACTAAAGGTTCAGAGACAGAGACGTAACTTTCTGGAAGTAAAGAAAGCTCTGAGGGAGAAGAACCTACAATATGCAATGCTATTTCCGGCAAAGCTAAGGGTGGAAGCAGAAGGGAAAAACTGTTTCTTTGATACCCCAGACAAAGCATGGGAGTGGCTAGAGGGTTGGGAAGAGTCGGAGACCCCAACGCTAAAGAGATGAGAGGCAGACGCCAAGGGAGAATAATGGAACCGGGAGGCGTTAACAAAACTGATGCAACCCAAAACAAAGGGAATCCATCTGCATCTGAGCCAGGAAATGCAGAACACTCCTGATAATCGCCATGAACATCCTGGCAACAAAAGCAACTATGCAGGAGATCAGAGAGGATACGGACGTGATAAATAAGTGGACTTTGAGATCGCGACGCTGGAATTCAAGACTCGACGAGTGGAGCCGGGGACGAAAATAAATAATCTGCACTAAGTAGTATAAGGGCTCACCTGAAGATAAATGCCCTAATCAAGTAAAGTTGTGCCCAGCTTTTCATACTCTTAGTGAAGGGAGGGAAGGGGAAGTGGGAGAGGCTGGGACACTGCCCCCCAAGTTGTTTGTTAAGTTGGGACGGGTCGACAGGCACTCTGCTGAGTTGGGGGGCGGGCAATTGGGGCTCCGTCAGGCAGCGATGCATGGTGGGGGGTGGCTCAGGGGTGGGTAGGGAGCGGGACATTTCAGCAGGTTATAGCATTTGTTTTTTTCATGTATGATAGGATGAGCACTGAGCATCTTTGAACGTGACCTAAACATAGCAGCTCACACGAACCCCTTGGTAGGGACTCATGAGGGTACAGAGCCAATAGGGACGAAATGCATGACCAAAACAGCGACAATACGAACCGCCACATGACAGGGCAATAGTCCTCGGACCTTAAATTAATGACCTGGAATGTAAATGGATTGGGAAATAAGATCAAATGGGGTATAGTTCTGCAACAAATAAAGAGGCACTCCCCGGATGTGGTGTTGCTGCAGGAGGCCCACCTTATGGGAAATAGCTGTCGTGCCCATAATCGCTGGGGGTATGAAATGAAGTTACATGCAGGGTACACATCGGGATCCAGGGGCACGGGAATCCTCCTAAGGAAAAATGTCCCCCTGATAATTGACAGGACCTGGTTGGACAGACTGGGGAGGTATGCGGTACTCTCGGAGACCTGGGCAGGAGAAGTAATAAATATTCTCTCGGTATACGTCCCCCCAACCCTGAAAGACTTGACTTTAGTGGACTTGGGTGCCCCGATGCTGGAACTCCCAACGGGACGCCTCTTTATGGGGGCGATTTTAACATGACGGGATGTGAGTGTCTGGACCGCTTACCTTCTAAGGCCCCAAGCATTACCCACACACGTCTATCGAGGTTCCCTCTCGGCACTGGGCCTCATTGACATTGGGAGGGCGCTAAATCCTAACAAGCGGGAATACACTTTCCATTTGGGGGCACATGGGAGCCGATCCTGAATTGACCGGCTGATCTCTCTTGCCTCACATCTCCCCTACTTTACAGACGTGATGCATATGGCAAGGGGGATCTCAGACCACTCCCCCTTATGGATGAGGTACAGGGTGGAAATCCCACGTAGAATGGGCCCAGTTGCAATTAACCCCTGGTATCTTAAGGTACTGACAATCAGGAAGGTAATTACTGATGCCACTGAACATTACTTCCAGGAAAATACTCACTCAGTCGCATCAACTCAGGTACTCTGGGAGGCATGCAAGGCAGTGGTCAGGTGCCAGGCCCTTTCTCTGATCTCAGGACACAAGCGAGACAAGAGAGCAAAGGTGACTGAGCTCGAGCAAGAAATTCTTGACCTCGAACGCAAAATAGTGGAAAGGGAGGATGATAATTTGCAACACACGTTAAAAATTAAACAACAAGGCTATACAGACTGGGTGACGGAGGAGGCCAGAAATAAAATTAAGGCAACACAGCACCGACTGTATGATATCGGCGATAAAACAGGAAAGCTGCTGGCGTGGCTTGATCAGCGCGAGAGAGCAAACCGGTGGGTGCCGCTGATAACTCTGAACACAGGAGTGGTCCTCCGGGATCCAGGGGAGATTGCCGAGGCTTTTGCTGACTATTACTCAGTGATTTACTCCTCGGGAACGAGGGCAACGGAGCAGGACTCCCTGGAGTTCCTGGCAGATATTCCACTTCCAGTCTTGACGACGGAAGAAAAGCAACTCCTAGAGGCCAAGATAACAGAGGAAGAGGTAATGCAAGCACTCCGAGCCCTAAACTCTGGCAAGGCGATGGGCCCAAACTGCATCCCAATAGAATTGTATAAGCTCACAGCACCTAAAACAGTGCCGCATCTCCTGATGATGTTTGAGGAAAGCAGAACACAAGGCAGGCTCCCGACCGACCAAAGATTAGGCAGTATAGTGGTGATACACAAAGAAGGCTAGCCTAGAGATAAATGCGCCTCAAATCGGCCCATTTCGCTACTCAATGCGGAAGCAAAAGGTTTTGCAAAACTAATAGCCTTAAGGCTGATCCCAGTGCTCACCACCCTAGTCCATCCGGATCATTCGGGCTTTATGCCAGGACGTTGCACTGCTTTGAACCTCAGGCGCCTGCATGGGGTGTTGGAGCGGGCGCATAGGATCTGAGAGGATGCAGCGGTTCTCTCCCTCGACACGAGCATGGTTTTTGACACCATTGAGTGGCCCTACATGTTTGCGGTGCTTGGTCATATGGGGTTTGGACCACGCTTCCTGTCATGGATCGGACTCCTGTATGAGAGGCATCTAGCGCAAGTGGTGGTTAATGGGAAGACATCAAGAGCTTTCCCTCTGCAGAAGGGCACGAGGCAGGGTTGACCCGTATCCCCTTTAATATTCGCACTGATGTTGGAGCCGGTGGAGTCCTGGATCCGGGGGGACCCCATAATAAGAGGACTCCGTTGGACGGAGGAATGGGAGGACAGAATATTGCTATGTGCAGATGATGTCCTCCTGTACGTGGCCTCTCCCCGATCCTCTATCACCAGAATATTAATTTTTTTTAACACTGTTAGCAGATACTCTGGGTACACTAATAACTGGTCGAAATCGGTGGTGTTTGTACTCTGCGGCCAAGGACCCACTCTCCCCCAGAGTGTGAGGCCCAAGTGGTGTCGGGGGGATTTCGATATCTTGGGATATATGTTACTACAGACCCAGCCCGGTTTTATGCCCGGAACCTACAAGGCCCCTTGACCAGACTCCAAAATGATGTCACGAAGGGCAGGGCAGCTTTATTTAAAACGATGGCACTGCTGAAATTTCTCTACATGCTTCACAACACTCCGTTCCCAGTTCCCGAGGCATATTTCAACTCGATAGACAGTGCAGTCCGGACACTCCTATGGGCTGGGGGTCCCCAAGAATCGTGCTTATCAAGTTGACTCGTAGCGGGTATGAGGGGGGAATAGCCTTGCCCCACATGCAGACTTACTATAGGGCGGCCCAATTAGCAACAATAAATCAGTGGGTCCACCAACCACCCGCGGAAGCAGCCTATAGAATGGATCTATTGAACCTCATGCTGAGAGGGTATCTGCGGGCGCTCTATACAGACCTGAAAGCAAAAGACACACAATTGATGGACGGAATGCAGAACAAATCAAAACATTCACCCCCAGTCAAGAGATCTGGGTTACATCCATCATTCTTTTGCTCACCATGCCACCCCAGTTTAGACCTGGCCATATGCAAATCAGTCTTGACCCTGTGCCTCATGGGAACAGTACAGCCCGAACTGCCAAGCCAGGTCCTTCCTGGACTGGAAACAAGCATCCTAGGACCGGTTTCGCGGTTTCACCCCTCTTCAGCCAGGATAGCTTGAATCCAGTGGCACAGTGAGCCCGGGACCCACGTCTGAGCATACCCGGCGCACTTGTGGCGAGAAAGCAAAAGACACACAATTGATGGATGGAATGCAGAACAAATCAAAACATTCACCCCCAGTCAAGAGATCTGGGTTAAATCCATCATTCTTTTGCTCACCATGCCACCCCAGTTTAGACCTGGCCATATGCAAATCAGTCTTGACCCTGTGCCTCATGGGAACAGTCCAGCCTGAACTGCCAAGCCAGGTCCTTCCTGGACTGGAAACAAGCATCCTAGGACCGGTTTCGGGGTTTCACCCCTCTTCAGCCAGGATAGCTTGAATCCAGTGGCATAGTGAGCCCGGGACCCACGTCTGGGCATACCCGCCCACTTATGGCGAGAAAGCAAAAGACACACAATTGATGGACGGAATGCAGAACAAATCAAAACATTCACCCCCAGTCAAGAGATCTGGGTTAAATTCATCATTCTTTTGCTCACCATGCCACCCCAGTTTAGACCTGGCCATATGCAAATCAGTCTTGACCCTGTGCCTCATGGGAACAGTCCAGCCCGAACTGCCAAGCCAGGTCCTTCCTGGACTGAAAACAAGCATCCTAGGACCGGTTTCGGGGTTTCACCCCTCTTCAGCCAGGATAGCTTGAATCCAGTGGAACAGTGAGCCCGGGACCCACGTCTGGGCATACCCGGCGCACTTATGGCGAGAAAGCAAAAGTAACACAATTGATGACGGAATGCAGAACAAATCAAAACATTCACCCCCAGTCAAGAGATCTGGGTTAAATCCATCATTCTTTTGCTCACCATGCCACCCCAGTTTAGACCTGGCCATATGCAAATCAGTCTTGACCCTGTGCCTCATGGGAACAGTCCAGCCCGAACTGCCAAGCCAAGTCCTTCCTGGACTGGAAACAAGCATCCTAGGACCGGTTTCGGGGTTTCACCCCTCTTCAGCCAGGATAGCTTGAATCCAGTGGCACAGTGAGCCCGGGACCCACGTCTGGGCATACCCGGCGCACTTATGGCGAGAAAGTAAAAGACACACAATTGATGGACGGAATGCAGAACAAATCAAAACATTCACCCCCAGTCAAGAGATCTGGGTTAAATCCATCATTCTTTTGCTCACCATGCCACCCCAGTTTAGACCTGGCCATATGCAAATCAGTCTTGACCCTGTGCCTCATGGGAACAGTCCAGCCCGAACTGCCAAGCCAGGTCCTTCCTGGACTGGAAACAAGCATCCTAGGACCGGTTTCGGGGTTTCACCCTCTTCAGCCAGGATAGCTTGAATCCAGTGGCACAGTGAGCCCGGGACCCACGTCTGGGCATACCCGGCGCACTTATGGCGAGAAAGCAAAAGACACACAATTGATGGACGGAATGCAGAACAAATCAAAACATTCACCCCCAGTCAAGAGATCTGGGTTAAATCCATCATTCTTTTGCTCACCATGCCACCCCAGTTTAGTCCTGGCCATATGCAAATCAGTCTTGACCCTGTGCCTCATGGGAACAGTCCAGCCCGAACTGCCAAGCCAGGTCCTTCCTGGACTGGAAACAAGCATCCTAGGACCGGTTTCGGGGTTTCACCCCTCTTCAGCCAGGATAGCTTGAATCCAGTGGCACAGTGAGCCCGGGACCCACGTCTGGGCATACCCGGCGCATTTATGGCGAGAAAGCAAAAGACACACAATTGATGGACGGAATGCAGAACAAATCAAAACATTCACCCCCAGTCAAGAGATCTGGGTTAAATCCATCATTCTTTTGCTCACCATGCCACCCCAGTTTAGACCTGGCCATATGCAAATCAGTCTTGACCCTGTGCCTCATGGGAACAGTCCAGCCCGAACTGCCAAGCCAGGTCCTTCCTGGACTGGAAACAAGCATCCTAGGACCGGTTTCGGGGTTTCACCCCTCTGCAGCCAGGATAGCTTGAATCCAGTGGCACAGTGAGCCCGGGACCCACGTCTGGGCATACCCGGCGCACTTATGGCGAGAAAGCAAAAGACACACAATTGATGGACTGAATGCAGAACAAATCAATACATTCACCCCAGTCAAGAGATCTGGGTTAAATCCATCATTCTTTTGCTCACCATGCCACCCCAGTTTAGACCTGGCCATATGCAAATCAGTCTTGACCCTGTGCCTCATGGGAACAGTCCAGCCCGAACTGCCAAGCCAGGTCCTTCCTGGACTGGAAACAAGCATCCTAGGACCGGTTTCTGGGTTTCACCCCTCTTCAGCCAGGATAGCTTGAATCCAGTGGCACAGTGAGCCCGGGACCCACGTCTGGGCATACCCGGCGCACTTATGGCGAGAAAGCAAAAGACACACAATTGATGGACGGAATGCAGAACAAATCAAAACATTCACCCCCAGTCAAGAGATCTGGGTTAAATCCATCATTCTTTTGCTCACCATGCCACCCCAGTTTAGACCTGGCCATATGCAAATCAGTCTTGACCCTGTGCCTCATGGGAACAGTCCAGCCCGAACTGCCAAGCCAGGTCCTTCCTGGACTGGAAACAAGCATCCTAGGACCGGTTTCGGGGTTTCACCCCTCTTCAGCCAGGATAGCTTGAATCCAGTGGCACAGTGAGCCCGGGACCCACGTCTGGGCATACCCGGCGCACTTATGGCGAGAAAGCAAAAGACACACAATTGATGGACGGAATGCAAACTGGAATGGCATGGTGAGCAAAAAAACGATGGTTTAGGCCCAGATCTCTGTACTGGGGTGAATGTATGACATTGTTCTGCATTCTGTCCATCAACTGTTGTATTTGCATTTGTCACCCCGAGTGGGACGGGTATGCCCAGACGTGGGTCCCGTGCTCTCCATGCCACTGGAATCAAGCTATCCTCGCTGAAGAGGGGTGAAACCCCGAAACCGGTCCTAGGATGCTTGTTTCCAGTCCAGGATGGACCTGGCTTGGCAGTTCGGGCTGGACTGTTCCCATGAGGCACAGGGTCAAGACTGATTTGCATATGGCTGGGTTCAAACTGGAATGGCATGGTGAGCAAAAAAACGATGGATTTAGGCCCAGATCTCTGTACTGGGGTGAATGTATGACATTGTTCTGCATTCTGTCCATCAACTGTTGTTTTTGCTATACAGACCTGAGGCGTCTTTCGCTGGAGGGGCCCACGGCGTTGACAATTAGAATGTGGCACTCAACCATGGCCAAACTGGGGTGGAAGAATAAAATTACTAAAGCAGCACCCCTATGGGATTCACAGCAATTGGGCACAATGGGGATGAAAGCAGGATTCGATTACTGGGACCTGATTGGGATCTTGAGGGTGCGAGACCTGCATACAGGGGTGGACAGGATAAAGTTCGAGCAACTGGAACAATCAAACAAACTGGCCCACACTGAGTTTTTCCGATACCTGCAAATCCGACATGCGATAAGAGAAGTGGTCCCCGGGGGAGAGTCCATACCTGAATCCTCACCTCTGGAATGTCGGCTCCTGGAAGAACATTTACCTTGTAGGGCGATATCCCTGACGTACCGGAAACTCATTAATAACATGCCTGACACTTTGATGTACTTAAGAGGCCGCTGGGGACAGGACATTAGTGACCTACAAGAAGAAGACTAGCCGGAAGCCCTTGCATCCCCTAGAGAAGTGGCCATTCGGGCCTGCTTCAGACTGATCCAACTCAAAATCCTCCAAAGAGCATACATTTCCTGCAATACACTGCTAAAAATGGGTAGGAAAGCTGACGCTCTCTGTCACAGAGGCTGTGGGGAGGAAGGGTCGTTTTTTCATATTCTGTGGGCATGCCAAAGAATACAAAACTATTGGAAAGCCACTGTATCCTGTATTTCCAAAATTGTGGGAATGGAATTAACACCCTTTCCCAAGTGGTGCATACTGAACGCTTGGGAGGACTCAGACCTGGGACGAACAGACCAGACCTTGGTCACCCTGGGCCTGATGGTAGCGAAACGAAACATAGCCCGCCGATGGGGGTCGGAAGCCCTACCGACCCTACGGGACTGGAAAAGAGACATGGACTGGTGTATGTTGGTGGATAAATCAGTCTATGTGAACAGGGGGTGCCCAAAGAAATGGAGGAAAATATGGGACAAATGGAATGCATACAGAGGGTATCCCTGCACGCCCCCCCCCCCTGGGGGAGATAGCCCAACCCAGATCTATCCTAAACACAGAGGAATGAAGAAACAGAGACAAATAAAGATGAATCAGCCCTGTGATATTTCGTGTAGAGAAAGGAGATGTACCTAACAGACATTGTAAAGGAATGATGGTCATGTACTTATACAACTGTACTGCTATGTCACTCAGGTGCTTGAACTGAATAAAGAGATATTTAAAAAAAAAATGTACAACTATACAATAAATAAAGATTAGAAACAAATAAAAATAGGAAAATGTGTGACATGTCTTCATTATACAAAAAATGTAATTAATAATATTATTGGATACAAACATACAACTATTTTTTTATATTTCTTATCACCAACACTATTCCCACTCCAATCTAAAACAATTTGGGGAAGGCGTTGAATACTAAAGGGGTGACATTTCCTATTTCCACTCCAATTAAATTGTATTGGGGGAAGATGTTGAGCACTAAAGGGGTGGCAGTTACTATTCCTACTCCAATCTAAACCAATTTGGAGAATGTGATGGATAAGGGGTGACCTTCACTATTCCCACTCCAATCTAAACCAATCTGGGGAAGGCGTTGAACACTAAACGGGTGACATTCACTATTCCCACTCCAATTTACCCATATAGGCGAAGGTATTGGACACCAAAGGAGTGACATTTATTTATTTTATTTATTTATAAAGATTTATAGAGTGCAAAACTACCCAACAGGGTTTCCCGGTGCTAAAGCAGGACCAAAACGTAAGCCACACGTTGCAGAGAGAGCAGAGGGAAGTTAAACCTGATTATAAAGGAAGGTCTTTAATTTTTTGCGGAAGGCTATGAGCGACATTTACTATTCCCACTCCAATCAAACCATATTCGGTGAAGGTGTTGGATACTAAAGGGGTGACATTTCCTATTCCCACTCCAATCTAGCAATATAGGGTAAGGTGTTGGACACTAAAGGGTTGACATTTACTATTCCCACTCCAGTCAAACCATATTTGGTGAAGATGTTGGATACAAAAGGGGTGACATTTCCTATTCCCAATCCAATCTAACCATATTGGGGGGAGGAGGTGTTGGACACTAAAGGGGTGACATTTACTATTCCCACTCCAATCTAAAGCAATTTGGAGAAGCCGTTGGACACCTTCACATAGGTTTAGATTGGAGTGGGTTTAGTAAATGAGGTGTTGGATGCTAGAGAGATGAAATTTACAATATCCACTTCAAAATAAAACATTTTACATAACATATTACAAAATAAAAATATTACATACGCAACCAATACTCCATATTCTCTCAATGTTTTATATAACATTAACTAAAATGTTATTGAAAGACACACTAGTCCAACTACAAACCTTTATATGCATATTTACATTTTAAAATACACAACTATTTTAATTACTATTAAAAATTAATATATTGTTGAAAATATTTACTACCATTCATAAACATTAAACAATAAAATAAAAATAAAATCATAATACAAAATTAGCAATTATAAATGTAAACAATATTTAAATAATTTTAATATTTAAAAGAATTAAAATAATGTAATTTAAAATTAAAAATCTATTTTAAAACAAACAATAAAAATGTTACAACATTTTAAATATTTTGTTAAATTGTAAAATTTTAAGAACAAATATTTCTAAATATTTTATTTTATTAAAATAATATTATGTTTTTTATATTTATTTTTCTTATTAAAAAATCTTTACTACCATTAGTTAACATCAAATTAAAATATATAAACAATATTAATATAATAAATGTAAAATTTCTAATTTATTAAGTTGAATATCTTTAAAATTATTACCTTAAAATTTAAATTTAAAACATAATGTTTATAAAAATCGCCCACCCTTATCCCCTAAAAACTCAGTATCCCGCTACTAAAAAAAATATTCAACAATTATATATATTCATACAACTAACAATAAAAATTTCAACCATTTCATATGTAAGAAGTGATCTTACTAAAACACAAATAGAAAATAATAAACATATACAGTCAAACACACTACAATACATCATGTACTAATTAACACCTACAAATGATATTACATACAATGATATTTTCTACATCAATATTTTTTACAACGATAATAAAAACAACACTAAAAGCAATACTTTTTTTTAAAAAACTCTTTTTATTGGTACGTAAACAATAATTTGTACATACAAGGAGTATTTATATTGTGGCATCATTCCTTTTACAGCTTTAAGTACTATGCATAATATGACTTACTTCCCTCTTAATTAACAATAAACATGTTTCATCACAGGGTCCATCCTATAATCCGCGATATGCCTGCCAGGCCCCCCAAATTCTCATCCCTTTCTTAGGGCACCCTCTGCTCTTCTATATCGTACGTTCCGCTTGCCAGCACCACTCTAAATCATGTTCCCAGTCCTCCACTGTTAGAGTGGCGATCGCCCCCCATTTCTTTGCTACATTTTGCTTTGCCACTACTGCAGCTAGTGTCAGCCATTGCTTTACATGCCTTGGCCAATCGTCATTTCCAGCGGTTACCAGAAGGATCCATTTTGGCTCTAGCAGAACTTCCCATGCCCACCACTTTTGTCATTGCCTCGGCTATTTTCTGCCAGTACCCATGCAGGGCTGGGCATTCCCAAAGTAAGTGATAGAAAGACCCATCAGACTTACATCCTCTATGGCACAGCGAATTTTCACTACTTCCCATTCTGTGTAGCACTGACCTGGGGTAGTATACCCTATGCCAGTGCTTTCCAAACTTTTCATGTTGGTGACACACTTTTTAGACATGCATCATTTCGCGACACAGTAATTCAGTTTTACTAGCAAACCGGAGTTAAATTAACTGCATTTTTAGACATGCATCATTTCGCGACACGGTAATTCAGTTTTACTAGCAAACCGGAGGTTAAATTAACTGCATATAAGAGATAAGGACAAATAAATGGCATAGAAATTGTAAATAACGAAATGTATGGGGACGCAACATATCTCACGAAAAAATTACTAATACCTCCCACACAAGCAATTCTTATAGCTTTGGGGCCTTGAATAGTTTGAATTGTCACACTTATAAGAGTGTGATGGTTTGTAGTTGTGAAGGTAGTATCATTGGCAGCTCTGGCAGGGGCAATGGGTGGTGCAGGCTGCGGTAGCCTCCAGACGAGGGCCCAGGCACATATTTTTTTTCTTTTTTTACAAATTAAGGAGATGGCATGTTCATAATAACAATGGATGTCTCTAACATGGTAGACTGTGCTCTCTCAGCTGCTGGTGTCTGTCGGTGTGTGCTCGTGTGTTTGTATATATCGGAGTATGGGTCTGATTGTGTGTATACAAATGAGTGTGCCTTCGGATGTGTGTTTGTTTGTAAATATGAATGTTTTGTATGTGCAAGTGAAATTTGTGCTTTTGTATGTCTGTGTCTTTGTGTGATATGTGTGCGCATCTCCAATCGTG
This sequence comes from Calotriton arnoldi, assembly GCA_963921515.1. Lineage (NCBI taxonomy): Eukaryota > Metazoa > Chordata > Amphibia > Caudata > Salamandridae > Calotriton > Calotriton arnoldi. The sequence goes on along the minus strand of CAWUFW010009729.1, from coordinate 437,397 downwards.
TGACTTTGTGTTCAGTTGTGAATACCGGCACGTGTCGGTAAGTATGTGTGTGTGACTGCGTGTCTGAAAGTTTGTGTGTTTGTTACAAGAACGCAGCAACTAAAAGTGAGTTTCAGCACTAATGACAACTGTGAAGAATCCTTTTTTCTGGCAACTCCCCCAAAAAATCAGAAAGGTCTGAAGATACTCTCAATGGCTTTCTGTTAATACGTTTAAAACTACCCTAAGGAACCTACATGATGTGACTCTACCAGAGCATTTGTGAATGAACTGGTCAAAGAATTAAATAATCCTCAATTCATTACTGTGGTACACAATAAAGAGGATCTTGGTCACATTTACAACCGTTGCAAAACTTAGCTGTTGCATCCTCGTTAAATATTTGTAAGATTCACTGCTCTGAACTCTGGATTTTTTATATATTCAGCATGAATGTCACACATGACCACAGTACTCTGAAAGTTTACTATTAAGGACATCCCTGCAGTAGCTGCACAATAGTTCCTTCCTCGACAGCAGTGGCTTCTCAAAGTGTGAAGCCACCCTTTGCGGTGTTGTCATGGATTGTGATGTCTAAGAGCACCTTCTTCTATGGAACAACTACAAATGCCTCTTCCTTCTCTTTCCCAAAGGTGAAGTTTGCTAGTGGGAAGTCATATGGCCGAACAGGGGAAATATAGTATTTTGTTACATACTCCCTTACAGTCTGAACTATGGAATGAAATCTAATCTCTTGATGGAAAGCAATCCTCAGACAAGAATGTAGCCACGGACCCCCAGCGGGGCGCGCCCCACAGTTTGAAGACCTCTGCCCTAGAGTCTTTTGGCACTTAAGTAAGATGTTTGTTACGTACTCAGAAGGACGAAAGACTTCATGAACCTGCCAGGATTCAGACAAGTGATCATGTATATTTGCTCATGTGAAGAGAGATTTGACAAGTCTCCTAGGAGTACAGTTTCCAGGCAACTTCGCTAAAGCAGCGTTTTTATCCCCAAACAGTGTGGCTATAAACGCCAACTGGTTGTCGAGCCCGCGGATTCCACTCGGATTGTAAACTTCATGGTGGTGTTTGCAGGAGAGCCATATCGCGCTTCCTGGATTATTAATTTTGCAGCATGCTTGAATTCTTTTTCCGAACGAGGTCTTGAGTGACCCCAGGATTTTTTGGTCTTCGGGCTCTGCGCGCTCCTATTTCTAATTGGCTAAAATGCCACAAGGATTGGATGTCCATTGTTAGAACTGATTCCCTTGAGCAGTTTTGTGGATAGTAGTGTGTTTTGCTTTGAGCCTAGCAAGATCCGTGTTTTTGTGCTCCAATTTTGTTTGTCCTGACAAATTAATTATGCGCTGTAAGAACGCGTGTGGGAAGGCGTTTGTGTATCTGTGTGCATGTAACAAGAGTGTCTAACAAAATTATCTGAACTCACCTGTATCTTGTCTTCCGGAAGTTCAGTTTTCATGGCCTGCATTTCCCTGGCATACACATCAGGGTAAAGAGCGTCACTGAAAGCCTTATCTAATTCTTCTAGCGGCTCCATCCCCCGACATTCACACCGCAGTATATTACTCACCGCTGGGCCCGCGGGAGAACGGCAGCGCGATGCTCCTCCTTTCCGCCTTCTGCAGGAACAGGTACTGCATCACTGACATGCGCAGTACCGTCTTGCATGATGAGTAGACCGCGTAGTCGCGTGACACACCCACACATGGCAGGCGACACAGTACCGTGTCGCGACACAGAGTTTGGAAAGCTCTACCCTATGCAGCACTTTGAGCTGTATAAGTCGGAACCTTGCTCATATCGCCACTTCTCTCGGGCCCTGGAGCACCTTCACCCATTCCTCATCTTCCAGGGAGCTTACGTCTTGTTCCCAGGCCGTCCTCAGGGCGCCCATGGGGTCCGGGGCATTATTGATTATTTTTTTATAGAGCAGGGATATGACTTTGTCCTGCAGTTGCTCTGTCAATATCCTGTCTTCTAATGGTGAGGCAGTTTCCAGGGTCTCTCCTTCCTTGATGTATCTCCGCAGGGCGTGCCCTAATTGGATGCATTTGAGCCACTCCCCTTTCCCCATGTCATATTCCACTTGTAAATCTGCAAACGTAATGTATGCCCCTCCCCTCCAAATGTCTCCCAGCATCTCTAGCCCAAGTAACACCCATTTGGGGAAGCCCTCCAGCTTACCTACTCCCTTTAGAAGGTCGCCCGCCCATAGAGGTGTCACTCCTGTGAGTTTGCCCTCCCATCCCAAATATTTTGTCGCTGCAGATCACGTCTTGACCACTGTTTTGGTGTGTGTTGGGAGGTTCTTGCCTATTTGCTTAGCGTAAAGTATTTCCTGTGGGCCTCACGCTCCCATTGCCAGTCTATCAACCCTATACACTGGATTCATCCTGTCCTCAAACATCCATCCATTCACATTCACTAGTTGGGCTGCCCAGTAGTAACTACGAATGTCGGGTACCGCTAGGCCTCCGTCATAGACCCCTCTTTGGAGCTCACTTAGGGCTATACGCGGGTCGCCCCACACCACAGTAACGTGCGGAGTTCCAAGTTTACTCATTGGAAAAAGGAGGGGGCACTTCATATGGCGTGTTTTGCAATGCATATATCAGACGTGGGAGAGCCATCATTTTGAACATTGCCGCCTGGCCTATCAATGTCAGAGGGAGCGTACGCCAGTGTTTAGCATCTGTTATAAGTCTATCGAGCTGTAGGCCCACATTCTGTCGATGAAACTCTTGGGGATCTTGTGTTATGTAGATCCAGAGATACTTAAAACCTCGTCTTTGCATGGGTACTATGCATCTGGATGTCAGGGTGGGTGCTTCCCCGGCCAGGGGATATAACAGTGGCTTATCCCAATAGATTTGGTATCCTGAGTACTCCCCATATATGCGGAGGATCTGTAAAATGCGGTCAACTGAGTGCCTCGGCCTTCTAACATATAGTAGTATATCGTCTGCATAGAGCGATATTCGATCTTCACACTCTTCCTCTTTCGGTATCCCCCAGATCAAAGGGTCTTGCCGTACCCATACAGCGAGTGGTTCCAGGGCTAACGGGAACAAAATTGGAGCCAGTGGGCATCCCTGTCTAGTACCTCTCTGTAGGGTAAACATGCAGGACCCACGCACTCTGGCTAATGGCTGTTCATACAGGATGCTAACCCATCCTATAAATTTGGGACCCATCCCGAATCGTTCTAAGACTGCAAAGAGGTAGTGCCATTCCACACTATCGAATGTCATGTTAGCATCAAGGGACAGAAGGGCTGATGGCTCCTTGGGGCATTTATTCGTTATGTGGAGTATTCCAAACATCCTTTGGAGATTTAATCTAGTGCTCCTATTGGGCATAAACCCAGATTGGTCTGGGTGGATAAGGATGGTAATCACTCTGGCTAAGCGCGTGGATAGGAGCTTGGGTAGCACTTTCACCTCATAATTGAGTAGCAAGATTGGTCTATATGACCCACACTCGGTGGGTGGTTTACCTGGTTTTGGGATTACCATTATCACTGCCGTCCTTTGGTCCGACGGTAATATGCCCTCCTGCTGTGCCTGGTTTAGCATATTTAGCAGGTGTTCAGCTGTTACATACAGCATGGCCTTATACATCTTTACTGGCAGGCCATTTGGTCCTGCTGCTTTGCCTGATTGTAGGTCTCGAGATGCTGATTTAATTTCATCAGCCATCAGCTCTCCCTCCAACAGCTCCCTGTCCTCAGTGAGTCGCAGCAGGGAAATGTCGCGCAGAAAGTCTCCACAGTCCTCCTCTGTGTGTTTCGAATGAGATGCATAAACCCCTTCATAGTATTTGGCAAACTCCTCAGCTATTTCCGCCCCTGTTTCATACTTGCCCCCCTTCGCATCTAGCAGTCCTGGGACCCATCTTCCTTTCGTCTGTTGCTTGTCCTACCAGGCCAGCAGCTTATTGGCCTTATCCCCTACATCGTAAAGTCTATGCTGAGTAGCTAGTGCTTGCGCCCGGCGCTGCCTTCTGATAGATCCCTGAGTTCTTTTTATCTCACTCGTAATGTCTGCCTATCTTTGATTGCTTAGGGGTCGGTCCCTGACGCATGGGCCTCCAGTCTTAATATTTCTTTTTCGAGGGCAAGACATGTCAGGCATATTTCTTTCTTAATGGCACCTATTTTCGCCTGTGCTCGACCTCTAAGGACCGTTTTAAATGCTTCCCAGAGGGTGACTTTGGATTCAACTGTTCCTACGTTGTCCTCAAAATATTGCTCAGCCCTCTCCCGCATGTCCTCCCTGAAGTCTTAACACATTTATGACAGATTTTTCGATTCCCCATGGCCATTTTCTCACTTATGTCCAAATTAACCGTTTGATGAACATTACCTTCCAGGTCCATAACTCTGAACCTGCCCCCAATGTGGTCAAACAAGTGCTGTCCACCTTAAGAGACAGTACACACCTGGTCCGATGGCTTTACCAAGCGCATCTACAGATTTGGGAGCAATCCAGGGGCTCCCTCCAAAGTAAATGGGAAGGGGACATAGGCCACTCACTACTCAACTCAAAATGGCACCGTATTCTGTCATATCTGTATAAGATGTCCCACAATTCACACTTTAGGTACATACAATTCAACATATTAAACAGAGCATTTCTCACACCTCGTATCTCCAAAATCTATCAGGGAGTCTCCTCACTTTGTCCTTAGTGTAGGTCCCCTAACGCAGACCTACCTCATAAGTTATGGTCTTGTGGGTTGCTTTAGGTTTATTGGACCGGGGTCATCGACCTCCTCCATCACATTACAGGGCACCTTATAAATATCTCCTTGAAACACCTGATCCTAGGCCTTTTCCCTCGCCCACATTCATGCAGAGCTTCAACTAAATATTTGGACTTGACTCTTCTGTCGGTGAAGCGGCATATTAAAAAGAGATGGAAAAACCTTACACCACCGATGATAAATTCGTGGGCACATACAGCCACCTCTTGGTTGACAGCTGAGAGTATTCATCTCCATAGAGAGGAAAGGGCTGGTATATGCAAGCACCCTGTTGCTCAAGACTGGGACTCTCTGGTGGAGACATATACACAAGCCATCAAAGATGAAACACATCTCTTCCTGAACGTTCCATGGTTGTACTATTATTTTGAGATTCTTTACTCCGTAGGTGCTAGATGGCCAGGAAGGTACTTGTGACTTACGATTGTGACATTACATTTTAAATCCGAGCTGCCATTTTAACTCAGGTGATGGGGTCTGTAACTCATTATGTTCCACAGTAGCAGTCCGTTAGGTGGGTGTTTATGAGTTGGGGTGGGTGGGAGGATGGGTTAACTTCAGCAATAGAGTTGAAAAGAAAAAGGAAAATGGCATGTCTAATTCGTTATTGCCCCACATGGCTACTACTATTGTGCAGAAGCTAACGTACAATATAACCTGTACTGCTATGACCTATGCCAATAAAAAGATAGTTAAAACACAAACTATGTATATATATATATCAGTTACAATTTACCTTGTGATCGCCAGTTAGGCAGTCAATTTCAACCTCTGAACATGCAGCTCCGAAAATATAATAGGGCGTCACATGGCCTTCTCCAGTCTCCCAGTTCATGCCAGAGTCATAGCCGCTGGAGGAAACAAAGAGATTGTAACAATGAAGGTGGACAAAGGAATCCATACTTGATCAACCACAATACTCATTAAGAAGGCATATGCTACACACCATACTTTCCAAAGCAGGGACCCAAAACGGATTATGATGGAAGAAAAGACATTCGTGCAAATGCCTCCACTAGAGTTGTTGAATAGACCATTGGTTCCTTGTCTACCAGTAACCCTCAAATGCTAACCCCAGTTATGCTTTTTCTCAAAATGCACATTTTCTTTTACCACAATGTAAAATCTCGGCATTTCCAATCCCCCTGACCCCACAAAAGAACACCGACTTGTTCATCCTATTGTATGTTTTGAAGTTTTTAATGGGATCAGTAGGATGTCGGGCTTCATATATATTTATTAATTTACCCGGGGCTTCCTGATGAATCAGGCACATTAAGAAGAATAGCAGAAAGTCCTTTAATTGTGAATGGATGGGGAAATTGCCAATGAATTACATCTGATCCTGAAACTGAGATTCAGGTAGACCTTTGCAAGTGGCTATCTATGACCAGTGCATGTGAAAAGTTACCAAACAACAGAAACAAGGTCACATTATCTACCTGCTCTACATACACTCATACAAAATCTTATTAGGGAAGTGAGATATGGTATGATGAAAGGGTCTGAGAATATATATCCAGAACAAAACGGATTACACTACTGAATGTAGAAGACTACTGAGTGACACCAGAAACTATAGACGCCTCCAGGAAGACCCCACCAGCACACTACAAAACACCATTATCTCTCTGGTAGAGACAGCAGAGGCACTTAACAAGATCTCTAAACAGGAAGCAGAATTCCTCTGCACTAAAAAGCCAAAAGTACCATATTTTTACACGGTTCCTAAAATCCATAAGGACACAAGACCACCACCAGGACGCCCAATAGTGTCAGGAATCAATTCCTTACTGGAACCACTATCACGTTTCTGTGATTTTTTCCTAAACCCTATGGTACAGAAGTCGTCCACATACATCAAGGACACTAAACACCTACTGAACCTGATTAAGGACATCGATTTTGACCCCATGTCTCAGCTCCTAGTGGGACTGGACATTGAAAGCTTATATACCAGTCTCCCACAGGACGATACAATTAGGGTCCTCAGAACCATGCTACAAGAATCCAGTTGGGAGTACACCACGTCAAGAGAATTCATTTTGCAATGCGCAACCCTAGCCCTCAAACAGAATTATTTTGAATTTGAGGGTGATTTTTACTTACAGACAAACGGAACATCTATGGGCAGCGTTTTCGCCCCCAGTGTGGCTGGACTTTATGTCTACCACTTTGAGAAAGAACACATTCTACCAACCAATAACCCATACAGTCAAAACATTCAATTCTGGCGTCGATACATAGATGACATTCTCCTGATATGGACAGGACCGAATGATTCACTGACCTCCTTTCTCACATGGCTGAATGAACGGGACCCTTTCCTGCGATTCACCAGTAGTGTCAGCAACTCCAATATTGCTTTCCTGGATCTTAACATCATGGCCATAGCGGGTAAACTCCAGACTACGACCTACTACAAACCGACCTCCAGAAACTCTTTGCTTCAATTTGGAAGTTTCCATCCTAGGCATCTCCGGGAAAACTTTCCCTATGGCCAGTTCTTGCGCATTCGCCGCAACTGTAGCCATATAGAGGATTACAAAACACAATCATCAGCGCTGGCAAAGAAACTAGGGGAGCGTGGCTACCCAGACAAAATCATTCGGTTTACCAACAAACGGGCACGTAATCAATCTAGAGAAATCCTCTTGGAAGATAATATACGGGAAAATACTTCAATCCCACTTACCTGTGTCACCACGTACAATGCGGCCTCCAACCAGGTGGCAAAAATAATAAAAAGAAACTGGCGCATACTCAATACCGGCACCCTTACATGGGACCCCCCACTCTTTGCTTATAAAAAAGCAGGAAGCCTCAAGGATCGCTTGGTCTCTACAAGACCAAAGGAAAGTCCTACCCCCATGACAAATACCATACTGAACGCATGGGGTCTCCCAGGGATAGTAGGTCACTATCCCTGTGGTGATTGCAGCGTCTGTCATTTGACAAAAGCAACCAAAACCTTGAATCTAGAAACAGACAAAACTTGGTACCAAACCAAGCACACAAACTGTAACTCTACAAATGTCATTTACCTAATCGAATGCCCATGCAAATTACGCTATGTAGGCATGACAAGCCGCAAAATAAGGACACGCATCGTGGAACACCGCAGCACCATACGCTGCAAAAAGAACCTGAGCAAACTTACAGATCATTTCCTCACTACAGGGCATACACCTAATGACATCAGGTGGACCATTATAGAACAGATCACATGCCACAGTAGCACTAATGACAAAATCCTTTTACAAAAAGAACAACGCTGGATATATCGCCTTTCCACTAACAAAACAGGATTGAATGATAATATTCTGTGGAATAGTCTTCACCGCTGACTTTTAGTAAATTTTCCATCACCTCTGCGGTAAATACATGAGCCCCACATGCCATTGGTCACTATGGTCATTAAGAGCCCTAAACACCTTTGTATGCATTAAGTGCTTTTAACACCTATGCGTCTCCATCAAGACCCCTATCTTATGTACGTCTTATTTACACATTGCCAAATGCAGAGGGTCGGTCCAGGTGGACCCCACATGCTTAATACGGAGATCCATCCTCCAGCCTCTCCACTTTCAGGCGGAAAACCACGAGGCTCCCACTAATAGGCGTCTCGCATAAATGTGGCCTCCCCTACCCTCCATTTAATAATACATCTTGAACACTCGCATGATACCCAGATGCAGTGTCCAAAACATACATTTTTGTTTAACATCTCCCTGGATGTAAACACAGTACGGAGCCCAGTCTCCTTGTTTTCCCATCTCCATGGGGATATACCTAAACACTCCACCTAATCATCGCGCTCTCTCCAGCATAACACAGCCAAACCTTCCTATTTTTAATTTTAATTATAAAGTGAAGCAACATTATACAGGGAATTACCCGATACTCCATTGAATTCTCAACCATTCAATTTAACTTTATTTTACACGCAGCGTAAACAAACAAAACACGTGCGCACGCTTTCTTCTCTGTTCATTCACGCAGGTGCAAGGGATGAAAACAGACCACTCGCACCTGGAGGTCGTCAGAGAAAACCTGCTTTTACCGGCAGAAACTGCTAAGGTATTTAAACTCCCAGCCCGCACCAGTCATTTACCGTCGGAGTTCCGATGCGGCCAGACTAGGTACGGAGACGGGCCTCTGATCTTGAAGAAGTAAGTGGGGCTTTATTCTGTGGGTTTCCAACCATAGAGGGACAAGGAGTCCCCCAGCCACACGGCACACCAGTGACGTATGTGTCTTTTATTTTTCACTTTTCTTTCTTTCTCTTTTCCTTTCCAACACACACAGAGTGTGACAATAGGTCGGGCCCCCCTACGGAACTCATGGGGCGGTTCTCAGACAATTTCTGAGTGAGCATAAGTTGTTTTTTATCCTTTTTTTATCCTTTTATCCTTTTATTCACCACTATGCAAATATCGCGTTTTGATTTTCACCTATAACGCATATATAAGAGGCGTATACATTGTTATGATGTAATTACAATGCACAAAAACGCCACGGTCCGTCCTCACCACGCAATTTGTCCGAATAGAGCACGGACACCACGCTCCTGATTCACACTAATAGATGTGTCTAAATGATATCATCTTAATGTATTTATGTGTATGTTTGTCTGTTGTCTTTTTTACCCCCAACAACAGGTATGCGTCATAAGAGGAAATCATCCTCTACCACATAATGCACCTTAGCGAGTGCACCACATAGATGGTCTCTTACAGATTTAGTTTTAGACCACCTTTTAATCTCACGCACATAAGGTCCTGAAGAAAGCCAGCCCAGTATAGAGAGACTGGCTGAAACATGTTGACCACACAGGATATCGGAGCCTAATTCACTCCAGAGATATCCACCTCTCCCTTTTTAATCACTGCCGGGGGCCCACACATTAAAATAGTCCTCTTGTTATTTAACGGGACCCCACGGACAGCATTTTAAACCACACCCATTTCACCTTCACTGCACACTCACTGCACAGAACCAGCTCCGCTGCATCCAGGCGTTGAAGCACACCTAAGGTACACTCGGTGCCTTGGGTGGGACCCGATGATGAAGCATGTCACCAACTAGGTTGGTGAGTGAGGGTCTTCTGAAAAACACATTTGTGTGGCATTACATACACATATCAGGAGCTCCTATTTAGTAGCTTGTTCCCTTTGATACTTGCATTATACCTAGGGGAAGTGAACTGGCTTCTACCTCCTCGCTCTTCATTTTGATTGTTTCCTGAGAATATATATGTCACTACATATTGGACCATTTAATTCATCTCATCATTTTGCATTTTACAAATTTTGCACTATCCATTTTTCTTCCCACTACCATTTGTTTACAGCTCTAATCTTTTTACATCCTTTGGTGTACATAATACATTTTTATAAGCAATGCAAATTACTGGATATTGTAATTATCTAGTAAAAAGTTACTCTCTTGAACAGTTACATAACATCACATAATCTATTTCTACTATGTATTTTTTCAAATCCATACTTTTTATAGTACTATTTTCAGCTCTTCATACTTTACATCATAGTCTACTCTGTGTACTATTCCATTCTCATGCACGTTATAATTTTACACTGTATTTATTTTTATACAGTATAGCTTGTTTTTAAAGGTACTATGTTTTCAACACTATGGGCCTGATTATGATGTTGGCGGTGTGGAAGCGGGCCACCACGCCAGCGCCCCGCTGTCACACAGCCAAAGCCGTACTGAGGCCGCCTGCCAGATTAGGAGTTTCGTCCTGGCCTGGTGTGTGGTGCTTTGGCGGTCACAGGCGGTGAGCCTTAGAAAGGCACCGCAATGGGAACGCCAAAGCAAGTTCCTGCACGGCATGGACTATTAAGTCCATGCCGTGCAGGAACTATGGGTGCATGCAGACAGGGGAGAACACCATGTTCCCCCCTGCATGCATCCCCATGGCCCTGAGGCACCATGGGGCACTGTAGGGCCCCCTTAATTTCCTCACCTCCACACTTTTCATGGCGGACTCACCGCCATGAAAACTGTGGTGTTGAGGAAACTTGTAAATGCTTGGTGGTGCCGCAGCAGCACCGCCAGCATATTGCTGGCCTCAGACCGCTGCGCCACCGTCGAGGGATCACAGATCCCCGGCGGTTGCGGTGGTCCAATGGCGGTCAGACCGCCAAACTCAAAATACAGCGGTTGGACCACTGGTGCCACCCCGGGTTTGGCGTTCCACAACCTGCCAAACTCGGAATCGGGCCCTATGTTATCTTTTTACTTCTTTTTTTCTACTATATAATACTGTATTCAACTCTGCTCCGGTATTGTCTGCTCTACAGTTCTTGTTTTCTTCTCTTCCAGTTATAGCATGCTGACTGAGGTGGCATGAGCACTTAAATAAAACAGTTAATTGAAATGAAAATATATATGCTTTACACTATTCTTTTCTATGTAAGACCCCAATATTGCTTTATTTTGTTCTCACTTACTGTTATTGTTTCTCATTGTGATATTCATTTACAATTTATAATGCTAATTTCCAATAAACTGTACGCATTCCTCTTCGATTGTTTCTCACTACTCAACTGTTTGTCTTCTATACTTTTCTTTGCTTCATTTATATATATACTTATATACACACACACATATATATAGACATACAAACACACACATACATCTATTATATCAATGTATTCCTATCCATTCAGTGCTCTGCATTGTAAGTTCCATGCTGATTGTAGTTCTCTCTGTTTTATCAACTCAAACTTGCTTTATCCTATCTTTTTCTATTACTTATTTTGTTGCCCTGTACAATGCAAGTCTATTCCACTTTATTCTATTCTATGATACATTATTCTTTATTGTTTCTGCTTAAGACAACACGATTGTAGACTGCAATATATTTTGGCCTAGTGTATTCCATACTACTCTTTGGTACCTATTATTTTTCATTGTGTTTGTTTCTTTTGTATCCTTTACTAATTTGTGCTGGTCTGTTTAGTTCTGCTTTATTTGTTTTGCTCTGTAACTCAGTTCTACTTTCATGTATTCTGCTCACCCACTATTGATTGCGTATTCTTGTCAAAATTACACTACTAAGTTCTGACTGATTATAGTCCTTTCTACTACATTGTTTCCACTTACAATCTGCCCTGTCCTATGCTACTTTGTATCTTATTACCCTGTCCCATTTTATTCCTCTGTATTTTACATCACACTAATATTCTTCTACTCTGTCTTTTGTGTCTAATCTATTGAACCCTCTCTGATTTCTTAGTTCGTGCAGTTCTACACTACTGTTATTCTTGTCCACTTTATTTTTTCACTTTGCACAATTTGTTGGTATTCTATTTCATTGTATTCTATTCCCTTCTACTTTACATTATGCCATTTGAATCTACATTACACTTGTCTGTTTCAGTACAACTGTATAATGTCTACTTAAATTAAACCCTTATTTTATACCCAGAAAATAAGTAACATTCTCTACAGTTTGTGTCCTCTTCTGTCCCTCTTCTTATCCCTTCTACTTGAACCTTTTTACTATATACTGTTCTGCTTGACATTTTCTAAAGTGGAGTACTCTCTTCTTTTCTACTCAATGTTAAGATTCTCCTCTCTTCTTGTCTGCTTAGTTAACACATCTTTTATTTTTTTTATTATTATTATTACTCACTGCTTCCTTATTGTACCCTGTTGTACCCATGTCTACTATGTTCTAATCTTTATTACTGCATTCCTGCACTCCTTTGCTCTTTTTTGCTTCACACATATTAGTATATTCTGTTTACTTTGATTTAACCCTGCAATATTCTTTTTATTCCCTACTACAAAGTGCTCTCTTCATTACAATTGTATTTTATTTTATTCTTGACGCTAGATTTTCCTATGCTACCTTATTCTCATATTTTATATTATTTTCAACTCTACACTCTGGGCCTGATTGACATCACTGCGGTCTTGGGACCGACCGACCTCCAGTCGGCAGTCCCGACACCGCCATTACAATGCGACCGCACATATTCCCATTTCTCTATAGGAGCTTGTGCCCGTAAACCGGCTGTAGCACAAGCACCCATGGAGAAATGGGAGATTCTGTTAATCCTTGCACTGCATGGCAGGCATGCAGGGATTAACAGGGGGGCAGGATAGGTGCCCCCTTGGCCCCCAACCGGTGGCCGTGGAGGAATGGGGGCCCTGCTAGGGGCCCCCTAAGTCACTTTCCGACAGGCTTTCCATGTCGGAAAGCCCGACATGGAAAGCCTGTTGGAAACTGACATTGTAATCCCGACAGAGGAAACGCAGTCCGAAGGTATTATGCTGGGGGTCTCCAACTGGCTGACGGGCTCCTTGAGCCCGTCGGAACAGAACCGAAATGACCGGCCGGTTTCAATTCCGACAGTCTACATTGTTATTAGGCGGTCGGAATTGAAACCAGAGATGTCGGTCGGAAAGCCTCCGACCTGTGGTTGGAGGCTTTGCGAACGACATCAGAATCGCCACCTAAATGTTCAGTGTTGTTCTGCACTACTTGTATAATGTGCTTTAATCTAAGCTTTTTCATTTCATTTATATTTATTCAATTCTTTTCAGTTCTGCACTTGTCATGTCTCTCCTCTTTTCTTCGCTACTACTACATGCCAGTATTTAAATACAGCACCAACAAATGCAGGGAGGTACATTTTTCTTCTTTTCATCCTTGCCAGGTCTCAAAAGTAAATATTTTGTCAGAAGTCACCACAAGACAGCAGCTGACTAAACGTGGGACAAAGATTGATACCCCAAGTTTTACACAACACTGCTAGATACTTTAAAAACAACTTTTGGGAACAGTAGAGAATCTGCTGAGCCTGTAGCAGTATTTAATGAAAACAAACTGATTAAAGTCTGTTGCCGGTAAGAGACCTTTATAGGTTGACTATGCGATATAGAAATGTCTGTGTAGCTTGAAGGCGACAGGTTAATATTGTGGCAAAGTGAAGTAACCCTTTCATCCTTCCAAGGTGGATGGAATTGGAACCATTAGACTGTGTAATTAAAACAATTATTTGTTTGTGGGACACGTTGTTTAAATAGTTAATATTAGATTAGATTCCCTGTTCTGTGCATTCCTTTGGGTCAGTGGGAGGGAGATCGCTAACTTCACTGTCAATAAGTGCAGAAACTGAAGAATCCAAAGCTACAAGAATGAGGAACCTGTAAAGCACAGCCATTGAAAGTTAAGGCCTCAAAGCACTGTTTAGCTCATGATCCTCCTTAATAAAAAGGGATGATACCTGCCCCCTCACTCCCATACATTCCGATTCCTACTCTAGGTTGCAAGATTAAAAATGCACTGGCAAAGTCAACAGGTCTGGAGTTTGCTGCCAGCCTTTTGACTTTGTAAGGGCTTGTTTTGTCAACTTTATTGTCAGTTGATATTTGTGACCCCCACAGCTATAACAAAAACAAATTGGCTAAAAGGAAAAATATTTTTGGTCTCAAAAGCAATACATTGTCATAGTACTTCCAGGTAATGGAGGGAACTACTTTTGTCTGGATGTGCTCCTTGTGAAAGAACAAAATGCTGTCAATCACAGTGAAGTTAGTCAATGGCTGACCGCTGTTCTTTGCTGTAGCATGAAGAAGAAATACGTGAATGACACAAAAACAGTCCAATGGAGAAAGAGGTCTGGCTAAAATCCCCAATGTGCAAATATATATAGATATATATTTCAGTAAAATTAGAAGGTCTTGGCTAACGCTAAACCCAAAAAAGAGGGGAAACTGGTGGTATTCCTTACTTGAAAAATCCAGTTGCTGAAAGAGATATTTTAGAAGCAAAAGCAGCACCAATCTGAAATATAAAGCATTTTGTTCAATAAGTTTCTTTTTTGATGGAAACATTTTAGTGTTCAGGAGAAATAAACAAAGACAAGGCAGTAATGCTTCAAACATACAAAAAATGAAAACAATTCTTTGAGTGTATATATGTATGTGACTATGTATGTATGTGGTTTTTCTATAGTCAACCCTAGCCAAAAGACAGCGACGAGATGTACAGGGCGAAAGACAAGCTAAACGTCGATGAGTGATAGGAGGTGGCTGGTGTGTGGACTATTAAGGAAGTTTGATGTAGTATTTTAAAAGAGGTGCCTCTTTCCTAAATTGGAGCAGGTTTGGGGACAGTCCTAATGGGTATTGGGATGTTGTTCCAAATCCTAGGTACTTGGTTCGAAAAGGCCTGCTGTCTTGCTTTTTCTTTTGACACTTCTTAGTATGCAGTCTTTTATTTTAAAATTTTTATTCATAGAATTTTTCCAACAAAAACGAGGATCAGAAAGGGGGGAGGGGAACAAGGGAACATAAAGGGGTGTAAAAAATGTCACAATAGAGCGTAAGCATTCGTGTCATCACTAACCCAAGATACATTATGTTCAGTAAAGGGCAAGTCTACACATACAGAAAAAAATAAGTCTGACAGTTCCAGTCACATTTAAAATAACAATATTGGGAGATTAAGAAGGGCCAGGAGATACAAGCTATGGGGAAGTGTGTTCCATCATAAAGATAAGCGTAGCATTATACATATTGAAAAAGACTCAAGGTTGTACAAGTGCAGCAAAAAAAAAAAAAAACAATGTACGGGCTTATGTATGGATATGTACTGCAACGGAGCCAGGCTTAAGCACCACACAATCACTCCGTCTCCTCAGGATGAAGTGATAAATAAGACCGCAGAGGCTGCCAAATATTTTTGGGTCTGGAGGTAGGTGGCTGCAGTGTAGCATACGTGTGGCTAGTAGTGTCACAGTACATTAAGTCCCGAATCCAAGCTTTCACCGTTGGGACTGTGGATCCCCC
Organism: Calotriton arnoldi; assembly: GCA_963921515.1. Lineage (NCBI taxonomy): Eukaryota > Metazoa > Chordata > Amphibia > Caudata > Salamandridae > Calotriton > Calotriton arnoldi. The sequence continues at coordinate 421,801 of CAWUFW010009729.1, read as the reverse complement.
CCAGTGTAGAGAGACCTGTCTCTTAGCGAGAAGCAGAGCAATGGCAGCGAACCGCCGAACTCCTGCAGCTGGTGGCTTAACATAGCCCAACAGTGCCAGCAGTGGGGTCGGGTATATTTCATATTCAGTCACCCGGGAGAGATGATGAAAAAACTTTCCCCCAATATGCCAGTATTGGTGCGCAGTTCCATGCCAAGTGAGAAAAATCAGCATGCTCTGTTGCACATCTAGAGCAGCAATGTCACTTGGTGGGGTCCATCCTCGCCAGTAGATGTGGTGTGGTGTATGCTCTATGCAAATATTTAAAACGTAGTAGTTTATTTCGATGATTGTTGGATATGAACAGAGTTTGCTCACAGCAATAAGCCTATGTCTTATCTGATAGGGGGTGACCCAGATCCCTCTCCTATGCCGCCCAAGCTCCCACCCTGACCGCTGGCCAAAGTGTCAGAAATAAATGATATAGTCGGGAGACCAAATGGGCACCACTAGATGACGTGATGACTAATGAGAGTGGGGGAAAATCCTTCGATTCCGCTGGAGAAGACAGAAGTGTGGCGGGTATGGAATTCCATAGTCTGTGCAGAATAAACCTGTCCATATAAGACACATCATGTCCTTCTGCTAGGGCTGCTACAGAGCACAATTGGGTATTGCAAAAGAGGTCGCCCAGAGTGCATAGTCCACACAGGGCTAGGGTTCTTTTAGTTAGGGCTTCTGTGGTCGGGGACAGCCAAGGGTTATCCAAAAGCGGTATGTGTGGAGAATAGAGAAAGTCGACGTTCAAATATCATCGTTACCTAACCCAGGCCCAGTATGTAGTTTGAAGTGTTTGTATCTCTGCCGGTGTCCTAGGTAGGCAGCGGGGTATGATAGTGGAGACTGAACATGGGTGGGTTTGCGACCATTCTGGTTTCAAGTATTGCAGCCTTGCATCTGGGTGGTACCAATAGCATGCAAAATGTGCCTGTGCAACTAAGTAGTACAAAGAAAAATCCGGGACGCCAAATATGGTAGGGCATTGTCAGCGTATGCCAACTGATTTGCGGCTGCGATCCGGCCCAGACTAGCCTAATCAGCATACCGTGGACAGTATCAAAAAAGTTAGTTGTGACTCGTGAGTGCTATAGGAATGTTGAGAAATTGGTATAAAAAAAAGGGACAGCACCACCATTTTAATGATAGCAATTCTGCCAGCAATCGACAGAGGGAGTTTAATCCAACGATCAATTTGTGTTGATAGTCTATCAATTATGGGTCCGTAATTTAGATGGATAACCTCAGCAGCATTTCAGTGTAAAAATAAATGCCTAGGTACCGGGGTGGTCCTCGCACCAGTGCAGAGGAAAGTCTAAAGTGAAGGGAGCCGTGGTGTCTGTCAATGGAAATATTTTCGATTTGGTCCAGTTTATAGCAAGTCCAGAGAACACCCCGAAGAGTACAATTTTGCGAAGAAGCAGAGGGAGATTAGTTCCGGGGTCCCTAACGAACAGCAATACGTCATCTGCATATAATGTAGCCAACAGAGGCCCACGGTGAAATCTTAGTCCACATTGTAAATGGCGCTCCTAGAGATGACGCACAAGGGGGTCCATGGCGATAATGAACAGTAGTGGCGACAGATGACAGCCTTGTCTGGTACCCTGTGAAAGTGTAAATTGATCAGTGAGTTTGCCATTCAATCGAAGCCAGGCCAATGAGTTCGTATACAGGAGAATAAGATCAGAAAAACTTTTTGAAATTCCCAATTTCCGTAATGTGGCATATAAAAAAGGCCATTCTAGTGAATCAAATGCTTTTTCAGCGTCTAACAATATCACTGCGGCGGAAAGTTCAGGACTAATTTGGTTAAAAATTGCAAACACCGTGCGAAGGTTAACAGAGGTAGATCTATTCGGGACAAACCCAGTCTGGAACGGGGAAATTATCAGTAGGGAGAGGCGAGTTGCAAGGACCTTAGTCAGAATTTTATAGTCCGGATTCAGCAAGGACAAGGGTCTGTAAGAGGCACACCGGCAAGTAGGCTTGCCCGGCTTAAGTAGAAGGGAAATCAGTGCTTCGCGCATCGTAGGAGGGAGAGATCTGCTCTCTAAAGATTCTGCATATACTTCCAACAGTTGTGGAACAAATAAAGACTTATAAGTCTTGTAAAATATGCTGGATAGCCCGTCAGTGCCTGGGGCATGGGCCCCCCTTAGGTCATCAGACCATAGCCACCTCAGAAAGATGATCACGAGGTACGTCATTAGCGGGGGGGGGATCGAGTGGTATACAAGCGAGTGTAGTAGGAGAGAAAAGCAGCAGTGATGTCTTCACTGCGTGTGATCGACGAGCCATCGTCTAATTGAAGTTGTGTAATAAAGGAGGATTGGTATTGGGGGCGAAGTAGCCAGCTAATGTCCGATCCGGTCTTTCGCCCTCGCCATATACCCGTGCGTACTTACAGAGATAATTGACCTCACAGGCTGCGAGCTCTTGAAAGTCGTGAGGAGCGTCGCCCTATGGTGCATCGAGCGCCTTCAGCGCATTTTCTGTAGTCTTGAGCTCCTGGCATATAGAGTGAAGCACTCCAGCCTGTTTGGCGATACATACCCCTCTGATATAAGCTTTAAAAGCCTCCCAAACTGTAGCATGACATGACACTGTACCGGTATTAAGCTAAAAGTACTCTACTATGGCTTCTCTGACCTCACTTCTAAACACATCATCCAACAGGGTGTCTAATGGGAAGCGGCAGGGTGCACGCAATCACACGACACTGGGGACGGAAAGGGTCAACAGTACTGGCGAATGGTCCGATAGGGTACGCGGGAGGTTCTCAATAGAAAGAACAGCTAGTAAACTTGGGGGAAAGGTCTATGCGCGTCCAGGACCTGTGCGGGCTGAGTAAAAAGAATATCCCCTATCAAGGGAGTGCTGAGCATGCCAAGCGTCCGCTAGGAGAAAGGACTGCAAAATAGTAGTGAGCGCTCTCACTGAATGGGGTTTAGTGATCTGCCCAGTGCCCATCATGTTTAATGATGGGTCAAGTGTAAAATTAAAATCGCCACCCCATAGAATAGTGTCTGCTGAAAGTTGGGAGATATGTGTGGATATGTTAGGGAAGAACTCTGGCGAGTCTACATTTGGGGCATAAAAGTTGACCAGGAGCAGGCATTCAGTCCCCAGAGTGCCGGCCACTAACAGATAGCGACCTTCAAGGTCTGCAACCACCTCCTGTACTTGGAATGGGACTGCTTTGTGGATCAGGATACACACCCCTCTGGAGAATGTACTACAATTTGAGAAGAATCGATTGTCTCTCCAGTTTAATGCGAACCGATTGGTGGAGTTCGGGCGTAGTGGGTCTCTTGTAGAAACGACACTTGGACAGCGTGTCTGGCTAGGTAGGACAACACCTGCCGCCACTTTTGTGGGTTGGAGAGCACCCTCACATTCCACCTCATACATTTCAACTCTAGCGCCCCAGCTCCTTTAACTGGCAGTGTCATCTAGACCATGGATAGATGTGTGAACATGTAGTAATGTGTAAAATAGACATATGCATAGCTAACAGCATAATCAATGCCCTGTATAAAACAATCACTGAATATATAATACAAAATAACCCAAAAACCCATTCTCCCCACCCACAACGGATAACAAACGAAACAGTATCCAGTGAATCCCATAATTTCCCAATCAAACATTAGGAGAACTCCTCGGGGGGAGGCAACACTCAATGGAGACCGTCAAAAGATCCTAACTTTGATGAGATCATGCACTGCCAGTTATATCGCAGTGCTAGGAGGATGTAGTGGAAGTTCCAGCATAATACATCGGGAGAGCACGAGGTTAACCAGGAGACAGTTAGCGGGAGGGGAGGTGAACAGCCAAGTGGCAAAAAGGGGATACAGCGCCAATCAGTTTTCATGGTTCTGCGGAGTTTGAAGGAGAGGAGGTAGCCGCTCCCCTACCAGTAGGAGAGTCAGATCTGACTTGATGCTGCCTCCAAACATCTGCTGCCTCAGCAGGCGAATCGAAGACATGGGTTTTGCCATTTAGGTGATTACGAAGCCATGCTGGGTATAACATAGCATAACAGACGTTCACCTTCTGGAGTGTACGTTTAATGTCCATGAATTTACGGCTGGCCTCCTGTACTAGAGGAGTAAAGTTCAGAAAGAATGCGAGTGTTATGCCCTGATGTTTGATAGTTCCTCTGTCATGGGCCAGGTGAAGAGCGACGTCCCGGTAATGGTAATTGAGGAGCCTGGCATTGATCAATCACGGAGGTGCGCCAGGTGCTGACCTCGGAGCAAGTGATCTATTGGCAATCTCCACTGCAAATGTCGATGAAAAAGCCTCCCTGCCGAATATATCCTCAAGGAGTCGCTCTACATAGGTACTCATGGGGTCTGTGTTGGTGGATACCGCCATGCCAGCTATACGGATATTATTGCGGCGCGACCGTGCCTTCAAATCTTCTGCCTTAGCGGCAATCATCTTGAGAAGTTGCACGCCTCTTTCAAGTTTCTTGGCAGTAGCAGGTTGGGCGTCCTCCAGCTCAGACAATTGCTGTTCAGCAGTTTCAATGCAGGTCTCATGTAGCTCAATACGGCCATTCATGCCCTCCAGTCGAGCCGTCAACGTATCAAACTGTTCATCGATTGATTTGAAGCCCGCCCGCAATTCCGCCATGAGGGCCGCAGCTCCATCCATGGGGAGGCTTCCATTCCCAAAGGATGTGGGGGGTCGCTGCGGGGGGAACCATAGCTCTCCTCACGTCGAGGTGTTTATTTTTATAATTCTTTTTATTAACAGTAACATATTCGACATTACAGTTGGATATTGAAGATATTATGACGACAGAACTTTGACAGCATCATTTTGCAGGGTGCTTTTCAATGAGACACGGTAACTTGCAGTCTTCATGGTGTTAGCGGTTCGTCAAGGGGGTAAGGCTGGGGAGCACAAATATTTCCCCTGTAGACATTCCATTTGTCCCATACAGCAGACCATTTTCTGGGGCAGCCACGTGCTACATATACCGTTTTCTCTCTTGTCATGCACCAGTCCATATCCGCCTTCCAAGCCTCCAGTTTCGGCGACACCTCCGCCCCCCACAGCTGTGCAATATTTCTTTTAGCCACCATCAAACCCAGAGTGACCCATAGCTTTTCTTTGCTAGTCAAGTCAGTAGGTTTCCAGACATTTAACAGACATCGCTTAGCTTCGGGCCTAATCACAGTTTCTAACACCTCTCCCATACAGTCATGAATCTTCTTCCAATAATTCTGCACTCTCCCACACTCCCATATTATGTGAATAAAGGTGCCCTCCAGGCCACATTGCCTCCTGCACTTTCCATCTGGCACCCTCCCCATTTGCACTAGTCTGGGCCCTGAAACATACACTCTGTGTAGGATTTTGAGTTGAACTAGGCGCAGTCTGGAGGAGATCGCCACTTCCCTTGGGGAGGCCACCGCCTCCTGCCAATCCTCATCATCTAGTTGCCGTCCGTCTCCCTCCCAGCGCACACGTATCGGTCCAAGGGGATCAGTCGTGTTGTTTATTAACTTTTTGTATGTCAGGGATATTGCTTTATCTGGGAGGTAGCCGTCTAGTAACCTGTCTTCCAGTGGGGAGGATTCTGGGGGTTGGTTCCCTCTGGGAGTTTTGACTTGAGTGCATGTCGTACCTGCAGTTACCTGAAATATTTAGTGCCAGCTAGTTCATGTTCACGCAGGAGCGAGGCAAAAGACACCATCTCTCCCTTAATCCATAGGTCTCCAATCTTTGAGATCCCAATTAGGTCCCATTTGTCAAACCCTCTTGGTTTCCCCAGGGTGCCCAACTGATCCGAGTCCCACAAAGTAGTGGCCAACGTGAGTTTCTGTTCCCACCCCAAGCTTCGGTTCGCTGCGTGCCAGATCAGGACAGAGTGCTTAGTTGGCCCTGTTAAGTGGTATTGTCGGGGTCTTGAATAAAGCGCCCTGTTGTAGTTTCTGCCCGGGAGAAGCCCCATGTCCATTCTGTACCCAGGGTCATCCCCCCGCGATACGTGCCATGATTTATGGATGCTAGGTGAACTGCCCAGTAGTATTTCCTGATATCCGGCAGTCCAATCCCCCCGTCATACCAACTGAGTACAAGTTTGTGCAAGGCTATTCGGGGTCGGCCATCCCACAGTAGTTCCCACTGTACGCCCTCTATATCCTTGAAATATCTCGCCGGGACCAGATCTGGGGAGTTTTGCAAGGCATAGAGGAAGCGTGGCAGCGACATCATCTTGAAAAGCGCTGCTCTTCCCAGCAATGTAAGGGGCAGCGCCTTCCAACTAGCAACATTACTCTTTAACCTCTGCAGTGGGGGAAGTAGGTTGCGTTCGTATCGGAGTTTAGGGTCTAAGTGACGAACACCCCCAGGTATTGGAATCCCACCTTTGTTATTTGTATAGAAAAAGCCCCGGGGTGGGGGAGGAGGATCTCTGTGTAAAACATACAGCAGGGATTTGCTCCAGTTAATCTTGTACCCTGAGTTCTTCCCAAAGTTTGTGAAGATGTCAAGCACTACGTGGAGCGACATTTTCGGTGAGGCAAGGTATAGTAGGATGTCATCCGCATATAAGGAGATACGGTCTTCCCATCCCACCCTCCATTTTAACCCCCTTATCCTTGGATCTCTTCGGATCCATGCCGCTAATGGCTCTAATGAGAGAGCGAAGAGTAAGGGTGAAAGTGGACAGCCTTGGCGGGTCCCGCGGCCTAGCTCGAATATTTCTGATTTCTTATTGTTAACCACCATTTGCGCCATGGGGGCTGAGTAGAGTAGCCGTACCCATCCGATAAACCCGGGTCCGAAAACCAACTTAGCCAAAACTGCGAAGAGGTATGGCCATTCGATGGTGTCAAACGCCATCGTGGCATCCAGTGCGACCACCACTGCATCTTCTTGAATTGTATCTACTCTGCCCAGCACTCCATGCAGCCTTCGCAAGTTTAGTGCGGTGGGGCATGAAGCCCGACTGGTCGGGTTGTACCAGCTTGCTTATAACTTGGGCCAGTCGGCTCGCTAGTAGTTTGGCTAGTATTTTAGGTTCTGCATTTAGCAGAGAGATGGGCCTGTAGGATGAGCATTTACCCCTTGGCTTTCCCTCTTTATGGATTGTGACCAACGTTGCAACCCTCTGGTCCTGTGGAAGTTGACCCAGTTTCCTACTCTCCTCAAACATGGCCCGCAGTCGCGGGGCTATGGTATCTGGTTTTAATTTTTATAGCTCTATGGGCAGGCCGTTAGGGCCCAGGGCTTTACCTGGTCGAAGGTGCCTTATCGCCTGTGCTATTTCGTCGTTAGTGAAGGCACTGTCTAGCGTGTGTCGTTCTTCATCAGACAGAGTGGGCAGACGGATATCTGATAGGAGGGCTCTTGAGTCTTCTTCTGGCCGCTCTGAACTTCTCTGGTATATCCCCTTATAGTGGTCTGCGAATTCGTTGACTATGGCTTGTGGATCTGTTATTTTCCCACCCGAGTCACTGATCAGTTCTGGCACTAACCGACTCGCTCTTTCCTTCCTGTCCAGCCAGGCAATCAGTTTCCCGGCCTTATCTCCCTGGTCATATATTCTGCCCTCTTTATCTCTGCCCAGAGCTTTGGCCATGTCTGTAGCGATAGCTTTATATTCGTCTTTTTTGAGTTTTAGGGCGTGGAGTTTCCCTTGCATGTCCTCATCCCCTATCTCCTCCTCCAAGCTGAGGATTTAGTTTTCTAGGCGGGCAAGGTCTTTTGATTTTTCCTTACGCTCTCCGGCGATTGATGACAGCGCCTGTCCCCTTATTACCGTTTTAAATGCTTCTCAAAGAATTTGGGGCGATTCAACTGATCCCTCATTCTCCTGGAAATAGTGATCTAGGGCCTGTAGGAGTGTTTTTTTAAGTATGGGGTTTTGGAAATACCATGGGTTAATGGGTGCGACGCTTCCTACTTTTTTCCCCCCCAGGACCAGTTGGGTCCACACCGCGGAGTGATCTGAGATCCCCCTGGCCATGTGTCTAATTTCACGGATATTTGCTATTTGGGTTGCAGGCACCAATAGGTAATCTATTCGGGAAAAACTGTTAGGCGCACCCGAATGAAATGTGTATTGTTTAGTGTCTGGGTGGTATACTCTCCATACATCCACTAGTCCCAGGGCGTCTAGAAAGTTCGGAAGCCATCTCTGTGCTAAGCCAATGTTACGGGGTGGACAACGGTCTAGCGAACCCGATACTACCGAATTGAAATCCCCTCCTATAGTTATATGTCCCTCTGGGAATGAGAGCATAATTGTACCTAAGTCTTTAAATGTGCGACCCTGAAGGCCTGGCGGAACATATATTGACATTATTGTGAGCGTCTGACCCTCCCACTGTCCCGAAATCGCGGCATACCGACCCAGCTCATGCTGTATGGAGAGCGTGAAGGAGTGTTTGAGCAGGATACCAACCCCTCTAGAGCCCGTGGTGAAGCCAGAGTGTGCCACAAGTCTGTAGCCCCATCTACTTAGTGCCTTACAGGTGTTACCCACCAAGTGGGACTCTTGGAACAGCACCACGTCTGGGGAGTGCCGCCTTATGTATTGTAGGACTATGGAACGTTTTACCTTGTCACCCAATCCGTTGACGTTCCAACTCAGGAGCTTAAGACTCTTGTCCCAGTGTGTATCCATTTTGACTAGCGTGCTCTGTGTCTGCGTCTCGTCGTCTACTAACAATCAATGTCGATTGAACTTGTATGCGTTGCACCCACCCCTCCCCTACCCAACTACCCCCTCCCTGCTCCCCTGCACTCTGGGCTTGGAACTGCCCATTTAACAACTATGCAGAGTGCCTGTTGCCCACCCTGAAACTAAAAGTAGACTAGTGTGGGGTGAGCTGCTCCGACACGTCGCTCCCTCCCTGTCAAAACAATATAGCTAATCCCCCCCTGGGTGTGGACCATTACAACCTTAACAAACAGTTGGATACATATAACTTTTGGCATGGCAAGACTCTAATACTACGAAACAGGTACAAATAATCTACCACCAATTACAGGATGTGACCTGTCAATAGTTTCAATACACATTGGGAGCACCTTCCTTTTCCTGCATATCCGCCAGCTTGATTAGACTAGGGTTGACCTTCAAACAGTGTTATGTTCTTTTGCACCCCTCCACCCCTCTAACCAGTCCGCAGCCTCTTCGGGATGGTTGAAAAACCAGGCTTTACCCTCGGCCTCCACCCTGAGACGGGCCGGAACAGCATTGCGTATTTTATTCCTTTATCCCTCATTTGTTTCTTTACTGCCAGGAATGAACGTCTTTGTCTCTGTACTTGAAGGGTAAAGTCCGGAAAAAAGGCGATTTCTGCATTATCGTACCGCAGCGGTGGGGCCACTCTTGCGTGTTGCAGTATGGTAACTGGGTCCCGAAAATTTAAGAGCTTAGCCAGGATAGGACGCGGAGGGGTTCCCGACTTGGGGCGCACCCCAGGAACTCTGTGAGCCCTCTCGACCACAAAAAATTTGGACAAGTTTTTCGGTTTCAGGTGCTGCAGTATGAGGTCCTCAACGAACAGGTCGGTCGCCTGTCCCTCCACCTTTTCGGGCACACCAATAATACACACGTTATTGCGTCTAGTGCGGCCTTCATAGTCGTCAAGTTTCTCCTCCGCGAATTTCCGGAAGGCCTGCAGCTCTTTGATGTCACTTTGCATTTGCGAAGTATCATCGAGGAGGCATGAGGTAGTGATTTCCATTTGCTTGACCTTTTCGCTGATTTTGGTCAGGTCTGCCCTAATAAGTGTCACCTCTGACGTTATTGCGTCCATCCTCTGTTCCATGGATGAGCGAACCCCCGAGATTGCTTCCATGACATCCTTTAAGGTGTGTTCAGGCGGGTCTCCCTCCTCTAGAGCCGCCTTTTTTTCCCTGGATAAGTGTTCTGGTGTGGCCGGCTTAGGTAGGGCGTACCTGTCTAGTTTACTCTGTTGGGTCACCTTTGGACATCTTTGGGCCGCCATTGCCTTTCGTCGTACTGCGACCGCGGTCTTCTTCCTGGTAGGGCAGTGTGCTCTGCTATGCGAGTGTTTGGACCCTTCACCCCCTCCTGTTAGTGGCTACTGCTGCGTGAGTCCGAAGTTACTGGATGACCTGTGGGGTGGGGGAGGAGTTTCGTGAGGGGGCAGCTGTGCCACTCCTGTTACGCCCCGGTTTAGTGTTGTTTCCGCTGCAAGCTTGCTGTGCCAGTCGAAACCGGTTTGATATCTCTCTGTGCCCTCACCCACAGCCTTGTCGGTGGTGACTCGTTGATGTAGCCCCCAGCGGTGGTCAGGGGCCACCCCTGCTCCGCAAGTTCAATGGTTGGCACGGGGCCCCTCTTTTGGTGGGGATCACCTCTTATGAGCCTCAATTTACCCCCCAATGGAGGTCAGGTGCATTGGCACTGTCACTTCAGAGGAGCGGCCGCAGCTTCCCACCAGGATCCCTCTCCATGTGCTGTCCCCCCCCATCCAGGTCTCCTCCACCCGACAGTGCAGGCTCTCGGGGCGACTCTGCCCCCCGATCATAGTACAGGAGCGGTATGCGTTGGGCCCACAACCGTTGCTGGTGATACGCTGCACCCGGATCCGGGAGGCCCAGAGCCTTGCCGGTGCCTTCTGTGACGTCTGCGTCAGACCGGGGTGGAAAGCAAACAGGATAGGCCCCCGATGAAGACCCACTCACCCCTGGGCTTCTGCAATTGTCACCGCTGATCCCTCCGTCTGCTGTCGGGACCGTCACTCCGCTGATTCCGCTCTCTTTTCACTCAAGGTCGCGAGCCGCGGTCATCAGCCGGCGCAGGCCGCGTTTCTTCCCGGTCTCAGCTCCTTACTCGAGTCCCTGGCTTTGAGGCCTAATTAGCCCGGGACTTCCGGCGTCTATATCTCCGTTGTTATGGGTGCAGGAGCAGCGGTTCCTGGATTGATTGTGCCCTCCGTAGTTCCGACGGTCCACCCACACTTGGGGAGTCAGATTGCGTTGTCGGATATTCGGAAGGGAGCCGGTGTCACGGGAGCCTCTCTAGCTCGTGGCCATTTCGCTTTGCAGCGTAGCCACGCCCCCACGTCGAGGTGTTTTTGTCACTTTAAAGGAGAGCTGGCGCTGATTAGGGTCACTGCATCTTATCTTGTGGCGGGAAGCCCCACGGCATGAAGAAAGGCAAATACCAAGAAGTGGGGGGGGAGGGTGGTGTATCAATGCAGCGCCACTAGTGGAGGCCGGTAACCAGACTCTAGACCCCCTTAGAAAACTGTGTGCTGCCGACGGATCAGCGGCAGTTCAGCCCTAGGAGTAGCCACCTGAGAAGGTACAGTATGTTAGAGGCCTGTGCTGCAGGAGTATAGCACTAGTGAGATGTTGAGTAATGGCCCAGGTATTTGCTCGCAGGAGCTTGCAGTCACAGGGTACCCTCAGCCTCTGACTAGTATATCGGGCATATGAATAGCGTCACTCAGGTGAGAGTCACGATGCGTCCTGAACATGTGGAGGGCGGTGTAAGTAATCCTCCGCAAATGGCACAGGGAGATGTGTTCGTCGCGCGGCCCGCATCGCCGCCGCCGCACCGCCCAGCGCCTCTCAATGCAGGCCGAGCACGAGTCCTAACTGAACCAAAAAGGGAGGCAGCATAATGAAGGAAAGGGAACACTCACCGCCACAGCTCGTTGTCAAATGCACTACAGTGCAGGGCATGTGTCCCCAGTTGCTGTGAGGATCCCTGAGCCCATGCCGAGCTTCAGGGCTGCAGAGAATCCCCGGCCTCAGTTCCAGCGCTGCAACCTCACACGCCTGCGGCCCCGCCCACAGGCTCGCCCGTGACCCCTGTTATCGCGGGGCCTCTGAGGGCCGTGTCAGGCCGTAGACAGTGCAGGCCCTGCGTCTCCTCACCCAGCAGCAGCCGCAAGGACACCAGTGAAGCGGAGAGAGGCTGCGTTTATGATGCGGCGGCTCCGGCGCTTCACGGTCGAGCTGCCATCTTGGTGCTCGACCTGCCACGCCCCCTTAGTAGGCAGTCTGATGGTGTCATGGCTGGGGGTGTGCCCAGAACCACCAGAGAATGTGAGCTTGTCTGCAAGATAAGCAGGAATTCTGGTGATGATGGTTTTCCATACGATGAGCTGGTTTTGATGATGGTGCGGGTCGGCAAGGGGAGTCAATGGAGTTTCATCAGGAAGGGGGTGATGTGATCATATTTCTTGAGGCCTGTAAGGGATATATTGTGGCTTTCGGGATGCCCTTCAGGGGTGTCAGTTTGGAGTCTGAGAAGCCATTCTAAAATCAACAATGATCGACTTCAGCCTCCAGAAAGACCGCATATGCCTTTCTTTACCCTGTGCACTATCATGAGGTAACTCCATTGTCATATCAGTTTATCTGCACAGGCAAAGTGTAGATCAGCCTTGAATAATAGATAATTGTTCTTGAAAGAAAATTAGTGAAAACCTTTGATGGGCGTGTTATTTTTATTTTCTGTTCTCATATTGTATCTCTTTGTGAGTCAATGCTTTTCTGCCAAATGCTAGTTTTCACTGGCCATCATCAGGAAGTGTGAATCCAATTTATCTTCAGGCTTACTCTCTGGGTTTTTTGTTTTTTTGTTAAGATGGGATGGGTCTGTAAAATGATAAAACCATGCTGCTCCTTGCCTTTTCAGTGTGTTTTCACTTTACATTCACTGTTCATTTTCCAATTACTCAGGGTGCAATAGGCATCTGATGACTATATCCTGTCATTCCAGTGATCTATTTTCTCTGGGTGATGCGATGCATTAGATGCAAAAACATCCTAGCATTATGGACGAATGCCGGGTGACTGCTTGAAGCGTCTGCAGATTTCTTCTCGACTGGCGGTGTATAAGTGAAACAGCTGGGTCAGGGGATAGCTGTGTCAGCTTGCTAAGAAAAGTATTTCACAAACAGATTGTAACTCGCCAGTGACTTTAGAGAAGTGTGGAGAGGTGTCATTTCTTAACATTATAATATAAGATCAAGTGACCAGTCACAAATAAGAGGGCTAAAATGTACAAATCGAAAGACTGGTGCATGCTGAAGAATTTGGAGAAAATATATGGCAGACATTAAAAGTCCAATACTTGAGGCCATTTGTAGTCAATCTCTGAAATTGAAAAGCCACTGTGGAGCTTCAGAGCCCATCATCATAACTAAGCCAAAGAATGTTGTTTTTGATCAAGTATAACATTATGCTTGAAGGGCAATTACTAACCGTGAAGCCTCCGGAGATACAATGAGCAATGTAGTTCTATTTAATTTTGGGAAGGACCCACACTTTTCATTCATAGCCTTTGCTTTATTCACAGATGTAGGGAATATAATTTTGATCTGGCATCGCATCTGTCCATAACTTGGGATAACAAGAGACGTGATCTTCATTTCTCAACATTCACGTTATGCGGTCAAGCTCTTTTCATTAGATACAATGACACTTACTCAGTTATTACATTCCTCTTCATTTGCTACTTACCCACTCTTCCCACTTGCCCGTGGGGTTGCTGCTAATGATAGGTTGAAGACGCTCAAGGAGAGTTTCACAGGCTGACTGATGGAAGAGAATGGTTGAGATATATTAGGAGCCACTTTTTTTGCACCAAATACATCTACATTCTGGGTTAAATGACAACAGCCCATTTTGTAAAGTGTGGATTCATCTGGTCTTCCTTTTCACAGCAAAAGCTGCAAAGCAAGGTATGCTCCGCAACGAGATTAATACTGTACTTGGGTGGCCAGACTACTGATTGCCAGCCAAAAGCGAGATATCAATTGAAGGTTCTGGCTTTGGCTCCCAAAGCCCTCCAGAGCAGGTCCCTCATATTTATGTCAGAACATATAACCCTCCTTACCACTAACAGATCCCTCTGATGTTCCAAAATGGATTGAACCACCCCATCTCTAAACTACTAATCCTCTAATAATAGTAAGGAACGTGAAATAGCAGGATTCCTTCTCTGGAAGCTGACTCCCCAATGGAATAGAGACATCAGTGACTTTCTGTCATTCAGAAAGGAGCTGTAAACCTGTGAGAGGGAACTTTGACATAATACATTTTGCATCTCTTTGCTTCTGCTATCTTGTTTGGCTCTCTGAGACTTCTGTTTTATGTCCTCCATGTAAATTCCCTGAATATGTAAATATATAAAACATATGATCCTCTTCAGCTCTCCATTCTCTCAGTGATGCCTTCATCCAGCAACCTTTTTTTTTAACCCGGCCGTGGGTATGTTCTTCCACAAGGCATTGTCTGACTTGATTTACTTAGTCACAATGGCCTCATTGACTGTATAGCCCTACTCAGGATTGTTGATCGTTTGCAGTCGTATGTAATGTCTTCAGGTCTTATACTAATGCCACACAGTCTATCCTACTTTCAACTATATAATGTAGCATATCCTTTATCTTGCTGCCTATTGATCTAGCTTGTAAGTATTTGTTTATGTGTACGCAACATCAGGTCTATGATGTCTCTGCCCATTCTCCTTTTCGTATTTATATATGTCTATAAATGTACTTCAATATTTTATGTTGTCTGGACATCGTGCTTCTGAATGTTTACATTTGTCCATGCACATCAATACCTAATGATGACTGTCAGTTCTGATCAGTGAGTACTCACCTCCGATGGTATTTCAGCCATCACATACTCACATATCTGTTTAGAAGTGTCTCACAGTCTGCTTGTTTGTCCTCAGACCTGCAAATATCTTTAAGGCATATTTTAAGTTGCCCCTACCCTGCACTGCATGGAGTATCCATTTTATGACAGGGCTGGGAGCTACACCAATATCTGCTGAACCAAACTTTGATATACTCTGTTCTTTTATTGGTCTGACTCATTCCTGTATAGTCAGCCAGGCTATAAAAAGAGGGATGGTTAGATAAAAGATTTTCCTGAGGCTCACAATAACACATAGTAGTTGCTACTGCATCTGCTGCTATTGTGCTTCCCATGCAATGCTCTAGAAGGTATGAGTTTTAAAACAATTGTAAAACGACACTGCACAGTATTCCTTTTTTTTATAGAATTCCTGTTGTCATAAAATTGGGCCAATGAATGTGTAGTATATGAGCGCATGAGACCTCATAGGACAATTTTTCTTACTTCTGAAAAGAGAAGTGGGGCAATATGCCATAAAACTATTGGAATGTGTATGATTTGGTAGCCACACAGTTATGGTCGGCTGATCTCAGGCTAGAGGAGGGCAGCTGGAATATTTGAGAGACATATCCTGGTGCATGGCCATGGAGTGCCCTTTGGACCATGGCACAGTTTTAATCGTGGCCATTTTTGATCGGGGGCCAGTGTAATGTTTTGAGGGCAGGTAAAATGTGGTTATAATGGTACTGGGTTTAAGCCAATATTGTTTGGACATGTGAAATGCAAAGATGGGAATTTACTGGACTCAGGAAAAAGAGCTTATTTTTCTCTCCACTCAGACTGATCCAGTTGGTCACTATCCATTTCTCAACATCTTTCAAAAATGTGCCACATGGCGAATATATGAAATGTATGTGCAGTTCACATTATCTCAGATTGTACCCTCTTCTTCCAAGAGAGTCAGTGAGTATAGTCCCCTGGTCCTTCTTCTAGGTTAAGGTACATCTTACCACCTTCTGTATAAAAGGATGGGTGAATGGATGAGCATCTAGGATGTGGGTAAACATGTCCATGTAAGAAAGTCAACTAATGTGGCAGCCTTCCCCTCCAGCCCCCAAGAATGAATATGGTGTCTTAAAAGAAAGAGTCTTACATGACTTGCTGAATGTGGCTGCTCAAATTTGTACATGCGTAAAAAGGTGATTACGTGCTACTTTGTAGTCAGTGGTATCATAATCTTTAGGTTCAGTGGGATCAGAGCACATTCCTCACCCTGGTCCTGGGTGATTAAGAGTTCCTCTCTAATGCTTAGCAAAGATGTTTTTGACCACAAACATGGGTAGGATTTTGGCTAGATACACAGAGAGCAGTGTGGTCATCACTGTTCCCAGCACATCAGAGTTGCATGGGAGTTCTGATTAAAAAGCAGTAGTTAAGCAGACTTTCAGCTCCAGAATTAGTTTTTTCATGAGTGGTGTAATGATAGTGTGCCTAAGCTTTAGATGAATGTCACCTAAATACAGCAAGGATTTAATGAGAAGAGAAAAGAGAATATAAAATGACTCTTGCTTTGGTGAAGGGTTCTCCTGAAGGATGAAATTATCATGATGGCATTCGATACTTAAACAAAGCTGAAATCGAAGAAGGAGGTTTGGCATTACCTGACCCAGGGAAAGAGTGAGACAATACAATGTTTTCTGTTATGCAAGTGATTTTCTCACAGAAAACGGCATTGGGTTATTATGTCGGTCTACACAGGGTACAGAAATGGGGAAAACAACTTTGGAAGAGACAAGCTCATTACACATTTTTAATAATTCTTTGATAAATTCTCATTATAATTTGTATGTGGGCTCTTTCAGTCCTTTTGCAGAAGGCTGTATATCATCTTCAGAGTTTCTAGTGGATGTATGGTAGGCAGGTGACTGATAATTCATTCACTCTCTGCAGGGTCCTGACCTCACACTTCATAATGTGCAGCTCAGTGGTTTACCAATGATTTATATTTCTGTTGTTAGCAACTGGGATGAGATCCTTGAGGAGAGGCAATTTATCAAGCACAAAGGTGACATTACTTGATGTATGAAGATTTCTGTAGGGGATGCCAAATGTGGTACTCTATAACTTTATGGCCTTTTGTGAGCACATCTGACTTGATGGTATTCCATTTTCTGTAGGGGAAGTAGTTACTTCATCATGTACCCTCTCAGGTTTAGTGCAGAGATCCCCTTTTATGTGGAAGTTGACTAGGATATGATCTGACCAAAAGAGGGCCAGATAATTAGTGATTTGATGTTATAGGGCCAATGTGACCAGGAGGTTGAGGCTGTGGCATTTGGAGTGGATTAACTTCTCAATCAACTGATTCCTCTCTAAGCAACCCAGGTCCCAGATAATTCATTTAGCATATATGTTGGTGAGGTTGTCTGCCCAGATGTTTTGGTAGTTTTGTATTTCTATGCAACTGATTGAAGTATGGAGCATGATGGCTAATACTCCTTTTCTATATTTTGTATCCTTTTTCCCTGATTTTAGATAGGACACAAATTTTCCAGTGGCGGCTGGTGAACTTTGAAAGTGGAAGAGCGTAAATAACTATCCTGGCCTGACTTCCTTCGGTTTCTCCCCGCTAATTGTTTAAAAAAAAAAATATATGATGTGAAAAAGAGTTCTATGTATTACAAGCTGTGTTTATGCAAGGTAAAATCGCCTATCAAAGGATATACAATTCATAATAAGCCATACACACCAGAGACAAACAAAATTGTGTAGGCTCAGGAAGCAATGCTATTACTCAAATGATCACAGGCCTGGAGAGATTACATCTGGTCAGAGATCAGACAGCAGTTGTGGTAATATCATTAGACCTTTATCAATATATATGATAAATTGCCTCTACGGATATTATAAAATAACCATGGCAGTGCCCTCTGATACAAGATTAAAATCAGATCCCCTCATACGTGAAGGAATCCGTTTTTTTTTGTTCTAGTGGATACACTGTGAGAACATCCCCCTTAGCCAGGTTCCACAGTGAACAAGTAAACCACCTCTCATGGCTCAGATTTTGCTTAGATGAATCTGCTCAAGAGCTTAGCAGGTCAATGCAGGAGACTGGAGTGCTTCCTGCAGGTCACGTTTGAGTCCCAGCTGGATGTCTCAGCCTTTCAACCTCGAGGAAGATAACATGAGCACTGAGTTGTATAATCATAACATTAGCTGATGAGGGGCGGAGGGAGCGCTGTTTCAGCAGCAGAAAGGGTAGAGAGTGAGAAACTCTGCAGCTGCTCCTAGGCCTGCTTTTGCAAAAAGTAGCACATGGGACTTACCGTTAATCTATACCCATGAAAATTGCAAGTCGCCTCTCTCTCCACACATTCTACTATTGAGGAGAAGGCCTACACAAGCAATAGAGACAAATCAGCCAACCAACTGGGTACTGGGGAGTCCAAGGATGGCCAATGCCAACACATCTGGTGCCAACCGACACTTAATAGTGAGGCCAAGAAGCATGAAAGAGCGCACTGTGGCACAGTTTGATTTACATTATCATACTGATCAGGTAACTGTAGTGGGTTGAGCCCCTCCTTCAAATGTGTTTGTGACCTGTACATCATGTTTTTATTCTGGCAAGGAATGCTCACCATTGTGCTAATCCTTACAATGGATGCCTTTGCAGTGGGGAAAATATTTCCCAACAAGGGACAAACTGTTTTGTGGATGTTGCCTAATTCATCACAGGTGCAGGCCTTGAAGATTCCATGAAAAGGACATACAGGAACCTGTTACAAATTAGACCTGCTGGTCAAATGTTTAAAGCACTATATAATTTTAACAATGCAATGGACTTCGTTGTGTGACGTATACAAAAATGTATTTTATTTTTTAGAAAATCCCATTGTCTGTCATCACTGCCGAATAGTCATTAGCAGTTCTTGGTAACTGTGCAGACCCTCAGCAAGCACCCCGTTGTTTATCTCCCATTGTTTTTCTATGTGGGCTGAATACTCCAGAGCAACCCATACTCATAAAGGAAATATTTACTTGCTTTTCTTGAAGTGTCCGACCATAGCTATAAATAATAAAAGTATACCAATCACTTCATTGGCAAGCAGGTAGCAGGTCTGTCAAAAGCTCCTCACCATAACACTACGCAGAGGAAACTTCATCATTAGTAAAAAGCAGATAATGTTTTCCTTTAACATACATTATTGAAAATGTTAAAAGGAAAAGCATTTTGCGCTCTCCTCTACCAACAAGCTCACATCACCTAACAGTTCAAAAGGCCTGGTCCAGTGGCGGCCCCCGCAAAATTTCAGTGGGGGGGGGGGAACGGGACAAGGAAAATAATTAAAATAAAATTTAAAAACCATACCTGTTCCGCCGCTGCCGGCAGCCTCAGTGCTCCTCTTTTTCCTGATGGTGTCCCAGCAGTCCCTGAGACACCAGCACCGACTCCCCACACAATCCTGGCGCTTCTCTCAATAGCATGAGAGCAGCCCCAGAATTGGTCTGAACGGCTTGCTTTGTCGCTCAGATAGTGCCTGGGAGCCTGTGCAACACAGCTGGGTTGGAGAAACCTAAGTGTGCATGAAGGTCTGACCGGCCAAAGAAGGCCTTCCAAATCATCTTGCGCACTTAGGTTATGCACTACTCCTGCCCTGCTGGCTGAGCCTGTGACGACAGCCAAGCCACGCCCGACTTGGCTGGCCTTAGAGGGAAACGGGAAAAATAAAATGATAATAAAACCAATTTATTATCGTTTTATTTTTCCTGTTTCCCTCAGCTGGCTCACAGCCGGGGGGGGGGAGGGGGCAACGCTCCTTCGCATTAGCGGATGAGCCGCCGCTGGCCTGGACACGACTGCTATTAGTCACACTTGTATGCTTGCATCTCACTGTGATGCACACATGTTTAAACAAACATTCACTCGACACATTCCCCACCCAGGCTACTTACCTCTCCAGATGTGCAGGTAGAGATTTTTAACTCACAGTTTATGGCTCAAGGTTGCCCCAAGGAGTTTCCAGCTGCAGGCCTAGCGATGGCCAAGATTGCCATACGGCGCTATGCCTCACCTAGCTAGCAGTGCCAATAGGAACGACTGTGATGGGGAGTGGGGAGGGGATTCTACGATGAGACAGCAGGATGATGAAGGGGGTTCTTAGGAGAGCTGAGAAGGTTTCTGAGGGGAAATATTAGGGACTAGAGGGGAGATTATAGGGAAATAGGGAGCGATAACAAAACCCAAAGGATGACGCCAGGCAGAAACTCAGGCCTCTAAGGCAGCTTGACAGATGGGGCAAGGCGCACTTGTACTCACCGCTTTCGGCTCACGGTTTTAATGGTGTTTCTCCCAGAGGTGATTCTTGGCTGCAGCTGGTGAAGGAAGGAGGGAAATACAAGCCCAGCACAGGCAGAAGGAAGCAGTATTTGACCTCATCGAATAATCCGAGCTCTGGTTGTAGGTGAGTCGATGGGCCCTCTGAGAGAGAAGTCTGAGGGCTGGCTGCAGAGGATAGATATCCGAAGGAAGAACTGGAGGCAAAAGCCGTCAGCAACGGTGAGGGCGGGGACATGTGAAAATCCTGCCTCCTATTCTCATGGGATAACAGTATCAAGGGTCAGTCAGTCAGAGGATGAGGTGGGATCTTAGAAGGATGTTCTCAACTATGTAACAGATCCGGGTGAGCTGAGTACTCGACCGAAGCCCTGGAAAAACTACTGCTTTTGGCACTGCCTGATTGCCCTCACCTCTGCCTCACAGACACATACTGCACATGAAGGATTTAGGCGATATTGAAGTCGTCCACCTCACATCCGTAGCGTTTGTACACGGCTGTGCTTCACTGCTACTTCCAGACTGGACAGTAGTGCCTCAGACCAGTCTTTCAATCTCCTTCTCCTTCCTCCAAGACTGGAACTGTCCCTGGTTCAAAACATAACCCAGAATATTTGCAAAGGATAGATTCCTAGATCTGCAGGAAAATCTCTTGTAGCATGTCAGCCGGTGCCATGCCTACCATCAGAATGTCAGTTTTAGAAAGGTTCATTTTAAACCCTTTTTAATCTTTTTGTCAGCCATCAATGGATCGATAGATTCCAAACACAGACTATTCTAATTTTAGTCCATTCTAAGATCATTAAAGATAAAGGCACAATACAGTGCACTTGATAGAGCCCTAATTAGAATATCAGTCCTTTCTTCAAATGGTTGAAGCTGTTTTATCACTGCCCATTCTAGCAACTGGGCTCAATAGGGTAGCCTGGACAATAGTTTTAACTGAGAGGGATGCACACCTTTGTTTTTATGAGTGCTACAACTGAGTCTTTCATTTTATTGAGAGCACTCCTCGTTTAAAGGACTTTTTCTCAATGTCCTTCGGAATTCTTCAAAATGCTGAGTTGCAACCAGAATGTTAAAGGGACCATCCAGTATATAGAAAAAACAGTACTATTTGCCCAGTAAATCACCAACAACAGGCCTTCTATAATTCTCTCCTGTTCGTTTGATGTCAGCAGGGGTTGTGAGGTCCACCGTGACATCATCCAACAGTTGGCCCTTTCAAACATTTTGGTAGACATATATAATTTAAAAAGGCAGGAGGCTTGCTATGAGTTAGCACCTCAAATGTTCCAGGTGTTAAAAATCTAAATACATTTTGGCCTCTACTTCCATGGTAGGTTTAGTCCTAGCCTGGACATCTCTTGGCTCTGGGCTATTAAGATATAGTTCTCCCTGTATCCTTTGGAGTTTAGAGTCAAGATAGGAATCTTCTGTGCCACATAATTCTTGTGAGTAGTTAAGTTTGCTCCTGCTACATATGGGGTAACTGTGTCAATCTTCCAGAATTCTTTCTGGAAATTCCTAGCGTCTGCAATACTTTAGAAGAACTGAACTTTCTTGGCTACACAAACTGCATATTTATCACTTAATCAACTCAATATAAGCTACTTCTGCTTTGACCAATCCCCTTCTGAGACCCTTTTCTCACTGTAATACCAGTAAATTGGGTATGGACCACTCTGTACCCTTGTGGTTAATTTTGGTTCTAAATTTCATATTTGAAATCTCACTGTAATCAGACTATCTAATGCCGCCTGGTGCCAGTGTTGAAAAAATACATTGTTATATTCAGGATTCTTGTAGCAAATCCATCAGTATCTTTTGTTTTAGCAGATTCCACTGTGTTTTAACAGATCCTCATACTTGTACCTTGTTAAGCAGGAAAAAACTTTACACATGTGTGTCTCAAATAATGGTTGAATCATCCCATTTGGGTTGATCTTTCCACTAGTATGTCCTGATCCATCCACACAATATGACATGCAATGTTGGGTCTCTTAGCAGGGCTCATTGCCCCCTGATTAAAGGATAATCCTTTCAAATTAGAGAGCACTACGTTTTTTTTCTGACTGTTCTGCTTAAATGTTTAAATCCTCAAAATAAGCAGAGTCATGTTTGTTGTGAAGACTGCAGCCATATTAGTGAAACACTCAGTGGCTGCTTTGGTGAAGTCTTAGCACTAAAGTAAGTCTTTGGTGTCATTTTCCTTCCTCTGCTATGATTCTCTGAGAAAGTTTATATCTTCAGTCAGAGAACTAATTTCAAATTCATTTTTCTATGTCAATCTAGAGTACTGCTAGCTTACCTTTACCTTTCATACTTAAAGCGAAACAGGTTGGTGATACGTAAAGTTTCCCAGTGGCCACACCATTTACACTTTTCCTGGACCTCAATTAATGACTCTGTTTTTATATTGTATCCATGGTCTATGGGGGTATGGGACCCATGTCCCCACCAATATCAAAAAAGATGTGTAGTAGAGTAATGCACTTCATTACAATTTCTCATCTGTGAGGGTAATCCAGGATTGTACTGTGCCGTGATCAGACCCAGATGGGCTTGCCCTAGATACACTACTGTTTCGTACACATATGGGTCCTAAGTTTAAAGGATTCATGAGGTGCATTACAAAGCTTCTGAGCAGCCAACCCAATCTTCTGCCTTTACTGTATGGGTCTTCTTGAAGGATTAAAATGGAACCACAATTCTGCAGAGTTTGTGTTCACTAGGGTCTTCAAGCCCCTGAAAACCTAGCCATACCTTCCACCATTTGTGCCTACTAATTAAAAGTTTCCTATAATACATTTTAAAACACTTCTGAGAAGTGGACCACGTGAACAAATTAATAAATCAAAGGGACTCACTCTCTTTAAATCAGTATCCTTCTTTCCTTTTCATACACTTTCAATGATGATAGCCTTGTGGAGAATATTGGAAAGACCATGTTGCTTTGTTGTTTTTAAATTTGCAGTTACAATGTGATGAAAGTAAGCTACCATTTAAAGGGACTTGTATTCTGACTTAGAGAAAAACATAAATATTTCAAATAAAGTGACATTTAAAAACAGAACTTTGTATCATATAGAGCAAATGAATCACCTTTACTGCCATTCCATAAACATCAGTTCCAATTGTTCCTCCGGACGGGCAGGAGTTAGGAACAGTGGTGGTACAAGTTTCACAAATGTAGACTTTTGATAGGGGTACCTTTAGCACCCGGCTGGCAATCTGTTGTGGGGATGAATAGTGAAAGAATATTTCAAAAATGCTGTGGAAACAGAGCACAATCTTTTTCAGAGGCCAAATTGACAAATATTTTTTACAGAGCTGCATGGCATGCCTTAAATTTACACCAACCATCTTTTATGGTATTCATAATGTTCAGCACTGGAGCACATTTGGAAATGCCTGAGTCTCTTTCATATGCTCTGGGGTAAACAGAATTCACAAAGATTTGTATCTCAGACTAACATCCCCAGTGCGTGTCTTTTTAAAATGGTATAAAAGTCTGGTGTACTGTTGTTCTGTAGTGTTGGTATAGTTCATAATAATATTAATAAAGAGTGCTTCAGCTTCTCACAGCATTTCAATAAGAAGAATTAGTATTACCTAAATCAAAGGAAACGTTTTTATCAACTTCAGAAGCATAAAATGTGCTGTGCACTCATAAGGGTTTCACCCAACCTGTCACACTGAGTTATCCTACAGGCATAGATTCACATGCTTTGAATAATTCCTGTTATCAGGCTTGCAACCTGTTTTTGTGAAAATATTTTTATTAAGTTTGCAACAAGTAAAAACATAGACAGCGTGTATTGCCGCCAACAGTGTCACAGTAGAAGTACACCACATCAGCAGTATTTGTTCGGTTGCTGCATCTCGAGCCCTCTCATCCCCGCCCACCCTTCAAGCTCACACTCGTTCCTCGTTCTGTCACTGGTCATGGATTTATGCTCGTACCCCTGTATCGTTGCCAGGGGCTCCATACGCTCTCCCATTTTCTCTGGCATCTCCTGCCTCCATACACCTTCTTTCTCAACCAACATACACAAATCCATGTCCACCGTCCTGGTCTGAATATCTGGTGCATCACCTGCCCCCCAGCTCCTGGTTATGTTTCTCTTAGCCAATGAAAGCCACACCATAATTAGTAGCTTGGTATACTTTGGAGGATTGTCATCGCCCAACACATTGAGTATCATGGTTTTAACTGTATTGTCTAGTTATTCCCAGTTGCCATGTACAAGCCTTTCCGCACTGCCTCCCAATAATGCTGAATTATCACAGAAGACCACACACTGTACAGGAAGTCTTCCACTTCATTGCACCCCCTACTTCATGTGCTGTAGCCTGCTCTTCCCATTTTGTGCAGGACTTCCCTGGTGTAATACGATCTATGTAATATTCGCAGTTGCACCAGACTGAACCTGGCACATATCACAATCTCTTTTGGGGCCTGGAGCGCCTCCTCCCACTCTCCATCCTTGAGTGGGCCCACTTCTCCCTCCCAGTCCATCTTGAGTTATGTCATCACCTCTGTAGAATTGTTAATTTTTTTCCTATATATCAGGGATATTGTTTTTTTAATTAGTGGTTCCGCCAGTACTCTGCCCTCTAGGGGCGATGTTTTTTTACTGTTGTATCCTTATGGACGTGGCCCGCTATTGTGTGCCTCATCTGTAAATATCGGAATACTTCTGCATCTGTCAATTGGTATTCCTGCCTGTGCGTCTCCAGGAACATCAGGCCATTCTTGTCCCAAATGTCTCCTACTGTAGCAATTCCTATTGTGTCCCAAGGGGAGAATCCTTCCAGCCAGCCACACCTCCCTCAGAACATCACTGTTCCAGAGAGGATTTGTTTTCGTCAGTTACTGCCCACACCCTAGGTACCTCGTGGCCTGTTTCCAGACCCAGGCTACTGTGAGGGTATGTTTTGGGAGCTGGATCCGCGGTCGGTTTCTGTAGCTAACTGCTGGGTACCCCCTACTTCACATCGCATGTCTGTCTATCCACAATGTTGGCTGTGCTAATGGTGCGAAGACCCGGTGTTAGACTTGGCATCTTTTGGCGTGTTTCCCCTGACTTTTTGCTTTCTGACCTCCTGGTTTTGACTCTGTTTTTGCTGGTGTAATGATTCTGCGCACTTTCCTCACTGCTGTCCAGTGGGAAAGTGCAAGTGCTCCTGTATAAAATGTGTTATGGATTGGTGTTTCCATGATTGGCCTATTTGATTTATGTGTCAGTCCCTTGTAAAGTGCACTGAGAGTGCCAGGGCCTATAGAACAAAAGCTGTTGGTGGGCTGCAGCACTGGATTGTGCCACCCACGCAAACAGCCCCTAAAGTGTAACTTTGGCCTGCCATTGCAGAGCCTGTGTGCAGCCTGGGGCTGCCATGTCGACTTGGCAAGTGCACACACTTGCAAGTCCCTAAACCTTCCCTTTTCTACATGTTAGTCACCCCTAAGGTAGGCCCAAGGTACCCCTGTGGGCAGGGTGCATTGTATGTGAAAGGTAGGACATGCCCTGGTGTGTGTGGCATGTCCTGATAGTGAATTACAGCCTATTTCGTTTTTCACTATTGCAAGGCTACCTGTTCCCCATAGGCCAGAATGGGCAGTTTTGATTATTACAGCTTATAATCCTAACTGATCCAGGGAACATGGTAGAAATTCGAGTTTAGTATGCCTGGACTCAGAATGATAAAATGCATCTTTTAGTAAAGTTAGTTTTAACATTCTGTGTTTGAAAATACCACTTTTAGAAAGTGGGTATTTTCTTGTCTAACCATCCAAGCCTGCCTCTGCTAGGTTGTGTATTCCTTGTCTGGAGTGTGAGTGACATGGGGCTGGGGGATGCCAGGAGACAGGGTGAGTCAGCACAGGGCTGAATAGCAAGATCTACATGTAGATGGGTGGGAGGAGATGCACCTGGGACCTGAATAGGGCTGGGCCTTCCCTCCACAATGCTGGCTCCACCTCCTGTGGTGCGTCTGATGTCCCTGGCCTGCACTGTGAAAGGAAAGAAGGAGACTTGTCAACAAAGTGCTCCAGGACTGACCAGAACTGGTTTGGACTAGGCAAAGGCATCTCTGCCTTCAGAGAACATAGAGAAATTGAGGATAAAAAGGGGGACCCAAACCCCAGAAAATTAGATCTCGCTGGAATCAAGGAACCTGCCAAGACGAAGAGCTGGAAGAGCTGCCAGGAGGAGTACTGCCCCTTTGCTGTGTTGTTGCTTTGTTGGGTTGGCTTGCAGCTGCTGCTTCTGCCTTGCGCAGTGAAAGGACTGGACTGAACTTTCTACTACTTGTGCTGAGAATCTCCAAGGGCCTGAAACCGAGCTGGCCTCCTGTTAAGAAGTCTCAGGGACTGCAAAGACTTCACAACCCTCTGGGTACCGCTTCTGGAACCGCTGTTTCAGTTGCCACAGAGGAAGGGAACCACAACCGACTCCGTCAACCGACTCCATCGCTGGCCCGGTGTCCTGTTTGCACCGCAGACCGCACAGTCCGCATCTCGCACCGCAACCCTGGTCTCACCGACGACGACGTCCGACGCCATCGCCACCGAGCCGCTGCTTGCACCGTGACCTGTGGGCACCGCAGTTCGCATCGCATCGCTTCACTGTGCCAGCCGGACCAGACCGACGCTGTCGCTGCAACTGGCTCAACAATCGTGACCGCATCGCAGTTGGGGCACCGCTCGCACGCTTCGCGACGCACCGCTCCGACTCGCTCCGCTGTCCGACGCCAGCTCCCGCACTCCGGCTTGGTCGCCTGCATCGCAACCTGCCAGCACCGCATCGAGCACCGTCTCACCCTGTCCCGCATGCCTTGGACTCACTGACTCCGTCTGCACGATTGTCACCGAGCCGCT
This sequence comes from Calotriton arnoldi, assembly GCA_963921515.1. Taxonomy (NCBI): domain Eukaryota; kingdom Metazoa; phylum Chordata; class Amphibia; order Caudata; family Salamandridae; genus Calotriton; species Calotriton arnoldi. The sequence goes on along the minus strand of CAWUFW010009729.1, from coordinate 394,934 downwards.
GCCTGCACCGCATCGAGAGGACACCGCGCCCTGCACCGCTTCCATCTTGCACCGCAACCACGACGTACGCCGACTGGCTCGCACACTCCGTGCCGCCACAACGAGAAAAGGTACTGTGACAGAGTCTGTTCACGACTCTGCTGGCCCGTATCGACGCAGTCAGCTGGAACTGTTAGACTCTGTGGTTTTCAGCATCGCGGTAGACTCGGACGGAGCTACCGACTCGTACGAACTTTGTTTTTGAACTATTCCTGCAAAGAAGAAGTTATCTTGTAACATAATCACTTTTAAAGTACAGTTACTGTGGATTTTTATCGTATTTGGTCTTGTTTTAAAGTATATAAAAATATTGGATATTTTTCTAAACTGGTGTGGTGTCAGTTTGTAGTGCTTACACTGTATTACTGTTGGTTATGTGCAAATGCTTTACACACTGCCTCAAGAATAAGCCTGACTGCTCGTGCCAAGCTACCAAAGGTGTGAGCAGGGGTTATTTTAGGAGTGTAACTCCCTTACCCTGACTAGGAAGAAGGGTCCCTACTTGGACAAAGGTGCAAGCCCTTGCCAACTAGAGATCCCATTTCTAACATTGGTTGTCAGCGGTGAGGATAGGACTTGTGTTTGCACTTGACTTACAGTGATACAGGTTCTTTTTCTTTTTGGCCTATTTTTGATCTTGCCAGTTTGAACTTGCTACTTCAACATGCCTGAATCAATAGTATCATCAATTGCATCAGTAGAAATTGCCTTTGAGGAGGATCGATTGGAAGCCTACAATGTCAAGGAGTTAAAATCGATTTGCAAGAACCTGAAAGTCCAGGTCAGAGGCCTCACCAGGAAGGATGAGCTACAAAAGGCGCTGAGGGCCTGGGTAGCAGCCAGAGGTGCCAGTAGGCAATCTGGTGATCTCAATGGAGAGGTGGAGGAGCCTATTCCTACAGTGGATGTGCTTTTGGGAGGAGGGGAACCCTCCAGGCCAGGCAGCAGTAGTTTGTCCCCAGAGGAGCTGGAGGACAGGCGGGAAGTAAGGAGGTTTGAATTGGAGAAACTCAGAATAGAAAGTGAGAGGGAAGAGAAAAGAATAGCCATGGAGGAAAGGAAAATGATACTAGATCATGAGAGAATGATCAAGGAGCTGGAGCTAAAGAGTAGATCCGGTTCAGATGGTGGCAGCAATTCTTCAGCACACACAGACAGGATTGTACACATCCCCAAGAATGTAGGTAAAGAGTACAAAAAGGGTGATGACATACAAAGGTGGTTTCAAGGGTACGAGTCGTCTATTCATTTGAATGGGGTCCCTGAAAGGAACTGGGGAGCGGGGTTGTGGCCTCTCTTTCCAGAGGAAGCTAGGGATACTCTGATAGCTTTGGGTAAGGGGCCGGACCTCATCTATGCTGACATGAAAGACGCTCTCCTCACTAGGTATGGGCTCACTCCTGAGAAGTACAGGGATCAGTTCAGGTCCAGTAAAAGTCTGAGGCCAACACTTGGTTGGAATGTGTGGATATGTTCTGTAGGTCGCTGGATGGTTGGGTGAAGGGCAGTAATGTAACAGATTTTCAGGGGCTCTACAATTTGATTGCATGGGAGCACTTGTCTAGTCTATGTTTTGCAGATCTGCGCCAGCACCTATTTGATAGTAAGCTAACTGACCCCAGGAAGCTTGCTATGGAGGCGGACCGCTGGGTGAGTACCAGGGTCCACAAGAAAGCGTTTGGGGGAGACTCAGCCAAAGGTGGGCAGGGTCCCCAGCAGAAAGGTGGGGGGGACAAGGGTAAAGCACAGGAGTTCTCTAAAGTGCCCCAAACTAATACCCAGGGTAAAGGTTCCCAGCCCCCCGGTGATAAGAAGAAAGGGGTCTCTACAGGGAAGCCTGTTGAGACCGGCCCCCGCAAGTGTTATGCCTGTGACCAGGTAGGTCACTTTAAGGGGGACCCCAAGTGCCCAAAGGGGACACAGCCACCCACCGGTGGACAGTCCAAAGTGTTGGCTAGTGTAGCGCTTGGGGAGGAGGGGTGCCCACAGGAGGGTGGGGATCCCGCAAAAATGACCCTTGTCTCACTAGGGGACAGTGAGATGGTCCCAGGAAACCATGTGCCCCCTAACACAAAGAAATATAGCACCTGGGTGACCATCAATGGGAACAGGGTAGAGGCTCTCAGAGATACTGGAGCCAGTGTGACCTCAGTCCGGTGTCACCTGGTCTCTGAGAAGCAGGTAGTCCCAGGGGCATTCCACCAAGTAGTTGCTGTAGACAACTCTGAGCGCCAGTGTATGGTGGCGCAGGTTCCCTTTGAATGGGGGGGGGTCTCAGGTCCCTTGAGGGTGGTTGTGAGCCCCACCATGCCTGTAGATTGTCTGCTAGGTAACGACCTGGAGCAGTCCTTATGGAGGGATGTCGAGCTCAGGTCTCACTTGGAGATGCTTGGGTTGCCAGAGTGGGCATGCGTGTCTACTTGGTCAATGGCAGCCAGAAAGGGTGATCAAGAGGACTTGGAGCCTGGAACAGTGGCCCAAGTCCCTGCCAAGAGGAAGGGCAGGGGGTGCGGGAAACCGGCCCCCGAAGTTCCCACGGACCGGGAGGAGGCGGACCTCGAGGGGGACGCCCCGGTGCCTACAGGGGAGCAGGTAGCCGAACTGGGAGACATCTCTGAGCTGACCCATTTGCAGCAAGAAGGGGGTCCCACCACTCGGAGCAGAACGAGTGCCCTACTCTGGAGGGTCTGCGGCGGCAGGCTGCAGACCAGGCAGCTGGTAATCAGTCCGGGTCACATCTGATCTACTGGGAGAATGGTCTCCTATACAGTGAGCCTAAGGTTGCTGAGCCTGGGTCAGCCCGTGTGCTGGTGGTACCCCAGCGCTTCAGGACCTTCCTACTGGGTCTGGCTCATGACGTGCCTTTGGCAGGACATTTGGGGCAGGACAAGACCTTTGACAGGCTTGTCACCCACTTCTTTTGGCCCCAAATGCGAAGGCAGTCAGATGCACACTGTAGGTCTTGCCAAACTTGCCAGGCAAGTGGTAAGAGTGGGAGGAAGGTCAAAGCTCCTCTCCAACCTTTTCCTGTTGTTGGAACACCCTTTGAAAGGGTAGGGATGGATATTGTGGGGCCACTGGATCCCAAGACAGCCATGGGCAACAGGTACATCCTGGTCTTGGTGGACCCCTCTCAGGACAACGACGGCGCCAGTGGTGGGCCGGGCGTTAATGGGGATCTTTTCCCATGTGGGATTCCCCAGAGAGGTGGTTTCTGATAGGGGGACCAATTTCATATCCAAGTATATGACATCCCTGTGGAAGGAGTGTGGTGTAACCTACAAGTTCACCACTCCTTACCACCCACAAGGAAACGGTCTGGTGGAGAGATTCAACCAGACCTTGAAAGGCATGATCAAGGGTCTAACAGAACCCATGAGGCGTAAGTGGGACGTCCTCTTGCCATGCCTACTCTTTGCATACAGGGAGGTGCCTCAGAAGTCTCTTGGGTACAGCCCCTTTGAGCTCCTGTATGGCCACCCTGTCAGAGGACCTCTGAGTTTGGTAAAGGAAGGCTGGGAGGCAGCTCCCAGGAAAACTCCCCAGGATGTGTTTAGCTACATGCTGACCTTTAGAAACCAAACTGCCCGCTTCAGGAAACTCGCTCAGGCGAACCTAGAAGCAAGCCAGGAAGAAATGAAAAGGTGGTATGACCAGAATGCCACTCTGGTCGAATTTCAACCTGGGCAAAAAGTGTGGGTCATGGCCCCAGTGGAACCTTGTGCCTTGCAGGACAAGTGGACTGGGCCATATGAGGTGGTGGAGCGCAAAAGTGACGTCACCTACCGGGTGGATTTGCAGGCTCCAAGGAACCCTTTGAGGGTCCTTCACGTGAACCGCCTCAAGCCCCACTTCGAGAGGTCTGAAGTGAGTATGCTCTTGGCGACAGATGATGGGGTGGAAGAGGAGAGTGAGCCTCTCCCTGACCTCCTGTCTACCAAGGAGCATGATGGGTCAGTAGAGGGTGTGATCCTCTCCCCTACTCTGACTCAGGAGCAGCAGGGGGACTGTCACCAGTTGTTGGGACAGTTCGCCCCACTGTTCTCTCTGACCCCCAGTGTTACTCACTGGTGTACCCATGACATGGACACTGGTGACAGCCCTCCTGTGAAGCACAAGATTTACAGGTTGACTGACCGGGTCAGGGCCAGCATCAAGGAGGAGGTCTCTAAGATGTTGGCGTTAGGGGTGAGTGAGCCCTCCAACAGTCCTTGGGCCAGCCCAGTGGTCTTGGTCCCAAAGGCTGCTGCGCCCGGTGCCACTCCAGAACTCCGGTTTTGTGTGGACTACCGTGGGCTCAATGCCATCACCAGGACTGACGCGCACCCCATCCCCAGAGCTGATGAGCTCATTGATCGGTTGGGAGCTGCCCGGTTCCTCAGCACGTTTGATTTAACGTCTGGGTACTGGCAGATTGCCTTAACCGATGGGGCCAAGGAGAGATCAGCATTCTCAACCCCAGAAGGTCACTACCAATTCCGGGTGATGCCCTTTGGGTTGAAGAATGCCCCTGCCACCTTTCAGAGGTTGGTCAATCAGGTGTTGGCTGGGCTGGAGGATTTCAGTGCCGCCTACCTGGATGACATTGCTGTGTTCAGTTCCAGCTGGGAAGAACATTTACAGCACCGTGAGAAAGTGTTGAGGGCTCTGCAAGGTGCAGGCCTCACGATCAAGGCCAGTAAGTGCCAGATTGGGCAGGGTTCTGTGGTGTACTTGGGACACCAGGTAGGAAGCGGCCAGGTGGTGCCCCTACAACCCAAGATTGACACCATTCTGGCTTGGGAGCCCCCCAAGACCCAGACAGAGGTGAGAGCCTTCTTAGGTCTCACCGGCTACTATAGGAGATTTGTTAAGGGCTATGGCACCATCGTTGCCCCCTTAACAGAGCTGACTTCTAAGAAGCAGCCCAGGAAAGTGATCTGGACTGAGTCCTGCCAGAAAGCTTTTGATGCCCTGAAGGCAGCCATGTGCAAGGCGCCCATGCTCAAGGCACCTGACTTCTCCAAGGAATTCGTCGTGCAGACTGACGCTTCAGAGCATGGTGTGGGAGCGGTGCTCTCACAACTGAACAAAGAGGGCCTGGATCAGCCTGTAGTCTTCCTTAGCAGGAGACTACTCCCCAGGGAACAGAGGTGGAGTGCCATAGAAAGGGAAGCTTTTGCTGTGGTCTGGGCCCTGAAGAAGCTGAGACCATACCTGTTTGGGACTCACTTCCAGGTTCAGACAGACCACAGGCCCCTCAGATGGTTGATGCAAATGAGGGGTGAGAATCCAAAACTGCTGAGGGGTCCATCTCCCTACAGGGAATGGACTTTACGGTGGAACACCGTCCTGGTACAGAACACGCCAACGCAGATGGTCTGTCCAGGTTCTTCCGCCTTAGTGAAGAGAACTCCAATGGGGTTGGGTAGTTCTCCCTACTTTCAGCTGGAGGGGACATGTGTTAGACTTGGCATCTTTTGGCGTGTTTCCCCAGACTTTTTGCTTTCTGACCTCCTGGTTTTGACTCTGTTTTTGCTGGTGTAATGATTCTGCGCACTTTCCTCACTGCTGTCCAGTGGGAAAGTGCAAGTGCTCCTGTATAAAATGTGTTATGAATTGGTGTTTCCATGATTGGCCTATTTGATTTATGTGTCAGTCCCTTGTAAAGTGCACTGAGAGTGCCAGGGCCTATACATCAAAAGCTGTTGGTGAGCTGCAGCACTGGATTGTGCCAGCCACGCAAACAGCCCGTAAAGTGTAACTCTGGCCTGCCATTGCAGAGCCTGTGTGCAGCCTGGGGCTGCCATGTCGACTTGGCAAGTTCACACACTTGCAAGTCCCTAAACCTTCCCTTTTCTACATGTTAGTCACCCCTAAGGTAGGCCCAAGGTACCCCTGTGGGCAGGGTGCATTGTATGTGAAAGGTAGGACATGCCCTGGTGTGTGTGGCATGTCCTGATAGTGAATTACAGCCTATTTCGTTTTTCACTATTGCAAGGCTACCTGTTCCCCATAGGCCAGAATGGGCAGTTTTGATTATTACAGCTTATAATCCTAACTGACCCAGGGAACATGGTAGAAATTCGAGTTTAGTATGCCTGGACTCAGAATGATAAAATGCATCTTTTAGTAAAGTTGGTTTTAACATTCTGTGTTTGAAAATACCACTTTTAGAAAGTGGGTATTTTCTTGTCTAGCCATCCAAGCCTGCCTCTGCTAGGTTGTGTATTCCTTGTCTGGAGTGTGAGTGACAGGGGCTGGGGGATGCCAGGAGACAGGGTGAGTCAGCACAGGGCTGAATAGCAAGATCTACATGTAGATGGGTGGGAGGAGATGCACCTGGGACCTGAATAGGGCTAGGGCTTCCCTCCACAATGCTGGCTCCACCTCCTGTGGTGCGTCTGATGTCCCTGGCCTGCACTGTGAAAGGAAAGAAGGAGACTTGTCAACAAAGTGCTCCAGGACTGACCAGAACTGGTTTGGACTAGGCAAAGGCCTCTCTGCCTTCAGAGAACAAAGAGAAATTGAGGATAAAAAGGGGGACCCAAACCCCAGAAAATTAGATCTCGCTGGAATCAAGGAACCTGCCAAGACGAAGAGCTGGAAGAGCTGCCAGGAGGAGTACTGCCCCTTTGCTGTGTTGTTGCTTTGTTGGGTTGGCCTGCAGCTGCTGCTTCTGCCTTGGGCAGTGAAAGGACTGGACTTAACTTTCTACTACTTGTGCTGAGAATCTCCAAGGGCCTGAAACCGAGCTGCCCTCCTGTTAAGAAGTCTCAGGGACTGCAAAGACTTCACAACCCTCTGGGTACCGCTTCTGGAACCGCTGTTTCAGTTGCCACAGAGGAAGGGAACCGCAACCGACTCCTTCAACCGACTCCATCGCTGGCCCGGTGTCCTGTTTGCACCGCAGACCGCACCGTCCGCATCTCGCACCGCAACCCTGGTCTCACCGACGACGACGTCCGACGCCATCGGCACCGAGCCGCTGCTTGCACCGTGACCTGTGGGCACCGCAGTTCGCATCGCATCGCTTCACTGTGCCAGCCGGACCAGACCGACGCTGTCGCTGCAACTGGCTCAACAATCGTGACCGCATCGCAGTTGGGGCACCGCTCGCACGCTTCGCGACGCACCGCTCCGACTCGCTCCGCTGTCCGACGCCAGCTCCCGCACTCCGGCTTGGTCGCCTGCATCGCAACCTGCCAGCACCGCATCGAGCACCGTCTCACCCTGTCCCGCACGCCTTGGACTCACCGACTCCGTCTGCACGATTGTCACCGAGCCGCTGCCTGCACCGCATCGAGAGGACACCGCGCCCTGCACCGCTTCCATCTTGCACCGCAACCGCAAAGTACGCCGACCGGCTCGCACACTCCGTGCCCGCCACAACGAGAAAAGGTACTGTGACCGAGTCTGTTCACGACTCTGCTGGCCCGTATCGACGCGGTCGGCTGGAACTGTTAGACTCTGTGGTTTACAGCATCGCAGTAGACTCGGACGGAGCTACCGACTCGTACGAACTTTGTTTTTGAACTATTCCTGCAAAGAACAAGTTATCTTGCAACATAATCACTTTTAAAGTACTGTACTGTGGATTTTTATCGTATTTGGTCTTGTTTTAAAGTATATAAAAATATTGGATATTTTTCTAAACTGGTGTGGTGTCAGTTTGTAGTGCTTACACTGTATTACTGTTGGTTATGTGCAAATGCTTTACACACTGCCTCTAGAATAAGCCTGACTGCTCGTGCCAAGCTAGCAAGGGGGTGAGCAGGGGTTATTTTAGGAGTGTAACTCCCTTACCCTGACTAGGAAGAAGGGTCCCTACTTGGACAAAGGTGCAAGCCCTTGCCAACTAGAGATCCCATTTCCAACACCCGGTCATTCACTGTTACCAGCTGTGCCACCCAATAATATTTTTTAATATGCGGTAATGTAATCCCCCGTCAAACACCCCTCTCATCAGTTTTGATGGCGCTATACGAGGTGCTTTCTCATTCCACAGCAAAAGACGCACTTCACTATCTATGGGCCCGATTCACAGAACTAACTTAAGACAAAATCCTAAACTTACTACCATTTTGGTATTCACAGAAGGCACTTACTCATTTTGGTATTCACAGAAGGCACTTACTCATTTTGGTATTCACAGAAGGCATTTACTCATTGATGAGTAAGTGCCTTCTGTGAATACCAAAATGAGTAAGTGCCTTCTGTGAATACCAAAATGGTAGTAAGTTTAGGATTTTGTCTTAAGTTAGTTCTGTGAATCGGGCCCAATTTGTCGGAAGAAGTCATCTGGTATCCTGTACGGAGTGTTTTGTAGCACATACACCAGTTTCGGTAATGTAATCAGTTTATACATGGGTGTTCTGCCTAAGAGGGATGGTGGTAGAGTTCCCCAATGTTTCACATCATTCCTAAACTCTTGCAGGAGTCTATACAGGTTGTCCTTGAGGAATTGTTCCTCACTTCTTATAACAAATATGCCCACGTATCGAAAGCTCCCTAGCACAGTTTGCAATGGGTGGTCTCTGGGAATCGCCTCTCTGCCACCAGACAGCGGGTGTAGGTGGAATTTATCCCAATTAATTGTGTAACCTGAATATGTTCCATAGGTGTGGAATATTTATAAAGGTCTTGGGATTGTGGTGTCTGGTTGCGCTACATAGAGTAGCACATCGTCCGCATATAGTGAGATCCTTTCGTCCCATGCGGCATCCCATCGTAGCACCCTCAACAGGTCATCTTTCCTGATCCAGGTCGCTAGCGGCTCTAATGCCACGGCAAAAAGCATTGGTGAGAGAGGGCACCCCTGACTCTTTCCCATTTTTTAATTAAAAGGCTTTGGAGTAAACCTTTTTTACTCTGACCTAGGCTATGGGCTGGCTGTATAAAAGCTGTACCCGTTTCCTATATTCTGGGCCTATTCCCATTCTTTCAAGTACCCCATACATGAAGGGCCATTCTAGGGAATCAAATGCCTTTTGGCATCCAGGACCAGTACCACTGTTGGCTCTGGCGTTCAATCAGCAGAGCCCATGCAGCCAAATAGCCTATGTAGGTAAAGTCTGGTTCCTCTGTTAGGCATGACTCTTGACTCATCGGGGTGGACCAGTTCCAACACCACACATCTCAGTCTGTTAGCTAGTAATTTTGCTAATATCTTAGCTTCAGCATTCAGTAGTGAGATTGGTCGATATAAACCAATATATTTGGCGGCTTGCCCTCTTTTAGAAATGTTACTATTGTTGCCAGACGCTGGTCCAGCGGGAGTTGGCCCTTCTGTCCAGCCTCCCAGAACATTTGCAACAGGTGCGGTGCCAATTTACCCGCCATCCCGTTGTACATTTCCAGTGGTAGACCGCTAGGCTCCACCGTTTTGCCTGACTGGAGGTCCTTAATTGCCATTTCTATCTCCGCTGTCGATAATTTGGTATCCAACATTTCTCCTGCGGCCTCAGGAGATCCACGTCCTCCAGAAACTCTATATCAGCCGGTGTTCTGACCTGGGAGGAGGAGAATAGCCTACTGTAAAAGTCAGCAAACATCTCCGCTCAATCATGATTCTCTTTGACTCTCACGCCATCCTCATTTTCCACCTCCGCTACCCAGTACCTTTTACAGTCTCTGTGTCCCAGCCAGGCTAACAATTTCCCCGATTTATTCCCTGTCTCATACAGTCTACTTTGTGTGGCCATAAAGGCCACCTTGGCCTTATTCTCAGCTAGATCACGATATTCCTGTTGCTTGAGTTTCAATTGATGTGGTGTGCCGGCCTCTGTCGATCTGCCTGCCTTCCGTTAAAGTTCCTCTACTTCTAGTTGGTTGAACTATACCCTCTTTATCATTTTCTCCCCATCTACTAGAGAGAGTACCTATACCCTCACCATTGCCTTGTGTGCCTCACATAGTGTGCACTCTGAGGTGACCGACCCCACGTTGTTGCAAAGTATTCCTCCGTCTTCTGCCTCAGAGTTTTTTTAATGTGTCTATTCCTCAGATACCACGGGTCCAGGACCCATCTACCCTCTCCTCCCTCACTCAGGCTTGCAATCCTTAATACATAAATAGATACCAGTTATTGAAACATCAGTAAAACAATATCTAAATAACAGGCCATCCATCTCATTGCTGAACTATTTCAATCTCAGCCACTGAGAGGACTGGCTTCAAGCTCTGTCCCGAAAGCTATCTCAAAATCTAGAAACATGTAGAATATCACTGTAGTTTGGCTTTTCCTCACTATGAAAGAAGGCAGCCCACAAATGAATCTGTGCATGGTATCAAAACACTGAAAATCTACTGTTACAGGTAAGTAACATTTTTTTCCAACATTAGATATTTCACAAATGTATGTGCTTTGAACAGGGTACAGAGCAGAGGTTACCTTGGAAACTGGAAAGGCAAGGCTTCAAAAACAGATTGCCTTCACAACAGCTTGTCCTACCTAACTCTCACATCTATATAAAGGTCCAGGTGCTTTGCAAGCTTGTGTGGCTTTTTCCAAGTAGTGTCTGAAAATACTCTGTAGAAGTGTATCTGCATGATATGCTGAAGAGGCAGTGATGCCTCTGGTTTAATTTGCTGTGCCTCATCTCAGAAGAGATGTGTGTGTCTTATGATAGCACAGGTTAATACAAGAAAAAATCCATCGGGCTATGCCATGTCTTAAATAAACTTTTATTTTTGTTGGAAGGACAAACAACTGGTTTGATTGTGTGAAGTCCTTAGATCTGTCTACATTATATCTCAAAACGTTTTCGATATCCAAGTTATGTACTCTCCTCCCTGCTAGAATATTTCGTTTTGCAAATAAAACAGGGAAAAGATATCAGTGGCTTCCAATTTTTTATTTAGGCTGCAAATCGCCTCCCTCCCCTGTTAAGATCATAGTGTTGGGAGTGACCAAGAACTAAACCAATAGTGAATGAAACAGAACAAAGACAGCAACAGAGATGAACAGGGGAGAAAAGAGAGAGACAAAAAGGAGAAAGTAATAGAGTTGGACAGATGGCATAAATACTTATGGCCTCATTTATAGTATGGAGAACCGTACACTGTTCCACCAGGACAACAAGTACAGACAGACAACTGGGAATTTCCATTTTAAATCGAAAAGGCACTTTGTTTGGGAGACACAGGTAGCTTTGCCCCTTCTTGATAGATCTGCACTAGATTTGGGGGGATGAAGGGCCAGATGTATGTACCTTGCATATTGCGTTTCTAAAATAGCGATTTTTACTGAATCGCTATTTTGGAATTGCAAAATGCTTTGTATGTAGGAATCGCATAATATTTTGCGATTTCTTATTATTACCTAATAGCGATTTGGTAAATAGCGAATCTCTATTAGGTAATATGGCTCCATTCATTCCAATTGGCCTACAGGACCATAGGAATGAATGGTATTGCATTTGCTAATTTGCGATTACCAAATTGGTAATCGCAAATCAGCGAATGAAAAGCCAAGGGTGCCCGGGGGCTAAGGCCCCCCTAAAGCACCCCCAAAATGTAAATAGTGCACATGTAAAGGGCACACATGCCCTACGGGCAAGTGTGCACAACATTGCACTTTGAAAAATGCATTTATTTTGCATTTTTCAACATTCGCACATGGTTACCATCAACTTGAAGTTGATGGTAATTAGCATGTCCTAAATGCACAGTTCGCATTTAGGAAAGGCTTCTTACATGTGCAATAGGGATTCGCAAATTGCTATTCCCTATTTGCTTTCGCAATTTAGGTAATCGCAAAAAATTGTGATTACCTAAATTGCGAATGCCTAAGCCTTTCATACATAGGGAAAGGCCTTTTTCCGTTCGCAAACGAGCCGTTTGCAAGCACAAAAAGGCTTAATACATCTGGCCCGAAATTTTGAACTGCGTCCTTCCAGAGTTCACCATACAAATACATATCAAGGGTGGCATAGTTATAAACAATGCAAAAATTGGGTTTTCTAGGGAGGGTTTTGTTCTACCTTAAGGCCAAGCATTCTTGGCTGCTCAGTATCTTCCTCTGGTTCCCTTATGATCTGAGCAGCAGTCCTCTGTCTATTACTATATACACCAGCATCTTACTCTGGGACTTCATCCTCAATCAGCCTGGTGCCCCAGGGACTTTCCACAGATGACTCTTGATTCTGAAGAGCACACCCTCCAATTACGACCACTCATTTGCTGACTTAAGGGATCCTGGAGCAAAAGTTTGGCAAATGTCACAATCCTCCACGTCACAGTTTGGATAAAGGCAGTAGATGAATTGCACATCAGAATCTTCTAAAAATATATTTTGATTTCCTTTTTGATCGTGTTTTTAAAAGAGCTTTTGTTTATTTTCTCAGTTATGTTATTCAAAACAAAGCTAAAATTCCTGAGACAGACCTGATTACAGACCTGATTCTCTGACATGTGGCCAACAGCCTTCGGGAGATAAGAAGAAAAGGGTGACAAGTTGTAGAAAAGCTACTGGGAAAGAAACCCTGTAGTACAAACAGTAAAAAATGTTTAGCTGTCAATATATAAATGTGGGCAGAGTTTACATCAAGGAGGTCCTCACTAAGGGCCAGATGTACGACCCTAAATTGCATGCGCAAATGGATTAGTGACCAGTTTGCGCATGCAAAAACGAATAGGGCCATATACAATTCCTATTTAACGAGTCGCAATTTTTTTGCGACTCGCTAAATAGGAATTGCGACTCGCTATTAAGAAGGGGCGTTTCAAGGACGTCCCTTCCTAATAGCGACTCTCTACCCATGTATGAATGTTTTGCGACCGCAATTGCGGTCGCAAAACACTCACAATTTACCGCCCTTTTCAAGAGGGTGGTAATGCACTCGCAAATGGGAAGGGTTCCCAGGAGACCCCTTTCCCTTTGCAAATGCAGGGGAAAATATTTTTTAGGGGCAGGCAGTGGTCCCAAGTACCACTACCTGCCCTTAAAAAATGAAACGAAAACGTTTCATTTTTGTTTTTTTAAATGCATCCCGTTTTCCTTTAAGGAAAACGAGCAGCATTTTTTTTTTAAAAACTGCTTTATTTAAAAGCAGTGCCAGACATGGAGGTCTGCTGACCCCAGCAGGCCACCATCCCTGGGAGGGCCAGCCATTCTTAATGGGGTCGCAAATTGCGAGTGCCTCATGAATATTGATGAGGCATGCAATTTGCGACCCCATTGGGAATCGCAAACAGTGTCTCAGACACTGTTGTACATGGCATTTTGCGACTCGCAAATTGCGATTTGCAATCGAGCGCAATATGCGAGTCGCAAATTGTCATGGTCGTACATCTGGCCCTAAGTAAGGTAAAATAATGGGACATGGCCTCTGGGGTGTAGCATGAAGCCCATCTCATCAATGAGGCAGAAACAGCCCAAAAAAGTGGATTTGCTATCATATTTTATATCATTTTATAGTTGTGTCTAAAACGGTTATGTATTTATGTACCAAGCATCCCCTGTCTGACTATGAGAAATATTTGAAACAGGTGAATCTATGAAAGAGTCCATTGTAGAAAAACTTGAATTGGGCATCTCCTAATTTGCTCAACAGGCAATCTCTGTGAATTGGGTAAATAGGATGGCCGCCATTTTCTATAATATAAATCACATGTACATCCATTTGCTTCAGAAACTGCATATTCCCTAATTAAAAGTTAGGATGTTCTTGTCAGGATTCTGCCATCTTGCCATCAGGTGGTGCTCACGAGGGCCCTGTGGGGTTCAGATGCTACACCAAAACTTTTTTCAACTCCTGGCATTTCCAGCTCCACCTTATGTTCGAGTCCAGGCTTCTGCACCTCCTTCCTGATGCATCATGGTCCCCGTAGTCCCTTCTGTCTCCAAACCCTACCCTGGTCATGCCCTGATGGTGGTGCTCTATTCTCTCTTGATTCCTGGATCCCACGGCCTTTCCTACCCTTTTATATCTGCATTCTGGACTTTTCACTATCTCAGCTCTGACCTGTATCCTGTTCCTGGCTTTCCTGGGCCTGTCTTGTGTCTGCCGGATGCCCTGATCTTCCCTTTTCAAAGTCCAGTTCTGCCTTCCCTTCATTGGTTTTTCCCTGATTCCTTGCACCTGGTTGATTACTTGCCACAGGCCCTCTCTCTGCTTGTGTGCTCCTCCCCTAAACCTCCTGCTATTTCTGCCTGGTGAGCCCAGGCTACAGGAGCTTGCAACTGACCCTGCTGCAGAGTCTTTTTATGCTCTATTTGATCCTGTTTCTAAATTCCATGCTTGTTTTTGAATTTCTGTTTTCATACTTGTTTGATTCCATGTTGATGTTCCGATCAGTTATTTGTGTCCCTTGCCTATCACTTGTTTATCCTGCCTCGTTTCCAATGTTTGCCTTGTTCCTAGTTCTGACTGCACACATCCAGACCTGTCTTGGATATGCAGATCCATAGTCTTGTATTCCAAGTTCCTGTTCTTACTGCATATTCCTGTCCTGCCCAAGTTAGTGTGCAGATTCCCAGTATTCATAGTTCTGCAGATTCCAGTCCTGACCTTGATCCTTATTCCAGTCTATTTATTCCCCTGAATCCAGTTCCTGTTTCTGTGTACCTTCCACTGTTCTCCTTGTATTCTTGTGTGTTATATTATTATCCTGATCTTCTTTGCTTCCAAGGGTGCCAGTTAGACTCCAAGGTTTGTGCCTGTGACATAGAGAGCCACCCAGCACTCCTTCTCAAAAGGAACTGCTGGGTGTCTCCTTGAACTCTGTGAGATTAATCTGCTACTTGCCTTCTCGTAAGATCTTTTCCACCTCACAGAGAAATCACTTCTGAAGAGCAGGTAGACTATCATTTACGATAGTTTGTCTATCGTTTCTGTACTTTCACCTTCCTGTGATTAGTACTCATGTTATCTTCAGAGTTTCCATTGCAGACTTCTCAGTTTCCTGTACACTACCTGCTTCAGTCCTCAGCTTCAGCCTTGCTTTCCTCCAAGCCTTCAGGTACTTTCGGATGTATGACAATACAATGCATGCCTTTACCACACTTCATTTATAATGCAATGCCTTTACCACACATGCCTTTACCACACTTCATTTACAATGCAATGCCTTTACCAGACTTCATTTACAACACAATGCCTTTACCATGCATGCCTTTACCACACTTCATTTACAAAGCAATGCCTTTACCACGCATGCCTATACCATGCATATTCCTTTACCACGCATGCCTTTACATTGCAAGGTAAGTATATGGTAAGGTAAGTGAAACCTATATATATGTATGTGTGTGTATATATTATCTACTGGCGGTCGCCAGTAGATAGTTATAGTTAGGACCTTTATCCATAGGAAATCCGCAACATTCTATTTGAAATAACTCTTGCGCCGGTTGACGAATCTTTGCGAAAGCTTCCAACTTGTTGGGGCGCTCCGCTCCTACCGTGAAAGTCTCGGGTTGATTCGTCAAGCGGGGGCCGAGAAAAAAGGGGGGTCCCAAAACGCGTTTTCTCCATGTTAATTCCCATAGGAAATTTTAGCCACGGCTACAGCCCGAACTGCTGAACGGAATTACACCAAATTTTGCAAAAAGGTAGCGCTTGGTTCAGAAAGCAACCTTTTTTTTAAATGGTGTAAATCCGTTCAGTAGTTGCGGAGAAATTCAAAAAATAAGAGTGAAAAAATCGATTTCCCATAGGAAACTTTATGCAAGGCTACAGCAAAAACTGCTGAACGGAATTACACCAAATTTGGCAAAAAGGTAGTGCTTGGTTCAGAAAGCACCCTTTTTAAAAATGGTGTAAATCCGTTCAGTAGTTGCTGAGACAATCCAAAATAAAAGTTTCGATATTTAGAGGCACGGAGGATCCGCGCACCCTCCCGACCACGAGCTGCATGTTAATTGGCTGTCAACACTCCAAACCAGGAAGTGGTGGCAGCCATCTTGTTCCTCGGTAGAACCGAGGAACAAGAAAGCAGTAAAAAAAGTGTGCAAAACGCGAAAAGGGGGCAGGGTAGAAACACCCTGACCCCCTAGGCCTGCTCAGAAGGTCCTACAAGGACCCCCAGGGCCAAAAAAAAAAAAAATTTTTTTTTTTAAATTGGCAGGATGCGCTTACGGTGCGCGGATCCTGCCGATAAAAAAAAAAAACGAAGCGCGGGCTCCCGCGCTTCTTTGGTAATTGGCCCCCGGGTGGGCCAAGTCCCGGGGACCGCCAACCCCCCCTCCCCCCCGGGGCTTTAATAAAAAAAATGATGCGGGAGGGCTCTCGGCCCTCCCGCAGCCCCGGGGACCGCCACCCCCGGGGCTTCTTTTTATTTTTTTTAAATTACCTATGTGGGGGGCTTGAGCCCCCCCACACGCCCCGGGGACAGCCACCTCCCCGGGGCACTAAATATTTTAATGTGGGGGTCTGTTACGGACCCCCAGAGCCCCGGGGACCACCACCTGTGCAATTCAAGGGAGGGGGGCCGCGCGGCCCCCCTCCTGGAGCCCTTGATGGCCCTGGGGACCGCCACCCCCCAGGGCCAGCTCCCCGGGACACTGTAGTTTGCTATGACAGGACGGGAGCCTCGCGGCTCCCGTCCTGTCATAGCAAACTGCTTTGGATATTGGAGCGAGAGCAGGAAACCTGCTCTCGCTTCCAATATCCAAAGCAAATAGCTTTCCACATGGGGAGCTGCATCTTAGCAGCTCCCCATGTGGAAAGCAATGCCGGCTCCCAAGGGACGCGGGGAGCCGGCGGGACTGTGGGGGATTGGGGACCCCCACAGTCCCCAACGGAGAGGGCCAGCCCCGGGGATGGGGTCCCCGGGGCAAGTAGTGGCCCGGGAGGGGGCCACGCAGCCCCCTTCCCCAAAAGTTTGAAAAAAAAAAAAAAACAAAGGCCGGCCCCGGGGATGGGGTCCCCGGGGCCATAAGTGGCCTGAGGAGGGGGCAACGCAGCCCCCTCCAAAACAATAAAAAATTTAAAAAGGCCATGCCCTGGGGATGGGGTCCCCGGGGTGATTAAGGCCTCGGGAGGGGGGCCACGCGGCACCCTTCCAAATTGGTTTAAAAAAAAAAAAAAAAAAAAATAGGGGGCAGGCCCTGGGGGATGGGGTCCCCAGGACCAATAAATTAGAAAAAGAAGGGGGCCACACAGCCCCCTTCTTAAAAAAACCCCACCGGCATCGCGCTGGAGGCCACGCCCCCTTCTTTCACCACTCTGCAAACGCGCCCCCTGGCGCGTTTGCAGATGGGGAACGAATTCCCCTTGAATACTGGGGTCCCTGGGGGCCAACTAGCCCACCAGGAACCTCCAGTATGCGCCACGGGGCTGCATTGCAGAGAGGTGTTCTGAGGCCACGCCCCTTTTTACACCTCTCTGCAACGCAGTTCTGTGGCGCATAATGGAGGGAGCTGGTGGGCTAGTTGCACCCCAGGGACCCTCAGAATTGAAGGGGAGTTAATCCCCCAACTTAAAACGCGCCACGGGGCGCGTTTGCACAGTGGTGAAGGGAGGGGGCGGGGCTTGAGATGACATGTGTGCAAACAGGCCCCATGGCGTGTTTTAAGATGGGGAATTAAATCCCCTTCAATCCTGAGGGTCCCTGGGGGGCAACTAGCCCACCAGGTACGTCCAGAAAGCACCACAGAGCTGCGTTGCAGAGTGTTGTAAAAGGGGCGTGGCCTCTGAACACCTCTCTGCAACGCAGCTCTCTGGCGCATACTGGAGGTATCTGGTGGGCTAGTTGGCCCCTAGGGACCTCGGGATTGAGGAGGAATTAATTCTCCAACTTAAAACGCGCCACAGGGCGTGTTTGCAGACATGTCACCTCAGGCCCCACCCCCTTCCTTCACCATTGTGCAAATATTCCTCTAAAATCAGCCGAACTACGAATTCCGATTTACTCACCTGTTATCAGGAGAGAACCCAGTGCTGCATCTTTTAGCCCAGCACTGACCCTGAAAAGTAATTCTAACCGTACTTACCAGTAACTTAAATTTCCTTCCATAGGCTAACATTGACTGATTTCACTTGGAAATTCTTCTAAGTGTGGAGTTTTGGAACTTTAGAATATTCCTCTAAAATCAGCCGAACTACGAATTCCGATTTACTCACCTGTTATCAGGAGAGAACCCAGTGCTGCATCTTTTAGCCCAGCACTGACCCTGAAAAGTAATTCTAACCGTACTTACCAGTAACTTAAATTTCCTTCCATAGGCTAACATTGACTGATTTCACTTGGAAATTCTTCTAAGTGTGGAGTTTTGGAACTTTAGAATATTCCTCTAAAATCAGCCGAACTACGAATTCCGATTTACTCACCTGTTATCAGGAGAGAACCCAGTGCTGCATCTTTTAGCCCAGCACTGACCCTGAAAAGTAATTCTAACCGTACTTACCAGTAACTTGTATTTCCTTCCATAGGAATCCATTGTCTGGTTTTCAGCAGAAAAGTTTCAAAGTGTCGATTTTCACAAACTACAAATATTCCTTAAAAATCGCCTGTATGACTTAAACGCATTCTTTCAACTGTTTACAGGAGATGCACCAGTGCTGGATCCAGGATCCACCACTGAGTAAGAAAAAGTAACGATAACACTACTTACCTGCTAAGTGAATTTCCTCCCATAGGATAACATTGGTGATTCTATGTGAAAAAGTTTCTAAGTGTCAACTTTTAAAATACAATAATATTCCTTAAAAATCACTACTGTAACCAAAACGCTTTTACTCAACTGTTTACAGGAGATGTCCCAGGACTGAATCTAGGATCCAGTCCTGTGGTTAGAAAAGTAATCCATAAAGTAACTAATTGCATTTAACTAGAAATTCACATTGAGCTCAATGTTGCACTGTGTTTGAAATTGTGTTGCCCATTGCAACAACTGTAACTACTGTACTTAAAAGTCTATTGCCTATTTGCAAAGAATTTAAACTAAAGTAATTCATTCTGAGAAAGTATATTTTGTAATGTAATGTATAATGTAATTACAATGTAATTTAAAAAATAAATAGTTTAAAAAAATGTAGTAAATCAGTATCAAAAAAATAAAGATAACAATTAATACATTTAAAAATTGTCATTTACAAAACCTTGGAAATTCACTGAAAAAAACCATAGGTTTCAGACATGTTATAGTTAGGAATTAGCATTTAAAAAACCTTTGAAATTCACTGAAAAAACCATAGGTTTCAGGCACGTTATAGTTAGAAATTAGCATTTAAAAAACCTTTGAAATTCACTGAAAAAACCATAGGTTTCAGGCACGTTATAGTTAGAAATTAGCATTTAAAAAACCTTTGAAATTCACTGAAAAAACCATAGGTTTCAGACACGTTATAGTTAGAAATTAGCATTGAAAAACCATAGGTTTCAGGCACGTTATAGTTAGAAATTAGCATTTAAAAAACCTTTGAAATTCACTGAAAAAACCATAGGTTTCAGACACGTTATAGTTAGAAATTTGCATTTAAAAAACCTTTGAAATTCACTGAAAAAACCATAGGTTTTAGGGACAGTTATAGTTAGTTGGACATTGCACTCGTACAAAACCCGTGAAATTCCCCCGTTATAGTTTGTTCAGCTAACTATAACTCGCGCCCCCGTAATGCACTGCTGATGACGTCACATATTACATCACTCATGACATGGTCAGTGACATCACTGATGACATCACTGATGACATCTCAAATGACATCACTGATGACATCATCCATGTGATAATTTCATGCATCTTCTCACACCCTAATATAACTTTTGATACACCCACTGTAAATTACAGACTGCCATTCTCAAAACCATAGACACTCCAACACCAATAACTACATACCCACTCACTGATTCTTAGGTCTACACACACATCCACTCACTCACCCGTACAGTCACTCATACTTACGGTCACTCAGTACAGGACTATCATATGCACTCATACACCTACATAGACATTCACACACCGCCACTCATCCATAGAGGTACTCACACACCTAGTCAGTCATGCAAATAATTAATCACACTGCCATTTACTCACCTATACAGTTATACACACACCAGCTCACTTACTCATACAAAAACTAGCACATTCTTACGCTCTTATACAATCACTGATACAAGTACACACTCATCCATACAGTCACTCTCACTCTCACTCTCACAATCACAATCACACACTCTCGCTTATAGCTATTTATATACTCCAACACACATATATACTGCCTTTCACATATGTAGTTACTCACACATGTACCACTGAGATATACATTCACTCACTAACACACCCATACACACACTCACCCACCCATACAGTCCATCACAGATGCACTCTTGAAACCATGCACCCAGTGAATCACCCACTGATACATCTATGTGCAGTCACACACACCCCATCCACACAAACACTCAGGCACCCATACAGATACTCAGACAACCAATCAATAACTCATAGACACTCATGTAGCTATTTACAAACCCATGCAGCCACTTACACACCAACAGACAGACGGATAAAGACATTCACACAGTTTAGTCACTAACCCATGCATTTAGTAAGATACGTTTAATCACTCACTTATAGAGTCAGTCACGCACCTACTAAATCATCCATCCAGACACTTATACACCCACTCATTATTCAATACACCTTGGCATATATATTAAACATATTTAAACTTTATAGAAACACACAGTCACTGGATGATGTCATCAGTGATGTCATTTGAGATGTCATCAGTGATGTCACTGACCATGTCATGAGTGATGTAATATGTGACGTCATCAGCAGTGCATTGCGGGGGCGCGAGTTATAGTTAGCTGAACTAACTATAACGGGGGAATTTCACGGGTTTTGTACGAGTGCAATGTCCAACTAACTATAACTGTCCCTAAAACCTATGGTTTTTTCAGTGAATTTCAAAGGTTTTTTAAATGCTAATTTCTAACTATAACGTGCCTGAAACCTATGGTTTTTTCAATGCTAATTTCTAACTATAACGTGTCTGAAACCTATGGTTTTTTCAGTGAATTTCAAAGGTTTTTTAAATGCTAATTTCTAACTATAACGTGCCTGAAACCTATGGTTTTTTCAGTGAATATATATATATATATATATGTATATATATATATATATATATATATATATATACTCAAAATCCCAAAGGAAAGTAACGGGGCACTCATGGGGTCGGTTGCATCTGTTTTAATCCAAGCAGACACGTTTCGGCGTTGGCCTTTCTCAATGCTTGCTCAAACAAAATAACACAGCTGATAGTGGCTTTTAAATGCAACGCATACACTCCCATTGGAAAACAGATAATACTCGAAAAAGGACTGATGCCATCCTATTAATTTCTCAATGTTTTTGGCAGCCATGTCTATGTGGTTAACTTTCTAAGATTTACAATGGTAACATTGATGGTGTGCCATTTCTCCCCAATAAAATCTCAAATGACAAACAGACCATCATTTCCCCTTCAATAAGAGCACAGCGTCAAGGTACAAATATCCAAATAAAACATGTCTGGCAGATTTAATGCAGTCCATTTTCACAAAGTCTTTGATACTTTGCAATGCAATCCATCAAACACTATTTGCCCCTCGCAACAGCCGTACTAAATAACGCTCTTGGCATATATACGCAGGAGTCGGTCTGAATGACCGTCAATCCAACAATTAAATAATTGTTGATAGAAGTCGACGGAATGCGCCTCCAGGAATCAAAAATACAGCGGTGCAGCCGCATACATGTTAAACACAATTCCGACTTCCACATGTAACTTGCTGCACTCATGGCAGGTGCCTCCGTTTTGTGGGGATATATATATCCTCCAAACAAAATCCGCTTTGGGCATAAGCTCTCCACTGGGGTGACGTATGTTGATTGGGAGTGGACCCAATATTAATATCCCAACTAGTCGTATCAGTGAAACGAAAGCACGCCCGGAGGGGCGAAACGCATTGCATCTATGCTGGACTTTTGGTGGATAAAACACCCTTGATACCCATCCCTGAGTGCGCGTGCTTTCATTTTATTGATGCTACTAGTTGGGATATATATATATATATATATATATATATATATATATATATATATATATATATATATATATATATATATATATATATATATATTTGGGCAGGCCTCCCTACCCCCTTTACCACCCTATACCTCCACCTACCCCCAAACCCTAAAAATACCCTTACCACCCTCTACCCCTACCCACCCCCTAAATGCTAAATATGCTGTTTCCACCCTACACCCGTACCCACCACTAAACCCTAAAAACACCCTTACCATCCAATACCCCTACCCATACCCACCCCTAAACCCTAAATACACCCTTACTCCAATACCTCTACCCATCCCTAAAAAATATCCTTACCACCCGATAACACTACCCACTGCTAAACTTTAGAAATCCCTTACCACCCTATACCTCTACACCCCTAAACCCTAAAAATACCCTTACCGCCCTATACCCCTACCCACCTTATATGCCTACCCACCGCTAAGCCCTAAAACTGCACTCACTCCCCTATACCCTTACTCAGCCCTAACAACCAAAAAACACCCTTACCATCTAATACCCCTACCCACACCTAAGCCCTAAAAACACTCTTAGCACCCAATACCCCAACACACCCCGAAACCCTAAGAATCCCATACCACCCAATACCTCTACCCAACCCTAGACCCTAAAAACACCCTTACCACCCTATACCTCTACCCACCCCTAAACCCTAAAACACCTTACCACCCAGGACCCCTCAGGATTCTGCTCTCCCAGCATGCTGCTCCACCACAGCGCTCCTAGGCAGTGCCTCTGCCTCTACAACGCAGCTGACCACGGTTCTAGGCCCTGTGCCTTCTCTTAGTTGCTTTTCTTTTTCTGTGCCTTCTCTTAGCTGCCTATCTGCTTCTTTCTTTGCCTTCTCTTAGTTGCTTATTTTGCCTTTGCTGTGCCTTCACTTATTTGCTTTGTCTCCCTTTCCCTTTACTTTCATCTGCCCCCTTCTGCAGTTTCCTGCCGCTGCTCCCCCGTGACCCCTCCTGCTTCCCATCTGTCCCGCCCTCCCCCCAACCCCTACTTAATGGCGGCCGCTGCACGCTGAGGTGAGCAGGACCCCTCGGGATTCTGCTCTCCCAGCGTGCAGCTCCACCACAGCGCTCCTCGGCAGTGCCTCTGCCTCTACACTGCTGCTGATCACAGTTCGAGGCCCTGTGCCTTCTCTTAGTTGCTTTTCTTTTGCTTTATTTTTCTGTGCCTTCTCTTAGCTACCTATCTGCTTCTTTCTGTGCCTTCTCTTAGTTGCTTATTTTGCCTTTTCTGTGCCTTCACTTATTTGCTTATTTGCTTTCTCTCCCTTTCCTTTCATCTGCCCCCTGCTGCTGTTTCCCGCCGCTGCTGCCGCGCGACCCCTCCTGCCTCCCATCTGTCCCGCCCTCCCCCAACCCCTACTTAATGGCGTCCGCTGCGCGCTGAGGCGAGCAGGACCCCTCGGGATTCTGCTCTCCCAGCGTGCAGCTTCACCACAGAGCTCCTCGGCAGTGCCTCTGCCTCTACACTGCCGCTGACCGCGGTTTGAGGCCCTGTGCCTTCTCTTAGTTGCTTTTCTTTTGCTTTATCTTTCTGTGCCTTCTCTTAGCTACCTATCTGCTTCTTTCTGTGCCTTCTCTTAGTTTCTTATTTTGCCTTTTCTGTGCCTTCACTTATTTGCTTATTTGCTTTCTCTCCCTTTCCCTTTCCTTTCATCTGCCCCCTGCTGCCGTTTCCCGCCGCTGCTGCCGCGCGACCCCTCCTGCTCCTGCCTCCCATCTGTCCCGCCCTCCCCCAACCCCTACTTAATGGCATCCGCTGCGTGCTGAGGCGAGCAGGACCCCTCGGGATTCTGCTCTTCCAGCGTGCAGCTCCACCACTGAGCTCCTCAGCAGTGCCTCTGCCTCTACACTGCCGCTGACCGCGGTTTGAGGCCCTGTGCCTTCTCTTAGTTGCTTTTCTTTTGCTTTCTTTTTCTGTGCCTTCTCTTAGCTGCCTATCTGCTTCTTTCTGTGCCTTCTCTTAGTTGCTTATTTTGCCTTTTCTGTGCCTTCACTTATTTGCTTTCTCTCCCTTTCCCTTTACTTTCATCTGCCCCCTTCTGCCGTTTCCCGCCGCTGCTGTCCCCGCAGCCCCTACTGTTCCCGCGTTCTTGCGCCTCCCAGCTGTCCCGCCCTCCCCCGACCCATACTTAATGGCGACCATGCTCAGCGGGCACGCTGCTGGGGCGCCGAAGGCGCGCCAAATGCAAGCCTGTCTGCGCCCGTCCTCGACCCGACCGCAGCCAGCGCCAGGAACCCTGGTCCTCCGATCCGCCAGTGCTACAGCTCCTCGGCAAGATCAACACTGGAAGTACTCCTCACCTCTCAACACCCACGGACCTTTTACCTGCCGACACTGCCGCCACTCCTTCTCCTTCGCCGAGACCCAGGACCCGCCTCCACCCCCCCAGCAACAACCCCATCGCACCCCAAACCCTACAATGCATCCGACTAAACGTCCACTTCCTCCACAGACACGCCGCCGTAATCTGGGACCTCCTCGACAGCACCTCCCCTGACATCGCCGTCCTCATCGAAAACTGGACGAACGCCGCCTCAGGACCAGACATTGCGATCGCCATCCCTGAAGGATACAAAATCACCCGGAAGGACCGCCCCAGGGGAGGCATTGCCATGGCCCACAAGGCCAGCCTCCGTCTGAGCACCTACACCGACAGGCCCACAGACCAGATGGAACAACTCCATTTCAAGATACAGACCAACCCGTCCACCACCCTCCGAGGCACCCTTATCTACAGACCCCCCGGACCCCAGGCACCTTTCTCCGACTCCATCACCGACATCATCACCCCGCATGCCATCTCCTCCACTGACTACACCTTGCTGGGAGACCTCAACTTCCACCTCAACAACCGCCAAGACCTCAACTCCACCTCCTTCCTGGACAACCTCCACAACATCGGACTCAAACAGATCGTACCAGAACCAACGCACTCAGCAGGACACACCCTCGACCCCATCCTCACAGCAGGGAATTCCATCACCTTCAGCCACACCTCCGAACTCCCTTGGACGGACCACCGCTGTGTCCACTTCACCTTCAAAACTAACATCTTCCGCAGACGTCCACACCAGCTCCAGGGCAGGAATTGGAACAAGACCCCTGACGTGCAACTCACCTCTGCCCTCAGCAGTTCTGCTCCCACCGCAACAGACGATGACCCTACCACAGCCACCTGCACCCTACAAAACTGGATCACCGACTGCGCCAACACCATCGCCCCCCTCAAGAAAGCTTCCAACCCTCACACCAAGAAAGCCAGCTGGTACTCCACTGAACTCCGGGAATCTAGTTGCACCTGCAGACGCCTCAAAAAGCTATGGAAGAACTCCAAAAGCCCAGCAGACCTCGACAACTTCAAAGCAGCCACCACCGCCCACCACAAACTCATCAGATACTCAAGGAAGAAAACACTCCAGGACAGAATGACCACCCACACACACAGCAGCAAGGAACTCTTCAGCATCATCAAAGAGTTCGCCCAACCCAACAGCGAGACTACCAACATGCCACCCTCCCAGGACCTCTGCGACAGACTCAGCGCCTTCTTCCACCACAAAATCAAGACCATCTATGACAACTTCAATGGCAACAACCTTCACAAGGAACCCTCTCCCACCGTTCCCCATACCACGCAGCTGACACTGGACAGCTGGACTGCCCTCAGCATCAAAGACACCCTAAGGACTAGGAAGACCACCCACTCAGAGGGCCCCACCGACCCCCTGCCCCCACCAAATCTACCACAGAGCCGCAGACATCATCGCACCCGAGCTTCAACGAATCCTCAACCGCGCCCTCGAGACCGCCTCCTTCCCCGACGACTGGAAACATGCCAAGATCAACCCTCTCCCAAAAAAACCTTCGGCGGACCCCACTGACCACAAAAGCTTCAGACCGATCTCCTTACTCCCATATCTGGCGAAAGTCATGGAAAAAGCCGTCAACAGTCAACTCGTCGCCTTCATAGAAGAAAACAACATCCTCGACTCCTCCCAATCAGGCTTCAGGAAGAACCACAGTACCGTAACCGCCCTTCTCGCTGCAACAGACGACATCCGCTCCCTCCTCGACAGAGGAGAGACTGTAGCCCTCATCCTTCTGGACCTCTCCGCAGTCTTCGACACAGTCTCTCATCGTACCCTAGCCCACAGACTCCATGACGCAGGAATCCGGAACAAGGCCCTCGACTGGATTCGCTCATTCCTCTTTGACAGAACGCAACCGGACAGACTCCCCCCTTTCCTCTCAGAACCCACACCGACCACCTGCGGAGTCCCCCAAGGATCCTCCATCAGCCCGACCCTGTTCAACGTCTACATGGCCCAGCTCACATCCATCGTCAGATCACACGGTCTCAACATCGTATCGTACGCAGACGACACCCAAAGCATCCTCTCCCTATCCAACGAACCCAACATCTCCAAACACAACTTTCAGGATGGAATGGAAGCAGTCGCCAGGTGGATGAAGAACAGCTGCCTACAAAAACAAACAAGCCTGACAGTGGAACCCTTAAATCCACAGCACCTGAACTGCTATCCCTCTATTATTCTAGCCCCTCTATGCTTATTGGGGTCTGTGTGCACACTGAAACGCACCCACCGTCACAGTGCAAGTCCCCATGGGAACATAACAATTTAAAACATAAGCACAGGTGCACCACACGTCAATTTCAAAAACAGAAAAAACAATTGTGTAATCTGTATGCAACACAAATATTCTTCAAAGTTTTCCTTTTATTCCAATTTCTATTGTTTTAAAACGTGGTCATAAACATCAATTTTCACAATGATACAGTCGACGCGTTTCGTCCCTCGGGAACCCTCCCTCCCCCACAGAACACGCACGCAACCTTGGTATCATCCTGGACTCTGAACTCAAAATGGACCGTCAGATCAACGCTGCCACATCTTCTGCCACCACACCCTCCTCCTGCTCTGAAAGACCTTCAACTGGATTCCCCTTGAACACAGGAAAACCTTCACCCACGCCCTCATCAGCAGCAGACTGGACTACGGCAAAACACTCTACGCCGGGATCAACAAGAACCTCACTCGCAAACTCCAGAACGTCCAGAAAGCCGCCGCCAGACTGGTCCTCAAACTACTGCGCCACTGCCACATCAGCCAACACCTACGGACACTACACTGACTCCCCGTCGAGAAGAGAATCACCTTCAAACTTCTCACCCACGCCCACATTGCCCCCCACAACACCGGACCCACCTACATGAACCACCGCCTACCGTTCCACACACCCCAAAGATCCCTCCGCTCGGCCCAGCTCTCCTTTGCGATGGTACCACGCATCAAGAAGACCAGATCAGGAGGACTCTCCTTCTCCCTTCTCGCTGCCAAGGCTTGGAACTCCCTCCCTCTCCACCTCCGACAGACACCATCACTCCCCAAGTTCTTGAAGGACCTCAAGATCCGGCTCTTCGACGGAGTTCTGTGAACACCCAGGAGCGGCGCCCCCCCCCTTCAGGGCCTTGAGACTCTTTCGTGTGAGTAGCTGCGCTTTATAAACTCTTGATTGATTGATACCTCAACCCACAACCCTAAAAAATACCCCCACCACCTTATACCCCTACCTACCCCAAAACCCTAAATATCCCTATTACCCTATCCGTGTACCCACCCCCTAAACCCTAAAAACACCCTTACCACCCAATACCCCTACACACTCCTAAACCCTAAAATCGCTTATCACCCTATACCTCTACCCACCCCTAAACTCTAAAAACACCCTCACCACCCGATACCCCTACTCACCCCTAAACCCTAAAAACACCCTTACCACTCAATACCTCTGCCCACCCCAACTCTAAAAATACCCATACCACCCTATACCCCTACCCACCCCTAAACTCTTAAAACTCCCTTACTACTAGGGGCGTGGGGGCATCGCCCCACTGCTTTCTCGCAGTGCGAGAAGGCAGAAACATAAAATGGTAAAACTACCATTTTATGTTTCTGCTTCTCGCACTGCGAGAAAGCAGAAGTGCCTGGTTGGGGGCGGGCGGGTGGGCGGTCCTGCTCGAGGGCAGGGGGGAGTGGCTTACCCACTGTTGTGGGTATTGACTGTTTGGTCGGCCCCAGGGCTGAACAAAGCAGTCATGCGCACTCCCCCTTTTTCTCTATGTAGGCTGCTGCATGCAGCCTACATAGAGAAAATAGCCCGGCTGGGGCGCTCTCCGCTGCGCCTCACCAATCACAACGCTGCAGCGTTGTGATTGGCTCAGGGTAGGAGAGGGAGGCTGCCTGCTGGCTGCTTCGGTGCTTCCTGTAGGAACACGCGGGCGGGACCCGGCTGCAGCACACCGTCCAGGAGCGGAGGCGGCGCGGTACCTGGGGGGGCGGGCTTTGATTATGTAACGGGTCCGAGGCGCAGGCTGTAGAATGCACGTTGGCCCTGCTGTGCTAAGACTGTAGTAAGCGTGTACCAGAAAAAGGTGCACCTTCTTTTAGGTGGGTGTGCCATCTGGTGATTGGCACCCCCAGAGAACTATGCTCCGCAGCGATGTCAGGATCCAGTTTGATTCCAAAAATAATCTGTACGTAGAGACGCCAGAATGTCAGACAAGGCCCCTCTGACTGCGCTAAAACATTTGGGTTTTCAGTTTTCTATAACGAAAACTTGGCACAAGAAGCGCTTTACGTAAGCACCAGTTACATTACACAAGGTCACATTAATATTTTTTAAAGGCACGGGGAGATGATTTGCCCAGAATCACAGGATGCTGAGCCAACGTCAGGACTTGAACCCGGTTCAAAGTTCCAAAGTTCGCAGCCCTGGCCGTGTCACGTGGATGTTGACAGGAATTCCCCAGGTTCGATCACATCCCTGTTCCTGCAGTCGCAACACAGGTTTTCAAATGAGGGCAGAGTCTGTTCCAGGGCCCCGGAGGTGCCCACCATCGCTGCATCTAGGTGCTAAAAGTGCCCCCATCCACCATGCACCTAAGACCCTCACAAAAAGGTTCTCAAGGGCGACCCTTCGCAGTTGTGGCTCCTTCCTGGGTGAAGTCTTTGCACGATCCCTTCGTGCTTTCGACTACAGCAGCACGATCAGAACATTCAGAATCCCACCTTCTACACAATAAGCCTACTTTAGCTACACTACTCTGGCAGTCCATGCCAAAAGCCCCTCTGGCTGGCCTCTGTTGGCCTAAAAATGCTCACAGAGACTTAACGTCTGTGTAGGTTCAGCCATGTGCACACCGGCCTCTCTCACAACCCTCCTCGGGCTCTCCCCCCCACTTTCGAAGGAGAGGTGCTTTCTGCTTGGCAGGCAGTGCCCTTAAGGATGGGTATAATAACTGCAGCGCAACTGAACGAATATAACATGACGTAATCGATAACCATGTTATCAGCCCAGGAAAAATGATACCCGGGTTGGCATTGCTGGATTTGGAACCTCTGACCTCGGCTAGCATACAATCTGCACAGCAAATACATTAACTCAGTGCCAATGTCACAAGCTTTCGGGTCCACATACCGATAAAGGGCAGAGTGCGAACACAGGAGATGGGTGTACTCGTGAAAGTGTGACCTGATGCCCTTGATAGAGCTAGATTTCATCAAGATTAAGCACTCTGTTTTGTGTTTCAGACAGACTGCATTTAAAATGGCACGCAGATATTGGTGCAAGTGAAAACACATGGCACATGAAATATGAAATGAGGCCTAGTCAAATACTTTCAAAAAGGGGCACTTTTGGTGCATGCAAAGTGAAAGACATGAAATGAGGCCTGGTCAAAATGCTTTCAGTCTGAAATGCTTGTGCTGAATTAACATGTGTTTTTGCAGTGTAGAGAAACTCGTGATTGCAGTTTCCTTTTTAGCTTTGAAGATAAGCATGGAATGTGTTCTCTCCTCCCAGCTCCTTTTCCTTGTAATCTACACCCCCTGTTCCCTTCTCAAGAGACTTTGGCTTTGTTGCATATTTAGACAATACATATTCAGTTCATAACACATCTTCTTATAATGTGTATTCATTAATCAACCATGCACCAACACTACATGTGGGGCAAACGCATTTTGCATGAAAAGCTATCTAAAACATTAGAGCATGTTGCTATGAGTATGTATTAACTGTTTGCTCTTTGAAAATTTGCACTGGTGCATGTTTATGCTATGTTGTACATTGCACATTTTTGCATGTTGTGCACAAATGATAGAAAAGCTGCTTTAAACTAATAGCTTTTGCTAGGTAATAACTAATACAGGGTACTAGTATGGGGGGAGGTAAACATAATGGGTTTTATTTCATAAATTAATATTCTTTTGTGTTTGTTTTGTTTTTGGGCCCACCATAAAATGGCTGGCTGAGAATCCAGCATGGCTGAGAATTGTTAGCAGTGTGCTGAATGAGAGACGCATGCGCAGAAGATTCTTCCAGCTGCATGAACTGCCAAGTGCCTCAAGTGAAGACACATGGGTCAAGGCCACAATGAACTGTACACTCCTGTCATCGTGCCAATGTACCAGTATTTGTGGGAAAGTGTCATCCCTGTGTGCTATGTGAAAGAGAGACAGGAAATTGAGTGATACATTTTGTTGCAAGAAATGTTCTTACTGATACATGTTATGTATATTGTTCTTAGCATTAAGCCCTTATTGTCAGAACTGGTATGGGTTGGATTTGCAATGAGAACAGGATGATGAGACCCTCATGTCATCTATGCTAACCAATCACAGTGCGAGTTTCTACTGAAACTGCAACATTATTAGTATAGTCAGCCAAGAATTAGAGTATAAAAAATGACCCCATAGGGGGCGTGTCAGCCTTAGACGCCTTAGAAGTCTTAGAGGTAGAAGAGGAGAAGAAGCAGATCTGACACAGACATCATATGGGTTAGGTACGTGAACGTCGCGGGTGCAGCCTGGGAGGAGATTGCGTCCGAGGAGAGACAGAGGGAGGAGGGGTTCTTGCTCATATTCTTTTCACAGTCCTTGCACGTCATATTTTTGGCAAGGCAGATCACATTCCTCTGTGGTCTTGTGAAGGGAGGGCAGCCTCTCTGTGTGAGACACAGAGAGACAGATTGAACAGACCAGGGCAGAGAAAGCAGCTGATGGAACAGGTTTAGATTTAGATGCTAAAACTCTAAGTTTATGCTTTGACTAACTAACTAGTTCTGAAAAGATTTATTAGTCTTATGCATTTATTTCTCTTTATGGGAGATTTTTGCCAATTATTAATTATTGATTAGCCTTGCCAAACTCACTTTTGAATTATATTTTTCCTGAAACTCTTTAAAGAGTTCTGACTGACATAGAATTAGCGGGTTTTCCTCCTTTATGGAGTGCTTTGTATGCAACCTATAATATGTTTTGACTAGAAAATAAAACCCTTTAAAAATACTCACAACTCTCTTTATTGGCTTAAATTTAATTGTATTTTTGATTTTTCACGTTTATGTAAAGTCTCCTGAAGGTGATAACACGGTGGCAAAGGTCCATCACCTTTAAAGCGGTAAACTAGAGGTAAATTATGTTTTTCATTGAGAAATTACCGTCAAATTAACGCTGGATCAGTTTCTGGTAGCAGAGGTAAGGTTAACACCATCACCAAAAGGAGCATAGTTTAGTTTAAAGCCTAAATAGCGCTAGAAAAATAATTGCCCAAGTTAGATAAATGTCCAGATTCTCAAAAGAAAGTCCTGATTCCAATGCTCAGAACCTGAAGACTGGCAAAGCAGTACTGGAAGGTGATGCAAGAAGGCGATTGCTGGAGTGGTGTGACTATCAATAGGGTTGTGAAATGTTGTTAATGTGCTAGAAGGTATGTTTTGTTCTTGAAGTGTTGGAAAAATAGTAAGGGTTTTGACTGTTGGTGAAATTTTGCTCATTTTGAATTGATGGTTTTATTGATTATATTGGTAATTTCATAGGACAGAATTTTTGATTATTGATTATATGTTCTTAACATGAAAAGTTAGTGTCTTGCATTATGCTGTCTGGAAATTCCCGGGGAATGAATAGCGGGTGGTGACAGAAGCCACACTGCAGTGAGGTTACTCGTCTGTTGGAATAACACTGAGAAGCTAGGTAGGGCTGGCAGTGTTAAAGTAGGGACTATTTTCTGTGTAAAAGTGAGAGTGATTGATAGCAAAGAGTTCGCTGGTGAAACTTTGGTGTTATATCACCTAGAAAGGGTAACACTGAAGGAGTAGCAGGTTCTTCCGAGCTTTGGTGACAGCAAAAGAGTTCGCTGGTGAAACTTTGGTCTTACATAACCTAGAAAGGGTAACACTGAAGGAGTAGCAGGTTCTTCCAAGCTTGAGTGAAGGGTAAGCGGAAGGGATTTACTCGCAGTGTTTGAAGAGTAAAAGGAAGTTCTTACTTTGTGAAGAGTAAGCGGAATGTGTTACTTGCAGTGAAAAGAAATCTATCCTTTATTTAGTGGAACAGACAGAGTAGCGAATGTTTTTATGTTGTTACTAACAGAATTTTGATTAAGAAAACTCAGAAAAATATTGCAGTAAGATTTTGTGGAGGGTCAGTAGTAGGAGTTAAACTGACTGAAATTGAAACTGACAGCATTGGAGAAAAGAAATTGCATTGAACTATTGCAGAAATGAAAATGTTTGAAGGTTTAAAGAAACTGTTGGGAGTTAAAGTGAAAAAATCGTTTTTAATTAGCGATGCTCCTGAAGGAACACCCGTGCATTTTATGTCTACCAATTTGGGACAAAATTCATGTATGTGGGTTCACCAGTGGTGCAAGATTACTGAAAAAGAGGGTCATTTGAGGTTTTCAAAAGATGGTACTTTTGAATTGTAAATTATTGACAAATTAAGGGTAGTGTTATGTGAAATAAAGACACCATCTAGAGCTGCACAATTTGAAGCTTTAAGCATGTGGGAAAAGGCAGCAAGAGACAAAGCAAGTGAGGATAAAAAGGTAAAGCACCAGATACAGGAGAAGGGAATTAATGATGATAAA
Organism: Calotriton arnoldi; assembly: GCA_963921515.1. NCBI lineage: Eukaryota > Metazoa > Chordata > Amphibia > Caudata > Salamandridae > Calotriton > Calotriton arnoldi. Next base: position 361,917 of record CAWUFW010009729.1, on the reverse strand, counting down.
AAGCTTCAAATAAATAATGATTCTGGGGATGAAATAATGGATGCATTGTTAACCACCTTATGTGGTCCCCATTGAAAATACTGATAATATTGTACCAGTAAGTACTACAGTGGCTACTGCTTCTGTTAAACAGAGAGAAACACAGATTGAGAGAACTGTGCAGACATTTCAGATTGACCCACTATCTGTTGATTCAGCCCTGACAGTGATATCTCCAGGTGTTACTGCTTCAATGTGCCTGATTCAGTCCAAATATTACAAACTGCAGATGCACAGGCAGTGCCTAGACAAATTGTGACTGTCCCAATTAATATGGCCCCTACTCAAAAAGTTCAAAGAGCTGCAGAAGGAGTAATTATGTCAGGGTTTATTTCAGAAACTCAGAATTCACAGATTATTCAACAGAAACTACCCCAGACAGTTCAAGCACTGAAAGGTGGGGGGAAATGGTCTTTACAACATCTGCAGCCCAGGATAAAATGAATATATTTGAAGATGGGATTTTTCAAACCTGCTTTGAAGAAGCAGCAGTGATTAAAAAGATAGAGAGTATGGGGGAACAAATTAACTCAGACCCTGAAAAAGAGAAACAGCTTAGTGTTTTAAATTCAACATTTGAAGATGAAGAAATTAACAGTCCCTGCTGTTTAAATCATGAAAATGTGAACCAGTGTCAGGAAAAAGAATTAATTTCCCTGAGTAAGGAACCAGTTACATGTGCAGTAACTACACATGATAGACTGACTGATTTGGCTCAAAAATATGAAATTGATGTTTCAGGAAGTTTTCCATTTCAGAAAAGTTTCAGGGTACATATGAATGATGAGGCAAATGAGAAAATGTGTTCTTCAGGAATGCAATTGCACATTGCAGAAATAATAAAATATATTTTCAAATGCAATGGGTTTAAGAAATTAGGAGACAAGTGGGCAAGAAAACATGAGAAGAAAAAGAAACCACCAGACCTAGCAAGGAAACTGGATAAGAAAAAGAAACCACCAGACCTTGTTGAAGAAAATAATAAACAGGATGAGGGAGAAGCTTTTGCTTACTCATTGAGAGAAAAGGTGGGAGAAGTGCATGTTCATGTGCCTCGGAACAAAAGTGAACTTGCAGCATTTCTGAACACATACCCAAAATTGAGAGACAAACTTATGCTGTGGTACCCACAAGTTGATGGATTTGTTGAAATTTTAAAAGAGTTGTGTATTAATTTGGAAATGTTCTTTGACATTGCCATGCAAACTGAATTGTGGTTTGAATCTAAAGTTATTGTGCAAAGGCCAGGTGAGGAGACAATGAAAAGGGTTTACATGAATGCACCATGAATGCACCATCATTTTCTGTTGTTATGGAGAAAAACGTAGCAGTGATTACTTTCATGAGGGGCAGAGTGCCAGCAAAGGATGTTAAGTGGGTACAGATTAAAAGAACACAGGATGGAAGTAAAGGTGTTTTGGTTCGTGCAAATTCAGGTATGGATGTTGCACTGCTGGAAAAAGTGTCCTTTTGCCATCTTTATAACAGATTTGAGCATTGGAAGAAGAAATATAAATTTAAACATGATGCACAAACACAGAGAGAAATGCAGGTGCAAAATGTGCCAGTTAAGCAAATGCAAATGTCAGTTCAGAAACAGGTACCAATGGCAGGAGTTTTTCAAGCCCAGATGCTCCCACAAAATATGGAAAATGCTAAAATTAATTTAAATAGGTTGTCCAGAGCAAATGTGAATTCTTTCCAGAAACAAAATCAGAACCCAGTTCAACAGGTTGCTGTATTTGAAAATGAGAGTTTTAACCCTAACAATTCTGAATTTACCAAGTCCATTGTGAAAGCAGTGGAAGGTCCAGACTTAGGGGCCGATTCCGATTCCGGCCGGAAATCTCCCCGACTGAGCCGGACCCGGAAAGATTTCCGACCGAATCGGACCCTAGCAGTCCGACCGAGACGAGTACGATGCGTACGCATGCTATCGGACTCGATTCGGTCGGACTCCCATTGAAGTCAATGGGAGCCAGTCGCACGACGCGTACACGGGCTCCCATTGACTCGAGCGCAATGGGCGCCCCCAGCGTGTTCGCGTCGATGCGGGTCGCACCGTACATGCACGTGTAGGGGGGACCCATGGGTCCCCCCTGTGTGCGACTCGCACGCCTACGCTTCCAGGGGGGTTTGACACGGACCCCCAAAGTGCGGCTCCGACAGCTCCTTGGAGCCGGGCTGCGCGAGTCGGTCGGAGCGGTCGAGGTGCGCATCGTACTTACCCGGCCGGGGAACGTCTCCATTGCGAGGTGCGCGTCGTCCCCGTGCGAGTCGGTCGGAGCGGTCGGGTCCTGCGAACGAGTCGGTCGGAGATTTCACGAGCGCACGCATCGTACTCGCTCGCCCGGACACACGTACGACTCGGTCGGGAAATAGGGCTCCGAATCGGATCTGGTTAAGCCGAATCCGATTCGGTGCCCTACCGGCCGAGATCGGAATCGGCCCCTTAGTTGTAGGAGTTTTAAAAAGAGAAATTACAAACCCAGTTTTAGAAGAATTTGCAGCAAAAATAGGCCCATTTGAGGAAAGTTACCAAGTTGCTGTTTGTGATACAGGCCTGGCAGGAAAACAATTGTTTTGCTAATTAAACAGCATAGATTACTGTACACCAGATTATGTTAATTTTCAGATTCCGGATGAGGATGTACATTTTAAAATGGCCCAACAAAAGACAGCTATAGCAGAAAGGACAGTTGAAAAATTACCTTCTGATTTGAAAGAAATAATAAACACAGAAATAAGAGAGTTCACAGAGAAGGATGTCAGATTAATAAAATGTGCAGAACATGTCTTATTCAAATTAGAACCAGATGACATGTATTCAAGAACACCATCAGTTGCAGAAATGTTACCCATAATTGGAGATAAACTGAGTAAAGGATTTTTGATGGAATTGATTGGAAGTTTATGTAACTTTCTGATCACAGGTTCACAGAAACTAAATGAAAAGAACAGATTAGTGCAGGAGATTAATAGCATAACTTTTCTATGTTGTCCTATGGTACCGAATCCAGCCAACAAATCTTTTCACATTCCATGTGCTGAAGAATGGCTTACTGTTATTGATTTTTGTCAAGTTCATGTCACAGTGCCATTGCATGAGAATAGTCAGGAGTACTGTCAAAAAGAAGATGAATGTCTGGGACACATAATTGGAAAAGGAGCTAGAAAGGTGTCACCAGAGAGAGTGGGAAAAATTCACCAGATGAATCCACCTCAAATTCAAAAAGAAGTCAGGAAGTTTTGGGGAATGGTTAGCTGCTGTAGAGAGTGGTTACTAAACCTTTCCCTAGTGGCTAAGCCTTTACTGAGGCTGACACACAAGGATGTGTCTGATCCGCTTCCATTGGACAACAATTGCACAAAAGCATTCCTAGAGTTGAAAGAGAAAAATGTCGCGCCCCAGCACTAGGAATGAAAGTTTATTTAAAAGAAAATACACCAATTTGCAGTGAGAGGGAGGGCTGCGCTCTCTCAGTGCCTGTTCAAAAACATGAATGTGTTCAAAGGTCTGTGATGTATTTCCCAATGACCTTTGACCCTAACGTCACAGAAATGCCAGCAAATGAATTGGTTTGTTATGAAATTGAATATGAGTGTCTAGGTGTCATGAAAATATGCATAAAGCCAAGATCAGACTTTAAGGATGAACATCTGATTCAGCCCAACAATGTCCTTTTGTAGATGGCCCATATTTGAAAGGTAACAATGAATACATTAAGAGCAGCACATGCTGTGCTTCCTATACATTATGTTGTCAAAGCTTCATGGCTTTCAGTAGTTACCTCAGCCCAAAATTCGAAAATGATTGCCCTTACCATAATATGCAGTATATCTGCTCAAATGGGAGTCACTGTTGTTATGGGAGAGAGAAATGCTAATTCAGTTGCACAAAATTGTATACTGTTAGCCTATACATTAAATGGGATTTCCACAGGTGAATATGAAAAGAATACTGTTTATGTTGAGAAAAGTGACAACTGCATAGTAGCAAATGTGTTATTGCAAAAACTGATGCCCAGGTATAGATTGCCAGTTTCTCTGAAATCAGATCATAATGAGGTTTCAAAGATGATGTGTGTAGAACCACAGATTGGACAAGGATTGGATTGTAGCTATCTACCTGATGTTTCAAGCATAATAAAGCAACACAAAGACAGCACAGAGTTACACTTTGCAAAAGACTGTGTTTCAGCATCACTGAAGTGGCTTGAATATATAAATGCAAATACACTTGTGAAAAACACAGATGAAAAGACTAGCCATTGCTGTGAAGGTCTGACTGTTGTGGAGCGTGCAGTTTCTCACCAGATTGCAGCTGCTACACAAGATCTACATAATGGATGGTGCCAAAACTTTGATCTGAGAGATGCTGTGAAATGGAAAGGCCTGTTCCAAATGATCCTGGCAAAGACTGTTGTGAAATGTGGTGGCCTTCCAAATTGGGTGCATGCCTCTCACACACGTATGGTCCTGTGTCCCCCTGATAAAACAGCTCCTCTTCAAGAAGAGATGCCAGCAGTGATCAAAAGTCCACAGAAGAGGGTCAGTCAAGCTGTAAGGGAACACACAGAGTCTGAAGCAGCACTAGAGAAAACTGAAGTGGCACTGGAAAAGCAAAAAGTGGAAACTGACTCAGATGAAAGCGATGTCCAAAGGGTGAAAGAGTCAGATGCAGCCTCTGAAGAAGAAATTAGTGCTGTGGGCCTACGAGTGGAGGTAGGAAAAAGCTGGCTGAAAGGGTATCCTTGAAAAATCATTTGCACCAATAACTGAAACATCTGAATCTGATCAAAGTGAAAATAAAAGTGAAAGACTTGGATTGAAAAAGTGCAAAGAATTGATGGTGCTCTGTCAGAGTTTCTCAGCACCTGAGTGGTAAAAATGCATGGAAAAAGTACAGAATGCCACTTTGAATGAACTGTATGAGCCACCCTGATGGCAAGCTGGTGACAAAGAGAAAAAGAAAGGCTGAAACAATAACTGAGAATTGTCAAGAGCTGAAGAGAAAAGAATCTTTGAATGATGAAAGAAAAAGAAGAAAAGAAAATAGAAAAGAGAACTGTCCTGTTTAAATTTTCCGTTTATTATTTTAGTTACTTACTTTAGAGATGACTAACAGTTCCAAGAAGCTACTTGCAGAACTCTGCACTAAACATTTGAGCTTGGCTATATATGATCTGATTACAGACAAAACGTGTGTTGCCTTAGAAATAGAGGTAAAATTGTTATATGCTCAGCTTTTGCAATAAAAATGTCACCTGGGAAAATAAACAAGTGTGATGATTTACAAATCATCTGAGGTATCATGATTTGTTATCATCAAAGGGTGAGTTGATAGAGCTAGATTTCATCAAGATTAAGCATCACTCTGTTTTGTGTTTCAGACAGACTGCATTTAAAATGGCACGCAGATTTTGGTGCAAGTGTAAACACATTGCACATGAAATATGAAATGAGGCCTAGTCAAATGCTTTTAAAAGGGGCACTTTTGGTGCATGCAAAGTGAAAGACATGAAATGAGGCCTGGTCAAAATGCTTTCAGTCTGAAATGCTTGTGCTGAATTAACATGTGTTTTTGCAGTGTAGAGAAACTCGTGATTGCAGTTTCCTTTTAGCTTTGAAGATAAGCATGGAATGTGTTCTCTCCTCCCAGCTCCTTTTCCTTGTAATCTACACTCCCTGTTCCCTTCTCAAGAGACTTTGGCTTTGTTGCATATTTAGACAATACATATTCAGTTCATAACACATCTTCTTATAATGTGTTTTCATTAATCAACCATGCACCAACACTACATGTGGGGCAAACGCATTTTGCATGAAACGCTATCTAAAACATTAGAGCATGTTGCTATGAGTATGTATTAACTGTTTGCTGTTTGAAAATTTGCACTGGTGCATGTTTATGCTATGTTGTACATTGCACATTTTTGCATGTTGTGCACAAATGATAGAAAAGCTGCTTTAAACTAATAGCTTTTGCTAGGTAATAACTAATACAGGGTACTAGTATGGGGGAGGTAAACATAATGGGTTTTATTTCATAAATTAATATTCTTTTGTGTTTGTTTTGTTTTTGGGCCCACCATAAAATGGCTGCCTGAGAATCCAGCATGGCTGAGAATTGTTAGCAGTGTGCTGAATGAGAGACGCATGCGCAGAAGATTCGTCCAGCTGCATGAACTGCCAAGTGCCTCAAGTGAAGACACATGGGTCAAGGCCACAATGAACTGTACACTCCTGTCATCGTGCCAATGTACCAGTATTTGTGGGAAAGTGTCATCCCTGTGTGCTATGTGAAAGAGAGACAGGAAATTGAGTGATACATTTTGTTGCAAGAAATGTTCTTACTGATACATGTTATGTATATTGTTCTTAGCATTAAGCCCTTATTGTCAGAACTGGTATGGGTTGGATTTGCAATGAGAACAGGATGGTGAGACCCTCATGTCATCTATGCTAACCAATCACAGTGCGAGTTTCTACTGAAACTGCAACATTATTAGTATAGTCAGCCAAGAATTAGAGTATAAAAAATGACTAGTCAGCCAAGAATTAGAGTATAAAAAATGACCCCATAGGGGGCGTGTCAGCCTTAGACGCCTTAGAAGTCTTAGAGGGAGGAGAGGAGAAGAAGCAGATCTGACACAGACATCATATGGGTTAGGTACATGAACGTCGCGGGTGCAGCCTGGGAGGAGATTGCGTCCGAGGAGAGACAGAGGGAGGAGGGGTTCTTGCTCATATTTTTTTCAGAGAGTCATTGCACGTCATATTTTTGGCAAGGCAGATCACATTCCTCTGTGGTCTTGTGAAGGGAGGGCAGCATCTCTGTGTGAGACACAGAGAGACAGATTGAACAGACCAGGGAAGAGAAAGCAGCTGATGGAACAGGTTTAGATTTAGATGCTAAAACTCTAAGTTTATGCTTTGACTAACTAACTAGTTCTGAAAAGATTTATTTGTCTTATGCATTTATTTCTCTTTATGGGAGATTTTTGCCAATTATTAATTATGATTAGCCTTGCAAAACTCACTCTTGAATTATATTTTTCCTGAAACTCTTTAAAGAGTTCTGACTGACATAGAATTAGGGGTTTTTCCTCCTTTATGGAGTGCTTTGTATGCAACCTATAATATGTTTTGTATTAATTCTATTTTTCCTGTTTTTCAATTCTGTAACCTGATTGATATTTGACTAATGAATAAAGGGTCAGAGAAGCTTAACTTTTGACTAGAAAATAAAACCCTTTAAAAATACTCACAACTCTCTTTATTGGCTTAAATTTAATTGTATTTTTGATTTTTCATGTTTATGTAAAGTCTCCTGAAGGTGATAACACGCAAAGGTCCATCACCTTTAATGCAGTAAACTAGAGGTAAATTATGTTTTGCATTGAGAAATTACCGTGAAATTACCGCTGGATCACCCTGAATTGACTGTGTGTATATGGGGATGTGTTTGTACAACTGTATTACACTAGGAGTGTTGGCATTATCATTATTACATAACACGTGCGAAGTGCACTATGTGTTTTGGAATGCGGTGCAGAAATCTCGGGGTGACAAATATGTAGAAAATAGAGCATGATTCTGTGTTACCCTTATGTACATAGTACAATTGTGAGCTTATTTATATTCTATGACACTGATAGAATTTGCTGTAAGACGTCTTTAGTATCTTTGGAGCTCAAAAATGATAATAAATAACTAAAATCATGCCAGTTAATGGTCTCTGTTGAATATCTGTGAGCGTGAGAATGTAAATAGAGGTAACTTTGTAAAGGTGTTAAGTTAACTGTTACATTCCAGTCAGTTATTTGCGCATTGACAATCTGACCAAGTTAGGTAGTGTGAACAAATGGCAGTTCTCTAAAAACACAAACTGGTGGAGACTTTATTCGGCGGCTTCCTTTCTCTGAGCGCGCTCACATTGCTGCCGCACCGTGTTAAACATCTGATGCTAGTGTACTTGTATTCATTGGATATGTGTCAGTTAACCTTCTTTGTGCCAAATAGTCTAACAGTGCTCCCCTCAGTTGCACTTCCATTAATTGCTGTAATATCTGAGACGCATGACCAGTTTGCAGTGGCGTAACACAGGCCACCTCACCCCCGCGCGGTGGGGGGGCGTCCCCCAGCGGCAGGGGCCCCTCTCAGCTCAGTACTCTAGCCTGAGAGCTGATTAAATTTGGAGCAGGGGCCCTCCATGTACCTTGCAGGGGGGGGGAGGAGGCTTATGTTTCGTTACGCCACTGCCAGTATGTTTCGGTACTACCGCCGTCAGGTAACATGTTTTATCGTGCATGCCTCTGCTGTAAGCCAGTCCTGGGTACCAGCGCTGCCGCCAGGGTTGTGGTATTTGCACGTGATAGTGTTGTCCATAGTACGTTATCATCGGTCAGTCATTCGTTGGGTGTAACATCAGTTTGGAGACAAGTTGAATAGCTGCTTAGAAACTTCACAGAAAGTTTTATATAAAAGGGGTTTCACTTTGTTAATAGCTTACCTCTCTCCAATTATTTACTGATGCACTATATGGATACGTGGGTCCGGCACTCAAGCAATGATATGGGGTTAGGACTTGGAATTAAATATGTGTGGCACCGCACTGAAATGTTAGCTTTGGATACTTTAAATTCTTTAAATATTAGTCTGCACCAGTATGAAACATGGCGTGCTAGAACTTGCTACACATCAGACATTTTTAGCTGTAAAATCTAAAGCAAAAAACTTGATTTTAATAACTATGTGCTGTTACAGCATGAACAAAAGCAGGAAGCATTAATCACCACCTGAAGCGCATAGACTCTTATTTCATTTCTAAGCGCTATATATGGTACATCATACACAGCAGCACGCTGCCTGAGTTGCTTGTGACAAAGCGCAAGCTGGAGAGCAGAGCCATGACTATGTTTTCATTGCTTTTACTGACCTGAAAATGCAACAAATGCAGTTTCTCATGAACTTTGGCATAATCAACTTCCTTTCAGGCTATATTTTCTTTTATTTATTTAACCAACTTGACAGAGAGGGGCTGCAGAGACATGAGGGCAATGCAGAGCAGTCATCGCAAGAGTGGGCAACAGCCAGGGAGAGGGGAAAAAGAGTGGGGCAGCAATAAAGGATTCTCAAAAGCATGGATTTAAACACAGGTAATGCTTCATGGGGGTGTGGAGGAGGAGAAGCAACATGGAAGAAGTATTTATGTAAATAAACAGACAACCACACAGTAAATATATGGTGTAAAAGCCACCATTTGAATCCTTTTTTTTCAAAGTTTTCTTGTCAGGGGGAGAACCCCCCCACATCCCCCTTTTGCACTTCAGGCTCACTCGCTCATTATACTTGGGTAGAACATTTTCGCCCCACCACTTTGAAAATCCACCAGCCTCCACTGCTTACTACCTTACACTCTAAGCCCTAATTTCCACATATATGTGTGTGTTTATATATATATATATATATATATATATACTCTTAAAACACCCTTACTACCTTACACTCTAAACCCTAATTTATATATATATATATATATATATATATATATATATATATATATATATATATATATATATATATACACACACACACGTGTTTAGAGTGTAAGGTAGTAAGGGTGTTTTAAGAGTATATATATATATATATATATACACACACACACACACGTACATACATATACATATACTTATCTGAAAAACACTTACCTTGCGTTGTAAAAGCATGCATGACAAAGGTATATATGCATGGTAAAGGCATTGGGTTGTAAAGGCAATTCGTGGTAAATGATGAGTGGTAAAGGCATTGCGTGGTATCATTGCGTGGTAATGCCTGTGCTGTAAAGGCTGTTTCCCTTACTTTCTTGTTTATATTTAGTCTCTTTCCTGGAAAATCTGCATAAAAAAGGACCCCCTGTTACCTTGTCTCCTTGCCCTGAACTCTGGTAGTGTCCCTGACAGACTGTTCTGATCTTCACTAGATTCCTGACCGTTCCGCCACAACTCGCTTGGGTCCTTAGTAAAGGACAAGAGAGAGGAAAGTGCCAAAATCTGCAACAGAAAGAGGTCAATAACGGAAGTATATTTTCAACTTCATTTTTGCATTTTGTTTCACTTGGTTTGTTGCTGAGGATGTTTGAGACTCTACTAGAATGAAAATTTGCCTAGCCTTCGTGCTGGTAAGTTTCAATTCTATTAAGGACACGGAGGCGAGGATTATGCCTTCTTCCTTCGCTTTATTTTTACAGCAGCAACTCAACAAACATCACAAACTACATTTCCCATGAACACTTGGGAAACCAAAAAGTCTTAACAGGAGTCCTTCCTCTCTGTCCGCACTCCGACCAGCCACCGTAGTCCATCTACACTGTTTCCTCTTCCTCTTTCTTCGCGCGAAGCACATCCTGTCGGATTTCACGCATCCTGTTTGGTACCATCACTTCCTACAAAAGAGGTAGTGTCAGAGGCAGAACCGAAATTCAATGTAACATATCACAAGGAAACATCAATTGTGCAACATCATCATCAACTCATGACGAAACTGAGAGAAGCCCATGAATGGATTACTTACAGTCATACGGGGAGGGTCCACTTCTCTGAAGTCATTGGGATGGATAATCCTCGCCTCTGTGTCCTTAATAGAATTGAAACTTACCAGCACGAAGGGTAGGCAAATTTTCATTCTATGGCAGGACCGGAGGCTTCGGATTATGCCAGTTCAAAGCTTGTCGACAACTAGCCTTGCTACCTCAAGCACCGGCTTGAAATAAAACCTCTTAAAGGTGGAATCTGAGGACCAATCGGCCGCGCGCAACAGATCCTCCAATCGCGCCCCTAGGGCAAAAGCTTTAGAGGCCATTGCACCTCTCGCTGAATGAGCACCAAACTGTTTAGTATCGATCCCCGCCTCCTGCATAACCCTACCACCCATCTGGCGATGGTCGGGGATGAGACTGCCTTGTACGGCTTGCGTAACGCAATGAGCAGTTGTCTTTCACCTGGAGGGCGAGATTCGCCAGTTATCTCTTCATAGGCACGGAGGCACTGCACTACACACAGTTTAGGGGAGTCTGGAAAATCTGGGTATGAGATAACCCTTGTGTTAGACTTAGTTCTCCTACTTACTGTGAAAGATACCCCTTCCGGTGAAAAGACCCTGGCAGAAATGTCCAAGGCTCTTACGTCCGAGACACACCTGCAGGAAACCAGACATAACAACATTGCCAACTTGGCTGTCACCTCTTTACGAGAGAGAAACCTATTCGGTTTCCAAGACAGAAAAAGGTTCAAAACCCTGTTCACGTTCCAGAGGACGGAGTATCGCGGTTCCGGGGGAAGCGAAAGGCAAATCCCCCTAAGGAGCCGACACACCAAGGGATGCTCGCTGACAGGGGATCCCTGTACCACCATGTGACCGGCAGAAATCGCTGAACGGAAGGTGTTAATTGACCGATAGGCCAGACCATCCTCTGCTAAACCCGCCCAAAAATTAAGGACATGGACTACATCTGCCCCCACGGGATCAACACCCCTTCGCACACACCAACGACGCCATCGGTGCCAGGCTGATCTATATCTCCTGGTCGTGCTATCTGCCCACGCCTTAGAGAGCAAATCCTCAGCCTTTCCCGAAAGGCCTGGGAGCGTCCAGCGACGCCAGAGATCCTATAGGCCATCAATCTCAGCGTTCCTTCTTGGACTAGTCGATGGGGAACGAGGTCGGGATTGAGAAGAATGTGAGGAGAGTGGGGGAGTTGGATTGGAAAATCCCAAGAAAGTTCCAGTAGAACCGGAAACCAAACTTGAGACCTCCACCATGGCGTGATCAAGATCACCTCCGTCTGCTGGCGTCGCAGCAGCGCTGACACTCGCGTGATCATGGAAAACAGAGGGAATGCATAACCCTGCTCCCCCTGCCAGTCCTGGAGGAAAGCATCCGTTGCTTCCGCCAGAGGATCCAGGCGCCAGCTGAAAAATCTCGGTAACTGATGATCCAGTCTCAACGCAAACAGGTCCACCGAGAAGGGGCCCAACTTTTCCGACAGAAGGGAAAAAACCTGAGGATCCAGCTTCCAAACACTGGCATCCAGCAGGTGACGGGAGTGCCAATGGGCCACCTCGTTCTCCCGCCCCGGCAGATATTCCACTGTTACCGAAACCTGGTTGTCCAGGCAAAAGTGCCAAAAATCCTTGGCTAGATCCGCCAGCATCTTGGACCTGGTGCCCCCCAGGTGGTTGATGTACCGGACCGCCGAGACATTGTCCATCCTGAGGAGGACACACGACTGCACCCTGTCCTTCGTCCAGCACTGAACTGCAAAAGAACCCGCTAGTAACTCCAAGCAGTTGATGTGCAGTGACTGCTCGTGAGTGGACCAGGCTCCACCTGTGGAAAACTCTCCGCACCTGGCCCCCCACCCGGAGCGACTGGCGTCCGACTCGATAACTATATCTGGGGCTGAACCGAATATTGCACGGCCGTTCCAGGCCTCCATGTGCGTGAGCCACCATTGCATCTCGTCCCTCACTTTGTCCGACAGCGGAATCAACTGTGAATACGTCAAGCCCCGTCTGAGGTGATACGCCTTTAGGCGCTGCATGGCCCGATAATGCAAGGGCCCGGGGAATATGGCCTGAATCGACGAAGCGAGAAGACCGACCAACCGCGCCAACTGGCGTAAAGAGATCTGCGGTCTCGCCCAGGTCTGACGTAGTTCGTGCCTGATCTTTGCCATCTTCCTGGCGGGAAGACTCAGAGTGGAGGACACGGAGTCGATATTGAAACCCAAAAAGGTAGCGCATTGGACGGGGACCAGCAGGGACTTTTTCTCGTTTATAACGAGCCCCAAGCCTGAAAGGAGGTTGACAGCGGTCTGCAATTGGGTAGACAGCCACTTGGGGCACTGGTCTAGAAACAACATGTCGTCCAAGTAGATGATCATCCGCACTCCCCGCGCCCGCAGGAACTCCACCACCGGCCGAAGGACCTTCGTGAAGCACCACGGAGCGGAGGATAGACCGAAAGGGAGTGTGGTGAACTCGTACACCTGACCTTCCCACCTAAACTGCAGAAAGCGCAGATGAGGGGGAAAAATAGGCACAGTCAGGTATGCATCCTTCAGGTCGAGCCTGACCATCCAATCGAGCGGACGCAAAACGTCCCGGAGGAGGTGGATGCCCTCCATTTTGAAGTGGCGGTACACCAGCCACTCGTTGAAGTCCTTTAGATTGATGACCGGACGTCGGCCTCCGTCGACCTTGTCGACTAAAAAGAGATTGCTGAGAAACCCACCTGGATGCTCTAGCGAGCGACAAATCGCCCCTTTTTGGAGGAGGGCGAACACCTCGTTGCGCACCAACCCTGCATCGCGCTGCGAGAAAGTAATGGCGCGGGGGCGATATAGCTGACACGGACGGCCATGAAACTCCAACTGGAAGACCTGGACCGTCTGCAGCACCCAAGCATCGCTCGTGAGGGACACCCATGCCGGGAAGAACTGCGCCAAGCGCCCCCCCACCTGCAAGCTCGCTGTTGGCAGCACACTCACCTCGTCCAGCACCTTGTTGCTGGCCTCTGTGGCTTCCACGACCACGGAACTTCTGCCCTCTTGTCGGATAGAAGTTATTGAAGCGGGCGTTGTCCTGGAACTGCCCGCGACCAGAGCCTTGCCCCCGATCGGAGCTGTTGAAGCGGCCGAACGAGCGGCCCCTGCCACGTCCGGCCCTCTCGAAAACCCGAGGGGTAAATACTTTCCGCATGTTGGATTGCGCCCTGTCAAGGGAGGTGAAAGTAGCAACAAACTTCCCCAACTCCTTGACGAAGGGGTCCCCGAACAGGCCCCCCTGGGCCACAGCCCCTGCCTCCGAGGAGGCGAGGTCACCCAACTTGGGGTCTATCTTAATAAGGAGTGACCTCCGTCTCTCTGTGGAGAGCACGCAGTTCGCGTTCCCAATGAACACGATCGCACGCTGCGCCCAATTGCACCCAGGGGCCCTCCGGGGCGATGAGGGCCCCTGACAACTTGGCCTCCTCAGCCATGGCTAATATCTTGGTGACAGGCCCTACTGCATCCAGCAGCTTGTCTTGACAGGTGCGCCAAGAACGGTCGATACCCTTCTTGGGGTCTCTCACAAACTTCGCTAAAAATGTCGCCATCTTCGGGTCGATCTCCGGAGTCACCGCCACCTTCCCTTCCAAGCTGGGGTGAGGACACTCCGCCCGGAGGCGGCTGCGAGCGTCTTTATCCATGGGCTTACGCAGACGACTCGCCACATAGTGGGCCACCTTCTCCCCAGGGACCCAGTCCGAAGACCTCGGATGGACAATATCGTCCGGGTCCAACATGTCCGAAGACCCCGCTGGGGCAGGGGCCGGGCAGGGAGCCAGGACCTAGAGGAACACGCCTCCTCATCGGTATCGGGGGAGTCCCCTTCGTCAAGGGGATCAGGAGAGGCGGTCCGCGGGGTCGGTGAAACACCGTCAGCAGGGGGCAACTGGGCAGGTTGAGGGGCCTCCTGTGCCAAAAAGACGCTCTTTAAGCGCGCAAACACCTCCGAAACAACCCCCTCGGTGCAGGGCTTCTTGCTAGGTGGGGGAGTGGGCACAGGGGTGGGAGCCAGAGTAGGGATAAGAGCCGCTAACTTCGCGTACGCTTCATCCAAGCGTGCCGACAGACACTGCTCAAGGGCCCCCATGGCCTGATCTACAGCCGTATAGATAGAATCATCTACTGCCTGATAAAAATCGTCTTCCCAGGGGAGGTAGTTTAGGGATACTCCTCCTGGTACTGGTCATGCTCTCCCTGCATGCTGACGTAATTTAGGCTCCGCAGGGTCTCAGAAGCTTCAGGCAGCACCCTGCAGTAGCACTAATGAAAAGCCCTGAAAGGCACCAGATTTGGAGCTGGGAGGGAGCCCAGGCGAATGTGGGTGGCCAAAGGCGCACAATAGACGGGCAGAGCCCTGGGGACACTCCAGCCCTTTTCTGTCACAGGGCAAGCCACCCGGGACCGTGTCCCACAGCACCACAGCACTTGGCGCAAATTGCGACCCCGCATGGTGTCAGAAACAGCACTCAGTACAGACCCCAGAGGGCGTTCAGGAATAAAATATGGCAAAACCGACCCCTAAGGGTGTCACAGCAGGTGGCAAGAGGCAGGTAACTCCCTGAGGGCAGCGCTCGTCGGAAAACTCCGTGATCCGAGTTTCGAAACTCGCGCTGCCCACAGGGATGAACGTATGCCCCCTAGCGGTGGGAGGACCACACCGCACCAATCTCTGGGCAGAAATCGCGTTAGGCACGCTCTAAGCGTCCCGCGATTACCAGGGAATCTGTAAGGAGAAAGATAGCATAAGCGCTAACCACAAACACTAAAATCACACCATAAAACCCCCAAAACACAGGAGATAAGGCAAAAAACGACTTAACTTGCTGCTGAGCAGCGAAGAAAGAGGAAGAGGAAACAGTGTAGATGGACTATGGTGGCTGGTCGGAGTGCGGACAGAGAGGAAGGACTCCTGTTAAGACTTTTTGGTTTCCCAAGTGTTCATGGGAAATGTAGTTTGTGATGTTTGTTGAGTTGCTGCTGTAAAAATAAAGCGAAGGAAGAAGGCATAATCCGAAGCCTCCGGTCCTGCCATAGAATGTTAGATTTTTTTTAATTAAAATTTTTATTTTTCATTTTAGAGAACAATCCTATCTCACTTAAAAATGCCAATTTCCTCAAAATTGTTGAAGATATGGACTGGGAACGTTTGTGGGCCCTGTGTGGGTACTCCATGTCTAAGAATCAAGGCATGATGATCGGAACCCAGCATTTAATCCTTTTACGGTTTATAAAATCAGTACAATCAAATTGACAAATGATAACAATTATTTTCATGCACCATGAGCCAATGTAGTTTGTAGTGTGCATTGTGTACATGTTCAAAGGGAAAAAACTACAACACAAGGCAAACACAACTTTGTTAAAAAAGTAATAGATTTAAAACATTATTTTGGTCCTGCTTTTTGTTGTTATTTTTTATCAGCTTAAGCCGTATGGCTAATTCTATATGGCCTTATAATTTTTTATGGAGTGCAGTCATTTTCCTAGAGCTTTCCTTCAATTCACAAAATCTACAAAAACAGCACTTTGGAATAATAATAATAGCGCATTTTATAAAGCACGTAGCTACCTCAACGAGGTGTCCCAGTGCTAGGTACAGGAATCCGCTGCCACAAATACAACAATGAAACTCCCCTAGCTCCCACCCTTAAAAAACCACTGCGACTGAATTTGGCGAATCCTCAGAGGCAAAGAATTCCATAGTTTTGGTGCCAGGTAGCCAAAGGAGCTCCCACTTAAGCGTGTTCTTTTAATGTTAGGAACAGACACCAGCCTTCCCCCAGCCAATCTTAAATTTCTCGTTGGTATATATGGTCTGACCAGAGATTGAAGGTACTGTGGTCCTTTTTTTGCAAGTGCCTTGAGACAATAGCACAAGGATTTAAAAGATTACCTATGCCTAACCGGCAACCAGTGCAGCTTCTTTAGTGCGTCTCCCATAGACGCATCCCTAGGAAGATTCAAAAGAAGGCAAGCAGCGGCGTTCTGCACTCTTTCAAGTCTCTTGATCCAACCCTGTGTGAACCCCAGGTACAACACGTTACAGTAATCAAGCCATGACATAATCAGAGCCACTGTTTTTCTAACTGGCTCTGGCAGGTGGCAGAGAATCTTAGCATCTTGAGAATTCCAAAACATTTCCCTGCCACTGCAGTGAGGGAAAGCAAATCAAACACAGTCTGCCACTTTTTTGATGTGTGTGTGGTGGCTCATATCCTAATGACTTTTTCTTTACATGCCACTTCATCCTAAATTTGGACTTTGTCGATAGCCATGTTACTTGAGGTCAAAGAAGTTGGTACTGGATGATACCAACTTCTGTGACTTCGAGGTTAATGTTAAATCAGGGCAAGGCCTAAACCCTATTTATATACTGTTCTTTCATTAAGTGTGCTGTACAGTGATTCTAACAGTTCTTCTTTCTGCACCTAAGTGATGCACTTCTACCATTTGACCTTACCTGTGAGACTTTGGTATGGACCCCCTGGCCCATCTCTACTCCCCCATGAGTCACCAACACCGATCCATCCAGGAAGATATTCACTAAAGCTCCCGCCTAAGGAAAGATAAAACACCAATTTACATGTTATTTTGATTATTCCTCAATGAAGTCCAGCTACCAGGAGGGACCGTACCCTGCCTTGGTGAAATCTCAATGATTAGCTGAGCTAATATTGATTCCTCTGGAAAAGCTGACTGAAGCAGTACATTAGTATACATAAACCTTTTCACCTAGGGGGACTAGAGTTATTATCCCAAGAGTAGTATACACTAATAGTCATATCAGTCATACTGGGGTCAATTTAGTTAATCTTGTGTGGCTACTGAAAACCAACATTACAAGATTTCATGTGGGAGGAACCTCTGCCTTTCTACAAACTGTGTACTTCATTCAATGCGTAACTAATAAAACACAAGATTACAAAATATACAGATCTTTACCACCATGGTTGTGTGCCACTATTCTATTCTTAGATAGTTATTCCAACTCAACAAATACAAAACTTTGGATGAACCCTCCTTGAATGACCTGTGATTTAATATTTCAAAAAATGTGCCTCACTGGGAAGACATATTACTAATATTATCACGTTGGTGCCAGGGGCATGACAGCTATGGCCTTTATGCATTAACCATGTACAGGCATTTCAAATTGATAAAGCAATTTTACATTTCTGCTAACAACCTTGCCTGATGCGCTGAGGTGATGACTGTTGGTAATCATGCATAGGGTAGTCACTAAGATAATCTTCCCTGATGTGGTCACAATTACAAAACTAATATTATTAGTAGCTCACAATGGTTTTCACTGAACTTAAGCAGCTCTTATAATAGAAAAGGGTGGAGACCCCTGCTTTATATTATTTGTGAAGTAAACACCTGACTTCTAGGCAGCTCCTAAATTTACCACCATAGGTCAATAGGCCCTCTCGATCCCACCTCACACTTGGAAACACACAATCTGCTTTGCCCCTCTTTGAGTTATCCTGACACAGGACAAAGGGGTTGCTGTACCAGCATGAATGTTGCTCTTTAAGGCATGGCTTTAACTCTGACCTGGTGGTACGACCCGTTAATGAATCCCACGGAGAACTTCAGAGGTAGGATGGCGATGCCCTTCTTCTTCCAGAAATTCTGCTTGTTGTACTCTTGGATGGCTGACCTCCGACTAAGATACAAAGACTTCTCCATGCATTCATCCCAACACCGTGTAAGGTTTGTGGCGTCAAACGTCTGTTTGTAGAACGTCTCACTGCTTGTGCCCTTGTGCATGTTTCTCTCCCTAACCTATGATACAGACATTACAAAAACAATTATTCTACACATTCCCGTGTCTATAGTGGATCTTTTCTTTCCTCGCCTCCATGCTCAAATTTTACATAGCAATTTTTGTTGTTTTCACACTAGCTTTGTATCCCATGTAGATAACTGTCCCAATCCTCAATTTGAAACATGAAAATCATTAAATAGGATCCTCTGCAATGGCAATATACAGAGCTTAAAAGAACCCCCCTCCACCTTGTCCATGGAGCCCCACGCCAATTTTTAACAGATTAACTCAAATACCCCCCGCCCCCCACCTCCGTGTCAGGGCATCGTGTCAATGAACAGAGTAAAATGTACATATGCGTCCCAGGCATCCCAATGTGCTCTCGAATGTCGCCATTCGCACTTGTCTCTCACCCATGCTTTGACACATGGGGCACAAGCTGAAGCCACACAATAGCAATGCGTCTCTTTGCTAGTACCAGCCCCAGAAGAACAAATCGTCTACTAAGTTTCTTATTTTTTGGGGCAGGAAGTAGACCAAGCAGCACTTGTAGGATCTCCATGAGAACCACCCAACCTGTAGCCCCTCGTAGGCATGCGAGCACAGCCTCCCAGTAGGAAGTTAGTGACGAGCAGGCCCATGTCATGTGGAGAAAGTCAGCTTCTGGCGACCTACATTATGGGCACGTACCAGGGCGAGCTGGATAAATCGTACACAATGTTTGTGGGGTAAAGTATGTCTGATGCACAAAATTATATTGAAGGAGCTTAAAATATGCATTGGAGCTTACACCCCGGACCCCTTCATGGACCCTCAGCCATTCCCCCTCCGTTAGGGGTTCTCCCAACTAGCACATCCCATTTAAACTGCACAGGTAGAGCCCCACCCGGTGAGTCATCCCGTAAGGCTCGGTAGAGATGTGACACCAATCGATGCCCCTGAGCCATATACAGAATTACCTTCAGTATATTAGTGCTGGGGGGTTCCTCAGGGAAGGGCGGCCAGACCTCCTGGGCAACCCTTGATATCTTACTGTAGAAACTGTCCCGTTCCCAGATTAAAGGAGGCCATTGCCTCCTCTCGTGTTATAAAGTGCCCATGAACATAAAGATCTCCCAGCAGCTGGCATCCTCCCTCTTTCCAGCGACTCACAGATATGGAGTCAGCGATACATGAGAAAGGTTGTATCGCCCATAGAGGCATATCCGGGGCATAACGGGCATGCCACACCACCCTTTTAACCACGGCCTCCCAGATGATAGTCACGTCACGTGTTCTACAATGTAAGGAAGTGATGCGGGACCCCTGAACCGAGCATCAGGAGGTCCGGCAGAGGGAGGTTACTACTGCATGTGCTTGCTAGGAGTCGCTTCTCCCAGTTATCGTCAGTATCCAACCAGTGAACCACATGTTGGAGCTGAGAAGCCATGTAATAAAAGTCCAGGTGGGGAACCTCAAGCCCCCTTCTACTCCATGGTCTCTGTAGTGTTTTAAGGCATACCCTCTTGTGTTTGGTACCCCACAGGGGTCTACCAACAAACCATCTAGCATCTGGAAATAATGCCTGGGGATCACATATAGCGAGTGTTGTAGTGCATATAGACATTGTGGTAAGATAATCATTTTCACGATTGGTATCCGGCCCATAAGAAACAGGGGCAAGTCCCTCAAAAACCATATGGAGCCACGTATTCCTCCCACCGTTCTTCCCACATTGAGATTTAAGTAGGAGGAGGCTGTATTCGCCAATCGGATCCCCAGCTATCTAGCTCCCTTGGTCACCCATGGAAACCCAACCCGAGGTAATTCCCTCTCCGGTCTCCCCGCTAGTCTTCCCATGGGGATCAGTTTAGGATAGGCACCGAACAAGCCGGCTGTCCGAGGTACACCAATGTGTCATTGGCATAAAGGGAGACCACATGGTTGGTCTCACTCAAAGTTATCTCCCACAAATCCATTCTATCACACAGGGCTGCCGCGAGAGGCTCCATAGCAACTGCGAATAGGAGTGGCGATAGAGGGCAGCCTCAACAGGTGTCCCGACATAGCTCAAATGGATTGGATACCAATCCTCCAGCTCTTATTCTGGCTGAGGGAGCAGCATAAAGCAGTTGGACCCATGTAAGGAAGCCACGACCTACCCCGATCCATTGGAGAACTTGCCAGACATAAGGCCAGTCCACAGAATCAAAAGCCTGTTCTATGTCTAAAAGTGCTAGAGCATAATCGTCCTCCACAAGGCACGGGGCATGCCACACATGCGCCAGACGTTGTAGGTTATAGGCGGTACTAAGCTTCGGGATAAACCCTGCCTGATCTGTATATATAAGAAGGGGCATGTGCTGGAGAGGGCGGGCCACTAGAATCCCGCTAAGAATTTTCACATCCAAGTTTAAGAGCGAGATCGGCCGGTAGGAGCTAGCCAGCAAAGGGTCTCTGTCAGGTTTTGGTATCATGGCCACCAAGGCTTCATGCATGGAGGCCGGCAAAGAGCCAGCCTTGAGTGCCTCATTATAGACCTCTAAAAGGCGGTCAGCCAGCGGAGGGGAAATCTTATGGTAGAACTCCGCTGACAGCCCGTCACTCCCAGGGTTCTGGCAGACTTAAGACTTCTGATTGCCATAACGATCTCCTCTCTAGTAATCAGAGCATTGAACGCTTCAATCGCCTCCGGGTCTAAAATGGGGCGTTTCACACTTCTGATCACAACTACATTATAACAGCCTTTGGTGCCTATAATTGACCCATACCACTATTCCTTTACTATTGGATGTCCTGGAGTTACAGACATTCCCACATTTCTCTTTGGATGTACATACCAAGCATAGATCTGCTGCCAAATTCACTCTCTACTTTTTGAACCAAAATGCCCTATGAAGCCTTTCAAAGTAGTACAGGGCACATTCCTTAGCTAGCACTGACAAAATCCTTCACTCTGTGCTCATTCCTGCTTGCTACGCTCTGCTCACAATAGTCTCCTGTATTATCGAAAGCACCCTGAGCCTCATTTATCTTTAGGTCTTGCAATCCTCCCAGTCCCCTTCACTGGAATGCCATCACCAATGTACCACAGGTCTCATCAGTATTTCTGCATGCAACAACACTATCAGCAATGTATCTATGTACAAGTCAATGCATCATACAGCATTTTGTTCGAAATGCTCTTTGTGTTGCAATACATACAAATACAAACAAAATTCCAGTCAGTTACTCAGACACTAAGTAATTCACAAGTAAGCATATCGACCACTAGGTGACTCACCTTCTCTGGTGGAAGGCCACATTTGAGGGCCACAGCATCCACTAAGGTCTCTGTAACCACTCCTGTCTGCGGAAACCCAAATCCTCGGAAACCAGTATTTGAAGGTAAGTTTGTCTTGCATGCCCGACCCCAGACTCTGACGTTTGGAAACCTATATCCATTATCCATTTTCAACAAGGATATGTCGATGACCTAAATAAGGGAACAAAAGACACTTTATGCAATAATATGAGTAGTGGTGACCTGTCCTTACAAGTGGTGGTAGCATGTCAAGGAAATAAGAAACAATACTTTGTACTTATGTCACAAGGACAATCAGTGCATTTGTTATGAGTAGGTACTTCCCTCTTCCTGAGCTTCCTGACTAATTCTGTTGATAGTTCAAGAACGTTTTTCCTAAAGTAGCACTTCTCATGGCAGTCTGTACGAATGAAACACTTAACTGTGCATACAGGGTCGGTGTAGAGATTTTTGCTCAGAAGGAAAAGTGACATTTTACTGCTCTCTCTCCCCCACACGCCTTTGCTATTTGTAGGGTAATTCCATTACCTGGTATTATAGGCCACAAAATCTTGGTTTGCCCTAGGACTTGTTAGTTAGCATGCACCTATAGCAATAGCAGTAATCCTTCAAAAATACTTTTTAAAAGTTCGAGAGTTATAAAGGCAAATAAAAACCACAGTTTAAAGTAAAGCATCTTCTCTAATCTGCAAAGCAGCAAGGGTAGTGGAGCACAGTTTCTATACTGGATACCAACATTTATCACAGGCAAAATACCTATTCAAAAAGACAAAATAGAGGTATCTTTTATACCAAAGACAACACAACAACTTTCTTCTTTTGAAAGGTTTATATCCTTATTCTTTTCTTTTATTCATGATTCTTCATAACAGTTCATATAAATAACAAGATACAGCCACAGCCTATGCGTTTCGTCCCAACCTCACGGGACTTCTTCAGGGCTGTTAAATAATGTACACATAAGACATAACTTTAGTGAGACAAACACAAACAATACATTAATAATTCCTAAAGGTCAAAAAAACTTTTATAACAAAAACACAGACAAAAGATTAATAATTCATGAAAAACAGATAATCATTACTTCTTTTAAAAATTCCTAAACAGGGCATAGACAACCGTACATAACTAAATCAATGTTGCCCATAAAGATTGGTGAGACAGGCATCATTTCTAAACACTCAATTCATTATAATCCCAATTTCTCAAAGACTCATAATCCCAAAGTTGCAATGTTGTCTCCAATTTCATGAAAGTTCGCAACAATAAAAGATCCACAGAAAGAAACACATGAGTACAAACTCTAATAGAATGTCATCAGTCATGTACATTTTAAATGTACCTCTCTCTAGTAACATCTTGATTATAGAGAAAGGAGAAACTCCCCACGGTCTAAAGGTACAATACTCCAATTTCTTCAAGATGATGATACAACAATCCCTTCAAATCTGCTTAACTCTATGCGCTTAACATTGAGAGAAGATAAAAGCAGGCAAAAGATAGAATACGTTTTATCTTAGTGTTACCACAAAACCTATTATTAATTCAAATAGTCTAGATATAATCAGACAACCAAAACGCCCTTACCTATAAGTATTTAGTTCATTTTCAACGGACCCTGTCAACAAGAACTATGTACTCCACAGTGGTTCTGTTTTAATTTACTTTGTATTTCAAATTTGAATTAATTCACTGTCTCCACAACCTGTGAAACACAGAAATATGTGGATAAGTGCTTTTTAAAGTCCGTTTTTATACGTGGAAGAGAACTCCCATATAAAATCAGGATTTATAAACCCCCATTCACAAAGCTCTCACCCTTTAATGCCGGTTTTATCCGAGCATGATTACAACATCCGTTTTAAAAAGTCTGTGTATGTTCACGTTGTTTCAATTTCAAAGTCGGTGCCGATACCTATTTAGGCGTTAGGCATTATCTACAATATGTAAAGACAAAGAAACAAACATTGTTTGAGAATATTATCCCCTCAGCCGGAAAAACGCTAATCTGTTGTGGCTACATCAAAGGTAGTCATCGGCATGACTAACTCACTACCCGCACTGTAATCGAGTGTGCTCTCACCTGATTGACGTGGAAAAGGTCCTTCTGTACGAAGAGCGTGAAACTGAGTCCCCTGCTCCAAGCCATTTAAATATCCCACCGTGCAAGCCGGTTGGGTTTAGGTAGCGTCCGAGGACATAAAAGAGAGACCACTAGTGAATGTAAAAGCGTCGGCCATCTTGTAATAGGCAATACTTCTTAAGTGACTAATAGTATTTGACAGACCTCTTCAATGTACATGTTGCAATCGAGCAGGAATTTTTTCCTCATGATCATTTATTATTTGCCCGCCCAGAATGCCGTATCTATCATGGTGCTCAGTCGATGAGGGTGCATAAAGGGACAAGAAGAACACCAGTAGTAAAAGCGTATGTCGGCCATCTTGTAACATGCAATTAATTGTCAATGTTGACTCGTAAATTTGAAATGCGATCAGTGGGGACCCTTTTTTTTTATCAACATAACTTAACAAGGACACACATGATTAAAGAAATTTTTTCTCCTCAATCATGTCCAATATTTCTTAATTTGTATTCCGCAATTCCAAAACAGAGAGCACAAGCCATAGAAATGGAGCCATGTTTAGGTACCAAATAATTATAACCATACTCGGTACCTGACTGCAGATGTTATAGATACCATTATAAGATGAATATATCGCAATTCATGATTCTCACTAAAGCGCACCAAATATTGTTCTTTAAGTTATAGTACCCAGGTGCACCTTTTAAAAAGTGCTGATCGATTGTCCAACGGTGTAGTGTTATTTTGGCTATAGAAACCAGGTTCATGATTCAGAATGTACTGAAAGATCGTCCAAGGGTACAGATACAAAGAATTTTTCTTCAACTTGAGAGAACAGGTACATCATCCACAAATTTACAAAAAGTGATGGAATTCATGTTCTGCATTAAGGCCAAACTCTACCGTACGTAACCTGGAAATCCATTTGGAATCCCGTTGCCTTAGCAGGAGCTCCCTGTCACCACCCCGTATGTTGGTTCTGACAGTATCTATCCCATGAAATCTAAAAGGAGAGTCATTGTTTCTATTACATACATGCGTGGATAAAGGATATGCGGAATCACCATTCCTTACCGCTCTCAGATGTTCCAAAACTCTAAATTTGAGCTCTCTTGTTGTATTGCCTATATAAACTTTCCCACATTTACAAATAATAGCATAAATGACAAATGTTGTGCGGCAGTTAACAAAGGTGTTGATCCTATATTCACTGACAGTATTAAACATGAACCTCGTTGTTTTATTAATGCCTAAGTGGCACATGCTGCAGGTATTTCATGTAAAAAATCCTCTCGGTTTAGGCGGCAGCCAATTCAGTGAGCTGCTCTCCTTCACTTTCGACGTATAACTAGGGCTTACTATATCCCTAATGGTGCGACCTCTTATGTAGGTTATTCTTGGATACTTATCCACATGTGACTCCAAGCCTGGAACACTTTCCAATATACTCCAATGCTTTTTAAGTACACGCCATATCTGATGACTTGAAGAGTTAAAAGTGGTTATTGAAGCCAATGGATTCTTTTTTCTAACTGCTGTCTTCTTTTTGAGTAGGTCGCTTCTGTTTGTATCCCCTACTGTTTTCCTAGCATCATTAAGTAATCTGTTGTCATAGCCTCGTAGAGACATCCTATTCATGAAACAATCCAAATTTCTTTCACATTCACTTTCCTCGCTACAGTTTTGTTTTATCCGTAACATTTCTCCAAAGGGGATCGCTTTAATAGTGCTCGTTGGATGTGCACTATTTTCCTGCAACACACTAATGCAGGCTGTAGGCTTGCGAAAAGAGTACTATGAATCTTATTGTCTTTGATGAATAGTAAGACATCCAGGAAAGCTATCCTGGTGCTATGACTATTCATGGTAAACCTCACATTGAGGTCCTTATCATTCAGATATGCAAAATATTCCTCCATTTTTGCCAGAGACCCTGTCCATATCAATATGATGGGTAGAAATAAATATCCCTTGGTAAAAAGATATATAGGATACAGTACTAGGTCTCAAAGTACCTAGCCAGAAAGATTTATAGCCCATATGTTAGATCATAAAAAAGTTATACATGCAACTAAAACAATTGTGAATTGTATAGAAAAAATATTTTTTATTTAAAACCAACAAATATTAAAATAAAAAACACTGTAAAAGTTGATTGTACTAGCAGCAAAATCACAATCCTATATTTCATCCATAGAAAACCTATAATACACTATAGGAATAATTACAGAAACATTAATGGTAAATTCATATGTAGTTAAAATTTTTCCAAAGTAGGCGTACCAACAAACAATAAACAGAGAGACAAAAACCAGGAATAGCTTTCAAATTGTTCAGATCGGATGTGTTTTTAGATGACAAAATGTATTGTCTGTTTTTGTCTCTCTGCTTATTGTTTGTTGGTACGCCTATTTTAGAAAAATTTTAACTACATATGAATTTACCATTAATGTTTCTGGCTAGGTACTTTGAGACCTAGTACTGTATCCTATATAACTTTTTACCAAGGGATATTTATTTCTACCTGTTAGGTGTACCCTATTCCCCTGGTTTGGCATAAGGGGTCCCTCTCAAAAAATTTTCACATATCAATATGATATCATCAATAAAGCGTCCCCAAAAATGGACATGTTCTGTCCACTCCGATGCCTCCCGGGCCCAGGCATGCCTCCTCTCAAACCAACCCATGAAAAGGTTGTCATAAGAGGGGGCAAACCTGGACCCCATGGCAGTTCCCTGCAACTGTTGATACCATTCATCTTCATATAGAAAGTAATTGTTCGAAAGAATGATATCTGACAATTCTTTTATCATCTCTGAATGTTCAAAAAAGTTAGCACTTCTAGTCGATAGAAAGAAGTCCAAAGCAGTAAGACCCAAGTCCTTTCATATACAAGTATAGAGCCTTTCAACATCTAATGTTATAAACATCATGCATTCTTTATCCCATACCACATCTTCAAATTTCTGTAAGATGTCAACAGTGTCTCTCATATATGAGGGCAGATTCACAACAAAAGGCTTAAAAAAATATCCACAGATTCTGAAATGTGTTCGGTCGGAGATCCAATACCCGAAATAATTGGCCAACCCGGAGGAAATGCTGCTACTTTGTGTACGTTTGGGAGCATATATATACACGGATATTTAGGCTGTTCTATCCTGAGATATCTATACTCTGAGTCAGTCAAAAGACATAACTCATGCCAGTGTGTCAGCTTCTCATTTATCAGAATTGTTATCATAGGAATAGGATTGGTACCAACCCTTCTATAGCACGTGATGTCGTTAAGCTGTCTTAAAACCTCAGTGTGATACTGCGAACAATTCATCACCACTACATTACCTCCCTTATCTGCCTCTCGAATTATAAGGGAAGTATTAGATTTCAAAGTGTTCAATACCTAGAGCTCACTCCTAGTTAGATTCTCTTTCCCTATCCTTTTGTTGCAACTAGATTTAGTTTTATCCTCCATCATGCATAACTCGTTTGTGAAATAATTCTATCCCACTAAACTGTGTGCTTTGGGGGACACATTTTGATCTTGGTCTTAGCTTGCTATCACTAGCTAAATCAGATTGTATTTGCATTTCCTTTAATACTTCTTTAACATCACATTCCTCATTCAAAGAAAGCAAACATTGAACATAATTTTTTTTTTTAATTTTCTTTTTATTAAATAGTTGTGATGGTACAGTAATCGACCACAGGCCCAGATATGTTCAGTGAAGCACAAATATGGCATTTGTACATATATACGCATTACATCACAGCACACTATTGCGTTAGATAGGAAGAGAAACGATATCATTAACATTTTTGCGCAATTCCACTGTAGGAGAGATACAAAGTTCGCCTCTAGAGACATTCCACTTCGCCCACTTATTGTCCCACTTCGCCAAGCACCCTCGGCGCTTGAACACATCTTTTTCTGCAAGCATGGCCCGGTCCATATCCTTGGCCCATTTCGAATATTTCGGTAGGGTACCAGTTCCACACCCCTGAGCAATATTTCTTTTCGCCAAAGCAAACCCTAGTGATGCCCACGTACGTTCGGTTTGGGTCAGGTCCATAGCTTCCCATACATCCAATAAACAAAGCTGTGGGGACAATGTGATAGCTTCCCCCCCCACCCTTACCAACTCAGAGACTATTTTCCCCCAGTAGGGCTGTAACTGCGAGCAGTCCCATATAGTATGAAAGAAGGTGCCCTCCGAGGCGCACCCTCTGAGGCAGCCGGAGTCAGTCCGACGGCCCATCTTGATCAACGTGTGTGTGGGCAGGTAGGATCTGTGTAAGACCTTGAGCTGGACCAGTCACAGGCGCATAGGGATAGCGACTACCCGGGGAGAGGAGAGGGCCTCCTGCCAGTCATCGTCCTCCAAATAGCCTACATCCGTTTCCCACTGTTGGCGAAGTCGGATTAATGGGTCAGGCTGATTATTCAGAAGTTTACGGTAGGTGAGCGAGATCGCCTTGCTTGTCAGGGGGTCGGTCAAGAGTCTGTCCTCCAGCGGGGAGGCCTCAGGTAAGGTCTCCTCCTTAGGGATCACGGAAGTAAGTGCATGTCTAATCTGTAGGTAATGGTAGGTCTCTGACTCGGCGAGTTGATATTCTTTTTGAAGATATGCAAATGAGACCATGCCGTTGCGTTTCCATAGGTCCCCCACCGAGGAAAGTCCAATAAGGTCCCATTTATTGAACCCCGTATACCTACTCAGTATGCCTAATCGTTCGGATTCCCACAGGGGGGTGTGTGACGTGATCTTGTTGTGCCAGCCCATTTTCTTGGTAACCGTATGCCAGGTTGTCACCGTGTGGGCAGTCGGGCCCGTCAGGTGAAGCCTCTTGGGATTGGAGTAGAGCGCTCGCTGGTAACCGCCCCTGGACATAACCCATCTATCCGTGCAGTATGCTGGCTCTAGTGGTGGGGCAAAAACCCATTGATTTATCACAGCTATCGTCGCAGGTCGGGCAGTGCAATCCCCCCATCATACCATCCTCTGGTAAGCTTGTGTGTCGCAATACGTGGACACTTTCCGTCCCACAAGAGATTTCTAACCTCACTCTCCACACTGACAAAGTATGTATCGGGGACTTTGTGAGGAGTGTTGTGCAGCGCATACAAGAAGCGAGGGAGGGCTAGCATTTTAAACAACGCCGCTCTGCCTAGCAGAGTCAGGGGTAGCGCCCGCCAGTGGGTGACGTCTTTATGGAATCTGACCAGCGGAGGCAGGAGGATAGCCTCGTAGAAATGGGTTGGATTGAGTGTAATGTAGATGCCGAGGTAGCGAAAGCCCTCAACGGCAACCGTAATGGTAATGTCTTTGGGCATCTGTGGTACCGGGCCCCGCAGCATGAACAGGACCGATTTCCCCCAGTTTATGGTGTAGACGGAGTGGGCACTAAAGATAGCAAATATATGCAGGATTCGGTGAATCAAGGCCCTGGGGGCTGCCACGTACAGCAAGACATCGTCTGCATAGAGGGAGATTCTATCCTCATGCTGGTCTGTTCACCGCAGGCCCCTGATCATGGGGTCGCCCCTGATCCACGTCACCAACGGTTCCAGCAGAAGGGCAAAAATGAGGGGCGACAAGGGCAACCCTGGCGGGTGCCTCTGCCCAGGCTAAAACTACGGGAGGTCTGTTGGTTGACTACCACTTGTGCTGTGGGGTTCGTGTACAACAATTGAACCCATCGGGTAAAGTTAGGGCCAAACCCCACCCGTTCAAGGAGGGCAAATAAATAGGGCCATTCGATGATATCAAATGCCATTTTTGCGTGTAGGAATAGTAGTGCCGCGTCTTCCAGGATGGTGCTGGTTCTCCCCAGTACGCCATGTAGACGCCACAGGTTGTGGGCCGTGTTGCGGCCAGGCATAAAGCCTGATTGGTCAGGGTGAATGATCTTGCTCAGTACTGGAAGGAGCCGGTTGGCCAATACCTTGGCCAGAATTTTATTCTCAGCCGTCAACAGCGAAATGGGTCGATAAGACTCACATCTCGTGGCCGGCTTGCCCGGTTTATGTATAACGGCTATAGTGGCATGCATCAGTTCCTTGGGTAGGAAGCCCGACTGGTAGCTCTCGTCATACATGGCATGCAAGGTGGGCATTATCTTGGATGATATAAGCTTAAAAAGTTCTATTGGGAGCCCGTTAGGGCCCATCGCCTTGCCAGATTTAATGCCATTAATAGCGGTCGCAGTCCTCAGTTAGATCCCCTTCCAAGGAGTCGCGGTCCGCCGGGGTGAGGACCTCGACGGGAATTGTGGCCAATAGATCTCGTGAGTCCTGCAGAGTGGTGCATGTGGTGGAGGTATATATGGAGGTAAAATGGGAGGCGAAGGCTTCGGCAATCTGTTGTGGGTCTGATACTGAGTCCCCTGTGTCCGTCTCTATGAGGGGCACCCATCTTTGAGCCGTCTCACGCCTTTCCAACCACGCCAGCATCTTACCAGTGGAGTCGCCCAGTTCGTATACCCTGTGCGCAGTTGCCTTATGTTGAACCCTGACTGCTTCCCTAGCTAATTGACGATAGTCTAGGCGCTTCATATCCAAGGTGCGGATAACATTGAACATTCTTGACATCAGAAATGGTCATGTCGGATAAGTCAATACTTTTATTTGTGTCATATATCTTTCCAGGATTCAACGCAAAGAAGCTCTTTAGTTTCAGCAGTCTTACAAATTTAAATACATTAATTTGTACCTCTGAAAAATCACAAGTATTAGTGGGACAAAATCCCAGGCCCTTGTTCAATACATTGATCTTATGTTCATTTAGTACATGATCCGAAAGATTCGCAATCAAGTTCACAACATTATTGGTTTCTTGACCAGTGTTTATGCCACCCTCTGTTTCCCTTTCGTTTGTAATCTTGTCCTTACCCCAGTATTTTGATCTGTTCTTTCTTGATTTGCCCTTTTGCCCCCTCTCCTTGTTTTGTATAATTTGGATTCTGTTTGACACTCATATGATATCTTTTTAGTTCCTCTAAAAAAGTCGAGGAACCCAGGGGGTTAAATGCTGGTTTGGAGGGGCCAGATGAATCGTCCATTTTTGGGGACACTTTATTGATGATATCATATTGATAAGGACAGGGTCTCTGGCAAAAATGGAGGAATATTTTGCATATCTGAATGATAATGACCTCAATGTGAGGCTTACCATGAATAGTCATAGCACCAGGATAGCTTTCCTGGATGTCTTACTATACATCAAAGACAATAAGATTCATAGTACTCTTTTTCGCAAGCCTACAGCCTGCAATAGTGTGTTGCAGGCAAATAGTGCACATCCAACGAGCACTATTAAAGCGATCCCCTTTGGAGAAATGTTACGGATAAAACGAAACCGTAGTGAGGAAAGTGAATGTGAAAGAAATTTGGATTGTCTCATGAATAGGATGTCTTTATGAGGCTATGACAAGAGATTACTTAATGATGCCAGGAGAAAAGTAGGGGATACAAACAGAAGCGACCTACTAAAAAAAAAGACAGCAGTTAGAAAAAAGAATCCATTGGCTTTAATAACCACTTTTAACTCTTCAAGTCATCAGATATGGTGTGTACTTAAAAAGCATTGGAGTCTATTGGAAAGTGTTCCAAACTTGGAGTCACATGTGGATAAGTATCCAAGAATAACCTACAGAAGAGGTCGCACCATTAGGGATATAGTCAGCCCTAGTTATACGTCGAAAGTGAAGGAGAGCAGCTCACTGAATTGGCTGCCGCCTAACCCGAGAGGATTTTTTTCATGTAATACCTGCAGCATGTGCCACTTAGGCATTAATAGAACAACGAGGTTCATGTTTAATACTGTCAGTGAATATAGGATCAACACCTTTGTTAACTGCCGCACAACATTTGTCATTTATGCTATTATTTGTACATGTGGAAAAGTTTATATAGGCAGTACAACAAGAGAGCTCAGATTTAGAGTTTCAGAACATCTGAGAGTGGTAAGGAATGGTGATTCCGCATATCCTTTATCCACGCATGTATGTAATGGAAACAATGACTCTCCTTTTAGATTTCATGGGATAGATACTGTCAGAACCAACATACAGGGTGGTGACAGGGAGCTCCTGCTAAGGCAACGGGAATCCAAATGGATTTCCAGGTTACGTACGGTAGAGTTTGGCCTTAATGCAGGACACGAATTTTATCACTTTTTGTAAATTTGTGGATGATGTACCTGTTCTCTCACGTTGCAGAAAAATTCTTTGTATCTGTACCCTTGGACGATCTTTCAGTACATTCTGAATCATGAACCTGGATGCTATAGCCAAAATAACACAACACCCTTGGACAATCGATCAGCACTTTTTAAAAGGTGCACCTGGCTACTATAACTTAAAGAACAATATTTGGTGCGCTCTAGTGAGAATCATGAATTGCGATATATTCATCTTATAATGGTATCTATAACATCTGCAGCCAGGTAACGAGTATGGTTAGAATTATTTGGTACCTAAACCTGGCTCCATTTCTATGGCTTGTGCTCTCTGTTTTGGAATCACGGAATACAAATTAAGAAATATTGGACATGATTGAGGAGAAAGAAATTCTTTAATCATGTGAGTCCTTGTTAAGTTATATTGATCAAAAAAAAGGGTCCCCACTGATCGCATTTCAAATTTACGATTCAACATTGACAATTAATTGCATGTTACAAGATGGCCGACATACGCTTTTACTACTGGTGTTCTTCTTGTCCCTTTATGCACTCTCATCGACTGAGCACCATGATAGATACAGGATTCTGGGCGGGCAAATAATAAATGTCATGAGCAAAAAATTCCTGCTCTATTGAAACATATACATTGAAGAGGTCTGTCAAATACTATTAGTCACTTAAGAAGTATTGCCTATTACAAGATGGCCGACGCTTTTACATTCACTAGTGGTCTCTCTTTTATGTCCTCGGACGCTACCGAAACCCAACCGGCTTGCACGGTGGGATATTTAAATGGCTTGGAGCAGGGGACTCGGTTTCACGCTCTTCGTACAGGAGGACCTTTTCTGCGTCAATCAGGTGAGAGCGCACTCGAATACAGCGCGGGTAGTGAGTTAGTCATGCCGATGACTAGCTTTGATGTAGTCACGGCAGATTAGCGTTTTTCCGGCTGAGGGGATAATATTCTCAAACAATGTTTGTTTCTTTGTCTTTACATATTGTAGATAATGCCTAACGCCTAAATAGGTATCGGCACCGGCTTTGAAATTGAAAGAACGTGAACATACCGGCATTAAAGGGTGAGCGCTTTGTGAATGGGTGTTTATAAATCCTGATTTTATATGGGAGTTCTCTTTCATGTATAAGAAGGTACTTTAAAAAGCACTTATCCACATATTTCTGTGTTTCACAGGCTGTGGAGGCGGTGAATTAATTCAAATTTGAAATACAAAGTAAATTAAAACAGAACCACTGTGAAGTACATAGTTCTTGTTGACGCTGTCTGTTGAAAATGAACTAAATACTTATAGGTAAGGGCGTTTTGGTGGTCTGATTATATCTAGACTATTTGAATTAATAATAGGTTTTGTGGCAACACTAAGATAAAACGTATTCTATCTTTTGCCTTCTTTTATCTTCTCTCAATGTTAAGGGCATAGAGTTAAGCAGACTTGAAGGGATTGTTGTATCATCATCTTGAAGAAATTTTAGTATTGTACCTTTAGACCTTGGTGAGTTTCTCTTTTCTCTATAATCAAGAGGTTACTAGAGAGAGGTACATTTAAAATGTACATGACTGATGACATTCTATTAGAGTTTGTACTCATGTGTTTCTTTCTGTGGATCTTATATTGTTGCGAACTTTCATGAAATTGGAGACAACATTGCAATTTTGGGATTATGGGTCTTTGAGAAATTGGGATTATAATGAATTGAGTGTTTAGAAATTATACCTGTCTCACCAATCTTTATGGGCAATATTGATTTAGATATGTACGGTTGTCTATGCCCTGTTTAGGAATTTTTAAAAGAAGTAATGATTATCTGTTTTTCATGAATTATTAATGTTTTGTCTGTGTTTTTGTTATAAAAGTTTTTTTGACCTTTAGGAATTATTAATGTATTGTTTGTGTTTGTCTCACTAAAGTTATGTCTTATGTGTACATTTTTTAACAGCCCTGAAGAAGTCCTGTGAGGTTGGGACGAAACAGGTAGGCTGTGGCTGTATCTTTATTATTTATATGCACTGTTACGAAGAATCATGAATAAAAGAAAAGAATAAGGATATAAACTTTTCAAAAGAAGAAAGTTGCTGTGTTGTCCTTAGTATAAAAGATACCTCTATTTTGTCTTTTTGAATATGTATTTTGCCTGTGATAAATGTTGGTATCCAGTATAGAAACTGTGCTTCTCTACCCTTGCTGCTTTGAATTTTGTAAATAATTCGGTTTTTCTGAAATGGTTGACCCTAAGAGTGAGCACTGTGAAACAGTTTGGAACAACAGTGTGCATCGACTATATACCATAACCGTTTGTCCAGATACTATATATCTTCTCTAATATGGTCAATTTCGTTAAAAAGCATCCAATTTCTAAATCCAACTTGGCTAAATTATCCAGCTCTGAAACAGTCAGACACATATCCAAAAACATCAGGTCAACTTTCAGAACAATAAATATGTCTGTCTTCCAGTGAACTGAGAACATGGCACCAATTTCAAGGCAGCAACATACTTATTACATTTCTTAAAAAGAAGCATTAAGAACGCATTCCAATGCACCCAATTCCTTCTTTAGGTCTGCCTTGACAGCACAGCTGTCGCCAAACGTAATGTGATCAACCTAAAAAAGAGCTTTAAGGAGTACCACAGAGAGGGCTTTGGCTCCTCTCACATGTTGGTTGCAAGGAGTATATGTATTGATTGGACAGAAGTTCTGTGCTTGCACAGACAAAAGTGTTCCCCCTCCACTCATCTGTGATTATGTAATTTAATTATTCAGCTGTCTTAGCTTGAACTTTCAGGGCTACACATATGACATGGTAATGCTGTTAAAGTGTCTTAGATAACTAGATAATTTATGATGTCTGGTTTTCTTCAGCAGCAGCACAAATGGAAGAAGGAAGGAGGAGGGTGGTCCTGAGAAATATATGGTATGTTATGTTATAACGGCTTATAAAGCGCACGGCTGCCCCAGCTTTCCTAACACCCTCATCTATCATTAATTTTAGACCTCAGAGTCAGTTGTGTGTTTTGAGAGCAGTATAGGATGCCCAGGGCTACACTAATCTACATGGATTTTAGATCTGACTTGACAGTGTAACTGTCGCCTAACCTTATGTGAGCAACAAAAAGAGCTTTCAGAGTCCGACTGAGAGAGGTGCTTGGGCTCCATTCACACGTTGGTTACCCAGAGTACAGGATCTGATTGGTCCAAATTTGTGTGCTTCTTCTAAAAAGACTGCTTGTATTGCACTTTTTCGCTTGCAGAAAAGGTTATACGTGATACGGCAGGACTGAGTTGGTTATGTTGGCATGCCTATGACCTGATCTGTTTTTTGTGAAATGTTAAGATAACGGCACTGGGCCTGACATATTTATTTTTAAAGGTATGTTTAAGTAAATAGGGATTTAAGTGTTGGTTCTCATTATTCCATTTTAAAGCCTACTGATAGATGTTTTACATGGAGTCTCATAGATCGCCATAATAAGCAATGGAATTGGTGTTTACCCTGTGTGACAAACCATGGATATAAAAGGTTTGCTCTGTGAAAATCCTCGGTAGGCCATTTTAGTAGAGATAGTGTTTTTTCAGCCAAAAGCAATTTTGCATACATTCTAATTTTATGAATGTGTATCTGGTAGTTGGCTTGTGGAAAGGCTTACTCTCACAACTCTGGCCCCGAGTTGGTTATGATGACAAGCTAGAGGCAAGACTGGTGCACTGGGAAATGGTGCGTCCGATGCCATAGGTCTGGTCTGCTTATTATGAAACATTATGACAAAGGCAGTTGGTCTAGCTTGAAAAGCATTTGTTAAGTAGGGTAAACCTTTAACTGTTGGTTGTTTCAACATTGTGCTACAGGCTATAGACAGGTATTTTGCTACATGTAATCTCACAGACTGCAGTGGAAGTCAAGGTTTTTGATACTGGCCACCCACTGACAAACCCTGGGGTTTTTCTCTGTGATGAATCTTATAAGGCTCTGTTGAGAGGGGTTGTACATTGTTTTGTAAGCTGTATTTTTCATAGGTTTAATTTGTTTATTATGAAAAGTTATGACAGAGTCAGTGGGCCTGAGCTACTTATTGTGAAAAGCATGTATTATAGACAAAAAAGTTTTTAAGGATGGATTGTTACTACACTGTGATAAAGCCTGTAGGCAGGTATTTTGTTACATGGAATATCGTGGTAGGCAAGGCTTTTGGTGTTGGTGATCCACCTAAACAAACCGTGGGGGGTAGAAGATATGCACTACAATAATCCTTGTAGGCTCTCTTAGGAACAATAATATTTTGCTTTGCTAACTGTCATGACTGTGAAATCTTACACTCATTACTTAAGAAGGCTTAAGTTGGTTATGAGTGAAAAGAAGATGATAACGGATCTACGCCTGATTATTTACTACAAAAAGTTACAATAAAGGCAGCAGGCCTGGCATATTGTTTGTGAAAAGCATATGTGAAAGTCAATAGCCATTTAATGGCGGATCTTTGTTACTCTGAATTAAGGCCTACATTTAGGTTTTTTGTTACATGGAATCTCACAGATTACCAGTCGCGGCCGACATGACTCTCGGGTGGGTCGTGTGGGGGTCACGTGGGGGTTTTGGCGGGGGGGGGGATTTAAAAATAACAAAAAACCTTACCGGGTCCCGCGCCGCCTCCGCTCCTGGCCGGGTCCCGCATTTTCCTGCTGCTTTACTGCTCTAGAAGGAACAAGAAGAAGGCAGCCTCCCTCCCCTTAGCCAATCACAATGCTAAAATGGCAGCTCTGTGATTGGTGAGGGCGGCGCCCAGCCGGGCGCCTATGGAGAGGCCATTTTCTCTATGTAGGCTGCATGCAGCCTACATAGAGAAAATCCAGAGTGCGCATGACTGGTTTAGTCGGCCCCAGAGGGCCGACCAAACAGTCAGAGCCCACAGCATTGGGCAAGCCACTCCTCCCCGCCCCCAACCAGGCATACACTTCTGCTTTCTCGCAGTGCGAGAAGCAGAAACATAAAATGGTATTTAAAATACCATTTTATGTTTCTGCTTCTCGCACTGCGAGAGCAGTGGGGCGACGCTCCTGCGCCCTAATGGAGGAGCCGCCCCTGCAGATTACTTTAGTAAGCAAGGGTTTTGTTGTTGGTTACCCCCTATGACAAACAATGGGTATAGATTAAAAGATTTGTACTGTGAGAATCCCTGTTAAGCCCTTTTAGGGTAGAGAGTATTTAGCTTTGTCAACTGTAATTTGTATAAATTTGCAATGTTATGACTGTACGCCTGATGGTTACCTCCTGGGAAAGCTTACACTCATCTCAGTAGACCTGAGTTGGTTATGGGGACAAGCCAATGACAAAAGCTATAGGCTTGATTGGTGTACAGAGAAAAGTTATACCAGCAGCCATATGTCTGGCCTGTTTATTATAACAATTTATTGCAAAGACAGTAGGCCTGGCTTAATATTATAGCATACGGTAAAGCCAATAGACTTCTAACATTGGATTGTTATCACATTATGTTACAGGCTGTGGAAAGTTATTTGGCTACATATATCACACATTACCATTGTAGGACAGTGTTTTGGCGTTGATCACCCACTTTGAAAAACCTTTCGAGTAGAATTTCACTGTGATGATTCTTATTAGGCCCTATTGAGAGTGGTTGTATATTGTTTTGCCAACTGTAATTTTGTAATTGTAATTGTAATTGCATTTATATAGCTCTTACTACCCCATACGAGGCATCAAAGCACTTTTCGGCGAGGAACACGCTACTCCAGAACCCAAAAAGGATTTGTGGTGAATTAGTATAGGGAAATAGGAACTTAATGTGAGCGGTGGACATTTGAGTTTGTAATTTGGATTGTATAAAGGATAATGGAGGGATAGAGGAGGTAAGGGTTCTGCATTTATATAGTGCTTGTTACCCCTGATAAGGCGTCAAACCGCTTTTTGGCGAGTAGCACGCTACTCCGGAACCCAAAAACAGGATTAGTGGTGAATACATATAGGGAAATATGAAATTAATTTGAGGTGTGGACATGTGAGTCTGTTAGTTAGATTGAAAAGGATAGTGGAGGGATAGAAGAGGGAAGGGTCTCAAAAGTGTTTATTTGGAGATCATAGCAGTAGGAGGTGGGTTGGGATGAGTAAAGGGGAGGTGGAGAGGGAAGAGTCAGAGAGAAGTGTTTAGAAAGGCTTGTTCAGGAGATCTCAATGGTAAATAGAGGTTTGAGATGATGCAAGGAGGGGTAGAAGAGAGAAGAATCTAGAAAGCATTATTTTGGGGATCATAGTAGAAGAATGGGGTTTGGCATGAGTCAGAGAGTGGAGGTAGAGGATATACTGAGAGAGGGATAGGGTGAGAAATAGGGTAGTGCATTGGAGAGAGTAGTAGAATGAGGTTTGGGATGGGTCAGAGAGTGGATATAAGGAATATATATTGAGAGAGGTATAGGGTGATATATAGGGTAGTGCATTGGAGATGCTAAATTAGGAGTAAAGTAATAAATGTAAAGATGCATAAGTACATGGAAGGTATATATGTATAAGGAAGGTAATATATCTAGATTTAAGTTGTATTTAATAAACTCAGACTTTCAAGTGTTGCTGTACTGCCCCTATTTATTTGTTTTCATAATGTATATTTTATTTTTGATTCAATAGTGAAGCAGTTGTAGATAAATAGTTATGATAAAAATGTACTTATTTATGCAGTGACCTATATACATGTTAAAAATAGAATAATATAACTATAAGTAGTATGTACATTTCTTAAGCAGAACTAACAAATATCTATATATTTATAGACATATTTATTATACACATTTATACAAAGGAATACACATATCTTGGTACATATATATAATCCAAATAAATGCTAATATACACAGGGATATGCTGTATATTTATGTTTGAGTATGGTGGTTATATGGGGAAGAGCCAACTCTTGAGAAGTCTTCTGAAGATAAGGTAGTTATCTGCGGATCTTATGTTAGGGGGTAAAGAGTTCCATCGTTTAGCTGCTTGAAAATCACAGGTGGGGAAGATGCGTTGCAGAGTTGTTATAGTAAAGAAGCTTGAACTTGCTAGTTTGTCCACTTGGAAATTCATTGATAGCTTGGAGTCCATGGTAATGCTGAGGTTTCTTGCTTCCTTTGATACTTTAGGTGGTGTTCCCAGATCGTCAGACCGGGCGGCGAGTGGGTCATCATTTTTCAAATCGCCACATGTGAGTATTTACGTTTTGGAAGCATTCAATTTGAGATGGCTCCATGTCATCCACTGACCAATGTCTCTGAGGCAATTGAAAATGTGTGAGTTTCCAATGTCTTTGGGGCTTTCCAGTTTAAGGAGTATTTGTTTGTCATCTGCATAGTTATAGCATGTGAGGTGAAATTCATGGATCAGTGCCGGTAATTACTTCATGAAGATGTTAAAAAGCATGGGTGAGATGATAGAGCCTTGAGGGACCCCTGCTTTTGTGAAGTACGGTTTGGATGAGAAATGTGGGGTATGGATGACCTTAGTTCTGTTTTAAAGGTAGGATACGATCCATTTGAGAGCATTCCCCTCTATGCCTGCTTCGTTAGAGGGTCATGGTCAACTGTATCAAAGGCAGCTAAGAGGTCCAAGAGAAGTAGTGCAGCAGCCCCATTTGAATCAACTGTGTTCTCAAGGTCATCCCAGATGGCAATGAGGGCAGATTCTGTGCCTCTTCCTGGACAGAATCCTGTTTGGAAGTCTGAAAGTATGGAATTATCTTCAATGAATTGTGACATCTGGGTGAATGATGCTCTTTCTATCCGTTTGCCCAGGAAAGGTCCATTTGTAATTGGTCTGTAGTTGTCAGGTTAAGCGGATCCAGGTTTGTTTTCTTCCGCAATGCGCGTATATATGACTTTTTTTTAGATCTTCCAAAAATATTCCTGTAGTTAAGGAATTGTAGATGATTCTTCCTATTGGTGTGGCAGCAGATGTAGTTCGAAGAATTTTCTTGAAGGTTTGTGGTGGACATGGGTCGGAAGGGCTGTCGGCAGGCGAGCTTGCTTTGACCAGGTCCATAAATTAATTGTGTGATATTTGTTGGAAGGAATTCAGAGGCTGGGTTAGTCTACTCTTGGAGGGATTTTTTGGAAAAGGGTCGGTGCTGGTGTTTTTTCTTTGTTTTAAATAGGAGTCCAACCTGTCTGCTTTGGTCGTGTAATGATTTGCCAGTTTGTCTGTGAAATCTTGAGTAATGGGATGAGCTCCTTCTAGGCAATTTGGTTAATCGAAATTCGTTGAGAATTTTATAGAATTCTTTATTTGCACATTTAGCATTTTGAAATCTGTCTGAACAGTACCTTTTCTTAGCTTTTTAGATTGCTGACTTGTATAATCTGTTAAGTTACTGTAGGTGAAGTTTGTCTTGATTGGTGTTTGTTTTGAGCCAGGTGCGGTGCAGCTTTATAATTTGCTGTGTTATCTCTTTTAGCTCTGCATTTCTCAAAGGTGCCTGTTTTCTTTTGTTCTGTAGTGTTGTTTTTAGGTGTATTAGGATATCAAAAGCTTCCTGTAGCCACTCATATATTTTTTTAATGGAAAGTATTGTGCCTAGGTTTGTATTGGATGTTATTTGTTTTTCTAAGTGCTCAAAATTGTGTTTGTTCCACGGTCGATAGGTAGATGCATGTAAGGTGGTTTTAGGTGTGTTGCTTTGTGTTGTTTTATGTTGGAAAGCAAGCAAATGGTGCTCTGACCATGTGACTGGAGTAATCGTTTGAAAGATAATTAGTTATGGATTCACAAAAATGACATCTAGGTGACCAGCGATGTGTGTGGGTTTGTGGACGATCTGATGTAGGTTCAGTGCATCTAGGCCAGTGATTGTTTTCGGATGGGGCATATTGGGTTTGTCAAACCAAATGAACAAGTTACTTACCTTCGGTAACTGGTGAATACAGTATCTGCCTGTGGATTCCTCACTTTTTAAATTACCCCTGCGCCAGCATTCCACGGAAACTTTTTTCTAGCTCTCCCACGTCGATGAGGACGTTATAATGGCATGGCTCCGCTCGCGACTCCGTATGACGTTCGGAGCCACAAGAAGACCTCGTCTGCGTGCTGACGTCAGTTCCACCCATTTTTTCCGTGCCTTTGAGGCGAACGGGTGGACCAACAACATAATTGGAGTATACACTGTATACAATATATACACAAATACACACAGTATATAGATAAATAGGAAAAGCTAAAGAAACAAAGCATTTCCTAACACCAACAGTATGGCAAGTAAAAGACATAGGGAAACAACCATGTCAAATAAAGAAAAACATTTTCGGAATACGAAGGTGGACAACGGGGAGGAGGGTGGGTCAGTGAGGAATCCACAGGCAGATACTGTATCCACCAGAAAAAGCGTTACCGAAGGTAAGTAACTTGTTCTTCTGATGGATACATCTGCCTGTGGATTCCTCACCTTTTGAATTGAATCCCACAGCAGTCCCGCTCCCGGAGGAGGGTGTCCACCTACTCATACCAAAAAGCCCTGCAGCACAGAGCGTGCAAAATGGCCATCCCTCCTAACCTCCGAATCCAAGCAGTAATGCTTTGCAAAGGTGTGGAGGGAGGCCCAAGTTGCTGCCTTACAAATGTTAACAACAGGAACACCTCTAGCCAAGGCAGAAGAAGAAGACTTAGCTCTGGTGGAATGAGGTCTAATACCTTCAGGCGGTTCCTTCTTGGCCAGGGCGTAGCAGATCTTGATACACAAGATGATCCACCTGGACAGCCTTGCCTTTCATTCGTCCAATGTAGCCCACGAAGAGCTGATCGTCCAGCCTCAGATCCTTGGTTCTGTCCAGATAGAAGCTGACAGCTCTCTTAGGATCCAGACGAGGAAGTCTCTTCTCCTCCTTGGAAGGGTGTGGGGGAGGATAGAAGGTAGGTAAGGTAATAGATTGCCCTAGATGGAAAGGAGTAACCACCTTATGCAGGAAAGCAGCCCTGGTCCTGAGAACCATCTTTTCTGCATGAATGGTTAAAAACGGAGCCTGAAGCTCACTTACCCTCCTGGCCGAGGTAATAGTGATCAGAAAGACCGTTTTGAAAGAAAGAAACCTCAACGGGCAACTATGAAGAGGCTCAAACGGAGAACCCATTAGGAAAGTGAGTACAAGATTTAAATCCCACTGAGGCATAATGAAGGGAATGGGAGGAAACCTATTGGTGAGGCCCTTGATAAACCTCATAACAATGGGAGACTTAAATAAAGATGGCTGGTCCGGCAAACAGAGGAAAGCCGACAAGGCCAACAAATAACCCTTAACCGTGGACACAGCACAACCCTGCTGAGCCAAGGAAAGAGAGAAACCAAGCACATCAGACAAATGGGGTTTCAAGGGATCAATGGACCTCTCTCCACACAATTTCACAAATTTGGACCACCTGGAGGAATAAACAGATTTGGTGGCGTGTCTCCTGGATGATAAAATAACATCCACCACATCCGGTGGG
The DNA here is from genome assembly GCA_963921515.1 of Calotriton arnoldi. Classification (NCBI taxonomy): domain Eukaryota; kingdom Metazoa; phylum Chordata; class Amphibia; order Caudata; family Salamandridae; genus Calotriton; species Calotriton arnoldi. The sequence goes on along the minus strand of CAWUFW010009729.1, from coordinate 319,456 downwards.
AGAGAGAAAGAACTCAGATTGCCCTGTTCAATCTCCAGGCATGAAGGTGCAGGCTCTGGAGGTGGGGGTGTAGAACCTGCACCTGCGACTGCGAGAGGGGGTCTGCCCTGAGAGGGAGACTGAGCAGAGGGTGCGATGAGAGGTGAAGAAGGTCTGTGTACCACACCCTTCTTGGCCAATCCGGGGCGATCAATATAACTTGGGCCCGGTCTTGGCGAATCTTCCTCAGAACCCTAGGAATCAAGGGTATGGGGGGAAATGCGTAAAGGAGCTGCGAACTCCATTTCAATTGAAACGCGTCCCCCAACGCTCCCCGCATCGGAAACTGGAGACTGCAGAACAACGGGCAGTGCGCGTTCTCCTGAGTGGCAAAAAGGTCCAACCAAGGGAATTCCCACTTCATGAAGATATTACGGACTACCTCTGGATGAAGCCTCCACTCGTGGTCGGCCGAGAAATGCCGACTAAGACTGTCCGCGCGCACATTTAGCACTCCGGCCAGATGATTTGCAAACACACAAATCCGATGGTCCCGAGCCCAAGACCAGAGTCGCAGAGCCTCTCTGCAGACACGATACGAACCTACTCCTCCCTGTTTGTTTATGTACCACATCGCAGTAGTGTTGTCCATCAGGACCTGATCCGACTGACCGCGAAGGGAGGGAAGAAAGGCCTTGAGAGCCAAACGTATCGCCCGCAATTCTAGAAGGTTGATGTGAAGCAACCTTTCCTCCGAAGACCAAAGACCTTTGATCTCCCAGATGAGCACCCCACCCCAAAGAGGAGGCGTCCGCGATCACTGTGGCCACCGGTGGAGGAAGTTGAAAAGCCTTTTCTTGCGACAGGTTTCCATCCACACTCCACCAAAACAGATGCGCTGCAGTGTCTCTGGAGATCCTGACCATCTCCCTGAGATCTCCGTTGTGCTGATACCACTGCCTGAGGAGGCACCACTGGAGTGCCCTCATGTGCCAGCGTGCATGATTGACTAACAGAATGCAGGAAGCGAACAGACCGAGCAGGCGTGGACCTTCAGGACTGGAACAACCGCTCCATCGTGAAACAAAGGAAACATCTCCTGAATGTCGAGAACCCTCTGCGGAGGCGGGAAAGCTCGACACATAGTAGTGTCCAGTACTGCCCTTATGAACAGATTGCGCTATGAGGGCACCAGGTGAGATTTGGGTACATTTATCGAGAAACCCAAGTCGAACAACAGTCTTGCTGTTACTTGCAGATGATGAAGCACCATCTCTGGCGACCTTGCTTTGAGCAGCCAGTCGTCCAGATAGGGGAAAACAGGAATCCCCAACTTTCTGAGATGAGCTGCCACCACTGCCATCACCTTTGTGAAGACTCGAGGAGCGGAAGTAAGACCAAGCGGAAGGACCACAAACTGGTAGTGCAGAGACCCTACCGTGAAACGGAGATACTTACGGTGCGACTTCAAGATGGGAATGTGGAAATACGCATCCTGTAAGTCGATCGACACCATCCAGTCTTCTTGCTGCAGCACCTGAAGAACCTGAGCTAGGGTCAACATATTGAATTTTTCCTGCCTGAGATAAAAATTCAAGACCCTGAGGTCCAGGATAGGTCTTAATCTGCCATCCTTCTTGGGAATCAGGAAATACCGGGAGTAGCATCCCTGACCCCTTTCCTTCTCCGGGACCACTTCTATCGCACCTTTCTGTAATAAGGTAAGAACCTCTTGCTGCAGAAGCAGCAAACGGTCCTCTGAACACCAGCCCTGGCGAGGAGGGTAAGGAGGAGGAAACTCCCGGAAGGGAAGGGCGTACCCATTTTCCACAAGATTCAAAACACAAAGGTCTGTTGTGATAGATTTCCAATCTTGAAGAAAATGGGACACCCGACCCCCTACAGGAACAGCATGCTCCAAGATGGGGGATCTAGAGCTGCTTTCCTGTGGTACAGTGGTGGGGGAAGGAGAGGAAGAAGAGGAGGAGAGTTGACGGGATGCACCTCGCAGACGACCTCCGCCCTTTCCTCTGTAAGATCTGTACAGAGGATTCTGCTGCTGCTGCTGGGGCTGTTGACGGCCATGAAAGGAAGCTGCCTTACCAAGACCACAGTACCTCCTGTATTCAAAACCTCTGGTTTGGGACTGAAGACCCAATGATTTTGCAGTGGCTCTACTGTCTTTAAATCTCTGCAGCGCAGAATCAGCCTTTTCACCAAAAAGCTTGGATCCATCGAACGGAAGGTCAAGGAGAGTAGCCTGCACATCTGGAGAAAACCCCGAAGACCTGAGCCAGGCATGCCTCCTGGTGGCAATAGAAGAACCAATCACCCATCACGAATCAGCAGTATACAGACCAGACTGGATAACTTGACGGGCTGCAGCCTGCGTATCCGCCAGAACTTCCAAAAAGGAGCCACGATCATTGTCCGGTAACTTGGGAGCCAACTGCTTGGCCGAGTCCATTAAGGCGTGAATATACCTCCCCAACAAGCATGTAGCATTGGTGGACTTCAATGCCATACTTGAGGAAGAGAAGACCTTCTTGGCAGACTGCTCCAATTTTTTAGAGTCTCTGTCTCTCCAGGAGTTTGAGGAAAAGATCCCGCAGACTGTTTAGAACAGGAAGCCTGAACTACTAAACTTTCTGGTGAAGGATGTGCAGAAAGAAAAGCAGGATCACCAGGAGCAGGCCAGTACCTCCTTGCTACAGACCTTGAGACAGCAGGAGCAGAAAGGGGCTTCCGCCACACCTCTAGAATTGGCTCAGCCAAAGCCTCATTAAGAGGCAAAAGAGGTTCAACCACAGAAGATGGGGAATGTAATACTTCTGTAAGAATATTTGATCTGAACTCATCAGTGGGTAACTGTAGGTCTAAAAGCTCAGCAGCCTTCCTAATAACGGCATGGTATGGTGCCACATCCTGAGAGGGTAAGGCCTTTGGTGATGAAAGCTCCCACTCTGTGGAAGTGTCTAGACCACTCGCCTCTCAAAGGCCCTCAAACTCGTCAACAGATTCATCAATTTCACCTTCTTCAGCCTCCTCTCGCTGAAATTCTTCCTCTTCCAACAATCTTTGGGCTTCTCTTCTTGACCACAACTTCGGAACCAGTGTCGGCGGCGCCAAGCGCGGCGTCGATGGAATGCCTTCTGAAGCGGGCAACGGCGCCGATGGAAGTCGAGAGGAAGAAGGACCACCAGATGGTGCCGGAGACTGTGAAAACGTCGTCGAAAACCTCGGAGCCGGAAACTGCCAGGACGGCGTCGTCGGCATAAAGGGCACGAAGGGTGCCTGGGCATATTGTTGAGGAATGCCCAAATTGAATGCAGGCGGACCCACGGGGCCCGACGGCGCACCGGTAGGGTAAGCTGCTCTAGCAAACATGCCGTACATCGCATTAAGAAAATGCGAAGGATCCGACCCAGCCCAGGAAAGGGTGGATAAGGAGCCGAGTCTGAATCCACTCAAGGCCGAGTAGGCGTCCGGGACGTCGGATCCTGAACAGGAGAGGCCGCAGGCACAGGAGAAGACATCCTAGGCTCTTGAGAATCTCTCGGCGCTGGAGATATCCTTGGCGCTGGAGAACCATTCGACGTCGGTGAATGCGCCGGAGAACCCCTCGGCGTCGGAGTGTGAGCCGGAGTCGCTTGAGGAGAAGGGGAAGGCGACGGTGAGATGAAATCTTTAGAGCGACGTCGCGGAGCCGGAGACGGCGACCTCGAAGCTCTACCTTTCGATGAACGTCGAGAACCGTGCCTTCTCTTCTTCTTGTGCTTCTTCGACTTCGAAGTATGCGAGGTCGACAGCTTCGATTTTGACCTCTTTCGGCCCCTCTTCTCCTTTCTTGCCTTCGCCATAAAAAGCTTAGCCTCACGCTCCTTCATAGCCTTCGTATTCATCTTCCGACAACTGGAGCAGCCTCCGACGTCGTGGTCCGAAGAAAGACACCACAAACAGTCGTCATGGGGGTCTGTGATAGACATATGACCCCCACACTCTCTGCAAGGCTTGAAATCCGACTTCTTCGATGTCGCCATAGCTCTGCTACACCAAGGGAAACAGCAGAAACAAAGTAACCTACGAAGAAAATGGAGAGTCCCAGAAAACTGTTACGCGTCGACAGTGCGGAAAAAAAGGAACTGACGTCAGCACGCCGACGAGGTCTTCTTGTGGCTCCGGTGACGTCATACGGAGTTGCGAGCGGAGCCATGCCATTATGACGTCCTCGACAACGTTGGAGAGTTAGAAACGAGTTTCCGTGGAATGCTGACGCAGGGGTAATTCAAAAGATGTGGAATCCACAGGCAGATGTATCCATCAGAAGTTTAGGTCACCAAGAATGCATAGGTTGGTGTGAATTTTTATCAGGTTCGAAACTGCATCTAGAAGTGTGCCTGGGAATGTTGCATTGCTAGGTGGAGGTCTGTAAAATAGTAGGAAGTTACAGGAGGAAGATGGTGTAGGGTCGCATCTGGTGAAAAGGGCCTCATAACCTTGTATGGAGATGTTGTCAGCTTTAGTGATATTTAATGTTTGCTTGAATACAACAGCTAGGCCACCTCCTCTTTTGCCTATACGATTTTGTGTGATAGTTTGATAGCCTAGAGGAACAGCTTAATGCAACACTGGAGCCATGTCATCCCCCAACCATGATTCAGCTATGAAGAGTAAGTCAGGTTGTGCGTCAGTGAGAAGGTCGTAGATGTGATGCTTGTTTTTTTAGATTGAACAAGCATTTATTAGTAGGCAATTTAGAGAATGTGTTATGGTGATGTTGTGACTTTGTTTTGTAGAATAGTGAGCAGTGTTTTGTGGACTTGTAGCAGGCGTGTCCTTAGTGCTGGTAGTAGCTGTATGAGGATAGCAGTGTAGCTGTTCTGTATTGTATTCCTCATCTAGCAGGCTAAGAAAGCATTTTGATGGGTCTGCCTGGTGGAGATGGTGGTTGAGAGTGAGTTGGTGAGCTGTATTGTTTTTGTAGAGTAGCCTTGTTGTGCAGTAGACATTGAGATGCAAACTTGTGAAGAGTGGCATGTTGTTTATTTTGTTTGCGCCTGTTTAGGATAGAAGGTGTATGAGTTAGGGGTGGTTGTGCAGCATGTGGGTCATGTTATAAGGCTCTAAATTGTCCAATGGATAAGAGGCGGTTAGAAGAGAGGAAAATAAGTTACTTACCTGTAACTACGGTTGTCCAGTATTGGTATCTTTCATAGATTCACATGCCTGAATCATTCCCCGTCATCGAGATGGGAGTCCCACGGAAAAATATTCAAGCAGTGCCTTAAATCCTTCATAGGCTATAATGGCCCAAGGCCATCTAAACAGTAGCCTATCTATGTCCTTTTAAAAAAAGGACCAAATGTTGGCTTCCAGCCAATCAGCTGTTAGCACCCTCTAGAACATTCCCAGCAGAGACCAGTTCTCCTCAGATTTTCTAAGCACAAGTGGGAAGTAAGGATCCCAAATTCAATTAAAACTGACTCCACGGGGAGGAGGGTGGGTTGCATGTGAATCTATGAAAGATACCAATACTGGATAACCGTAGCTACAGGTAAGTAACTTATTTTCTTATCCAGTATTGGGGTATCTTTCATAGATTCACATGCCTGAATCAGAGTAGCAAGCAGTACCATGAAACTGTACTGTCGTTAGCGGACGGTGGGAGACATGTAACTTTAAACTCCCAATGCTATAGACATATAACAGAAACATTTCTAATAATCATTTAAAATCTAGCATAAAATGCAGGCACTAAACGTTCCAGTAAAATAAAATGTTAAAACCACCACTGTTGAGATAAATCTTTCAAGATACACGAGCATTCAGATATATTAAAAACAGTCAAACACAGTTATATTTACATATGTCTATACATTTTTAGACATACGCAATACCTTTATTAGAATAAAGAAAGAGCTCCTCTTATGTCAAACAAAGAGGCTGCCCTTAATTGAAGAGATGCCGCAGTACCGCTTGGCCAACCGCTGCATCCTCTCGTTGCGTAGATTGCAGACAGTAATGCTTCGTAAACGTGTGGACATTCTTCCATGTCGCAGCACGGCATATCTTGTCTAATGTCACTCCAGCAAACAAAGCTGCTGATGCAGAAACTGTTCTTGTGGAGTGTGCTTTGGTTCTTGCTGTCAGAGGCTTGTTAGCCTTTTCGTGACGGAACTGAATCGCAGATGAGACCCATCTGGCGATCGTAGCCTTCATTACAGCTGTTCCTTGTTTTCCTTGTCAATAAGCGACCGGAGCTGATCTGTTTCCCTTATCTTCTTTGTCTTGTGTAGGTAGAATTTTAAGCATCTCTTGATATCCAACGTATGCAATGCCCGTTCTGCTGGGCTAGATGGATTTGGAAAGAAAGATTGCAATATCACCGGCTCATTGAGGTGAAATTGAGTTGGTACCTTTGGAATAAACGTCGGGTTCGTCCGTAAAGTTACATAGTTTTCAGTGAAATCTAGAAAAGGTTCCTTGAATGTAAAGGCTTGTATTTCACTCACCCTCCTTGCAGAAGTAAGAGCTAGTAATAGGGATACCTTCCATGTGAGAAACGTGAGCTCCGTCTTGTGAATTGGTTCAAACGGTTGTCTCATCAACTGCGCCAGGACCACATTGAGCTTCCATTCTGGAGGAGGCGCACGCACCGGGGGAAATGCGCGGAAAAGACCTCTCATGAACTGTTTTAAAAGACTAGATGCACAGAGAGAAGGAGCTTGAGCAGATTTCCTATAACGGGAAATTGCAGCCAGGTGAACCTTCACTGAAGAGGAAGTGAGACCTGATTTAGCAAGAAAGAGGAGGTACGGCAAAATCTGTTCAGCAGGGGCTTGCAGTGGGTGAACGTTATTTCTTTCGCACCAGAAACAGAATCTTCTCATTTCAAACGTTATGTTTTTCAGCACGGGATTTAGCAATGATTTCTCTGCACTCTTGTGGTATATTTAGGTCCCTAAGTTACAGGAATTCAGGAGCCATGCGTGCAAATGAAGAGAGTGTGGGTCCGGATGATTCACTTGGCCTTTGTTCCTCGATAACATCGTTGAGGATGGCTGTAAGAGAATGGGCTTTGACTCCGACAGCAGAAGCAGTTCTGGGAACCAGTATTGCCTGGGCCAACGTGGCGCTATCAGGATCAGACGACAGCCTTCCGATTTCATCTTGTTTAGCACCCTGGGAATTAACGGGATGGGGGAAAAGTGTGGGCATATTTCCCTGACCATCGCATTAAAAAGGCATTCCCCCTTGACCCCGGTAGAAGGAATCTGCTGGCATAGTACTGGCATTTGGCGTTCTCCTCCGTTGCGAACAGGTCCAACGCTGGTTTCCCCCATTTTCGAAATACCTTGTCCAGCTGGGATTGTTCTAGCTCCCACTTGTGGTAACTGGACTGAGACCTGCTTAACGTGTCTGCTAAGGTATTGTGCAGACCCCTGACATACTCGGCCTTTAACGAGATCCCATGGTGTGTTGCCATTCCCATAATTCTTGCGCTTCTTGAGATAGCGTAATGGATCTTGTTCCTCCTTGCTTGTTTACATAGTACATGCTGGTCGTATTGTCCGTACGAACCAACACTGAGGAACCTGCTATTCTTGGCAGGAAAGCTTGGAGAGAATGGAATATGGCTTTGAGCTCTAGGCTGTTGATGTGCTGCTTTCTCTGCACCGAAGACCATTTGCCCTGAATTTGCAAGTCCTGTAGATGACCTCCCCAGCCCTCCATGGAGGCGTCCGTTGTTAGAATGAAATCTGGGGTGCTCTGTAGGAAAGTCAGACCTTGCACGAGATTTGTTGCCTGAAACCACCACTGCAGTGTTTTCACCGTCCGTGCTTTGATTCGAATTACATCTTCGAAGGATCCCACAGCTTATTGCCACTGTTTCTGTAGTTCCTCCTGAAGAGGCCTCATCTTCAGTCTGGCTAGTGATACCAGATTTATCGCTGAAGGGTACATCCTCAGGAGCGATTTGTACATTCGCACAGAAACTGACCCTTTTTTTTATATGGTCTTTGCAAGCCTTTGCAGACGTATCCGTCTCTCCTGAGACAAGAAAGCTTTGCATTGAATGGTGTCCAAGGATGCTTCCAGAAAAGATATTACTTGAGTTGGATGCAAAACCGGTTTTTCCCTGTTTAGGGTAAGTCTCAACGTATCGAACAAACGGAGGCAAGCTTTCGTTGCTCGATCGTCCTCCTGGACTGTTGCTGCTTTGAGCAGCCACTCGTCAAGGTACGGAAATACTTGAAACCCCTGAGACTGCAGGGTCGCCGCTACTGGTGCCAGGCACTTGGCGAAGATCCGTGGTGCTGATTTGAGGCCAAACGGGAGCACTTTGAATTGATAGTGGGTACCAGCCACTGTGAATCTTAGGAATTTCTGGTGCTTCAGGTGAATTGGGATATGGAAATATTCGTCTTCCATGTTGAGCGAAGTCATAAAATCTCCTTTGTTTAAGCAACTCAGGATATCGGAGAGCGTCTGCTTTTTGAGAAACTTGTTGAGATTCCTTAGGTCCAGAATCGGTCTCCATTCTCCTGACTTCTTTTTTATTAGGAAAAAACGAGAATAAAAACCTTTTCCTTTCTGGGCGAATGGTACTTCTTCTATTGCTTCCTTGAGAAGCATGGCCAAGACTTCCTTTCGTAATAAGTGAAGACGAGGGGGAGGGGGACCCCAGGGTGGAGTGGTTGGTGGCCGCTGAAGAAACTCTAGAGTGTGACCATTGGTGACTAGGTCCAACACCCAGCGATCTGATGTTATTTCGTGCCATTGTTGTACATAACCAGAAATTTTCACACCCACAGGCAGGGAGGGAAGATGGGCTGGTCCCCTGACGTGCTCATTGCTTTCTGCCTGAGTCACTGCCTTGTTGGGGTACTCGCTTGCGGCCTCCCTGGCGAGAGAAACCAGCTGTCGATGATTGATGATAAGATGGAGGGTTATGAGATTGCCAATATTGAGATTGGTATGTCTGATATTGTTGAGCCCTCTGGTATCCTCCTTTGTATGTGGTGAATCCTCGCCCTCTAGCACCTCTGAATGGTATTCTTCTGTACTGCAAAGCTCCCAAAGACTTTGCGGTGTCCGTATAATTTTTGATTGCCAATAGAGCTTCATCAATGTGTTTTCCAAAGAATGACTCACCGTCAAAAGTCATATCAAGAACCTTTGCTTGTACCTCAGGTCTAAAGGTGGTTGCTTTTAGCCATCCATGATGTCGAAGTACAGACGCTCCTGCTAAGTGTCTAAAACCAGTATTTGCCACGTCAAGGGCACAGTCAATTGTCTCTGAAGTTGCACGCTCACCCTCCAGCAGAATCTTGCGTGCATCTTGTCTCTTTTCCTCCGGGATGAGGTCTATTAGTCCTGCCATGTCGGGCCACATCTGGCGGTCATAGCGGCCGATAATGGCTAGAGCATTTGCTGCTCTGATTGTCACAGCTGCCATTGAAGAAAATCTTTTCCCAAGGATGTCCATTCTACGCCCTTCCTTATCCGGGTGTGCGGGGGGGGGGTAGTAATCGGGGTAGCCGGGTTCTTAGATCGCCTTTGCGCAGCTTGGGAGATGACTGAATCTGGCTTAGGATGTCCAATAAGGCAAGATGGGGAGTCATCCGGGGCCCTATATTTCTTCTCCACACGAGGCAGCACCGGTGGTCAATGATAGGTATGGAGCGTACCACTTTCCTTGTGTCCTCTCTGAAATCGTATAGGAAACATTCTGTTTGCTTTACTGTAATAGGCAAATGGAACCTGCTGGCTGCCCTTTGCATTAAGTTGTGAAACCCCCCGATATCTTTTGGTGGAGAGTCTGAAGGAAGGTGCGGAGGAGGGGATGGTGTTGGAATCACGTAGTCAGGAGCAGATGCTGGATCTGGCAGTTCACCTTCCTCTACCTCTTCTTCCGAGGAGGAAGTGTTCTGTGCTCCGGGGTCGATTGCCCCAGATCCCGGTATATTCACAGGTGTGCTCGGCAGTTGAGGACCTGTTGTACCTGCAGGTTCTTCCGCTTGAGGAACCTGGTTTTCTGATTGATGTTGCTGAGGAGGGAATCTTTGTCTATAATCCGCCAACATGGTTAGAAGATCCTCGATTAATGATTACGGTTGATGGGCCATATCCCTGGGGCGTGGTTCCTGTCGGAAGTTAAATTGATAACTATGACGTGGAGCCATATACTCTTGATGGTAATATTGCACCTCGTCTTGATAATCTTCGTCCTCTTCGTCATCCTCCTGGCACTTCACATGGACCTCAGATGGGCCGTGAGCTACCCCATTGAGGCCGTCATCATCATCATCATCCTCTTCCTCTACATACCCTTCCAACAGATGTGATGGAAGCAAAGGCGACACCTTGCTATAAGCCTGCATAGACGGATGTAAAAATGTTTTTGTTACTCTAGTGACCTGAGTTATCCTCGTCGACGGGGGTATCGAGGGTGCAGAAGTTATAGGCAAGGGCACTTCCTTCATTGATGGGGCTGTCGTCGACAATGTTGTCGTCGACGGTGTCGTCGTCGATGGTGTCGTCGTCGACGGTATCTTCGTCGAAGGTATCTTCATCGACGGTGTCTTCGTCGACGGTGTCTTCGTCGACGGTGTCTTCGTCGACCGTGTCTTCGTCGACGGTGTCTCTGTCGTCGACCGTGTCTTCGTCGACGGAATCGTAGTCGACGGAGGGGCGTCAACAGTCTTCAACGACGATGGAGCTCTCGTCGTCGAGATGGAGACTCTGCCAGAGAGAATAGGAGACTGGATCGCCGTCGTCATCACCGTTGCCGTCGACGATGTTACACAGATTGTCATCGACGAGAGAGATATTGTCGTCGACAATGGCTTTTTCAGGGGATTCTTACTTACAGGATCAGAGGAGGAAGCTCTAGGGCGATCTCTATCCTTCCTGAGAGGTGTAGAGGGCACAGATAACGCTGGTTCAGAGGAGTGTTTGGTAGCCTTCTCCTTACTTGAAGCCCTTTCCTGGGAAGGCTTAAAATGTTTCCTTCCCTCACCTGAGGATCTGTCCTGGGATCTAGCCCTCTTGTGGGATGTTGAAGCTCTGTCATCTTCTTCATCAGAAGAACAAGATTGCTGTTTTGTGGTTTAGAGCCACAATAACAATCTTCCCTTTCTGTCCTTAAGGGTCTTGTTAGAGAAGGTGCAACAGATTTTACAATCTCTCACCTCATCCCTGGGATAAAGGCAATAAATACATTCCTTGTGTGGATCTTCCACATGGACCCTTTTCTTCCCACAGGTCTTACAAGGGCGGAAAAGGCCTTTCTTGTCTGACATGATGTCTAGATTTGCTGAATAGAAGAAAACTGAGTAGCACTCAGGAAGACTCCCTTCCACACGACGTGCGGTGAAAATCTGAGGAGAACTGGCCTCTGCTGGGAGTGTTCTAGAGGGTGCTAACAGCTGATTAGTACATTTGCTGTGAGTGTGTTAATATGTTTGTGGATGTGGATGGGTTAAGGTGGGCGATGGTGAATGAAAAAAAGGGCAGCATTTCTTGCCCTAGGCTCAACAAAGCCCAAACAGGCAACTGTCCTTGTCCTTTCCACCCTTAGCCTCAACGCCTGGGCTGAGATGCCCTGTGCCCTAAGCTTAAATAGCACTAGTAGTCAGGTAACCCCTTCGGCCAATGGAAACCCTAGCTCTAACCCTAACTAATCACATCACTAGCCCCAAGCCCTAGGACCAATAGGAGACTAGGCTCTTACAGCCAATCACAGCCCTAGTCCTAAACCCTGAGCCCTAGGCCGAATAGAAACTTTAGCCCAGTAACCAATCAAAAACCTACACCTATCCACCAATCAGAGCCCTAGGCCCTAAATCCAATAGAATCACTACCCCAGGGACCAATCTGAACCCGAGACCTATCAGTCAATCAGAAACCTAACCCTAAGTCCAACAGAAACACTAGTTATAGCAGCCAATCAGAACACAGATGTAACGTCCAATGGCAAACTTATATAAGAAGCATGTGACCTCATGCACAGGTTGCTGGCCAGGGTGCAGTGAGCTGCTCCTGAAGAACAGAATCTCCTTGGATACAGACAGGCTCAATCCACACTTGTTGATACACATTTGTGATTTTATAAATGTATGCATGATTATGTGCAGTTCAGTAGACCTGGGTTGTATATAGTGTCATGCTACTGGGAAAGTCTAGCAGGTTTATTGGTCCTCTGGAAAAAGTTACGTCAGATTCCTTACATGTGATCTGTTTATAACGAAAAGTTATGAAAAAGCAAGTAAGTTTTACTTATTTATTGTGAAAAGCATGTGTTAAAGGCAATAAAATGTTGAGGGTAGATTGTGATTACAATGTGCAAATGCCTGTAGGCAGGTATTTTGTTATATGGAATCTCCCAGATTACTGTAATAGGCAAGGGTTTTGGTGTTTTGAACCACTCGAACCATGAGGATAAGCAATTTGCACTATGGCAATCCTTGCTAGGCTCTATTAGTTGAGATTTTATATTGTTTTGACGAATGCATTTTATACATATTTTCAATTTTATTGTGTTATACCTGATGGTTGCCTGTGGAAAGACCAACTTATATCTCCCAGTATAGGGCCCGATTCCGATCTCGCTCGGAAGGGCTCCTAGCGGCATCCGTCAGTAGCGAGTCCGAGTCGTACGCGTAATTTTCGTGCGACTCGTACAGCTGTACGAGTGAGCAAGTACGATGCGCTTCAAGCCTCGCGCTACGACCGACTCGTACCCGTCAGCGATGCCTCCCGAGCGACTCAAATCTGTCCGACGCGTACAGTGCAATGCGTACGGTTTCTGGCCGGCCAAGTACGATGCGAGTTGTGAGCAGCCGGTGCGAGTCGAAGCCTCCGGCTCGAAAAAGCTCCGGGAAGCGTACTTCGCGGGTCCGCGCCGGACCCCCCTTCACCCGGTGCGCTACGACTTGGACACCGGGGGGACCCGGGGTCCCCCTCACCCATGCATGTACGTTGCCAGGGGCACCGACGCAAACACGCGACAGGGGGTGCCCTTTTCCAAGACGTACATTTTTCACGATGGAAGCCTATGTACGCGACGTACAACAGGCTCCCATTGACTTCCATGGGGCTCCGAGCGACCCGAGTCCGTCAGCGCTGCAGCGCATCGTACTCTGTCGCTCGGAGCCCCGGAGCACGAGTCGGTCGGAAAGCTCTATGGGACAGAGTCGGTCGTAGGGCTTTCCGATCGAGATCGGAATCGGGCCCATAGATGGGATCAATATACCATAGGGTACCATTTTCGCACGGGTGCTTGGCATCTAGTTAGAAATAGGTTCTAACTAGACGCTGAGGACCCGTGCAAACCACTGGCTAAAACGGACAGCTATTAGGCAAGATGGCCGTCGACTGACCTCAATGAGAGCCGCCGCTGCTTCTCGCTCTCCCTCCAAGGTGCCTAAAAAGATGAAATAATCGAAGGAAAGTGATGTCACCTCATTGTAAACTATCAGGATACAGCTGCCTGACAAAAACTAGGGAAATTGCTTATACCTATCAGCTGCTGACGCGATTCCTGCTGCGGCAAGCCGGGCTGCTTCGGAGTGGCCATAGTTGGTGCCGGACTTGCGGGCAGACTATGGCACCTAAAGCCGTGAAAACATTGAAGGAGGCAGTAAGGGGCCCCCCGCTGGAAGAGACGAGTGCTCCGGTCACCTCTGCAACTCTCGGGCGGGGGCCAACGCAATCTCGGCGCGGGGTCCTCGGTAAGAAACTTGAGGAGAATCGGGGCGGGTGCAAACCGAAGGACGCCAACACTGCAGGCGCCGCTGGAGGTACTCGCCGCTGGATCGCGGCTGCCGCGGAAAGTTCGATGCGGCAGCCCACCGTTGAGGAGGCGTTCATGGCAGCCCCCGCTCCCTCCGGTGGGCAGAAACAGAATACTGACTTGCTGGTGGAGGCCGGCGCGGCTGGTAGTGCTGAGACCGGCATAGCGATGATGACGGCAAACCCGGCTGCTGAGTGCGGTATACAACCTGGACTGGAGCAATTCAGAACGGAACAGGATCCCCCAACGAAGACTCATCTGGAGCAGGGTATTGAGGAAGGAGGACAGACACAGCCACAGCTACAGTCAATCCCGATGGCCCTCAAGGTACTGGGTGAGCAGGGTGAGAGTACGTGCCGGGGCGGAAGCCCTGTGGAAAGCGATGATCGGCTGCCCAGTACCAGCCTGAACAGTATGGCTAGTGAGACAGGTAACAAAGGTCAAACTGTTTCTGTTGAGACTGATAACCTAAGTAGACACGGATTAATTACTGCAACTGACACTTTGTATCCCATTATACATCAGGATAATGCAGCAAGGCAAGCTTCAGCGCCACTCTGGTCTGAGACTGCTCCGGGCTCCCCGGAGGGGGACACATTTTACTCACTCAACGATGACTCTGAGTCCTCCGTGATCAGTGATCTTAACACCTCTGATGAGACAGATACTGGGGGTTCTTCCACTACAGAGAAAGCACCTCGCACTAGGTCTTTTGCTTCAAAACGGAGATCAAAGTCCAAAACCAGCCCAGCTAAGTCTGATTTGGCAACTGCCCGTAAACTTGAATGGGACTACTCTGCCACCAGTATGTCCTATGAAAGTGACCTGCAGGCTGCCCTACAAGAGAGATCTGCCGGTACCGTACCCCCTGCTGAACCTTCACTAGAACTGTTGTACTCCACTCTTAAGCAAATGCAGGGGGAAGCCAGATTGGAGAGCCGGAGGGCGCAACTAGCCACAAAAAAACTGCAGGGCTCTATGCGTAAGGTTAATAAGCTGTGCTCGGATATGGCAGCAAGAGTCACTCATGTGGAGGAAAGAACGGTTGCATTGGAGGAGGACGTTGTCAAGTTGCAGGTTTTTAAGGAAGCACAAGAGAAACAATCATTGGATATGTGTTGGAAGTTGGAAGACTTTGAAAACAGGCAACGCAGAAACAATGTCCGCTTGTTAGGCCTGGCGAAAAATGTTGAGGGGGAAGATGTAATCTCCTTTGTGGTGACCCTGTTAAAGGGTGCCTTTCCGGACCTTGCCCATTGGAACTGGAACTTGGAGGTGCAGCGGGCTCATCGCTTCCCAATGTGGCAGAAGAAGGCTAATGTTGGTAGACAAGGAGAGCGACCAAGAGCAATTTTAGTCTACATCGGGAATTTTCTCTTAAGACAGGCTATAATTGACAGGGCAAGGCCGGATTCCAAACGGACTTTTGAGGGACACACCTTTTTTGCCTGCCCTGATTTCTGCCATGCGACTGTCGAGCGGAGATGGAGATTACGGCAGCTAATAACCCCTTTTCAGGGGATAGGTTGTGAGGCTTATCTGCTATATCCTGCTCGGCTTAAGGTTATTCTAAATGGGAGGGTTCAAATGTTTTTTCCGGAAATTAAGGCACAGGAATATATGGCAGAACTGAAGGATGGTAGAGGGAGGGGGGCGGAAGCTTAAACTGGGTGATAGGCTTAGATTGCCGTATGATGGAATTTTGGGATTTCTCTTGATTACGGGGGGGGCTTCTGGTTAGCGGGTTGCTGCAGTTTGATATAGGTTGGCTTTATTTTTTCCTCCTCTGCATCTCTGTCTCGGTTATTGTCTAGACGATAATATGCTGGGGTATTAGGTGGCACACTTTAATAGGGGGAGGGGAGTGGGGGAAGCAGCGGCGTCTCGAGATGTGAGATCGACTGTAATACATAGGTCATCTATGACCTATTTTGCCTGTATGGGCTGTAGGGGGGTTGGGATGGGGGGGCTCTCAGTAGGGGAGGGGCTCAGGGGGGGGTGGGGGGGCAAGGGCACAGCACAGTATTGCACAGCACAGTTTAAGAGGGAAATCAAGGCAATTGGATTCGGGAAAAGTGGAAAATGAGCTTTGGTGGAGGTAATTTGGACGAATTAAAAGCCATGTTTGGATTGTCATATAGAAGGAAATGTGTTTACACTTGACAAATGAATCTTCGAATTGCTTCAATAAATGTATGTGGGCTAAATGATCAGGGTAAAAGGCAAAGGGCCGCAATTTTACTTAAAACACTGCGTATTGATATTTTATGTATACAAGAGACCCATATAGAGGGTACCAGAGGTCTCATTATGGAACAGCTAGGTTATCAACTTATGGTCAATACCAAGCAAGGGACCCGAACGAGAGGAGTGGCTATCCTTACCCGGAAAAGGGATATTATAATTAAAAGGAAACTGTCGGACAAATGGGGGCGCTGGGCATTGGTAGAATGTCAATGGGGAAGCGAAATATTTACAGTTTGCTCAGTGTATGGGTCCACGGGGGATGACCAGGACGTTTTTGAATTTTTGGTTACAGAAATGGCAAGCTGGCCCCTCCCTGTAATAATGTGTGGGGATTTTAATATTAATGGGTCGGTTGGGCTATGGGGTAATGAAAGTGGTGGTTATTCTGGTCGTAAAAGGAAGGTATTTAAGGCACTTACGACCCTAGTAAGGAATAACGGTCTAATTGACACCTGGGCTTATTTAAGGCCCGAAGACTCCGGCAGTACGTTCTTCTATGCCCCTCATAAAGCTCTCTTTAGATTAGACTATTTCTTTATCTCGCAGTGTATGTTGGTAACTGCAAGGATAGAGAAATATCCGCGGATAATCTCGGATCATAACCCCCTAGTTCTCTCGGTTAGCTTTAATGGGGGGTGAGATCCGCCCGGGCTTGGACTTTCGAAAGGGGGCTACTACAAGAACAAGAATATGTGCTCCACATGAAAGATTGGATAAGGGAATTTTGGGATTTTAATAGGGATAGCGCTGGTGTAGGGATAGTCTGGGACACATTCAAAGCAGGAGTTAGAGGGGAGACAATGAGCTATAGCCTGTGTCGGCGGAAGAAGGATATTCAGTGTGAGGAAGTAGCCTGTAAAGCTATGATTATGATTGAGGAGGAGCTTGCAACTGCAGTAAAAACGGGCAGTCCAATAGATAATATTTTGCTTAGGTTGGCCTTAGCTAAGGCAGAAATAGGAGATCGTATAGCTGCCAAAGCTGCTGCAAGGTTTTTAGTTAAAAAAGAGCATTGCTATGAGCTTAGTGAAAAGGTGGGCCATACCTTTGTAGTCAGATTAAGACAAAAGAGCGTGGCAGGGGAAACATTGGAAGTATTGGATGATAATGGGGAGTTAATTAATGACCAATCTGGTCTGTTGGAAGTCTTCCGACAATACTATCAGCAGCTATATAGGGATGAATCCCAGGTGGTGCAAGGCTTAAGTCGGGAATATTTAAGCAAAATCCCTTTGCAAAGTATGGACCTGATGGTCAGTGAATCCCTCGAGACTTTATTGACCCAGGATGAGATTAATTGCGCACTGAGAAATCTCCCCTCGGGCAAGGCAGCTGGACCAGATCTGATCCCATTAGAGTTTTATAAAACTTTTTGGGATGTGATCGGACCTGATCTGGTAGATGTCATCTGTCGGGCGCAGCAGGGTGAGGCGGCTCCTGAGTCATGGGCCGGAGCCGATATTATAATTTTTTTTAAAAAGGGTAAAATAGCCAAGGAACCCGGGTCATATAGACCAATAACACTAATGAATAGTGATGTAAAAAAGTTTCCTAAACCCATGGCAACCCGACTCAATCGAGTTATTGGGAAAACAATTCATCCTAGTCAGCACGGGTTTATAGCAGGGAGGGGAACAACCCAACACATTCGGCGGGTAATAACTTTGTTTGATGCAATGGAAGTCTCAGGGGACCCTATGGCGGTGATGCTTTTGGATGCTGAGAAAGCATTTGATAGGGTCTCCTGGGATTACCTTTGGGAGGTTCTGAGATGGTTTGGTATAGGGAGGGGATTCATTAATGCCATCAGGATCCTGTATAAGGCACCAACTGCACGGGTTCGAATAAATGGGGGACATACTGCACCAATCTTGATTGAACGTGGCACGAGGCAGGGGTGTCCCTGCTCCCCCCTCCTCTTTGCGATTTATATCGATCCCCTAATACGATTACTGGAGGCGAATATTGAAATTGAGCCCATTGTTAGCCAAGGGTTGGAAACAAAAATCTTGGCATATGCCGACGATGTTGCCATCATTACATCCAGCCCCTCAGCTGCTTTAACTGCAGTGGAGAAAGTAGCCCAAGATTTCGGCAGAGTCGCTGGATATGCCTTAAATAGACAAAAGACGCAGATTGTTAAAAATTACAAGGTTGACCTGGACGATACTCGGGTGACAGAGTCAGCTGTCGACTTAGGTATTGATATCACGTCGGAGTTGGGGAAGCTAGTAACGATAAATATAGAACCTTTAATAAGGAAGGCAAAATCAGATTTCGACAGATTTAATAATCTGCATATGTCTCTGGTGGGCCGCTGTAATGTTGTTAAAATGATGTTTTTGCCTAAAGTACTTTATCTGTTTAGGGCAATACCCTTAGAATTCGAAAAACAATGGTTTATGGTGCTTGAGAATATAGTAAATAGATTTATTTGGGCTCATGGTAAAACTAGGAGGGCGCTCAGGTTTATGTCTCTGCCAAGAGAAAGAGGAGGCTTTGTAGTCCCTAATTTTAAAGCATATTATTGGGCTGCAGCACTACAATATATGGGGAATCTACTTGGAGGGTGTATAATGGATACGCAGGATGAAGTCGGCCTACCAGATGTGTATAAGCTATTATTAGGCGATGATGCGTCTAACTGTTTTATGAAATTTCATGAGCCCAGGTATTACAAAAAAGACACGATTTAAGACCTTGACGGCTAGCTTTAAAATTTGGGCAGCACTCAAAAAGAAAATGGGCCTTGGGAGAATAAATTGTTATACCCAGCTCTACAAAAACCCGGCACTCCCGGGATCTTCTCAGATACAATTATGGCAGAATGGGCAAGGCGGGGTGTTTTGAAAGTCGGGGACTTAGTTTGGCCTGAGGGAATTCGCCAGTTTAGAGATATCCAGGATGAGTTTGGAATTGAGAAGGAAAATTTCTTCAAATATTTGCAGCTGCGCAGCTTTCTTAATGGGAAGCTGGGTGGGTCGAATGGCTTTAACAAAGTTAAAATTATTGACGTAGTAAGAGCAGGGAGGAACTGCACAATAAAGAGATTGTATGCTGAACTTGTAGCACTCAAGCCGGATGATATTGAAAAACATGGGAAGAAATGGGCTGATCGTTTGGGTATAGAAGAGGAAAGATTTTTGGACTCATTAGAATTGGGACAGACAGTGGTATGTTCTGCCGGGCTTCAGGCTCAGCATTATAAAACAATCTTCTCGTTGTATTATACCCCAGCTAGGATTGCTCAAGGGGGGGGAGAGGTTGGAGTTAGGTGCCCTCGCTGTGATTCTGGGGAGGCTGATCTAATCCATATGTTTGCGTCCTGCCCGCGGCTTGAGATGCTATTTAACCCCATAGAGAAATTTCTGGATCAGACATTAGGTGTGAAAGCTGCATTAACCCCCGCTTTAGTACTTCTCAGGGTTGGCAGTAAGGGAGGGCAAGATCCTTATCATCGATTCCTCTTTTTGGCTATGGCTGTGGTACGGATTTGTATTGCCTCGGCCTGGTTAGATCCAGTAGCCCCAACTTTTCAGCAATGGCTTGCCCGGCTGCTTGCTATGTTTAATTTAGAAAAAGGTATCTATGAGAGAAGGGGTAGAAGAGGGAGGGTGTTGGGTAGGCGTATTTGGGCTCCCATTCTAAGATGGAAGGAGGCTCAGGTAACCAATGGTTATGATTTATTATAGGTCCGGGGGCAATTAGTTTTCTGTTAAATCTTATTATTGGAGATCTACCTATGTTCCCTTGAATGAATTGGTATAAATCAAGCTTCTTATGATTTATTCTCTGTACTTAGCTCAATTTTGCTGTAATGGTCTGAACGAATTCTTGATGGAAAGTTAGAACTGTATATCCCTCATGTTTATAAATGTTTGATTAACTCTGTGCTGTTATTAAGAAAAAAGCATAATAAAAACAATTTGAAAAAAAAAAAAAAAGGAAGCCTATGTACGCGACGTACAACAGGCTCCCATTGACTTCAATGGGGCTCCGAGCGACCCGAGTCCATCAGCGCTGCAGCGCATCGTACTCAGTCGCTCGGAGCCCGAGTCGGTCGGAAAGCTCTACGGGACAGAGTCGGTCGTAGGGCTTTCCGATCGAGATCGGAATCGGGCCCATAGATGGGATCAATCTACCATAGGGTACCATTTTCGCACGGGTGCTTGGCATCTAGTTAGAAATAAGTTCTAACTAGACGCCGAGGACCCGTGCAAACCGCTGGCTAAAACGGACAGCTATTAACGCCTCGAGGCATTGGGATACATTATGAAAGTGTACTCTCGTCCTGAAAATACACAACGAGAAAGCTTTTCCACTTCTACATTGATTTATGGTACCCTATGGGAGATTGATCCAATCTATATTGGAGATATATGGTGGAGATATAAGTTGGTGGTTTTTTCCTGAGGTGAACTAGGTGATTTGATATCGCTTTACAGTATTATTAGAGATTTTAAAAACTCAAATTTTTGGTTACAGCCACTAAAGGAAAGGTTCTGACACTCTGTTTTCTGCATATTGGGATTGGTTTATGGGAGGCGTCCTTTTGTAATCTCAACTATCTGAGTGTTCCACACCGGATTTTTTAGATAGTGATATTCTTAGGAGGAGAATATCTTGTAGTCCTGAAGAAGGTGGTTTGGTATTTTTTAACCTACCGAAACGCATTGACACAGTGTGTGTTAGATTTGAGGAACATATGATCACATTAGAAAAGAAATTGATTTCTGTAATGTGGTAGCTTTATTGATTCTTACAAATTAAGCCGAATTACTGACAGATGTGATTGTCTTGTATGTTTTATCTCCTCTACTTGATTGTATTTATGTTGATATATATGTAGATACATGTTTTATGTCTTGTTTTTATTGATGCAATTTTAAATCTATGAAATGATTGTAACAAATTCTGATATATTGAAGGAAAAAAGCTTTTATTAAATTTGGAGACATAAAAATTCGAGTCATTGTGCAGCATTCAACTCGTTCAAGACTGGGGTTAAGAATGTGTGGTGATTGGATGCTTGTATATCCGTTTGATCGAATGTCAGTTAACTCCCAGAGGGAGTTATTTACGATTGGAAAGTCTTTTACAGAGCTCTGTCCCTTTGGATTGTGGGGACCCTCTTTCTTCCTTTGATCTAAATTTAACTTAACAACATTCTTTATAGACAGATTACTGAAAGGGCTAAGATGTTCCTCTGGTCTTGTAGTAAGTTGACCTCACGCCATCCAGTAACATATCAGCCCTTTACTTACATGGCCAAATCTTTAAGTCTGGGCGGTGAACTCCGCTCCGCTCGCGGAGTTCTGAAAAACTCGAAGAGCAGTGTTTTTTTCCTCGCTCGCGTTCGTCAACGTCAAGTTGGTGAGCGCGAGCGAGGAAAATCCACCTCCCAGCAAGATTTTTCCTCGTTTGCGATCGTCAACATCAAGTTGGCGAGTGAGAGTGTGGAAAATTAACCTCCCGTCGAGATTTCTCAACGTGGGCAGTCATATTTCTCATTGCGAGTGGTCGCGTATGCTCGCGTTGAGATACTGTCCATTGGCGTTGAGAAAACTGCTGCTCGAGGAAAAATCAACTCGAGCAGAAGAAAGTAAGCAGCGCCCGCTTGCGCTCTGCATGGTGCCGTTCCCGATGATTGCACAGTGCGGACAAGCATCTGGCACTGAAAATCACTGCGAACGGCATTTATCTAACGCACTCAGCCGCTTGCGGAGCTCTGCGTAGCGCGGCAGAGTTTTTTGGGGACTTTGCAGAGTTCCGCTATATGGGACTCTGCGAACTCCGCCCAGGCTTACAAATCTTTGACTAGTTTCTCCTTGCCTTCCTGCCACTGTTTGAGGTTTATGTGGGACACGTCACAGACAGTCCTGTCAGCACCACTCTTTTTGTTGAGAATATTGTGGCATACTGGAGTGTTGTGTCAAAGGCACAACACTCCAGTATGGCATCCTCAACTTTAAGCACACGTCACCCTGTCTCTAAATTTGGAGTAATCCATGATTACCAATCCTGTTTAAAATGTGTCATTACATTTCTCCTGCAATGGGTTTAGCACTCCAAAGTTTAAGTGAGGACCTGAGAATAAAAGATGCACAGCAGAACGAAAATGGATACCATCTGAGAATCTGTCTTCTGAGAATTTGCAGAACTAAGTGTGCATATCTGTGCAAAGTTTCAGCTGACCAATGTGTATACAGCAGAAAAACACTACTTGAGTGGATCTTACCAGAATAGACTCGTCAGGTGTGCACCCTGCATTGCTGTAATGTAAGATGTCCACAGCCATGATGCGCCCATCGTTCATGAATCCCACCTGGAGAACAAGGTGGCAGGGATGTGTTGATTACTAATAAATGTTCACTATAAAGCACAGCTGAATAAAGAACATTACAGATAAACATAACTAATTTCTGGCAAAATATTGTTTTTCTTGGACAATGACGGTTTTCCTGAGTCCATCTCAACCTTTTTCAGTTTTATTATCTGGAAAGATAATATTTTACATACCAGTCAGTATCTGTTTCTGCATAGCAGGTACTTGTCAATACCACTTGTACAACGTTAATATCTTTTAAATAAAGTTAGAGTATGCTCCTTTGATGAATCAACCAGATGTATCCAAGGGATTTATAGAGGTTGCACACATTTCTCTTATGGTTACTACAGATCCATTTTATTGTGCCACATTCATAGCTTTAATCCTCAAAATATGATTTTATTTCATATTGGAAATGCATGCATTGCATTTTTGCGGGGAAGTGGAATGTGTGCTTCTTTGGTTCTTAACCTCTTCTGAGGTGGTGTTTAGCCAATTTTCTATCTAACCAGACTTTGCTATGTTTAAGGTTGGTGTAAATTCTAGAAATGTAAATGTACTTGTAGTAATGTGAAATTTCTTATGTGTATGCATAGTCTGAAAAGCTGAGTCAAATGGGCGGAGTTGGTGGAGTGCCACTACGTTGAGTTCCACGGAGTTGGAAAAAACTCAGTGGAACTCCGCTCCACTTCGTTACCCTCCACCCTCCCTATGTTGTATGTCTTGCGCGCGCGCAAGACGTACAATGTAGGAGTTTGCGTGGACGAGGACGGCGAGGAGGAGAGAGACCATGATGAGGAGGAGGCAGCCCGGAGACCCCACAGCAGGTAAGTGGGAGGGTGGAGGGGCAGGCTAACTCCGCTCTGCCACGGAGTCGAAGTTTTGCCTGAACTCCGCGTTCTCAGCGGAGCACGGAGTTGGCAAAACGCCGTAAACTCCGCTGGCGGAGCGAAGTTCTCTTCCAGGGTTACTTTTTAGAAAAGAAAAATATCCATTACGGTTCAAAAAAGAAGCAACAGTCATATTAGATTTTGGCTTGGTTGCACACCATGGCTGGACTGTTCTCATTGGAACAGGGTCAAGACTCATTTGCATATGACTGGGTCCAAATTGAGGTGGCAAAATTACGATGGACTGGGATGTGGCCCAAATAATTACCAGGTGCTGAGATAGTTCAAGAATTCCATGCATTATTTTTTTGTATACTTTAGTATACAGAGAAGGAGGAGTTCAAATGTTTCATAGGAGTCTGCTGCTGGCATTGCTGAATGTCAGGGTTGCTGAATACCAAGGGGTGACTAGTCTTGATTCCACTGTATGCTTTTGTCCATTTCCTGTCTTTTAATTCTACTTGTGCAAGTTCTTGTTCATCCCTTTATTTTACACTGTTCATTATTTTACCTACCTTATACTTTCCAAGAAAAGGGTGTCGGCCAGCTGTCATTAGCATATCAACGTCACGTTCTAAAACACAGCGCACTGGGAGGCTGATCCTGAAAGAAACATAATATATATGTATTCAATTGTGTTTTCGAGCACAGTATACTAGTAAATGTGTTATTTCACTCTTAATTTATACACAGTACTGTAGATCGCTCAAAGTAATTTGCATGCACACTGTTTGCATAGTATCAATCTAGAGAGATAGCAAGTGGTGCAGACAGAATATCGAGTTTTTAATTTCGACCTACCATAATATCGAGTTTTAAATATCGTAGGTCAAGAATATCGACTGCAAGAATATCGTGGTACAGAATATCGACAGTAAAATAAGAAATATCGTTTTTTTTAATATCGAAGACAGTAATGTCGTTTGTAAAAATATTGTTGTTAATAATATCGATGTTTATATTAGTGTTCTGTATTTTAGTATGTGTGTTAAAAGTATGTGATGTAATTTTTTGGTATAAGTGTAGTTTTTTTTATAATGTATGTGTTAAATTTTTAGCAGTAAATACTTTAATGTAAATACATTTTTGCGCATTTTAGTTCTGTAGCGGGTTGTGGGTTTATAGGGGAATAGGGTGGGAAGTAATTTAATTATAAAAAAGTCATTATTAATTTTAATTCATTATTATTTATAATTAATTTATTATTAATTAATTATTAATTGGTTATTAATTAATTTATAGCTAATTATATACATTGTGGTTTTTTTTAGGAGCGGGTTGTGGGTTTATAGGGGAATAGGGTGGGAAGTAATTTAATTATAATAAAGTAATTATTAATATTTATTTATTAGTATTTATAATTACATTATTATTAATTAATTATTAATTGGTTATTAATTAATATTAATTAATTAATAGATAATTGTATTAATTGTGTTATTTTTTTAGGAGCGTGTTGTGGGTTTATAGGCGAATAGGGTGGGAAGTAATTTAATTATAATAAAGTAATTATTAATATTTATTTATTAGTATTTATAACTAATTTATTATTAATTAACAAAAAAATTGGTTATTAATTTTTATTAATTGATAATTATATTAATCGTGTTTTTTTAGGAGCGGGTTGTAGGTTTATAGGGGAATAGGGTGGGAAGTAATTTAATTATAATAAAGTAATTATTAATATTTATTTATTAGTATTTATAATTAATTTATTATTCATTAATTATTAATTGGTTATTTAATTTAAATAATTATTTAATTGATAAGTATGTTAATTTTAACCCTCTGCTATCCAACACTTTCCCTACTGTTGCACTCTCTGGAGCGGGAATAGTAATTTTTACCCCTACGCTATCCAAAACTTTCCCTACTGTTGCACTCTTTGGAGTGGGAATAGTAATTTTTACCCCTACGCTATCCAACACTTTCCCTACTGTTGCACTCACTGGAGTGGGAATAGTAATTTTTACCCCTACGCTATCCAACACTTTCCCTACTGTTGCACTCTGTGGAGTGGGAATAGTCATTTTTACCCCTACGCTATCCAACTCTTTCCCTACTCTTGCACTCACTGGAGTGGGAATAGTAATTTGTACATCTCCGCTATCCAACACTTTCCCTACTGTTGCACTCACTGGAGTGGGAATAGTAATTTTTACCCCTCCGCTATCCAAAACTTTCCCTACTGTTGCACTCACTGGAGTGGGAATAGTAATTTTTACCCATACGCTATCCAACACTTTCCCTACCGTTGCACTCTCTGGAGTGGGAATAGTAATTTTTACCCATACGCTATCCAACATTTTCCCTACTGTTGCACTCACTGGAGTGGGAATAGTAATTTTTACCCCTACGCTATCCAGCACTTTCCCTACTGTTGCACTCACTGGAGTGGGAATAGTAATTTTTACCCCTTCGCTATCCAACACTTTCCTAACTGTTGCACTCTCTGGAGTGGGAATAGTAATTTTTACCCCTACGCTATCCAACACTTTCCCTAATGTTGCACTCTCTGGAGTGGGAATAGCTATTTTTACCCTTACGCTATCCAACACTTTCCCTACTGTTGCACTCTCTGGAGTGGGAATAGTAATTTTATCCCCTCCGCTATCCAATATTTTCTCTCCTGTTTTAGTTAATGTAGTGTAAAATGTATTTTAAAAAGATTAAAAATATTGTAATATTTTAATTTGTTATATATATTTTTTATTTTTTATTTATATTATTGGTGTATGTGTATATATATATATATGTATTTATAATTTTTAATATGTTTTTTTAACAATTTATAAGTTATTAAAATAATTATTTATAAATATTATTAAGTAAGTATATATATTATATTTTATACATATATATGTTTAATTGATTTTTACATTATATGTATTACTTATAATTTTAAACATTTTTAAATAATTTTAACTATGTTTTTTTAATTATATGTATTATTTACTTTATTTTACATTATTTTTTATACATTAAAAAACGATCTTTTTAACAACGATATTTTTAACAACGATATTTTTTTATCGATATTTTTGTACTTACCATTATGTAGATAGGACTTCGATATTCTGGACATCGATATTCTTGCGTCGATATTTTTGTAGCTCGATATTCTGACTGTCGATATTCTGTCAGTGATCCATAGCAAGTATATTAATCATACATAATTCATTATCTCAGATTCTGGGAATGCTGTATTGTATTGTATTGTAATTGCATTTATATAGTGCTTACTACCCCTGATGAGGTGTCGAAGCGCTTTTTCGGCGAGTAGCACGCTACTCTTCAACCCAAGAAGGATTAGTGGTGAATTAGTATAGTGAAATATGAAAGTAATTTGAGAGGTGGATAGGTTAGTCAGTTATTTGGATTCAGAAGGATAGCGGAGGGATAGAAGAGGGAAAAAGGTTTGCATTTATATAGCGCTTGTTACCCCTGATGGGGTGTTGAAGTGCTTTTTTTGGCGAGTAGCACGCTACTCCGGAACCCATAAAGGATTAGTGGTGAATTTGTATAGTGAAATATGAAAGTAATTTGAGTGCTGGATGATATGTTAGTTGGTTATTTGGATTGAGAAGGGTAGCAGAGGGATAGAACAGGGACAGAGGTTTGCATATATATATAGCGCTTGTTACCATTAATGCGGTGTTGAAGCGCTTTTTCGGCGAGTAGCATGCTACTCCAGAACCCATAAAGGATTAGTGGTGAATTTGTATAGTGAAATATGAAAGTAATTTGAGTGGTGGATATTAGTCAGTAATTTGGATTGAGAAGGATAGCGGAGGGATAGAAGAGGGACAGAGGTTTGCATTTATATAGTGCTTGCTACCCCTAATGAGGTGTTGAAGCGCTTTTTTCGGCGAGTAGCACGCTACCTGGAACCCATGAAGGATTAGTGGTGAATTAGTATAGTGACATATGAAATTTGATAAGTGGACATGTTAGTCTGTTATTTTGATTGAAAAGGATAGTGGAGGGATAGAAGAGTGAAGGATTTAGAATTTTTCTTTTTGGACATCATAGCAGTAGTGGGAGGCTTGGGATGAGTAAAAAGGGATGTGGAGGGGAAGTGTCAGAGGGAAGAGTTTATAAAGGCTTGTTTTGGGGGATCAGTATAGTAAAAAGAGGTGTCAGATGGTGCAAAGAGGGGTAGAGCAGGGGAGAGTCTAGAAAGGGCTATTTTGGGGGTCATAGTAGTGGTATGGGGTTTGAGATGAATGAGAGAGTGGATGTAGAGGATATATTGATAGAGGTATAGGGTGAGAAATAGGGTACTGCATTGGAAAGAGTAGTAGAAAGAGGTCTGAGATGAGTCAGAGAGTTGAGGTAGAAGATATATTGAGAGAGGTATAGGGTGAGAAATAGGGTAGTGCATTGGATATGCTGAATAGTAATAAATATATAGATCCATAAGTACATGGAAAGTTTATAGATGCATAAAGGAAGTAAGTAGATCAAAGATATTGATAGAGGTATAGGGTGAGAAATAGGGTAGTGCATTGAATATGCTTTTTTTTTTTTTTTGGGAGGAAAGTAATAAATACATAGATCCAAGTACATGGAAGGTATATAGATGCATAAAGGAAGTAAGTATAAGTAGATTAAAGATGCATTCGATAAACTCTGGTTTTCAAATGTTGTACTTAAAAGTTTATTTATTTATTCTTTTTTTTTTTAAACATAGTTATTCGACATGAATATACAAAGCAATACACATATATAGGTACCTATCTATAGTACAAATAAATGCTTATATGCAGAGGGATATGCTGAATATTTCTGTTTGCGTATGGTGCTTATGTGGGGAAGAGCCAATTCTTGAGTAGTTTTCTGAAGATAAGGTGGTTGTTGGTGGATCTTATGTTGGGGGGTAAAGAGTTCCATATTTTGGCTGCTTGAACAGAGACGGATGTGCCACCCATGGTTTTTTTCTTGTATCTTGGGATTTTGAGGCGAGGTGCCAGTCTAGAGCGGAGGTTCCTATTGTGAGAAGTTGGCCTGGTATATGCTGTCCACTAATTAAAGTGGGCACCTTGCACCAGTCCAAACGACGCTTATGATGTATGAGGTCAAAGATAACCTTTAGAAAGCTATCCTAGTGGTAGCTGTGGAGAGCAGCCTTCAGGCTTAATCTTGAAGGAATGTAAAGCAGCTTGTTTTACCAGAATATCACCTCCTATATTGACTAAATGAAAGGAGAACCACACAGTAGTTATATAAAAAAATGTATTTATTAATATAACACTCTCTACTATCCTCTACACGAGGATAGAACACAAAGCACACAATACGAGATCAATAGAACAGTTGTAAGTAGCACAATACACAGTGGGCTTCAGGGGGAGACCAAACCATATACTAAAATAGTGGTATAACAGTCACGACTGAGATCAAGACAAGGTCTGGAGCAAGTAGAATCAGTGGGACCCCAAGGAACCACCCAAGGTGAGTAGACAGGGACCCCATGGAGGACGGGTGCAGTGTGTGAACACGACCGCGGGCTCCGTACAATTCTATGGGAAAGTCGCGGTTACACTTTTAAAGTTTAAGGACCCTTCTAGGAGGTCTTCGAGCGAACCCTATGGAACTTAAGAGTTTGAAGAGCCACCCCATCCGTGGATACCGTAGTACCCGAGTTACCTATCCCAGCGGAGCCGGGTGCATAGGTCTGAAGTGGCGTCGGAAACTGCCGTCCCTCTCAATGGAGGGCTGCGAAGAAGGACTGCTGCCGGGAAGGTGAAAAGGGTCCGGTGGAATCCAAGCCTGGATTCTGGAAGGAAGGAACCTGAAAGCAGAGGGGACAGAGTCTGGGTCGCTCCAAAGTGACCAGGGGCTCGGTAGTCGAATGCCCACCGATGTCGGGTGCTTCAGGTGCGAAGAAGGGATGCTTGACTCTGCAGCCACGAGGACCATGAGATGTCGAGGATGGCCAGGAGCCGGAGGTGAGCTGTCCCACAAAGGATGTCGAGTGCTGAGGGGTCGGTGTCCGGCTGGAGCACCAACAAGCCTTGGCAAAAGCAACCCACGCAGGAAGGTCAAACAGGTTACGGTGTAGACCAACAAGGTGCAGGGGACTCCCCAAGCAAAGGAACGTCAGGGCACATCTGGAACAACCAGGAAAGCCCAACAGAAATCAAGATGACCCTCAGGAGGACCCACAGGCCGAATGACCAGGAGTCGCGAGGGGACCTCGAGCAAGATTGCAAAGTACCAGCCCACGGAGCACTCGGTGTGAGGAGGCCAGAGTTCTTTGGTGTGAATACTGCTCAGGGTCAGGACTACACGGAGTCCAATGCACAAGCTTGGGAATCGCCAACAAGCATATGCACTTGCAAATGGACGCGGTGCACAGGGGTTTGGGTTATGCATTCCCCACGAGGGATACTGGCCTCAAACTTGCTGAGAGGGCAGATCAACCTCAGGGACCTTCGAAAACCCACCTCCTGTGTTGCTGAAATCTTCGGAGTCTGCAGGAGCTCAGGAGCAGCAGACCGGTCAGTTGCGTTATGGTGCCTGCAGTTGCAGGGGAGTGACTCCCTCACTCCAAGGGAGATTCTTCAGTTGTCCTTAGTGCACCACAGGTCCTGCACGGAGCCTGTATGGAGCAAGGGCACAGACAAAGCTTTGGACGGAGAGGGAGACGAAGTCGGGCCCAGTCGAAGTCCAGCAAAGTCCAGAGTGTCCAGACGGTCGAAGGTCAGTGGTTTCTTCTTGTAGAATCTTGTCCACGTAAAATCTAAAGTCTTACAGCCAGGTAAGCCCTTATGTACCCACGGGAGAGGGTTGGACAGATTTGGGGGACCCTCCTAGTGTAGGGTCAGGACAGAGGGGTGGTTACACCCATGTCCTTTGTCAGGTTTCGCGCCAGAGCAGGAGCCAATGGCTCCCAGAACTGGTTTGAGCTGGACTATGCACAGGGACACCAAATGTGCCCCAAGTGCAGACTTTCAGGCACTCTCAGAGTGCACCCACCCAGCCCCAATACACTAAATCCTATCTGGGAGGTGGTCACACCTCCCTGTGACAGGATGCCTATTGTGCTGCCTCCCCCTGCTCGAGCTTGGCTCAGCAGCAGGAGGGCAGAAGTGTGTCTCTGGTCGGCAGCATCCATTTTGTGCTGTCCGGGTCGAGAAGGCTGGCACCGGATAGACCAATGACCCCACGAAGCTCGCTTCTGAAGGGTAGAATCATACCTCCCACACTGGTTACCACTGTGGAGGTATGATTCCAAGGTGTTTGATACCAAACATGATATGTTTCCATGCAGCCGTTTTTGAGATAGCATTAACCGCGGAGTTATAATGCACCTCTACCTATATGTCCGGCTGAGTCACAGACAATCCGGGAGAATGGTCTCCGAAGGCTGCAGAGAGGCTCTGCTCATGCAGGGGCACCCTCTCACTAAATACCCAGCACCCTCCCTTCAGGATTGTTAAGGCCAGCTATAGGGGTGACTTATAAGTTTTAAGTGTGGTGACCTATAGATATAGTGAACCTATATCTATAGTAAGGCTTTTGTAGCAGACCTGGAGTTCCATTTTGCATGGCCTCTCATGGGTGGCATAATACATGCTTCAGCCCATGGGAGGCCTCTGGGGTACCTATGCCCTGGGTACATGGGTACCATATACTAGGGACTGATAAGGGTACCCCAGTATCCAATCTGGAGTGTACCAAAGTATATGCATGACAATTTAAGGGAGAAAGCAGATAGACTGGGGTCCTGATTAGCAGCATCCCAGTCAGACTAGTCAAAAACAGTGAGGCATCAAGTAAAAGTGGGGTTAACCATAAGAAGCAGATCCTACTTTCCTACACAACCCCCCCAAACGAAAGGACATGAGACTAACCTTGACCAGTTGAGTCTTCATTTTCTAAGTGGAAATATCTGGAGAGTCCATCTGCATTGACATAGTTGCTCCCAGGTCTATGTTCCACTGTATAGTCCATCCCCTGTAGGGAAATGGACCACCTCAAAAGTTTGGGGTTTTCACCCTTCATCTGTTTTAGTCATAAGAGGGGCTTATGGTCTGTCTGAACAATGAAGTGAGTGCCAAACAAGTATGGCCTCAGCTTCTTCAGAGCCCAAACCACAGCAAAGGTTTCCCTCTCAATAGCTGACCAACGTTTCTCTCTGGGGGTCAGCCTTCTGCTTATAAAAGCTACTGGCTGATCCTGACCCTCTTCATTCAGTTGTGATAACACAGCACCTACCCCCAACTCAGATGCATCAGTTTGAACAATGAATTGTTTGGAATAGTCAGGACTTTGCAGAATGGGAGCAGTGCACATGTCCTGCTTCAGGTCATCAAATGCCTCTTGACAGCTAACTGTCCACTGAACGTTCTTAGGCATTTTTTTTAGAGGTCAGATCATTTAAGGGGGTCACTATGGATCCATATCCCTTAACAAACCTCCTGTAGTACCCAGTCAGGCCCAAGAAAGCTGTGACCTGAGTCTGGGTAGTTGGAGCAACCCAGTCCATGATGGTCTGGATCTTGCTCTGCAATGGTTGAACCTGGCCTTCACCCACAAGGTGGCCCAAGTACACAACCTTACTCTGCCCTATCTGGCACTTGGTGGCCTTGATAGTGAGGCCTGCCTTTTGCAGGGCCTCCAGAACATTTCTTAGGTGGACCAGGTGATCCTCCCAGGTGGAACTAAAGACAACAATATCATCAAGATAAGCTACACTTTAGTCTTCCAGGCCTGTGAGAACTTTATTCACCAACCTTTGAAATGTGGCAGGTGCATTTTTCAAGCCAAAGGGCATCACCACAAATTAATAGTGCCCACTAGGGGTTGAAAATGCTCTTTTGGGTTTGGCATCCTCAGCTAGTCTGATTTGCCAATATCCAGCTGTGAGGTCAAATGTACTCAAGAACTTGGCTGAGGCCAAAATATCAATGAGCTCATCTGCCCTAGGAATAGGATGAGCATCAGTCCTAGTGACTGCATTGAGCCCCCTGTAGTCTACACAAAACCTCATTTCTCTCTTACCACCCTGGGTATGAGGTTTGGGTACCAGGACTACTGGACTAGCCCAAGGGCTATCTGAGGGTTCAATGACTCCCAATTCCAGCATCTTTTGGACCTCAGTCCTGATGCATTCCCTGACATGGTCAGGTTGCCTGTAAATCTTACTTTTAACAGGCAGACTTTCACCTGTGTCCACTTCATGGGTACACCAAGTGGTCTGACTAGGAGTCAGGGAGAACATATGTCTGTACTGATTGAGGACCTTCCTGCAATCAGTCTGTTGCTGCTCAGTGAGGCTGCCTGCCAAGGCTACACCATCTACTGAGCCATCATCAGGGTTCTGTGAGAGGAGGTCAGGGAGTGGGTCACTCTCTTCTTCCTGTCCTTCATTAGTAGCCATGAGCAAGCCCATGTCTGCCCTGTCAACATATGGTTTGGGCCTGTTCACATGGAGCACCCTATGGGGGCTCCTGGGAGTTCCAAGGTCCACCAGGTAGGTAACCTCTCCCTTTTGCTCAAGAATTATATGGGGTCCACTCCACTTGTCCTGGAGAGCTGCTGGGGCCACTGGCTCCAACACCCATACCTTCTGTCCTGGCTGCTACACAGTCAGCACAGCCTTTTGGTCATGCCAAGCTTCCTGTAATTCTTGGCTAGCCTCAAGGTTTTTGCTTGCCTTCTTCATATACTCAGCCATCCTGGAGCGGAGACCAAGTACATAGTCCACTATGTCTTGTTTAGGTGGTTTGAGAGGTAACTCCCATCCCTCCTTCACTAAACATAAGGGACCCCTAACTGGATGTCCAAACAGAAGTTCAAAAGGGCTGTAGCCAACCCCCTTCTGAGGAACCTCTCTGTAGGCAAAGAGAAGGCAGGGCAACAGAACATCCCATTTTCGCCTAAGCTTTTCTGGGAGGCCCATGATCATGCCCGTCAGGGTTTTGTTGAACCTTTCAACTAACCCATTGCATTGTGGGTGATAGGGTGTGGTACATTTTTAATTAACACCACGCTCCTTCCACATAGCAGTAATATAACTGGACATGAAGTTTGCACCTCTGTCAGTTAAGACCTCCTTAGGGAAACCCACTCTGGAAAAAATTCTCAGGAGGGCCCTGGCCACCACAGGATCTGTGGTGGTTCTAAGGGGTATGGCTTCTGGGTACCTAGTGGCATGGTCCACCACCACTAGAATGTATCTGTGCCCAGATGCAGTTGGAGGATCCATGGGACCAATTATGTCAATCCCAAACCTCTGAAAGGGAACCCCCACCACAGGTAGTGGTATCAGGGGGGCCTTTGTGGTACCACCTGCTTTACCACTGGCTTGACAGGTGGTACAGGAGCGACAAAACCCCTTTGTGTCCTCTGACATGTGAGGCCAGTGAAAGTGAGGGACAAGCCTGTCCCAAGTCTTACTTTGGCCTAGGTGTCCTGCTAAAGGGATATCATGTGCCAGTGTCAGTAGGAAGCCCCCAAACTTCAGAGGTATAACCAACCTCCTGGTAGCACCAGGCTTGGGGTCTCTACCCTCTGAGTAAAGGAGTTCTTCATCCCAGTAGATCCTGTGGGACCCACTGGCACTCCCAGCAGCCTCAGCAGCAACTTGCTGTCTGAAGGGTTCAAGAGAGGGGCAGCTGTGCTGCTCCTGACTCAGTTCTGCCCTGGAAGGGCCCCCTGTCCCCAAGAACTCAACCTGATCAGGTTCAAGTTCCTCTGAGACAGTTCCTTCACAGAGGCTGAAGTCATCGCCCTCAGGAGACTGATCCTCACTCTGAGTCTGGGGGAAGACACTGCCTTACCCCTACTGCTCCTTCTCTTGGAAGGCACCTGGTCCATTTTTCCAGGATCCAGGGCCTGTTCAGTGGAAGACATTTTGGCCTGTGACCTAGTCACAGAAAACACATCTGCATATATGCCCAACATTGCTGCATGTGTCCTGAGTTCCCCTTTAGCCCAGGCTGAAGTTTCCAAATCATTGCCCAACAAGCATTCCACAGGGAGGTCTGAGCTAACCACAACCTTCTTAGGGCCAGTTACCCCTCCCCAGCTGAAATTAACAACTGCCAAGGAATGGTCTGTCCTGACATTGCTAGCATTGGTCACTTGGTACATCTCACCAAGTATGATCTGGTCAGGGCTCACAAGATCCTTAGTCACCATGGTGACACTGGCTCCTGTGTCCCTATATGTCAGGGCCTCCTTACCATTGATTAAAGGCTGTTGTCTGTATTTGCCCAGATTACTGGGACTGACAAATAGGGAGGCAATATCCATGCCTCCATCACAGACTAACACAGCCTGAGCTGGAGTTCTGACTAAGCCAGAACCCACCTCAGATCCCAGGGTTAACCCTACTATACCCTTGTTCCCTGTACCACCACTTGGAGCTGAACTAGGGGGAACAGTTGCCTTAGGGGCAGTGGTGGTAGTAGGAGGATCCTTGGCCCTTGGGAAATTGGCATCTCTAGGCCAATGGGTTTTCTCCTTACACAGGAAGCACCAAGGTTTCTTTCTGCCTTTTCCCTTGTTAGATTGTGACTCACCCCCAGATGCAGGTTTTTGGAGCCCTGATGAAGACTTCTGGTCTTTACCCTTCTCGCCACCCTTCTCTGCAGGTTTAGCATCTTGCTTCTTCTGGTCACCACCTGTGGTCTGGTTTTTCTGCTTCACTCTGGTTCTGCCCCACCTATCTGCCTTCTTTCCCAATTCTTGGGGAGAAGTCAGATCAGAGTCAACCAGGTACTGATGCAACAACTGATTTTGGCAATTATTAAGGATCTGTTCCCTCATAATCAAATTGTACAATCCCTTGAAATCATTCACTTTGCTGCCAAGTAACCAGCCTTCCAGAGCCTTAGTAGCACAATCTACAAAGTCTACCCAGTCCTGAGTCTGTGTCTTCTGGGTGTCTCTGAACTTAATCCTGTACTGTTCAGTGGTTAAGCCAAACCCATCAATGAGAACACTCTACAGGACTGAATAGTTGTCCGCATCCTCTTCTCTAACAGTGAGGAGCTTATCTCTACCTTTGTCAGCAAAGGAGAGCCACAAGATAGCTGCCCACTGCTCTTGAGGGACCTTCTGTACCTTAAAGGCCCTCTCTAAAGCAGTTATCCATTTGTGGATGTCATCCCCACTATGGTAGGGAGGGACTATCTTGCTCAGGTTCCTATGATCATGAGTATACTCCTTAATTCTAGGAACACTGTTGCTGCCACCATGGGACTCTAGTCCCAATTTCTTTCTAGCCTTCTGGAGGTCTAAGGATTCCTTGTCTAGTGCCAATTGCTCTTGCCTGAGCCTAAGCTTGACTTTCTCAAGCTCTAGAAATTGGCACTCTCTGTCATAAGAGCTGTCTCTCTTATGGGATATGGAGGTCCCTATAGAAGTTCATGAATGGTTAGATTCTGCAGAGGGAGATCTAGATC
Source organism: Calotriton arnoldi (assembly GCA_963921515.1). Classification (NCBI taxonomy): domain Eukaryota; kingdom Metazoa; phylum Chordata; class Amphibia; order Caudata; family Salamandridae; genus Calotriton; species Calotriton arnoldi. The sequence goes on along the minus strand of CAWUFW010009729.1, from coordinate 283,795 downwards.
TCCTGGGTAAACTCTGCACTCTTCCTGGAGGGGTAAAGAGAGGGCCACTGGGGCCTTCTCCCCCACCTCCTGGAAGATCTAAGTTGTCCAGGTGGGAATCATTTTGATCCTCCCGGTCAGGGTTTGATTCTAGTTCAAAGAAGGTTTCACTTCCAGGCCTCTCCTCATTCCCTGCCCCACCCACTCTTTCTACCTCATCCGACCCTGGGTTCTTCCTAAGGTCATCTAAGAGTAACACCTCAATGAGACGTTGGGTGTTGGCATTTCTCCCTGGCTTCAGCTTCCTAGAAGCACACATGGCTTTCAAATCCTGAAATGTGAGACCATTGTACCTAGAAGGCAGAGAGCCACTGGCTTCTCCTTTAGAAGACATACTAAGTGTGGTGTGGTGTATGCACCTACCTAACCTAGTGGGAACTAAACTCTCTTAGGTTGGAGAAAGGGTGTTCTAGACCCTTAACTTACCCAACCCTAAGTTCAGGAAAACTTACTTATTCTAATCTTTAAGTATTATATGTGCCTGAATACTTTAGTGGTTTTCAGTTAATCAATACAAAGAGATTTATCTGGTAAAACAATGCAGGCTTGAATCCCAACCGCTGCACACCAATGTGAGAAGTTGGCCTGGTATATGCTGTCCACTAATTAAAGTGGGCACCTTGCACCAGTCCAAACGACCCTTATGATGTATGAGGTCAAAGATAACCTTTAGAAAGCTATCCTAGTAGTAGCTGTGGAGAGCAGCCTTCAGGCTTAATCTTGAAGGAATGTAAAGCAGCTTGTTATACCAGAATATCACCTCCTATATTGACTAAATGAAAGGAGAACCACACAGTAGTTATATAAAAATATGTATTTATTAATATAACACTCTCTACTATCCTCTACATGAGGATAGAACACAAAGCACACAATACGAGATCAATAGAACAGTTGTAAGTAGCACAAAACACAGTGGGCTCCATGGGGAGACCAAACCATATACTAAAATAGTGGTATAACAGTCACGACTGAGATCAAGACAAGGTCTGGAGCAAGTAGAATCGCTGGGACCCCAAGGAACCACCCAAGGTGAGTAGACAGGGACCCCACGGAGGTCGGGTGCAGTGTGTGAACACGACCGCGGGCTCCGTACAATTCTATGGGAAAGTCGCGGTTACACTTTTAAAGTTTAAGGACCCTTCTAGGAGGACTTCGAGCGAACCCTTTGGAACTTAAGAGTTTGAAGAGCCACCCCATCCGTGGATACCGTAGTACCCGAGATACCTATCCCAGCGGAGCCGGGTGCATAGGTATGAAGTGGTGTCGGAAACTGCCGTCCCTCTCAATGGAGGGCTGCGAAGAAGGACTGCTGCCGGGAAGGTGAAAAGGGTCCGGTGGAATCCAAGCCTGGACTCTGGAAGGAAGGAACCTGAAAGCAGAGGGGACAGAGTCTGAGTCACTCCAGAGTGACCAGGGGCTCGGTAGTTGAATGCCCACCGATGTCGGGTGCTTCAGGTTCGAAGAAGGGATGCTTGACTCTGCAGCCACGAGGACCAGGAGACATCGAGGATGGCCAGAAGCCGGAGGTGACCTGTCCTGCGAAGGATGTCGAGTGCTGAGGGGTCGGTGTCCGGCTGGAGCACCAACAAGCCTTGGCAAAAGCAACCCATGCAGGAAGGTCAAACAGGTTACGGTGTGGACCAGCAAGATCCAGGGGTCTCCCCAAGCAAAGGAGAGTCAGAGCACGTCCGGAGCAACCAGGAAAGCCCAACAGAAATCAAGATGACCCTCAGGAGGACCCACAGGCCGAATGACCAGGAGTCGCGAGGGGACCTCAAGCAAGATTGCAAAGTACCAGCCCACGGAGCACTCGGTGTGAGGAGACCAGAGTTCTTTGGAGTGAATACTGCTCAGGGTCAGGACTACACGGAGTCCAATGCACAAGCTCGGGAATCGCCAACAAGCATATGCACTTGCAAATGGACATGGTGCACAGAGGTTTGGGTTATGCAGTCCCGACGAGGGATACTGGCCTCAAACTTGCTGAGAGGGCAGATCGACCTCAGGGACCTTCGAAAATCTACCTCTTGTGTTGCTGAAATCTTCGGAGTCTGCAGGAGCTCAGGAGCAGCAGACCAGTCAGTTGCATTATGGTGCCTGCAGTTGCAGGGGAGTGACTCCTTCACTCCAAGGGAGATTCTTCAGTTGTCCTTAGTGCACCACAGGTCCTGCACGGAGTCTGTATGGAGCAAGGGCACAGACAAAGCTTTGGACGGAGAGGGAGACGAAGTCGGGCCCAGTCGAAGTCCAGCAAAGTCCAGAGTGTCCAGACGGTCGAAGGTCAGTGGTTTCTTCTTGTAGAATCTTGTCCACGTAAAATCTAAAGTCTTACAGCCAGGTAAGCCCTTATGTACCCACGGGAGAGGGTTGGACAGATTTGGGGGACCCTCCTAGGGGAGGGTCAGGACAGAGGGGTGGTTACACCCATGTCCTTTGTCCAGTTTCGCGCCAGATCAGGAGCCAATGGCTTCAGAACTGGTTTGAGCTGGACTATGCACAGGGACACCAAATGTGCCCCAAGTGCAGACTTTCAGGCACTCTCAGAGTGCACCCACCCAGCCCCAATACACTAAATCCTGTCTGGGAGGTGGTCACACCTCCCCGTGACAGGATGCCTATTGTGCTGCCTTTCCCTGCTCGAGCTTGGCTCAGCAGCAGGAGGGCAGAAGTGTGTCTCTGGTCGGCAGCATCCATTTTGTGCTGACCGGGTCGAGAAGGCTGGCACCGGATAGACCAGTGACCCCACGAAGCTCGCTTCTGAAGGGTGGAATCATACCTCCCACACCGGTTACCGGTGTGGAGGTATGATTCCGAGGTGTTTGGTACCAAACACTATATGTTTCTATGCAGCCGTTTTCGAGATAGCATTAACCGCGAGGTTGTAATGCACCTCTACCTATATGTCCGGCTGAGTCACAGACAACCCGGGAGAATGGTCTCCGAAGGCTGCAGAGAGGCTCTGCTCATGCAGGGGCACCCTCTCACTAAAAACCCAGCACCCTGCCTTCAGGATTGTTAAGGCCTGCTAGAGGGGTGACTTATAAGTTTTAAGTGTAGTGACCTATAGATATAGTGAACCTATATCTAAAGTAAGTGGTGCAAGCACCATCTTACACAGGCTGCTGTAGCATACCTGGAGTTCCATTTTGCATGGCCTCTCATGGGTGGCATAATACATACTTCAGCCCATGGGAGGCCTCTGGGGTACCTATGCCCTGGGTACATGGGTACCATATACTAGAGACTGATAAGGGTACCCCAGTATCCAATCTGGAGTGTACCAAGGTACATGCATGACAATTTAGGGGGGAAAGCAGATAGTGTTATATGGTTCTTAGGCACATTATCGACATTGCTAAGTTAGCATGAGCTTCGCTGCCATGATGACTGCTTTTGCGCACGCTACTACATGACTTTGTTTTTGCAAAGACTCTGTTTGTGCCTTTCACATGAGAACGGCTGCTTTTCGCGTTTTCTGCCTTTCCTGGAGTTTAGTCTGAACACGATGTGCAAGGTCGATAAACAATGCCCCTTGTTATTCTGTTCTGGTCAGTCCCTAGCACCTAGACATGACATGCTACACACAGCTGCAGTACTGAAGACTCGTGCTTTGATATTACGTTGTTGCATGTTATTTTAACACACTTGGAGAAAGCAGTTCCATGGAGAAGAGCTCTGCTGTTCCTATGATGTAAACCTTACATCCAGGCTTTAAGGTATGGGGTCTGCTGTCAAAGCCCAGAGATCGTCCTTTTTATAAAATAAACTTCTTCTAGTCAAGGGGAGGGTGGTCAGGTCTAACGGCCCTTATTTCCACAGTCTTTATATAAAATGACTTCTTCCTTTGTATTCTATGGTCTTGTAACAATGCTAACTGTGCTGAGTTTATGCATTTTGCTGCTAGTAGTGGCACATATACTGTATTGTAGAGCACGGTAGTTAAAATAAACATTTTGAACTATTTTCAGTGACTCTGCTAATTCTTATTGTGGACAAGTACGAGTGAGTGAGCGAAAGAGTACGTCTTGCTTCCGCAATTCCTGAGAGAGTCGGGAGTGTTGTGTTCTGGGTTGTCTAATCATTTGTAGCTCTGTGATATTTGGAGGAGAACGAATGAGACACTATAGCTAGTCGGTTTAGGATTTTGGGAACTAATGTGGTAGGTTGGTACACCCCTATACACTGAGGTCCTGTTTTCCTACGCATAGTTCTGTATATGTGCAGAATCCCTGCAACATGGCGCCGCCCACGTTTGGTCTGGTTCTTATCTGTGAGACGCTTGAGTAGTGCTTGTGCTTGTCCACAATCCCCTCACTTCTGTTTCCGGAGACAGCTGTGACGGGGTAACCTCCTATATTGATGTTTTGTAGGTTATTTCAAGCTTGAAGTTTTAAAGGTTTTTTCTATTACCCATTATTGCGCTGCCGCGCTTTACGTTGTTGTTCTTTGTTTTAAGTGATGGCTATAGCTATTCCGGCTCATAGCCGCGTCGCGCTCAAGGCTTATTTGGCTCAATATGGAGTGCCTGACGCGGGTGTGGAGCTTATTTTTGTTGTGGAGCGAACCCAGCTTAGCACTTCGAGGTGTTTTATTCTTGAGTCACCTTCCCGGCAGTGGATGGTACTGATGATTTGTTTAATGAGTACACTGCCTCGGCCACACCTCATGCTTATCAGCCTTATAGGGCTCTTGAAGTTCCGCTTACAGCTTGGCAACACCAAATTTGGTTTAATGGCACCCTTCCTCACCCAGTATCACCGGTCCGTTTGGGTCCTTTATCAATTGATGGGGCCACTTGGCCCGTTTTGGTTGGGTACACCCCACACCCACGTTATTTAACTCTTGAAATTGGGGACCACGAGTCTTACATACATCTTTAATATGCGTACATAGGGCTGTTATACAGTATGTCACGCGCAACGTCCAGGTGGGACCACCTGGCATTGTTGCGCAACCTGCCGGACCTGGTGGTGTCCCGTTATGGTTAATTCAGTAATGGGCAAGTGTCCACAGAATAAGGATGAATTACCTTATTGGCTTGCTGAAAAATTTGGACAACTAGAGGCTGTTTTTCCAAATACCTCTCCTGTGGAGAAACATAGGATATTGACAATTAGTTTGCCTAAAGACTTGCTTCCCGAGTTGGCTGATTGTAACACCTGGGGTGTTTGCAGCGGTATATTCGAAGTGTTTCGGCACTCCCTCCATGACCGTACTCCCTTCCGTGATTAAACATGTTCAAGATGAACACGGAGCCGAAGCGGCTGTGGAGCTGGGAATGAGATTGGTGGGGGTGTTCGACGTGGTTGCCGATATGATCCTTGCCAATCAAAAAATGAATTTCGTTACGCGTGCTGCATCGCCAAATGCGATGCAGCGCGCACAACAAAATTTGTTTTATTTATTTATATGTTTACTTACTTCTATTCGGCCGTAATCCGTAGTTTACTACCCCCACCATGCCCCTCCCCCGCCCCGCGTCACTGCCCGGCAGCACTCCCACCACGGGCCGCTACTGCCCGTAATTATGTACTTTCTTGTGACATTTGTCAGCAAATCAAGCCATCCACGGTCACACGCCCACCGCAAACCCATCTATGTATTTCAAATCAACCTTTTGGCTGTATCTATCTTGATCATTGCGGCCCTCTTTCTTCTGATACTGCGTATAAATATATATTTGTTGCAGTTGATTTGTGCACTAGATTCCTTTGGGTTTGGCCACAACGCAGTGCTGACGCTCAAAATGTCATCAGGGATTTGCGTGTCTTTGTAGGGATGTTTGCCTGTGGCACCTTCCATTCTGACCAAGGTCCAGCGTTCGCCTCTAAGGCGTACAAGGATGCGATGAAGTCAATGGGGGTGCTGGTGCAATTTTCGTCTCCATATAGGCCTGAGGGCAATTCAATTGTGGAGCGAATGAACCATGACTTAAAGCAATCCTTGACAGCTAGAATCTTAGGTACTGGCAGGAACTGGCTGGCCCACTTGTATGGGGTTCAACGTGCACTTAATAACCTCCCTAGACGATCTCTGGGTGGGCGGACCCCATACGAAATGCTCTTTGGCATTAAAATGTTTGTGCCAGACGTTGATGGTCTAGACGTTGTGGCGGCTGCCGCATCCTTTGACGTAGATAATCATTCTACTGTGTTACAGGATCCACAAAAGATACGTGACAGCTATGCGACTGAACATTTACCCTCTTCCACTGATGCAGCACTGCTGATTCCAGTTGCCGGTTGGCTTCCTAAAGTCGGAGATCTTGTACGTGAAAAGCTGGAGAACAAAAAAGAATTTGGTCCCTCTTATCGTGCACCGGTTCCAATGCTTGGACTGACGGGTACTCATACAGTCATTTTACCACCTTTACCTGGTCGCAAAAACAACAGATACATATCAGTGGACAATGTCAAGCTACACCATGTGGCCGATTCTGAATAGTGTCACACCTGCAGTTTCGTGCAACGCAATTTCATTGGATCCACTGACTTCATCATCTTCCACTGGTCCTCGTAGGGCTATGAAAGTGATGGACACATCATTGATCTTCCCCCCGTCCGACCTCTATCTTCTACCACGGATGTCGAGTATATTTATCATCCTGATGAGTCCGTGAGTGCGGTGCCGAACGGTCCTGGAGAACAGCGAGCGGACCCGACACTACCACCTCTGATTAATCACCCTACGAGTGGCTACTATGGAGATCATGCCAGCCTCTCTTCCGGCTCGTCTTCCTCGACATCCAGTTTGGCAGGCACACCGACTAAATTATGTATTTTTTTCTCATGGTTCAAAAAGACATACCTGGTCCCTCAGTGGACCTACATTTGGTTGCTGCTTGTCCTGATTTTCCTCTTCATGTCAATTGGATTTGTGACAGTGTTCTTTTTGCTTATCAATGGTCATTACTTGCCAGAACGCTCTGCCGTAAACTTGGTCGATGGAATTCTGGCCCCTCATACATCATCCCATATCATGAAACGTGATCAGTCTCATGTTAACATTTCAGCATTCCCGGTTGCAGATGGCATCGTTTGGGACAAAGTAGCCTACGAAATCCACGGCCTGACTGAGGTACTTAGAGTACCATACGTGTTTCGCGTCTCTTTAGGAGATGTGGTTACATGGGACATACATTCTGATGATTGGGATGTGCAAGCAGTACATGCATTGTTTTCAGACTTAAAATATTATGCTGCTTTTGATGCTGAAGATTTGTATTTAACTTCTGCCAATTATGGGGATTTGTTTTGTTATCAACATTATGGACATCATTTTTTACTCAAAACAAACACGATGAGGCCTGTTTTTAATTTTACACAATGGGAGCATTGTCCTACTCCCATAGAGGGGAGTTCTAAAACTTTTAGGGATAAATTCACATACTTTACAGATTATGACATATGTAATCCGGAATCCTATTATTTTAGACTTCGATCATCTACGCAATCCAAATTTATGTTGACCCACACGAAATTGATTTACGCCAACTTGTTTAGAAATGAATTGGCTACGCAGGGTTATGATCATTGGAAAGATACTGTTGATTTAAAATCAATCTGGGGCACGAAGTCTTGGCAGGTTCAGGGAACTGAAGCTTTACATCGTGCCAACCTGATCCCAGCTCAAATTTTGTTTTTAAATGATACAGTGTACCAAACAACTTGTTTTGGCCTGGCAACTGTCAAAAATTTAAATACCCCATCCATTCCGTCTTTAGCGGAATATGATGATTGGCGCACACACACGAATTATATGATTGAAGCATTGCAAGCTTTGCTTCGAAATGACACTTTTAATGTCTCTCAAATTGATTCTTCCGGGTGGTTGGTGTGGCAAACTAATACAAATGCATGCCAATTGCGTTTTTATAATGTTACACCTGGTTTCATTCAGACTAGACCTGATCCTCGGTATACCGTTACACATTCGGTCACCACATATTCGGTGGGTAAGTTATGTCAACAATGGTTGGAACATTCCACGCTGACATCAGTGAAGCAACATCTTTCTCTGCTGTCGCATGACATCAATCTGGTGGATTTCATCTTAGGGCCTAGGAATCCTAGAGCTAAGTGATTTCTTTATGCCACATACAATGAAATCTGGAAGCTTTCGCAGATTGAAGCTGCTTTTCGTCTGCACCAAATTGATCAAGCCAATTTAGAAAAGGTACTTGCCGTAGTAGACAATAGCATCAACACACTTTCCTCACGCATTTATACATTGGATAATATTGTTTCGTCTGTTATTGATATTGTTCAAAGTGATGTTTCTGTGTTATATCATGGTCAAAATCAGTTAAGATCTGTTATGCAATTTGCTTGGACGCTGCAAACTCTTAACATGGGAAAAGTACCTTGGGATTATTTGAATGCCACTGCTTTTTTTTTTTTTTTTAAAAACATTGTTTATTTGTCAAAAAACACGTAAAGAGCGGAGCTCTGTAACCCAGAGCACTGCTTTGTTTTTTGCCATTTAATCTGACTGATAAACAACGATTTATGTCCATGAGAGATGCTACATATACACTATTGCATATTGAACAATTAGAGCCCTTGCCGTTCTCGGTGGCGGAAACGGACTCTGCTGTTTGGTTAATTCATGGGGTTATCTCTCTCCCTTTTTCCCTATTTCGATTTAAATCATGCATGCAACATTTTCCGATTGGCCGTTTTGAACCACTAGGTAGTGCATTTCTACACGAATTGTGGTCCCTGCCTTTCACTTACAGATGTCAGAGGGAGGGTCAGGAAGTTTTCCTGACATGAGAGGACTGCGATTCCACAGTAGGACATTCCCTTGTTTGCAAACACGTTAAGTTGCACGGCGCTTGTAATGTGTCGGCGTCCAATCTGGCTTGTTTTTTAAAAGGGACCCCAGTACCGTCAATAATTCCTGCTTTTACATTGCTTACAAATGGCAGTTATCTTATTTTGAACAACCAAGACTGCTGTGGCTTACGGGCAGGAGTCCCGTATTTAGTAACGGTTTCCCAGCGCGTGACTTGTTGTAGCAATGTGCTTTTTCCGCCCCGCATGGGAGTCTAGATAGCTCAATTTGGCCTTCCATTCTGACTTTGAAAACAGATTTCAACAAGTTGAGCAGGCTCAAAGCGCTATTATTCCAACAAGAGGTGGCTCTCACTTCAGCACGCGAGAACTTCGAGTTACAGGTGGCTAGGACTTCTAGTGAGATACAGTCCCTTCTGAACATCAACCTCCCACTGCATTTTGGAGAGCTAATACACCAAATATTTAATGCGTCTGACACGACAGGCCTTGCACATTTTTATAAATATGTGGGATCTGGCCTTGTGACTTCTTTTCAGACTGTATTTGGAGTAATACCGGGTTTTATTCATTCTATTTTTTCCAGCGTCTTCGGAGGGTTCCCCTTGATTTTGGCGTTAGGCGCTGGAATCCTACTTCTCCTGTTCCTGCTGCGCAATGGCTGCTCATCTTGTGGTAATGCACAGACCAGTCCAGTTGCAGCTGTACCGTGGATGCTTGCCATTAGCCACTCTTGGCGTCAGTTATGGATTGACTTTTCGCTTTACTTATTTCACTTGCGTGCAACCAGTGTTTTACTGTTAGCGATGCCCCTTCTTTTGGGCACTAGATATATGCCTCTCCAATATGTCCCGTCCAGTCCCGGATTTTAACCAGTTGATGGGTCCCTTAGAGGCCTATGACCGGGCTTGTTCTGGGGATGGCCGTATGGCGCGTGCGGCTGCACTTGGAGTTTTGGCTGAATGGGATGTCTGTGCGGCTGCGCAGAACGTCCTGCAACAGAGTTTCATCGAATATCATGCAAGTTGCCCTCTCATGCTTTTAGAGGCGTCTGATTACGAGGAGCACGTTTGCTCCTTCGACTTACTCAATTGGATGGCATCCCTCTTTTTTACCAACGATAGGGATGATCATTTGGAGGGAATTGCTTTCCTCGGTTCACACACCTTGATGGACTTACCACCTCCTTCATAATAATTGTGTTATCCCGGAGGCAGCTCTATATCCAATAAGCCCTATTGACTACTATAAAAAAATTTTTTTTTTTTTTTTTTTTAAAGAATCTCATTTTTTTTTCAATTTGGTTTTTTCAAACGCTTTGAATTCTGCTTGGCTTTTGAACTCTGTTTTGGTCCTTTGTCTATGTCCTATGACCTTACCAAGGGGAGGGTGTTATATGGTTCTTAGGCACATTATCGACATTGCTAAGTTAGCATGAGCTTCGCTGCCATGATGACTGCTTTTGCGCACGCTACTACATGACTTTGTTTTTGCAAAGACTCTGTTTGTGCCTTTCACATGAGAACGGCTGCTTTTCGCGTTTTCTGCCTTTCCTGGAGTTTAGTCTGAACACGATGTGCAAGGTCGATAAACAATGCCCCTTGTTATTCTGTTCTGGTCAGTCCCTAGCACCTAGACATGACATGCTACACACAGCTGCAGTACTGAAGACTCGTGCTTTGATATTACGTTGTTGCATGTTATTTTAACACACTTGGAGAAAACCGTTCCATGGAGAAGAGCTCTGCTGTTCCTATGATGTAAACCTTACATCCAGGCTTTAAGGTATGGGGTCTGCTGTCAAAGCCCAGAGATCGTCCTTTTTATAAAATAAACTTCTTCTAGTCAAGGGGAGGGTGGTCAGGTCTAACGGCCCTTATTTCCACAGTCTTTATATAAAATGACTTCTTCCTTTGTATTCTATGGTCTTGTAACAATGCTAACTGTGCTGAGTTTATGCATTTTGCTGCTAGTAGTGGCACATATACTGTATTGTAGAGCACGGTAGTTAAAATAAACATTTTGAACTATTTTCAGTGACTCTGCTAATTCTTATTGTGGACAAGTACGAGTGAGTGAGCGAAAGAGTACGTCTTGCTTCCGCAATTCCTGAGAGAGTCGGGAGTGTTGTGTTCTGGGTTGTCTAATCATTTGTAGCTCTGTGATATTTGGAGGAGAACGAATGAGACACTATAGCTAGTCGGTTTAGGATTTTGGGAACTAATGTGGTAGGTTGGTACACCCCTATACACTGAGGTCCTGTTTTCCTACGCATAGTTCTGTATATGTGCAGAATCCCTGCAACATGGCGCCGCCCACGTTTGGTCTGGTTCTTATCTGTGAGACGCTTGAGTAGTGCTTGTGCTTGTCCACAATCCCCTCACTTCTGTTTCCGGAAACAGCTGTGACGGGGTAACCTCCTATATTGATGTTTTGTAGGTTATTTCAAGCTTGAAGTTTTAAAGGTTTTTTCTATTACCCATTATTGCGCTGCCGCGCTTTACGTTGTTGTTCTTTGTTTTAAGTGATGGCTATAGCTATTCCGGCTCATAGCCGCGTCGCGCTCAAGGCTTATTTGGCTCAATATGGAGTGCCTGACGCGGGTGTGGAGCTTATTTTTGTTGTGGAAGCGAACCCAGCTTACCACTTCGAGGTGTTTTATTCTTGAGTCACCTTCCCGGCAGTGGATGGTACTGATGATTTGTTTAATGAGTACACTGCCTCGGCCACACCTCATGCTTATCAGCCTTATAGGGCTCTTGAAGTTCCGCTTACAGCTTGGCAACACCAAATTTGGTTTAATGGCACCCTTCCTCACCCAGTATCACCGGTCCGTTTGGGTCCTTTATCAATTGATGGGGCCACTTGGCCCGTTTTGGTTGGGTACACCCCACACCCACGTTATTTAACTCTTGAAATTGGGGACCACGAGTCTTACATACATCTTTAATATGCGTACATAGGGCTGTTATACAGTATGTCACGCGCAACGTCCAGGTGGGACCACCTGGCATTGTTGCGCAACCTGCCGGACCTGGTGGTGTCCCGTTATGGTTAATTCAGTAATGGGCAAGTGTCCACAGAATAAGGATGAATTACCTTATTGGCTTGCTGAAAAATTTGGACAACTAGAGGCTGTTTTTCCAAATACCTCTCCTGTGGAGAAACATAGGATATTGACAATTAGTTTGCCTAAAGACTTGCTTCCCGAGTTGGCTGATTGTAACACCTGGGGTGTTTGCAGCGGTATATTCGAAGTGTTTCGGCACTCCCTCCATGACCGTACTCCCTTCCGTGATTAAACATGTTCAAGATGAACACGGAGCCGAAGCGGCTGTGGAGCTGGGAATGAGATTGGTGGGGGTGTTCGACGTGGTTGCCGATATGATCCTTGCCAATCAAAAATGAATTTGCTACGCGTGCTGCATCGCCAAATGCGATGCAGCGCGCGCAACAAAATTTGTTTTATTTATTTATATGTTTACTTACTTCTATTCGGCCGTAATCCGTAGTTTACTACCCCCCACCATGCCCCTCCCCCGCCCCGCGTCACTGCCCGGCAGCACTCCCACCACGGGCCGCTACTGCCCGTAATTATGTACTTTCTTGTGACATTTGTCAGCAAATCAAGCCATCCACGGTCACACGCCCACCGCAAACCCATCTATGTATTTCAAATCAACCTTTTGGCTGTATCTATCTTGATCATTGCGGCCCTCTTTCTTCTGATACTGCGTATAAATATATATTTGTTGCAGTTGATTTGTGCACTAGATTCCTTTGGGTTTGGCCACAACGCAGTGCTGACGCTCAAAATGTCATCAGGGATTTGCGTGTCTTTGTAGGGATGTTTGCCTGTGGCACCTTCCATTCTGACCAAGGTCCAGCGTTCGCCTCTAAGGCGTACAAGGATGCGATGAAGTCAATGGGGGTGCTGGTGCAATTTTCGTCTCCATATAGGCCTGAGGGCAATTCAATTGTGGAGCGAATGAACCATGACTTAAAGCAATCCTTGACAGCTAGAATCTTAGGTACTGGCAGGAACTGGCTGGCCCACTTGTATGGGGTTCAACGTGCACTTAATAACCTCCCTAGACGATCTCTGGGTGGGCAGACCCCATACGAAATGCTCTTTGGCATTAAAATGTTTGTGCCAGACGTTGATGGTCTAGACGTTGTGGCGGCTGCCGCATCCTTTGACGTAGATAATCATTCTACTGTGTTACAGGATCCACAAAAGATACGTGACAGCTATGCGACTGAACATTTACCCTCTTCCACTGATGCAGCACTGCTGATTCCAGTTGCCGGTTGGCTTCCTAAAGTCGGAGATCTTGTACGTGAAAAGCTGGAGAACAAAAAAGAATTTGGTCCCTCTTATCGTGCACCGGTTCCAATGCTTGGACTGACGGGTACTCATACAGTCATTTTACCACCTTTACCTGGTCGCAAAAACAACAGATACATATCAGTGGACAATGTCAAGCTACACCATGTGGCCGATTCTGAATAGTGTCACACCTGCAGTTTCGTGCAACGCAATTTCATTGGATCCACTGACTTCATCATCTTCCACTGGTCCTCGTAGGGCTATGAAAGTGATGGACACATCATTGATCTTCCCCCGTCCGACCTCTATCTTCTACCACGGATGTCGAGTATATTTATCATCCTGATGAGTCCGTGAGTGCGGTGCCGAACGGTCCTGGAGAACAGCGAGCGGACCCGACAATACCACCTCTGATTAATCACCCTACGAGTGGCTACTATGGAGATCATGCCAGCCTCTCTTCCGGCTCGTCTTCCTCGACATCCAGTTTGGCAGGCACACCGACTAAATTATGTATTTTTTTCTCATGGTTCAAAAAGACATACCTGGTCCCTCAGTGGACCTACATTTGGTTGCTGCTTGTCCTGATTTTCCTCTTCATGTCAATTGGATTTGTGACAGTGTTCTTTTTGCTTATCAATGGTCATTACTTGCCAGAACGCTCTGCCGTAAACTTGGTCGATGGAATTCTGTCCCCTCATACATCATCCCATATCATGAAACGTGATCAGTCTCATGTTAACATTTCAGCATTCCCGGTTGCAGATGGCATCGTTTGGGACAAAGTAGCCTACGAAATCCACGGCCTGACTGAGGTACTTAGAGTACCATACGTGTTTCGCGTCTCTTTAGGAGATGTGGTTACATGGGACATACATTCTGATGATTGGGATGTGCAAGCAGTACATGCATTGTTTTCAGACTTAAAATATTATGCTGCTTTTGATGCTGAAGATTTGTATTTAACTTCTGCCAATTATGGGGATTTGTTTTGTTATCAACATTATGGACATCATTTTTTACTCAAAACAAACACGATGAGGCCTGTTTTTAATTTTACACAATGGGAGCATTGTCCTACTCCCATAGAGGGGAGTTCTAAAACTTTTAGGGATAAATTCACATACTTTACAGATTATGACATATGTAATCCGGAATCCTATTATTTTAGACTTCGATCATCTACGCAATCCAAATTTATGTTGACCCACACGAAATTGATTTACGCCAACTTGTTTAGAAATGAATTGGCTACGCAGGGTTATGATCATTGGAAAGATACTGTTGATTTAAAATCAATCTGGGGCACGAAGTCTTGGCAGGTTCAGGGAACTGAAGCTTTACATCGTGCCAACCTGATCCCAGCTCAAATTTTGTTTTTAAATGATACAGTGTACCAAACAACTTGTTTTGGCCTGGCAACTGTCAAAAATTTAAATACCCCATCCATTCCGTCTTTAGCGGAATATGATGATTGGCGCACACACACGAATTATATGATTGAAGCATTGCAAGCTTTGCTTCGAAATGACACTTTTAATGTCTCTCAAATTGATTCTTCCGGGTGGTTGGTGTGGCAAACTAATACAAATGCATGCCAATTGCGTTTTTATAATGTTACACCTGGTTTCATTCAGACTAGACCTGATCCTCGGTATACCGTTACACATTCGGTCACCACATATTCGGTGGGTAAGTTATGTCAACAATGGTTGGAACATTCCACGCTGACATCAGTGAAGCAACATCTTTCTCTGCTGTCGCATGACATCAATCTGGTGGATTTCATCTTAGGGCCTAGGAATCCTAGAGCTAAGTGATTTCTTTATGCCACATACAATGAAATCTGGAAGCTTTCGCAGATTGAAGCTGCTTTTCGTCTGCACCAAATTGATCAAGCCAATTTAGAAAAGGTACTTGCCGTAGTAGACAATAGCATCAACACACTTTCCTCACGCATTTATACATTGGATAATATTGTTTCGTCTGTTATTGATATTGTTCAAAGTGATGTTTCTGTGTTATATCATGGTCAAAATCAGTTAAGATCTGTTATGCAATTTGCTTGGACGCTGCAAACTCTTAACATGGGAAAAGTACCTTGGGATTATTTGAATGCCACTGCTTTGTTTTTTTTTTTTAAAACATTGTTTATTTGTCAAAAAACACGTAAAGAGCGGAGCTCTGTAACCCAGAGCACTGCTTTGTTTTTTGCCATTTAATCTGACTGATAAACAACGATTTATGTCCATGAGAGATGCTACATATACACTATTGCATATTGAACAATTAGAGCCCTTGCCGTTCTCGGTGGCGGAAACGGACTCTGCTGTTTGGTTAATTCATGGGGTTATCTCTCTCCCTTTTTCCCTATTTCGATTTAAATCATGCATGCAACATTTTCCGATTGGCCGTTTTGAACCACTAGGTAGTGCATTTCTACACGAATTGTGGTCCCTGCCTTTCACTTACAGATGTCAGAGGGAGGGTAAGGAAGTTTTCCTGACATGAGAGGACTGCGATTCCACAGTAGGACATTCCCTTGTTTGCAAACACGTTAAGTTGCACGGCGCTTGTAATGTGTCGGCGTCCAATCTGGCTTGTTTTTTAAAAGGGACCCCAGTACCGTCAATAATTCCCGCTTTTACATTGCTTACAAATGGCAGTTATCTTATTTTGAACAACCAAGACTGCTGTGGCTTACGGGCAGGAGTCCCGTATTTAGTAACGGTTTCCCAACGCGTGACTTGTTGTAGCAATGTGCTTTTTCCGCCCCCGCATGGGAGTCTAGATAGCTCAATTTGGCCTTCCATTCTGACTTTGAAAACAGATTTCAACAAGTTGAGCAGGCTCAAAGCGCTATTATTCCAACAAGAGGTGGCTCTCACTTCAGCACGCGAGAACTTCGAGTTACAGGTGGCTAGGACTTCTAGTGAGATACAGTCCCTTCTGAACATCAACCTCCCACTGCATTTTGGAGAGCTAATACACCAAATATTTAATGCGTCTGACACGACAGGCCTTGCACATTTTTATAAATATGTGGGATCTGGCCTTGTGACTTCTTTTCAGACTGTATTTGGAGTAATACCGGGTTTTATTCATTCTATTTTTTCCAGCGTCTTCGGAGGGTTCCCCTTGATTTTGGCGTTAGGCGCTGGAATCCTACTTCTCCTGTTCCTGCTGCGCAATGGCTGCTCATCTTGTGGTAATGCACAGACCAGTCCAGTTGCAGCTGTACCGTGGATGCTTGCCATTAGCCACTCTTGGCGTCAGTTATGGATTGACTTTTCGCTTTACTTATTTCACTTGCGTGCAACCAGTGTTTTACTGTTAGCGATGCCCCTTCTTTTGGGCACTAGATATATGCCTCTCCAATATGTCCCGTCCAGTCCCGGATTTTAACCAGTTGATGGGTCCCTTAGAGGCCTATGACCGGGCTTGTTCTGGGGATGGCCGTATGGCGCCGTGCGGCTGCACTTGGAGTTTTGGCTGAATGGGATGTCTGTGCGGCTGCGCAGAACGTCCTGCAACAGAGTTTCATCGAATATCATGCAAGTTGCCCTCTCATGCTTTTAGAGGCGTCTGATTACGAGGAGCACGTTTGCTCCTTCGACTTACTCAATTGGATGGCATCCCTCTTTTTTACCAACGATAGGGATGATCATTTGGAGGGAATTGCTTTCCTCGGTTCACACACCTTGATGGACTTACCACCTCCTTCATAATAATTGTGTTATCCCGGAGGCAGCTCTATATCCAATAAGCCCTATTGACTACTATAAAAAAATTATTATTTTTTTTTTTTTAAAGAATCTCATTTTTTTTTCCAATTTGGTTTTTTCAAACGCTTTGAATTCTGCTTGGCTTTTGAACTCTGTTTTGGTCCTTTGTCTATGTCCTATGACCTTACCAAGGGGAGGGTGTTATATGGTTCTTAGGCACATTATCGACATTGCTAAGTTAGCATGAGCTTCGCTGCCATGATGACTGCTTTTGCGCACGCTACTACATGACTTTGTTTTTGCAAAGACTCTGTTTGTGCCTTTCACATGAGAACGGCTGCTTTTCGCGTTTTCTGCCTTTCCTGGAGTTTAGTCTGAACACGATGTGCAAGGTCGATAAACAATGCCCCTTGTTATTCTGTTCTGGTCAGTCCCTAGCACCTAGACATGACATGCTACACACAGCTGCAGTACTGAAGACTCGTGCTTTGATATTACGTTGTTGCATGTTATTTTAACACACTTGGAGAAAACCGTTCCATGGAGAAGAGCTCTGCTGTTCCTATGATGTAAACCTTACATCCAGGCTTTAAGGTATGGGGTCTGCTGTCAAAGCCCAGAGATCGTCCTTTTTATAAAATAAACTTCTTCTAGTCAAGGGGAGGGTGGTCAGGTCTAACGGCCCTTATTTCCACAGTCTTTATATAAAATGACTTCTTCCTTTGTATTCTATGGTCTTGTAACAATGCTAACTGTGCTGAGTTTATGCATTTTGCTGCTAGTAGTGGCACATATACTGTATTGTAGAGCACGGTAGTTAAAATAAACATTTTGAACTATTTTCAGTGACTCTGCTAATTCTTATTGTGGACAAGTACGAGTGAGTGAGCGAAAGAGTACGTCTTGCTTCCGCAATTCCTGAGAGAGTCGGGAGTGTTGTGTTCTGGGTTGTCTAATCATTTGTAGCTCTGTGATATTTGGAGGAGAACGAATGAGACACTATAGCTAGTCGGTTTAGGATTTTGGGAACTAATGTGGTAGGTTGGTACACCCCTATACACTGAGGTCCTGTTTTCCTACGCATAGTTCTGTATATGTGCAGAATCCCTGCAACATGGCGCCGCCCACGTTTGGTCTGGTTCTTATCTGTGAGACGCTTGAGTAGTGCTTGTGCTTGTCCACAATCCCCTCACTTCTGTTTCCGGAGACAGCTGTGACGGGGTAACCTCCTATATTGATGTTTTGTAGGTTATTTCAAGCTTGAAGTTTTAAAGGTTTTTTCTATTACCTATTATTGCGCTGCCGCGCTTTACGTTGTTGTTCTTTGTTTTAAGTGATGGCTATAGCTATTCCGGCTCATAGCCGCGTCGCGCTCAAGGCTTATTTGGCTCAATATGGAGTGCCTGACGCGGGTGTGGAGCTTATTTTTGTTGTGGAAGCGAACCCAGCTTACCACTTCGAGGTGTTTTATTCTTGAGTCACCTTCCCGGCAGTGGATGGTACTGATGATTTGTTTAATGAGTACACTGCCTCGGCCACACCTCATGCTTATCAGCCTTATAGGGCTCTTGAAGTTCCGCTTACAGCTTGGCAACACCAAATTTGGTTTAATGGCACCCTTCCTCACCCAGTATCACCGGTCCGTTTGGGTCCTTTATCAATTGATGGGGCCACTTGGCCCGTTTTGGTTGGGTACACCCCACACCCACGTTATTTAACTCTTGAAATTGGGGACCACGAGTCTTACATACATCTTTAATATGCGTACATAGGGCTGTTATACAGTATGTCACGCGCAACGTCCAGGTGGGACCACCTGGCATTGTTGCGCAACCTGCCGGACCTGGTGGTGTCCCGTTATGGTTAATTCAGTAATGGGCAAGTGTCCACAGAATAAGGATGAATTACCTTATTGGCTTGCTGAAAAATTTGGACAACTAGAGGCTGTTTTTCCAAATACCTCTCCTGTGGAGAAACATAGGATATTGACAATTAGTTTGCCTAAAGACTTGCTTCCCGAGTTGGCTGATTGTAACACCTGGGGTGTTTGCAGCGGTATATTCGAAGTGTTTCGGCACTCCCTCCATGACCGTACTCCCTTCCGTGATTAAACATGTTCAAGATGAACACGGAGCCGAAGCGGCTGTGGAGCTGGGAATGAGATTGGTGAGGGTGTTCGACGTGGTTGCCGATATGATCCTTGCCAATCAAAAAATGAATTTCGTTACGCGTGCTGCATCGCCAAATGCGATGCAGCGCGCAACAAAATTTGTTTTATTTATTTATATGTTTACTTACTTCTATTCGGCCGTAATCCGTAGTTTACTACCCCCCACCATGCCCCTCCCCCGCCCCGCGTCACTGCCCGGCAGCACTCCCACCACGGGCCGCTACTGCCCGTAATTATGTACTTTCTTGTGACATTTGTCAGCAAATCAAGCCATCCACGGTCACACGCCCACCGCAAACCCATCTATGTATTTCAAATCAACCTTTTGGCTGTATCTATCTTGATCATTGCGGCCCTCTTTCTTCTGATACTGCGTATAAATATATATTTGTTGCAGTTGATTTGTGCACTAGATTCCTTTGGGTTTGGCCACAACGCAGTGCTGACGCTCAAAATGTCATCAGGGATTTGCGTGTCTTTGTAGGGATGTTTGCCTGTGGCACCTTCCATTCTGACCAAGGTCCAGCGTTCGCCTCTAAGGCGTACAAGGATGCGATGAAGTCAATGGGGGTGCTGGTGCAATTTTCGTCTCCATATAGGCCTGAGGGCAATTCAATTGTGGAGCGAATGAACCATGACTTAAAGCAATCCTTGACAGCTAGAATCTTAGGTACTGGCAGGAACTGGCTGGCCCACTTGTATGGGGTTCAACGTGCACTTAATAACCTCCCTAGACGATCTCTGGGTGGGCAGACCCCATACGAAATGCTCTTTGGCATTAAAATGTTTGTGCCAGACGTTGATGGTCTAGACGTTGTGGCGGCTGCCGCATCCTTTGACGTAGATAATCATTCTACTGTGTTACAGGATCCACAAAAGATACGTGACAGCTATGCGACTGAACATTTACCCTCTTCCACTGATGCAGCACTGCTGATTCCAGTTGCCGGTTGGCTTCCTAAAGTCGGAGATCTTGTACGTGAAAAGCTGGAGAACAAAAAGAATTTGGTCCCTCTTATCGTGCACCGGTTCCAATGCTTGGACTGACGGGTACTCATACAGTCATTTTACCACCTTTACCTGGTCGCAAAAACAACAGATACATATCAGTGGACAATGTCAAGCTACACCATGTGGCCGATTCTGAATAGTGTCACACCTGCAGTTTCGTGCAACGCAATTTCATTGGATCCACTGACTTCATCATCTTCCACTGGTCCTCGTAGGGCTATGAAAGTGATGGACACATCATTGATCTTCCCCCGTCCGACCTCTATCTTCTACCACGGATGTCGAGTATATCTATCATCCTGATGAGTCCGTGAGTGCGGTGCCGAACGGTCCTGGAGAACAGCGAGCGGACCCGACACTACCACCTCTGATTAATCACCCTACGAGTGGCTACTATGGAGATCATGCCAGCCTCTCTTCCGGCTCGTCTTCCTCGACATCCAGTTTGGCAGGCACACCGACTAAATTATGTATTTTTTTCTCATGGTTCAAAAAGACATACCTGGTCCCTCAGTGGACCTACATTTGGTTGCTGCTTGTCCTGATTTTCCTCTTCATGTCAATTGGATTTGTGACAGTGTTCTTTTTGCTTATCAATGGTCATTACTTGCCAGAACGCTCTGCCGTAAACTTGGTCGATGGAATTCTGGCCCCTCATACATCGTCCCATATCATGAAACGTGATCAGTCTCATGTTAACATTTCAGCATTCCCGGTTGCAGATGGCATCGTTTGGGACAAAGTAGCCTACGAAATCCACGGCCTGACTGAGGTACTTAGAGTACCATACGAGTTTCGCGTCTCTTTAGGAGATGTGGTTACATGGGACATACATTCTGATGATTGGGATGTGCAAGCAGTACATGCATTGTTTTCAGACTTAAAATATTATGCTGCTTTTGATGCTGAAGATTTGTATTTAACTTCTGCCAATTATGGGGATTTGTTTTGTTATCAACATTATGGACATCATTTTTTACTCAAAAAAAACCTGATGAGGCCCGTTTTTAATTTTACACAATGGGAGCATTGTCCTACTCCCATAGAGGGGAGTTCTAAAACTTTTAGGGATAAATTCACATACTTTACAGATTATGACATATGTAATCCGGAATCCTATTATTTTAGACTTCGATCATCTACGCAATCCAAATTTATGTTGACCCACACGAAATTGATTTACGCCAACTTGTTTAGAAATTAATTGGCTACGCAGGGTTATGATCATTGGAAAGATACTGTTGATTTAAAATCAATCTGGGGCACGAAGTCTTGGCAGGTTCAGGGAACTGAAGCTTTACATCGTGCCAACCTGATCCCAGCTCAAATTTTGTTTTTAAATGATACAGTGTACCAAACAACTTGTTTTGGCCTGGCAACTGTCAAAAATTTAAATACCCCATCCATTCCGTCTTTAGCGGAATATGATGATTGGCGCACACACACGAATTATATGATTGAAGCATTGCAAGCTTTGCTTCGAAATGACACTTTTAATGTCTCTCAAATTGATTCTTCCGGGTGGTTGGTGTGGCAAACTAATACAAATGCATGCCAATTGCGTTTTTATAATGTTACACCTGGTTTCATTCAGACTAGACCTGATCCTCGGTATACCGTTACACATTCGGTCACCACATATTCGGTGGGTAAGTTATGTCAACAATGGTTGGAACATTCCACGCTGACATCAGTGAAGCAACATCTTTCTCTGCTGTCGCATGACATCAATCTGGTGGATTTCATCTTAGGGCCTAGGAATCCTAGAGCTAAGTGATTTCTTTATGCCACATACAATGAAATCTGGAAGCTTTCGCAGATTGAAGCTGCTTTTCGTCTGCACCAAATTGATCAAGCCAATTTAGAAAAGGTACTTGCCGTAGTA
The DNA here is from genome assembly GCA_963921515.1 of Calotriton arnoldi. Taxonomy (NCBI): domain Eukaryota; kingdom Metazoa; phylum Chordata; class Amphibia; order Caudata; family Salamandridae; genus Calotriton; species Calotriton arnoldi. Next base: position 261,837 of record CAWUFW010009729.1, on the reverse strand, counting down.
GACAATAGCATCAACACACTTTCCTCACGCATTTATACATTGGATAATATTGTTTCGTCTGTTATTGATATTGTTCAAAGTGATGTTTCTGTGTTATATCATGGTCAAAATCAGTTAAGATCTGTTATGCAATTTGCTTGGACGCTGCAAACTCTTAACATGGGAAAAGTACCTTGGGATTATTTGAATGCCACTGCTTTGTTTTTTTTTTTTAAAACATTGTTTATTTGTCAAAAAACACGTAAAGAGCGGAGCTCTGTAACCCAGAGCACTGCTTTGTTTTTTGCCATTTAATCTGACTGATAAACAACGATTTATGTCCATGAGAGATGCTACATATACACTATTGCATATTGAACAATTAGAGCCCTTGCCGTTCTCGGTGGCGGAAACGGACTCTGCTGTTTGGTTAATTCATGGGGTTATCTCTCTCCCTTTTTCCCTATTTCGATTTAAATCATGCATGCAACATTTTCCGATTGGCCGTTTTGAACCACTAGGTAGTGCATTTCTACACGAATTGTGGTCCCTGCCTTTCACTTACAGATGTCAGAGGGAGGGTAAGGAAGTTTTCCTGACATGAGAGGACTGCGATTCCACAGTAGGACATTCCCTTGTTTGCAAACACGTTAAGTTGCACGGCGCTTGTAATGTGTCGGCGTCCAATCTGGCTTGTTTTTTAAAAGGGACCCCAGTACCGTCAATAATTCCCGCTTTTACATTGCTTACAAATGGCAGTTATCTTATTTTGAACAACCAAGACTGCTGTGGCTTACGGGCAGGAGTCCCGTATTTAGTAACGGTTTCCCAGCGCGTGACTTGTTGTAGCAATGTGCTTTTTCCGCCCCCGCATGGGAGTCTAGATAGCTCAATTTGGCCTTCCATTCTGACTTTGAAAACAGATTTCAACAAGTTGAGCAGGCTCAAAGCGCTATTATTCCAACAAGAGGTGGCTCTCACTTCAGCACGCGAGAACTTCGAGTTACAGGTGGCTAGGACTTCTAGTGAGATACAGTCCCTTCTGAACATCAACCTCCCACTGCATTTTGGAGAGCTAATACACCAAATATTTAATGCGTCTGACACGACAGGCCTTGCACATTTTTATAAATATGTGGGATCTGGCCTTGTGACTTCTTTTCAGACTGTATTTGGAGTAATACCGGGTTTTATTCATTCTATTTTTTCCAGCGTCTTCGGAGGGTTCCCCTTGATTTTGGCGTTAGGCGCTGGAATCCTACTTCTCCTGTTCCTGCTGCGCAATGGCTGCTCATCTTGTGGTAATGCACAGACCAGTCCAGTTGCAGCTGTACCGTGGATGCTTGCCATTAGCCACTCTTGGCGTCAGTTATGGATTGACTTTTCGCTTTACTTATTTCACTTGCGTGCAACCAGTGTTTTACTGTTAGCGATGCCCCTTCTTTTGGGCACTAGATATATGCCTCTCCAATATGTCCCGTCCAGTCCCGGATTTTAACCAGTTGATGGGTCCCTTAGAGGCCTATGACCGGGCTTGTTCTGGGGATGGCCGTATGGCGCGTGCGGCTGCACTTGGAGTTTTGGCTGAATGGGATGTCTGTGCGGCTGCACAGAACGTCCTGCAACAGAGTTTCATCGAATATCATGCAAGTTGCCCTCTCATGCTTTTAGAGGCGTCTGATTACGAGGAGCACGTTTGCTCCTTCGACTTACTCAATTGGATGGCATCCCTCTTTTTACCAACGATAGGGATGATCATTTGGAGGGAATTGCTTTCCTCGGTTCACACACCTTGATGGACTTACCACCTCCTTCATAATAATTTTGTTATCCCGGAGGCAGCTCTATATCCAATAAGCCCTATTGACTACTATAAAAAAATTTTTTTTTTTTTTTTAAAAAAGAATCTCATTTTTTTTTCCAATTTGGTTTTTTCAAACGCTTTGAATTCTGCTTGGCCTTTGAACTCTGTTTTGGTCCTTTGTCTATGTCCTATGACCTTACCAAGGGGAGGGTGTTATATGGTTCTTAGGCACATTATCGACATTGCTAAGTTAGCATGAGCTTCGCTGCCATGATGACTGCTTTTGCGCACGCTACTACATGACTTTGTTTTTGCAAAGACTCTGTTTGTGCCTTTCACATGAGAACGGCTGCTTTTTGCGTTCTCTGCCTTTTCTGGAGTTTTGTCTGAACACGATGTGCAAGGTCGATAAACAATGCCCCTTGTTATTCTGTTCTGGTCAGTCCCTAGCACCTAGACATGACATGCTACACACAGCTGCAGTACTGAAGACTTGTGCTTTGATATTACGTTGTTGAATGTTATTTTAACACACTTGGAGAAAGCCGTTCCATGGAGAAGAGCTCTGCTGTTCCTATAATGTAAACCTTACATCCAGGCTTTAAGGTATGGGGTCTGCTGTCAAAGCCCAGAGATCGTCCTTTTTATAAAATAAACTTCTTCTAGTCAAGGGGAGGGTGGTCAGTCCTAACGGCCCTTATTTCCACAGTCTTTATATACAATGACTTCTCCCTTTGTATTCTATGGACTTGTAACAATGCTAACTGTGCTGAGTTTATGCATTTTGTTGCTAGTAGTGGCATGTATACTGTATTGTAGAGCACGATAGTTAAAATAAACATTTTGAATTATTTTCAGTGTCTCTGCTAATTCTTAATGTGGACAAGTACGAGTGAGTGAGCGAAAGAGTACTTCTTGCTCCCGTGATTCCTGAGAGAGTCGGGAGTGTTGTGTTCTGGGTTGTCTAATCATTTGTAGCTCCGTGATATTTGGAGGAGAACGAATGAGACACTATAGCTAGTCTGTTTGGGATTTTGGGTACTAATGTGGTAGGTTGGTACACCCCTATACACTGAGGTCCTGTTTTCCTGCGCATAGTTCTGTATATGTGCAGAATCCCTGCAACAATAGACTGGGGTCCTGACTAGCAGGATCCCAGTCAGACTAGTCAAAAACAGTGAGGCATCAGGCAAAAAGTGGGGGTAACCATAAGAAGCAGATCCTACTTTCCTACACCTATGATGAATGTGTTTGGTGATTTTATTCCTGATGAAGAGCGGTCCCATTCCATGTATAGCTTTGTGGATGATACAAAGCAGCTTGAACGTGGATCTTCTGGCAACAGGTAACCAATGCAGGGCTTTCAAGGCAGGGGAGATGTGGTCTCGCGGTTTGATATGCAAGAGTAGTCTGGCAGCCGAGTTCTGAATCCATTGTAGTCTTTTCATAGTCGTTAAAGGTGATCCGTGTTAGAGGCTATTGGCGTAATCGAGTTTGGACAGAACAAGGGAGATGGTAGCTTGGACCTTGTGTGGAAATCCCAAATGGGGGAAGATTCGTCGCAGAGTTTTTATAGTAACAAAGCTTGCTCTTGCTAGTTTGCCCACTTGGGCATTCATCGACAGCTTGGAGTCCATGGTCATTCTGAGGTTTCTTACTTCCTTCAATACTTTAGGCGGTGATCCCAGTTAATCAGGCCAGGTGGCAAGCGGGTCATAATGTTTCCAATCACCACACGTGAGTATTTCCGTTTTGGAAGCCTTCAATTTGAGATGGCTCCGCGCCACCCATTGATCCACGGCTCTGAGACAACTGAAAATTGGTGAGTTTCCGATGTCTTTGGGGCATTCCAGTTGAAGGAGTATTTGCGTGTCATCTGCATAGTTATAGCACGTAAGGTGAAATTGATTGATCAGTACCGGTAATGACTTCATGTAGATGTTGAAAAGCATGGGCGGGATGATAGAGCCTTGAGGGACCCCAGCTTTTGTGGAGCACGGTTTGGACGAGAAAGGTGGGGTATGGATGACATTAGTTCTGTTTCAAAGGTAGGACGTGTTCCAGTCTAAAGCAGTCCCCTCTATGCCGGCTTCGTAGAGTCTTTGTACCAGAGTGTCATGGTCAACCGTGTGAAAGGCAGCCCAGAGGTCCAAGAGGAGTAGTGCAGCAACCCCGTTGCGGTCAACTGTGTTCTTCAGATCATCTCAAATGGCAAGGAGGGCAGATTCTGTGCCTCTTCCCGGACGGAATCCCGTTTGGAAGTCTGAAAGTATGGCATTGTCTTCAATGAATTGTGACATCTGGGCGAACGCTGCTCTTTCTATCAGTTTTCCCAGGAAAGGTCCATTTGTAATGGGTCTGTAGTTGTCAGGGTTCAACGGGTCCAAGTTTGTTTTCTTCAGTAAAGGACGTATGTATGTCTTTTTGAGTTCTTCTGGAAATATTCCGGTAGTTAAGGAATCGTTGATGATTCTTCTTACTGGATTGGCAGCTGAGGTTGTTAGAAGAATTGTCTTGAAAGTTTACGGTGGACATGGGTCAGAAGGGCTGCCGGCAGGCCTGCTTGCTTTGACCAGGTCTATAAATTCATTGTGTGAAATGTGTTGGAAGGAACGGAGAGGCTGAGTTAGAGTATTCTTGGATTGTTGTTTCGTAAAAGGGTTAGTGCTGGTGCTTTGTCTCTGTTTTAAGTACGAGTCCAACATGTCTGCTTTGTCCGTGTAATGATTTGCCAGTTTGTCTGTGAAATCTTGAGTAACGGGATGAGTTCCGTCTAGGCAATTTGGTTTACGAAATTCATTGAGTATTTTATAGAATTCTTTATTTGCACATTTAGCATTTTGAATTCTGTCTGAATAGTACCTTTTCTTTGCTTTTTTGATAGCTGACTTGTATAATCTGTTAATTTTCTGTAGGTGAAGTTTGTCTTGTGTGTTTTTTGTTTTGATCCAGGCACGTTGCAGCTTTCTAATTTGTAGTTTTATGTCTTTTATCTCTGTATTTCGCCAAGGTGCTTGTTTTCTTTTGTTCTGTTGTGTGGTTTTGAGTGGTATCAGGATATCAAAAGCTTTCTGTAGCCACTCATATAGTTTTTTAACATAATTTTTTGTTTCCAGATCTGTACTGGATGTTAGTTGTGTTTCTAAGTGTTTTCTAAATTGAGTTTGTTACACAATCGATAGGTGGATGCACGTAAGGTGGTTTTAGGTGAGTCGCTTAGTGTTGTTTTATGTTGGAAAGCAAGCAAATGGTGGTATGACCATGTGACCGGAGTTATAGTATGAAAGGTAACTAGTTCGATATTAGCAAAAATGACATCTAAGATATGTCCAGCGATGTGTGTGGGTTTGTGGACAATCTGATGCAGGTTCAGTGCATCTAGGCCATTGATTATTGTTTTTGGATGGGTCATATTGGGTTTGTCAAACCAAATGTTGAAGTCACCTAGAACGCATAGGTTGGAGTGTATTGTTTACAGGTTTGAAACTGTGTCTACAAGTGCGTCTGGGAATGTCGCCTTGCTAGGTGGAGGTCTGTAAAGGAGCAGGAAGTTACAGGAGGAAGACGGTGTAGGATTGCATCTTGTGAAAAGAGCCTCACAATTCTTTATGGAGATGTTGTCAACTTTAGTGATATGTAATGTTTGCCTGAACACAACAGCTAGACCACCTCCTTTTTTGCCTATACGATTTTGGGTGATCGTTTGATAGCCTAGAGGAATGGCTTCATGCAGGACTGGAGTCATATCATCTCCCAACCACGATTCAGTTATGAATAGTATGTCTGGTTTTGCATCGGTGAGAAGGTCGTAGATGTGATGTTTGTTTTTAGAGAGTGATCGAGCACTTATTAGTAGACAGTTTAGAGAATGTGCTTTGGTGACAGTGAGACTTAGTTTTGTAGAAGAGTGATCAGTATCGTGTGGGTTAGTAGCAGGTGTGTTTTTATTGTTGGTATTATCTGTATTAGGATAGCAATCGTGTAGCTGTTCTGCAATGTGTTCCTCGTCCAGCAGGCTAAGAAGGCATTTTGATGGGTCTGCATGCATAGGTGGTGGAGAAGGTGTTTGAGAGTGAGTTGGTGTGCTGTGTTGTTTTTGTGGTGTAACCTTGTTGTGCAGTAGACACGGAGAAGCAAAGTTGTGATGTGTGGCACGTTGCTTATATTGTTTGCGTATGTTTAGGGCGGAAGGTATATGAGTCAGTGGTGGTGGTGCAGCATGTGGGTCATGTAGTAAGCTTGGGAAACAGCCTTTACTCCGAAGTTTTTACTTCGGAGTACATTCACCATGCATTTTATACATCGATTACATGGTTTCCTCGCTAGTCTTTACTTCGCAAGACTTTACCACGCATTCTGAACACTAGGTGGCAGTGTTCAACTATAAAACAGGATGGAATGCAGAAGGTATAATAAACAGAATAAACAGTATATTTACAATACATTTATGCAAAAACTGGTATGCATCAAGGTAGAGTTTTTAGGGCTATGGGGTGGGTAAGGGTATATGGGTGGCAAGGGAGTTTTTATTGCTTAGGGGTGGGTAAGGGTATTTGGGTGGCAAGGGAGTTTTTAGGGCTTAGGGATGGATAAGGGTATATGGGTGGAAAGGGAGTTTTTAGGTCTTAGGGATGGATAAGGGTATATGGGTGGCAAGGGAGTTTTTGTGGTTTAGGGGTGGGTAAGGGTATTAAGGTGGCAAGGGAGTTTTTAGGGCTTAATGGTGGGTAAGGGTATTTGGGTGGCAAGGGAGTTTTTAGGTATGGGGTGGGTAAGGGTATAAGGGTGGCAAGGTAGTTTTTGTGGTTTAGGGGTGGGTAAGGATATTTGGGTGGCAAAGGACGGTTTAGGGCTTCGGGGTGTGTAAGGGTATTTGGGTGGCAAGGGAGAGATTAATGTGTGACACGCTAACTTCAAGAGCACTGTTCCAGGGAATTAAGCTCTATCTCTCTTCTGTGCTTCAACGGCTTACTGCCCCCTTCACTTAGAAAGCATTAGGGACATGTGGGGAAAAGTAATACAGATAACATCAAAATAATAAAAAATAGTGCACATCTCGGGGAGAGAGTAGCACTTCAGATTTGTTGAGCAAATTAAGTTATTAACCTGCTGTTCACATTAACACAAAACAAGGTGCCCCTTCTTCAGACGAAAAGAATGTTCACAAAAAAGATATCAGACATTTAATTAATTTTAGTTATTGCTGATATTTTTGCAACTCTACTGTTTTGAAAATTCGCAGTCCAGTAGGTGGCAGTGTTACTCTGTCAGTGAAACTCCGGTACTGGTTAGTAGGTCCGATCATAAAATATTATTAAATAACTGTAGTAATGAAATGCGTGGTGACAGTGTGCAAGCTAGTCGTTTGCGTGGCAAGTGTTTTTTAAATGTATGTTAATGTAAAAGCGTGCTATTGGTATGCGTGGTAAAAACTTCGATGTAAAGACGTGCGTGGTCAAACCACGCGATGTAATAACATACATCTGTAACGTTCTAAATTGTCCAATGGATGAGAGGGGGTTGGAAGAGAGTTGCTGTGTTGCTGTATGTGTGTTAGGTGTGGTGAAAGAGAGAAAGCTTGGCATTGTGGTTTGTTCCTTTGTGTAGTTTGAAAGGTGGGTGTGTGATTGTATTTTGAGACTGTAAGTATTATGAGGTGTTGTGCTTGAGAGCTTTTGTATTGCTGATGTGTGTGATATGTTTTGTTTTTGAGGAGTAGTGAAAAGAGTTGCTGATGTATTTGTTTCATCAGATGGATTTGTTTGTATACTATTGTTTGCGAGTGGAATGTGTAAGTTAGAGGGGGTGGTGATGTGTTTGTGAGTAGAGTGTATGTTGTGTGTAACCCTGGGCGGAGTTCGCGGAGTTGCACTACACGGAACACCGCGAAGTGCAAAAAAACCTCTGTCGCACTACGCAGAGCTCCGCGAGCGGCGGAGTATAATAGAAAAATGCCGTTCGCGGTGATTGCACAGTGCTGGATGCTTGTCTGCACTGTGCAATCATTGCGAACGGCACCATGCACAGCGCAAGCTTTACTTTTCTGCTGCTCGAGTAGATTTTTACTCGAGCGGCAGCTTTCTCAACGCGAACGGGCAGTTTCTCAACGCGAGAGTTCGCCAGCATACGCGACCACTCGCAATGAGAAACCTGACCCCCCCCCGCGTTTAGAAACCTCGCTGGGATGTTGATTTTCCACGCTTGCGCTCGCCAACTTGATGTTGACGATCGCGAACGAGGAAAAATCTCACCGGGATGTTGATTTTCCACGCTCGCGCTCACCAACTTGATGTTGACGATCGCGAACGAGGAAAAATCTCGCCGGGAGGTTGATTTTCCTCGCTTGCGGTCACCAACTTGACGTTGACGAACGCGAGCAAGGAAAAAAACTCCGCTCCGCGAAGCGCAGTTTTTTGGAACTCCGCGATCTCCGCGTAACGCGGAGTGCAGAAAACTCCACATACTCCGCGAGCGGAGTTCACCGCCCAGGGTTAGTTGTGTGTAGGAGGCGATGAAGTAGATTTAAGGCTGTTTGTTTTAGACCTGTTTGCTGCAAGAGTTAAAATGTGTGGTGCAGTGGCATGTAAGTGTTGTGTTGTTGTGTTATTGTGGTAGAAAGAGGAGGAGGCTGTTGGTTGGACAAATGATGGAAGGCTGAGTGTGGGGTTGTTAATGATAAAAGGGGGTCTGTTAGGAGTAATTCGAGTGGGAAGTGTGTGTCTGGTTGGGTTGTAGTTAGGTATGGTATGGATTTTGGTTGTGTTTGTGATGAGTGCATTGGTTAGTGGTATAGGATAGCGTTGGGTACTGTTTGTAGGTGATGGTGGAAATGTGTGGTAGCTGGGATAGAAGGGTATATAGACGTGGTTTGTGTGGTTTTGCAGTGTGTGCTGATACATTGATTTGTGCATAGGGTTGGTTTGTAGTAAGTGTGTGGTGTACATTTGGTGTGAGTGTGTTACTCTGTTTGTGGTTGGTGTAGGGTGGGTATTACTAAATGGGAAAATGGGCAGCATATCTGGCCCTAGTCCCGACCAGTCTCGAACAGGCTCAAACAGGCACCTGCCCTTGTCCTCTCCGCCCGGGCTGAGACACCCTAAGCCTTGGCCTTTTATAGCCCTAGTAGTCAGGTGACCCCTTCAGCCAATGGGAACCCTAGCCCTAACCATATCCAATCACAACAATAGCCCTAAAATCTAAAACCAATAGGAGACCAAGACCTTACAGCCAATCATAGCCCTAGTCCAAGCACCCAATCAGGTACAAAAACCCTAATCTCTACATCCAATAGAGGCCCTAGCCCTAGCTGTAGTCCCAATCCTAGTCCCAGCAACCCATGACACAGGAAACCCTAGTCCCTCCTTCCAATAAAAGGCCTAACCCTAGCTATAGTCCCAACCCTAGTCCCAACAACCAATCACACAGGAAGCCCTAGTCCCTACTTCCAATAAAAAGCCTAACCCTAGTCTTAGTCCCAACCCTATATTGATTGAATCGCACACCCAGAAACCAATCAGAACCCTCAAATAACCAAGCAATGAAAACACTAACCCTAATCCAATAGAAACACCAGATACAACTACCAATCAGTGCACACATGTAACAACCAATAGTAGACTATATAAGGTCCCAGCGACCTCAGACAAGGTTTGCTGGCCAGGGAGTTGGAAGCTGTTCCTCTATTTAGAATCTCCTAGGAGACAGACAGGCTCAATCCACACTTTGGACTTCTGCAGGTAAGGGCCTAACAAACTGTCCTCTAACAATACTGTTTGTATAAAACTGCACTCACTCTCCTAGCCAAAAAACGAAGTGTACAATCCCTTTAAAACACAGCTTAGGGGGCGTGGCCAGGAGCGTCAAGATGGCGGTCGCACCTTAGGAGTGCTCTGGACCCTTCCGTCATCCGCTCCTAATCTGCCACCATCCGGGAATCCTTGGACCTGAACTCTGACTGCCTGACTGCCCCGGGTTGCGGAGCCCCTTTCGGCGGCGGTGTTGGAACCATTTGGGCGCCGCGGGCGGTCCTTGCTCCGAGAGCCCTGTCTCGCGGCGATCCTAAGATGGGGGATCCTGATCTGGCTGAGCCCTGAGCTCCGGAGCTGCGTGCAGTGTCGTGCCAGAGGTGGGTCCCCAGAGGGCTGCGGGCGCCATCCTCGCTGGATCTGTGGTACCGCTCCCCCCCCTAGAACCGATACAGACTTGGGACGCTGGGGTCGGCCTAGGGAGGCCCTGCACGCCGCACACCGGAGGCGGCTCCTGTGGTGCTGCTGACCTGGGACGCACGATCGGCCGTCGGTCGGACGGCAGCGCGGTGCGGTGCTTCGGTCCCGGCCCCCCGCTGGTGCTCAGCCTGGGCGGTACTTGCCTTGGTCCTGCCTAGGGGCCGGTCTTAAGCCCTGGATCTGGCGGTGGCTGCTCTGGGAGCTGGGCTCGTGCACCGCCTGAGTGCAGTACAGCCTGTGATGTCCTCGGCTGTTGGCTGGACTGCGGCAGGGGGGGTGTGAAGCCTTTACCCCCCCATGACATCCTGCTGCACATCGGAGAGGGTCCCTGTGGCGCTGTTATCTTCAGGCTCGCGATCGGCCGTCGATCGGGCTGCAGCGCGGAGAGGTGATTCTGCCCTGGCGCCATCGGGTGTCCTGGTCTTGTGGAACTCGCTTTGGCTCCTGGCTGGCTATTAGATCCGGGCCCTGGGTCAGGACCCCCAGTCCCGGGGCCATGCAGAGCGCTAGCTGGGTGCTCCTGAGCTCGCGGTGCCCTCGGCTGTCGGTCGGACAGCGGCGAGGGGGATGTGAGGCCCTTTTCCCCCCGGCGGAATCCTCTGAGCTCCGGACTAGACGTGGGCCACTCTCCCGGCAACGAGGCCCTCCGGAAGGCTACTGTACTCCAGCACACAGCGGACTGTGGAGATGAGGAGCGGGGTCGCCCATTAATTCTGCTCTACTGCCGTGATTGACCGGCCCTGGGTGGTGGAGGCTCGGCCGTCAATCCGGGGGGCGGGGGGGTCCATCTCCTTCCAGGCGGAGGCCTCTCCCACCCTCACCCCGAACTAAGACTCTGGCAGTGTGGGGTTTTCGTGCCCGCCGGACGGGTGCAGTGGACTGGCCCCGCTAGATAACTTGATCCCACGTGCTCCCCCTCCCTGGAGGGGGAGCACGGAGGGTACCTCGACGGTGACGTACGGAGGGTACCTCGACGACTAATTCGAACAGTGGTGCCGTACCGCGTGGCTGCCTCCCATTTTGTGGGTTGCTGTGGATCTGGTGACCGGGAGTGGCCAGGGCCGCTTTGGAGGACGTTTCGGCCATCGCATCGGGTGGCGCCGGTGAACAGTACTGTTGCTCTTTCTGCCCCCCGCCCTCCGGCTGGCCCCTTCCACGCATGCCCTGGGGTTGTGCTCCGCTCCCTCACCTGAGCCATCCCTAAAGACTTGGTTCTGACGTCGATCCCGTACTACCTTTGGGACTCCGCACGTCCGAATTTCGAGAGAGGATGCGGATGACCCTGCTGGGGGTAGTAGTATCCGTTGACTGGCCGGTGGAGTGACGGGAAGCGGCCCGGCCTTTCTCCCCTCCTCCCTCCTCGTCCTCGTCCTCCGTTTTTCCTCCCTCCCCATTGACTGCCGGAGACACGTTTGGACCCTCTACCTTGCTGGGCGACTGCCATGGGCCGAGACAAGCCAACCAAACCCCTGTCACCCAGACTAAAATAGACCGATTCACTACCACGGACTCTGGGGCGACTGGAGGGACAACGGATAAAGATGCCCCACCTGCTGCGGACCTGTCCACCATCCTTCAGGCTATCCATGCCTCGCAATCTTCGGTGGAGGGCAAGATTGCCGAAGACCGGGTCAATGTGACCCTTATCCGGCAAGACCTTCGAAACGCCACGGCCCGGATTAAAGAAGCTGAATCCCGCATTTCCACCGTGGAGGATGAGGTCCAGCAGCTTAAAGGCCAAGTCGCTCGTCTCCAATCTCACACCCAGGAGCTCCATCGGCGGGCAGAGGATGCCGAAAATAGGTCCCGTCGCAACAACTTTCGCTTGGTGGGATTTCCGGAGGGTGCGGAACAGGGCCGGGCGGCAGACTTTGTGGAGCAGTGGTTGCGCTCATGGATCCCCGAGGGCTCCCTCTCCCCATGGTTCGCGATCGAACGGGGGCACCGCTCACTTGCTCCTAAGCCGCCTCCGGGGGCACCTTCCAGACCAATCATAATACGGATCCTCAATTTTAAAGACCGCGACTCTGTTCTGGCCGAAGCCCGTAAGCAGCAACACCTCAAATATGAAAATCAAACGATCATGATCTTCCCCGACTACACTCGTGAGGTCCAGGGTCAGCGCCGCTTGTTTGGGGAAGTCAAGCAGAAGCTGTGTGCTCTCAACATACAATACAGGCTCCTCTTCCCGGCTCGCCTGCGAGTTGTGTTTTCCAATAGAACCCTCTTCTTTGATACCCCTGAGGAAACATGGACATGGGCAACAGAGGAATGCTCCCTACAGACCTGCAACCGGAATCCATCACCCGTGAGCACCACTGGAGGTGCCCGCCGAGAGGTCCCGGCCCCCCGGCCGCAACGCAACCGCTCACGCAGACGACGAGGTCAGAGGTGGGCCCGTTCAGATTCTCCACTGGGCCCCTCTCACCAGCCGATGCCTGGGATGCTCCCCGGGGGCCCCCTAGTCGTGCAGCGATCTGGATCCTCCGGCCGCTCAGACCCTGGGGGTGCCTCACCTCGGCCATCACTACTGGACCTGCCTGATACAGATCTCTCTCGTAGCCCGACGCTTCTCATGGGCCCCGCATGAGCCCACCTCTGCCTTCTGGTTGCATCTGGCTCCGCGACCGGGGACTGCGCATCAGCTCATCACTACTTCAATTTACCGATGGACACAGCTATGCACATCCTAATATGAGGAGGGGTCCTCCACGATTCCCCATTCCCAAGCGTTCTAGTTTGGTTCTCTCTTAGTTCTTCACTGTTTGGCCGACAGATGCTTCCGTTCCTGAAGTATAGGGTGGGGGGGTGGGGGTTGGGTTGGGGAGGGGGGACTGTTGTCCCGAGTTGTATTGTTTGTTTCCTTTGTTTATTGCACCAGCACTTCTTCTCAGCTGCGAAGCGAACATGCAGAGACCGACGTTGTAGATTTGCGCCCACTACCCCGCACGAACACACCGCCTCGCCCGCGCCCATTGCCCAAGCCGGGTGTCCGACCCTCCACCCAGTCTCCCCATGTCTGACAGCTATACCGGGATGGCATCGCTCCACATCATGTCCTGGAATGTTAACGGCCTCTTAGATAAGGTCAAGCGCAATGCGGTCCTGCGATATGCCCAGCGGCACACTGTGGATATACTGATGCTCCAGGAGACCCACCTGGTAGGCAATCACTGCCCCTTCCTGGCGCGCTATGGTTATGGTGGGATCTGGCACTCTGGCTTTACCCGAGGTTCACGAGGGGTGGCTGTCTTGATATGCCGCGCTCTTCCATTTGTGGCGCGTAAAGTAATACATGACCCTGGGGGCTGCTTCGTTATCTTGGAAGGGAGCATTGGGGACTGGTCCCTGAACCTAATCGCTGTATACTCCCCCCCCCTCTCTGCTGTCCTCCACACTTCAGCGTCTCGCCACACTAGTAGCTGCCCTGCACCCGGGAACAACTGTCGTTGGGGGGGACTTCAACGCGGTTAGGTACCCAGGCCTTGACACTGCTGCGGCCCCTTCCATCTCCCGAGTTGCACAGTCCACTCTCCTTTCGAATTGGGCTGCTACTCTGGGCCTCGGAGATGCCTGGAGGCTTTGGCACCCGACCACTTGAATGTACACTCATATATCGGCCTCCGCCCACACACATGCCAGGCTGGATTATCTCTTCCTGCCGGCCTTGGACTGTCGAACAATTCAGGCTATCACCATCCTTCCCAGGGGCTTATCAGACCACTCCCCAGTGACTATGCAGATGGGCAACCTCCCGGCGTCTTCGCGCCCGATCTGGCGGCTAAACGCCTGGTTCCTCCAGGACAAAGAATTCCGGAAACAGATAGGGGACGAGCTTCGTCATTACTTCTCCACTAACCAGGGCTCGGTTTCCTCTACTGGCACCCTATGGGAGGCCAGTAAGGCCACCATCCGCGGCTTTGCCAAAGGCCAACTCAAACTCCAGTGTACGAAGCAGGACTCCCGGCTCACACTTCTGGAGGCCCAGGCTGTCCTGCTTGAAGCCCAACCTCCGGAGGACAGAACTGAGGCCCAGGATCGGAAGCTGGCGTTTCTGAGGGACGAGATCAAGCAGACCTCCCTGGAGGCCGCTAAGCTGCTGTGGAGGTCCTCCGTAGCACGAGTGTATGGGTGGGGAGATAAAAATGGAAAGCTCTTGCATCGTTTGGCCACCTATCCTATGGCCAATCGTATCATTCCTAAGGTGATTGACTCACACGGGGAGATCCAGCGAACCCCCGTGGCGGTGGCCCAGTGCTTCGCCACATGCTACGCTACTCTCTACTCTGTGCAGCCCCCCGATCTCTCACTCCTGGAACTCCTCCAGCGTGAACAGCTCCCCCTTCCGCGGCTCAGTGAATCCGAGGCAGAGGAACTAGATCTTCCGATCACCCCAGAAGAAATTAATGACGCCATTTCACGCATGGCCGCGGGTAAGACACCGGGGCCAGATGGACTCCCGCAGGAGTTCTATGCGTCCTATCGAGACACGCTGGTTCCCCACCTATTAGAGGTGTATCATGAAGCAGCTGACTACGGCTCTTTCCGTCCCGAGACGGACCTGCCACCATTGTAGTGATTCCTAAGTCTCAGCCTCCCTCGACCCACTGCTCTGATTACCGCCCCATCTCCCTCATTAATTCGGAGCTCAAAATATTCGCCTCGGTCCTAGCTAACCGCATACGTCCATATCTGGATAAGCTGGTCCACCCAGACCAGTGTGGATTCATGCCTTCCCGGGGAACCAGGCACTGCCTTAGACGTCTCCACCTCGCTCTCGCGAATCGGCAACAATTGACTCCCTATCTATCTCTGCTTCTCGTGGACTTCGAGAAAGCATTTGATTCGGTGGACTGGCGCTACCTAGAGGCAGTGTTGGCAGAGATGGGTTTTGGGACCCCCTTCCGCAACCTGGTTAGGACACTATATTGTAAACAACGGACCCAGGTAATAGTCAATGGCGCCCTTTCTCGCCCCTTCCCCATCAGGAGAGGCACGAGGCAGGGGTGCCCCCTTTCGCCCCTCCTTTTCGCACTAGCGATGGAGCCCTTTGCTTCTCTTGTTTGCACTGACCCGCTTCTCACGGGATGGGGATGGCCCGGCTTGGAAGAGGATAAGATTTCCCTTTACGCTGACGACGTTCTGGTATTCTTGTCCGATCCAGCTCGAACAGGACCTCGGTGCCTCCGGGACCTACATTTCTTTGAACGAATCTCTGGCCTCCAATTGAACTCGGTCAAATCGGTCTTGGTCCCTCTCCATCTCTCTCTCTCTCTCTCTCTCTCTCTCTCTCTCTCTCTCTAGAGAGAGAGAGAGAGAGAGAGAGAGTGCTTTGATTGGCAGTCGTCGATACCCCTCTGGCGGCAGTCATTCAAATACCTGGGGATCTGGGTGGCCCTCCTTCCCGACCTCGCCTGGTCCCTCAATGTAACCCCATTAGTGAAACGGGTTCGCGCTGACCTCCTTAAATGGCAAACGCTGCCACTGAACCCTATGGGCAGAATAGCCCTTTTTAAAATGATGGTTCTGCCCAGATTTCTCTATATGCTCCAGAACACGCCCCTCTCCTTCTCACGGTCATGGTTCCGGGAGATGGACGGCTTAGCCACCAAATTCCTATGGGGAGGTCGGAGGCCGAGGCTGGCCCTCACCCAGTGCCAGATCCCGCCCTTCGACGGCGGCCTGGGAATGACGAACCCATATCTTTATTATTTAGCGACTCGGCTCCTTACCGTGCATGACTGGTTTAATGGCGGCTGGTCGGACCCGGCATACCGCTTGGAACTGCATAACTTGGGTTAACATTCAGGGGAAGCTGTACGGGAACGTCATCTCCCACACTCTGCCTGAGGTCACACGCGGGGTGCTTCTGGCCTGGCGAGCCTCCCTGCGTCACACCCACTGGTCGGGTAAGTTAACCCGATATACCCCACTGTGGTGCGGAACATGGCTCCGGGACGTCGCCACTCGCTCTGGCTTTAGAGCTTGGGATCTCATTGGGATTTCACAACTGGGGGATGTCTGGGGTGGGAACCACATACGCACCTTTCAGGACCTGCAGACCCGCTACTCCCTCCACGCCTCCCAGTTTTATCGCTACCTGCAGCTGCGCCATGCCCTCCACTCTCACATCTCAGAGGGTATCTCCCTGCCCGAATATAGTCCACCGGAAGCCCAGGTCATGACTGGCAACTTGGGGAAAGGTGGGATCTCCTGCATTTATCGCTCTCTCACAAATAACACCCCCAATTCCCTATCCACCTCAGGGGCAAATGGGAGGGTTGGCTTGGATCCCTGGATGATGCTGATTGGAGAGATGCATTGATGGCTCCTAAAACAGTCACAGCCTCAGCACGGCTCCGACTAGTTCAAATATACTATCTGCACGCTGCCTACCTCACGCCGTTGCATCTTCATCGCACTGGGCTCCGACCTGATACATCCTGTCCCCGCTGCGGATACCCCCAGGCCGATTTTTATCACATGGTATGGCTTTGTCCCACAATCACGCTCTATTGGGAGTCAATAACAGGGGAGCTCACTGAGGTCCTGGGTTGGGAGGTTCCCCTTAGCCCAATGAACGTACTCCTGGGCATTACCGAGGGACTGGATGGTTCCAGAGCTGAGAAACATTTTTTAAACACGGCTCTGACGGTGGCCAAAAGAGACATTGCGGCCAACTGGCTGAATTCGACTGCACCCACGATGGTGCGTTGGCGCAGGGGGGTGGATTGGTGCAGGAGCCAGAGGCTGCCCGAAGAAGTTTCGTAGAATGTGGGGCAAATGGGTCGGGGTGGTAGAGGACTGATCATCTCAGAAGGTCAATTATGGACTTGGGCGAATGCGCTGTTACTTTCCTCTTGTGTGTCGGACTTTGTATGCTGGTGTACTATTCGCCTGTTTTCGTTTTGCACTGACATATGTACTAAGGGCTAGTATTGTTTTTCCTTTGCTGTTTTTATAGTCAATAAAATTGATTATCAAAAAAACACAGCTTAAACAGCTCACAGCAGATTACTGCTGTCTCAGAGCACCCTCTGATGTAGAATATCCCTGTTGCTGGGGGGGAGTATGGGGGGTCTGGTTTCACTAACTTACTAACACAAAATGGGAGCTGGGGGTGGACTGCTTAACATACAGGTCTTAGCGCAGAGCAAAGGAGAAATTTGGAGGGAAAAACTGATAGTCACGGGGAATGAGAGGGAAAACTACAGAGTTTGGACTGCAAATCCCACAATTCAACAGGTTAAATATAGACAGTCACAAGCAGGTAAAAACCACAAGTTTAAACACAAAACAGGGCTAAATTATGCAATCACGGGCAGGTTAAAACTACAATTTTTAAACTATAACAACCACAAGCAGAGACAGTTAAATAAAAAAGAAAAAGAAAAAAATGATGCAATCACGGGTAGGGAAAATCGCTTTTTAAATTTTCGGAAAGAGACAGCACTAGTCTGCCTCCTTACCACCTCCTGGACTTTGCTTGGGCACAGGTAAACTGCAACTCACAATATGGAAGTAGGACCAGAGGGTAGGACAACATGCAAGACAGTACCTTCTGGGTAATAAACATCATTTAAAGAAGAAAAACATTAGAAGGCACAGTACTATTTTGTGGTCAAGAATTGTATTAGAGGATACAGTAGTACCTTGTGATCATGACTTGTGTTAATGGGTACTGTAGTACTTTGTGGTCAAGACTTGTATTAGAAGGTACGGTAGAACCTTCTGACCTATACTTGTAGTAGAGGGTTCTGTAATACTTTGTATTGAAAAGAGCAGTAGTACTTTGTGGTAGATACTTGTATTAGAGGGTACAGAATTACTTTGTGGTCAAGACTTGTATTAGAAGGTAAGAAGGTATTATAGTATCTAGTGGACAAGACTTGCATTAGAGGGTAGTCAAGACATTTTTGAGGGTACTGCAGTACATAATGAACAAGACTTGTATTAGGGGATACTGAAGTAGTTTGTGGTCAAGACTTATATAAGAGGGCACAGTAGTACTTTGCAGTCAGGACATGCATTAGAGGGTACTGTAGTACTTTGTGGTCACGGCGTATATTAGTAAGAACAGCACTAATTTGTGGTGGATACTTGTATTAGAGGTTAAAGCGGTACATTGTAGTCAAGACTTATATTAGAACGTATTGTAGTACTTAGTGGAAAATAATTGTACCAGAGGTTACTGTCGTAGCGTGTGGTCAAAACTTGCATTAGAGGATACCGCACTGCATTATAGTCAAGGCATATACTAAAAGGCACTGTAGTACTTTGTGGTCAAGACTTTTATTAGAGGGTACTATGGTACTTTGTGGTCAAGAACTGTATTAGAGGGAACAATAGTACTTTGTGGTCAATACTCGTATTTGAGGGTACTGTTGTACTTTGTGGTCAAGGTGTATATTGGAGAGTACTGTAGTACTTTGTGGCCAAGGTGTATTGTGGAGGTTACGGTAGTCTTTTCTGGTTAATAAACATGGATTTATGGGTACAAGATTGCCCACAAACCATGATTCGTTTGTGGGCAAACAAGCTTGAAGAAATAGTGGTGTTTTTTAGTCAACATGTTTGAATACATAGTTGTGCTTTTGGTCACCAGACATGTATATGAGATTGCAGTAGTGCTTTGTGATCAATTAACATATATTTAAATATACATATGAAGGAGAATACTATGTCTTCTGGATAAAAAGGTAGGTATTTGAAGAAAGGGCCATGGACAGGTATTTGAAGTTGCAATCATTTTTTGTGTGCAATTGATCAATATTTCACAGAACAGTAGTTTTGTGTAGGTATAGCAGTGTCTCATAGACAATACAGGTTATTTAAGTACTGTCCTGTGGACAGAACAAAGGTATATGGCGATACAGTAGAGCCCTCTGGACAATACACTTGTACTTGAGGACACAGTAGTACTATGTAATCATAATACCGTTATTTGACATACATTAGTGCCTTGTGAGCAAGACAAAGCTATTTAAAGGAATAGCCACATCTAATGGACACAATCCACAGGTAAGTGCGATATTGTAGTGCTTTGTGGACAATACAAAGGTATCTGATGATACAGTAGTGCCTAGTGGACAATATTTGTAAATCGCGGCAAATCACCCATGAGGGTTTCGAGGTGCTGGAATTGCTAACTGCTTAGTGGTGTTCTGTTCATTTGAACAGCCAGGTCTTGAGTCATTTCCTGAATTGCCTGAGCGATGAGGCGGTCCTGGGGTGTTGGGCAAGGTCGTTCCAAGTTTTAGCCGCCAGTTGTGAGAAGGAGCTTCCTCCGCTGTTGCCTTGACGGATCTGGGGGGTGTCTACGAAGAAGAGGGAGGTGTATAGTAGGTGTCTGGTTGGTTGGTGGAAGGTAATGCGTTTGTTGATGTATGCTTGTCCTTCGTTGTGAAGGGCTTTGTATGCATGGGTCAACATCTTGAACTACCATCTCTTCTCGATTGGGAGCCAGTGTAGCTTCTTGAGGTGTGGTGTGATGTGAGTCGGTGTGGTGTGCTGTGAGTCCGTCTGGGGAAGTCGAGGAAGAGTCTTACCGCTGAGTTTTGTATTGTCTTCAGGAGGCGTGCGGTGATTACTATGTATAGTGTGTTCCCGTAGTCCAGCCTGCTGGTGACGAGGACCTGCGTGACGGTCCTTCTGGTGTTAACTGGGAGCTACCTGAATATCTTGCAGAGCATGAGTAGGGTGTGGAAGCAGGCAGATGAGACTGCGTTTACCAGTTTCTTCATAGATTGCTTGCTGTCCAAGATGATGCCGAGGTTGCGGGCGTGGTCTGTCGGGCTGGGCCCAGGCCATGATGTGTCGTTCCATGGCGAGGTGTTGTTCCCAAAGATGAGGACTTCTGTCTTGTCCGTGTTGAGCTTGAGACAGTTGTCCTTCATCCAGTCGGCGACGTTCATTATACATCTGTGGAAGTTGGCTCTGGTGGTGAAGTTGTCTTCCGACAGCGAGAGGATGAGCTGGGTGTCATCAGCTAGGAGATGATGTTGAGTCAGTGCGATCTGATGGTGTCGGCCAGGGGTGTAATGTATGTGTTGAAGAGAGTGAGGCTGAGGGACGATCCTTGGGGGATGCCGCTGACGATCTTCTTGGTTTCCAAGATGAACTGTGGGAGATGGATTCTCTGGGTTCTTCCGGTGAGGTATGAGGCGATACACATGCATTTGCAGATACAGCTGGTGCTTGTGAACAATGCTCAGGTATTTGCGGCTGTAGTAGTGTCCTGTGGGTAATACACAGGTATTTGAAGATACAGTTGTGCCTTGAGGACAATACACAGGTACTTAAGTATATAGTTGTGTCTTGTGTACAATGCACGGGTATTTGAAGATATAGGTCGGACCTTTTGGACAACAGAGTCATAATGATAAATTCCACATAAGGAAGTCGTTTTTCTCTATTTAGTGTTTTGATATTTACACTGGTTAAGGGATCTTATTGGAGGTGAAATGATGTTGCTTCATTTTTGGAGAGCTTCAATACGTAATGCCTGTACATTATTGTAGTAGCTCAGTAGGTATTTCAAGCTGAATGCCACACGCATCTCTGGATATGACTGTGATTCTTAAATTTGGTAGCATGCAAAATGAACACTTACTTGTTAGCTGCAACGGCAGTAGCGCAGGCAAGTGGAGTTGCCTTTGTTAACTTCCCTCCGAATCCCCCGCCAATCCTTTTAGTATGGATGGACACTCGGTTAGAAGGGACACCCAAAGCTTTGCACACCATTTGCTGCAAAAGATAAGACTGTTTATAAAAAGGCATAGTTTAGAAGTTTTCAGTTTATATGACTTCAGAAACTTAGGGCCCAATGTAAGACCGTTTTTTGCGGTTGCAAATGGGAAATCAGCCCGTTTGTGACCGCAAAAAATGGTGGTGGTTTTCAACAAACGCTATTTTGCGAGTCAGTGAGTCGCAAAATAGTGTTTGCAAGTTGCTAATAGGAAGGGGCGCGCCAATGGCATCCCTTCCTAATAGCGAGTCAGAATGGTATGTAACATTGTTTTTTTATTGCATTTGCAGTCGCAAAACACTTGCAGTTTAGCGCCTACTTCAAGTAGGTGGTAAGCCACTTGCAATCTGGAAGGGGTCCCCAGGGGACCCCTTCCCCTTTGTGAATTGGTGCAAAAATATTTTTTAAGAGCAGGCAGTGGTCTGAAGGACCACTGCCTGCCCTTAAAAAATGAAAAGAAAAATGTTCATTTCTTGTGTTTAAACACATCTCATTTTCCTTTAAGGAAAAGGGCTGCATTTGAAAGAAAAAAGTTGTTTTATTGAAAAATTAAACACAGACATGGGGGTCTGCTGTCCCGAGCAGGCCACCATCCATCAATGGATCGCAAATTGCGACCTGCCTCATAAATATTAATGAGGCAGGTCCCTTGCGACCCATTTGAGATTCGCAAACAGTGTCTCAGACACTGTTGTACATTCCATTTTGCATGTCGCAAATTGCGAGTCGCAAAACGTTGCAATTTGCGGCTTGCAAAATGGAATGGTCGTACATATGGCCCTTAAGCTTTTTGCTGCTGTTCAAAAGCCCATTGGCCTGTTGGAACATATGGAGATGCCATGTTAGGTTGGAGTCTCTGGAAGGGTGGCAGGCACTGTAGAGTCAGTCAGAAGAATCTTGAGCCATAGTTAAAATAGTGTAGGCCAGTCAGGCCTGCACCATTTGCATACCTTTAGGGGATGATTGCTACTATGATATATTAATTGGTTTGGAAAGCTCATGAGTGAAGCCTTGCAGTGATGGCCATTAAGTATTCATGTTGAAAGCTAGTTCAAGAGTGTACCCTCAACATCTCTTCTAACATGCAACCTGAGACCTACATAACTATTCAGTCCAATTGGGGGGCGGAGCTTGCCTGAGCCTAAGATGGCCGCCTAAACCGAGTGCTCCGTCGAGCCATCCATTTATTCATAAAGTATCCTGCATTTGGACGAACTCTGTTGCTGCAATTGCTAAGCCCCGTGTGTCAGAAAGTGTGCTCCACATCTTGATTGCACCTACGACTGCGGGGATAGCCTGTGTCCGAAGCTACACGGTGAGAAACCTGGAGGCGGGAGCTGCGCAGCGGGGCCTAACGAGACGACGTGAGAGGCGCTCTGTCCGGAGGCGCCGATAAGGAGCTGCAGGGACGTGGATTGTCGGAAGAGCGCGGCCGGGACGGCTGCGAGC
Source organism: Calotriton arnoldi (assembly GCA_963921515.1). NCBI lineage: Eukaryota > Metazoa > Chordata > Amphibia > Caudata > Salamandridae > Calotriton > Calotriton arnoldi. Next base: position 239,633 of record CAWUFW010009729.1, on the reverse strand, counting down.
GCCTGTGACGGGTACTGCTGAGGTACCGGAGTGCGCTTGTGGAGCGCTCGCACCTGGCCCCTTAATACGGTCTGAGCCGGCTCCGGGCAATACCAGCCGGCCCTGCTGCTCGGGAAGAGCCCGCAGATTGCGCAGTGGCACAATCTGGCTGCCACGGATCCTGGGGTCGGCCTGCGTTGGAGCTCCGGCGGAGCAGTAGAAGCCGTGTTTGCTCCCCGGCAACCCTTGGCGCACTTGAAGACACGCTGACATTTGGGCCTGGCCACGCGAGGGACCACGGAGCAGGCACAACGAGCGCTTGGCCCACCCAGACACGGTACAGTGCACCAGTTCTTGACGAGTGGCGCCTGCCCACACTGAAGCGGGCGGCTCGATAGGGGGCTTCCCAAGTGCTCAGCGCTCCACAGCAGCTCTCAAAACGTTGGAGTGGTTCTGAAGAGCCCAAATACCGGCTGTGATTCCTCTGCTCTGGGCACTGGTTCTTCAACGAGCAGGGAGACGCCCGGTGCGCAGTGAAGGACTAATTACTTCTCTACCTGGGAACCTGGGGCCAGAATACTACCTACTGTGGTGTGATCCCACCAGACTCGGAGTCAGCAGTGGCCTGAAGCGGTGACTCAGCGATAGTCTATACACAGTACGTTAAACCTACATTGGTGCTGAGTTAGGCTGGGAAGCGTGCCACCCTGAATTGGTGACAACTGCGCCGTGCTGACAACAGCTCCTTTTAGGCAGTCACTTAACTGGGAAGAATAGTCCCTCAGAAGTCAGTGGGAAGGATCGGCCTGCCAACTTTCGCACAGCGGCAGAGTGTCTTGCTGCAGCAGACCTCACTCACCCACAATGGGTAAAGTTGACAAAGCGCAGCCCAAGCTCAACTTTGAGCAGCGGAAAGCCAAGACCAGAGATAATACCCCAGAAGGGAGCCACAGCGTGCAAGAGGAGGCACCGGAGCAGGTGGAGGGAGATATCCGTGTCATGCTGATAGCCATGCAGAAAAGCCTGCAGGACAGTCTGTCTGCTATTGATGCAAAACTGTCGTACAGGATGGATAGAATGACGGAACGTATGGACAAGCAGGCAGAGAGGATAGACATGGCGGAACGCAGGGTGACTGAAGTGGAAGAGGCACAGACCGAAACGGACACTACACAAAAACAGATGAGTAGAGCATTGCAAACCCTGCAAGATAAGGCGGAGGACCTTGAAGCCCGTTCCCAAAGATGTAACATACGGATTACGGGCTTACCAGAATCTATGCAGGTGGGGAACATGGAGATATTTGTGGAGAAAATGCTGCACAACTTGCTGGGCTCTGACACGTTTTCTTCAATGTTTGTGGTGGAGAGGGCGCACCGCTCGCTGGGCCCAAGACCTGCTCCGGGGGCCCCACCAAGGCCAATTATTGCTAAGCTTCTAAATTACAGGGACCGCGATGCAGCCCTGAGAGAGGCATGGGAGAAGCAGTCCCTGCAGTTTGAGGGATCCACTATATCGCTATACCCGGACTTCACGGTCCGAGTGCAGGAGGCACGTAAGCAGTTTGCACCACTCAAACGTCAGCTGCGGGACCAAAATATTGACTATGCCATGTTGTACCCGGCGAGGTTGCGGGTGAACAGGCAGGGAAAATCCAGGATCTTTACAGACCCCAAAGTGCTGCAAAAAGCCCTGAAGGAGTGGTCAAAGGAGCAGCGTCAGTGCCCGGAGCAGGACACTTTGGAGGGTGCCGTTGGAGGCAACCTGGAGGACCAGGACTAGCACGCGACCTACCCAGACTACCAGATAAGATGGGGACATGTGGAGGGTGGCTCGTGCACGAATAAGATATGACATGCTCTGTTGTGGAGCTTAAGACGAGAGTTGGGGTACAGCTTATAGGAGGGTTTGGTACACTTATTATATGCTATGACTGTTGATAGGTTGTAAGAAGTGCACCGGGAGGGATGGAACACCTCAGAAAGGACTTATGGGGCATAATTCAGATGGTTGAATAGGTTCCTCATGCAACAAATAGACTTGATGGCAGACGGTAATGGGCAGATAGCCCAACAAAGTTGAGTTACAGCAGAGGTAGGCAACATCCGCCCACGGGTGTGCACCACAACTTGGGTTTCACCTCACTTACTGCTAAAACAACATTGTTTTATGTGAATTTGTTATGATGTTTGGGGATAATGTGGGAAGATTTCGCCACTGCAAAGTTGGGGAATGCTTGCCGTGGGTGGGGGGAGGTGGGGAACTGAGACTGACGCACTGCAAAGTTCTTAGAGTTGCTACGTTTAGGCAGGACAGGAGTTGCCTCGATTTTGGCCACACATCGCAGTCTAGTCTACAACTGTTCGCACAGATTCTATGATGTCGACTGATAGTGTGCGCGACACGGACATACACAGTACACTGAGGGTCTTGACTTGGAATGTCCGGGGACTCATGACTATAGAAAATTACGGAAGGTAATGGCATACTTGCTCCGGCATAAGGTAGACGTTTCATTGTTACAGGAGTCACACTTGCCCTTGAATAGCAGCATGTTCCGCAGTAGAAGTCTTCTGGGGACAACACATGGGGCGGGCTTCACTACACATGCGAGAGGGGTGATCACTTGGGTGAATCCTAAATCCAATCTCACGCTAGAGCCACTGCACTCTGATCAGGAGGGCAGGTATGTAATATCACGATGCAAGGGAAAGGGGTTAGACTTGATTCTGGTTAATGTCTATGGCCCTAATTATGATAATCCGAAATTCTATGCCTCACTTACAGAAACGATGCGGTACTATACGGGAAGAATTCAACTTTGGGGAGGCGATTTTAACTGTGCACTGAACCCACGTCTAGACAGATCGGGAGGGCCGGAACAGCGCACCACTGCGTCGGCCCGTGCTATTGCGGATGTGATGACGCAATTAGAACTAAATGATGTCTGGCGGCAGCGGCACCCGAATGGGGGCGGGTACACACATTACTCTGCATTCCACGACTTGCATACAAGGATAGATTACTGACTAGCCTCTCAGAATATTTATGCACGAGTAAGCGACTGCATAGTGCTCCCTCGCACCTACTCTGACCACTCCCCTATACTTCTAGTTATAGACACTCCACAGAAACATATACCCCCTTTCACCTGGCGTTTCCCCCCATATTCACTGTTAGATACGGTCTTTAAGTCGGAGATAGCCGAGGCTATAGATACCTTTTTTACTTGTAATATTGGCTCGGTGGACTCTTTTGCTACTGTCTGGGAAACATTTAAAGTCTATATTTGTGGGATTGCAATGTCTAAGCACTCTGGGGTGCTTCGGTAGCTCCGAAAGAGACTATCTGATTTGGAGAGCTTACTTAAAACACTAGAACACCAACTGTTAGATAGAGCGAATGAAACTGACACAACAACGTTCAAAACACTATTAGAAGAATATCATGATACAGCGGACGCTGAGCTTAAGCATATAGGTAAATATGCGACAGCACGCACATACGGGGAGGGTGAGCGCCTGTGCGCGGTCCTGGCCTCACTCCTGAGGAAGCGCTGGGAAGCTACAGTGGTGTCGGAGATTAGGGGTGCTGAGGGGGAGGGCATAACGGAAGAGACTGAGATAGCTGCCCGGTTTCGACAGTATTACTCGACATTATATGGCTCACGAAATGCAAGTGTGGAAACTGAAATGCTAGACTATTTGACTCATGTTAAGCTGCCCTGGCTAACCAATGAGCATCGTGAGTACTTAATGCGTCCACTGGAGACGGAGGAAATAGTTTCAGCGTTAGTGGGGATAAAATCATGCAGCGCCCCCGGTGTAGATGGCCTCACCGTCAATTTTTATAAAGAATTCAAAGATCTACTGGTCCCACACCTAGCTACGCTGTTTGAGGAGATGGTTGTTGATGGCATTATGCCACCTTCGATGAGAGAGGCGGTCATTGTAGCTATACTGAAGCCGGACAAGTCTCCATCTGACTGCTCTTCGTATCGACCTTTGTCGCTACTAAACGTAGACACCAAGATTTATGCCAAGATCCTGGCGACTCAACTGGAACCGCTGGTTCCGATCCTAGTGGCACCAGAGCAAGCGGGATTTGTACCTGGTAGGAACCTGACTTATAATCTGAGAATGGTGTTTGGGGCAATACAACACACTAGACAGGATGTACAGGCAGCGGCGGTTTTCCTGGATATGGAGAAGGCCTTTGATTCGGTTAACTGGCTGTTCATGAGGCACGTTTTGACGAGGATGGGACTGGGATAGATATTCTTACTAATGGTTGGGGTCCTGTATAACTCTCCATCTGCCAGAATAAAAATTGGCAATTTAGTTACTGACCCAATACGAATTACCAGGGGCACGCGGCAAGGATGCCCCTTATCCCCGATATTATACGCGCTGGTGGCGGAACCATTAACTTGTGCATTACGGGAATACCATAGCCGAAGGGGTATAAGTTTCCCAGGGTACGAACTGATAGTTTCCACGTACGCCGATGATACGTTGCTCTATGTTAGAGACCCTGAGAACAATCTGTCTCCTATACTGAGGGAAGTTGTGAATTACGGTACGTTCTCTGGCCTCAGGGTTAATTGGACAAAATCGATAATTTTTCCCCTTACTCCCGCTACAGTGCCCTTTACGCCAGATTTCCCGCTGCAATGGACAACGGAGCCAGTGAGATACCTGGGAGTCAACATACATACTGACTCGGAAGTGGTATTTCGTGAGAACTATGGGGTAGCTATCAGTATGCTGGAGGATGAGATAGAGAAATGGATCCGGCTGCTGTTGTCGCTAATGGGTCGGATTTCGTTCATGAAAATGGTAATACTCCCACGTTTCTTATTCCTGTTCTCCAATATTCCTATGGTCCTACCGAGGTCTTTTTTTTGCACACTTACTTCGCTCCTGATAAAACTAGCTTCGGCGGGGAAACAAGCCAGAATCAGATGGGATGTCCTTACACGCCCTTACCGCCTAGGGGGACTGGGAGCTCCGGACCTTGACTTATATTACAGAGCAGTACAAAGTGCCCATGCTTATCAATGGATGCATGGCCTACCAGGTATCCCACATATTCAGATAGAAAAGGTGACGGCCTCACCACGCCCGTTACCCGCTATGCTGTTTACACCGCCAGACCGCAGGACAGGGATTCTAGATTCCATAAACGCGACTAAGCATGCATGGCATCACCTGCTGAAGCTCCAAGCTGGAGCGATACTGTACTCCCCGCTTGCTCCCTTGGAGTGGTGTCAATGGCTACCTCCGTGCCGAGACAAGGGAGTGACGAGAGCGCTCGGCTCTATGGGTGTGGAGACGATTGGTGATATGTTCCTTGAGGGGAAGGCTAAGACATGGGAAGACTTTGAGGAGCCTGACCTCGAGACAACACTATTACACAGATTTCAATTCCACAGAACCAGACATGCACTGGCAGGAGTCTTGGGCAGCGATTTAGAGGAACCGCCGGAAGTAGCACCACTCACATACGTGATAAAGGCAAACACTTCAACCAACATAGTGTCCAAAATATACAAATCCGCACTGGGGTACCGGGAAAACTTTTATACCAAGGCGAGGCTTGCTTGGCAAACTGATTTAGATAGAGAATTAGATGACGCAACTTGGAGGTATTGTTGCGAAAATACGAAGCGGATTTCGCTAAATGGGCGGCATAGGCACATTCATTTTAAATTCTTAAATAGGGTGCACTACACGCCGGATAGGTTATGTAGATATGGTCTACGTGACACGGCTAAGTGCGACCGTTGTGAAGAACGAATGGCGGACTTTTTTCACTTAGCATGGATATGTCCAGGGATAACTAATTTTTGGACCCTGGTGTTCAGAGAGTTGGGCGACATTATAGACATGCAACTTACACCTGACCCCATGCTCGCTTTGCTGGGGTATTCCAAGCCACTCCCAAAGGCAGTTCGAAGACTGGTAGATATGAGTATGTTAATTGCTAGGCGTAGAGTGGCGATATGCTGGTCAAAAGGCCTGATTCCTACAATCGCAGACTGGACCAGGGACATGATGTATTGCAGTACGCAAACAGAGCTATATAGCGAACTTCTCCCACCGCGCAGTCGTCCTAAAAACTTCTGGGCGTTGTATAAGACACACTTGCTGACTAAAGACAATGCAACAGTAGGGACTGATACTACTACATGTGAGGAAGAGGGGGTCTAGGCGTAATACCTCTGAAATGACTCGGAATAAGATCTGTGATGTAAAGATACCAGACTGCTAGGCGCTGCCGAGCCAGCAGGCAGGGAGAGAACCTGGGGGCCCTGAGTTAAGATGAGAGTGGACTGTACTGTGAATCAGATTATAAAACTGTCACTGGAACTGGCGGTCTTTGCTGCTAAGGTATATGATAAGATAATAGTCGATAAGACTGACTGTGAGGCGATATGCTGTGATTATTTCTCTTTTGTACAACCCTGCCATTATGCTGTATGGTGTCATGTCTCTTTGTTATTTAGAAAATGTTAATAAAGTTAAAAAAAAAAAAAAAACTATTCAGTCCAATCAGATCTGTCCCACCCTAACAAAGTTATTCAGTGAAGAGAAGGACAAATGGGATTGTACACAATATGTATTTCTACAGTTCTATTTAATGCAAATAAGCTGGGTGAGGCCTGAAACAGCTTTAATTAATTCACTGTTATTTGTGTAGAAATTAAAAGACATATATAGCCCGGCATGTCACCTTATGGGCACTTTACAGAATGACCCTATTGGAGGAGAACTGTCCTCTGAGCACCTGCAGAGTTCTTGCCTTAATGGAGGAAAGTTCTTGCGGAACCCTTGTTGGGCTCTGTAGTGAGAACTGATCCTCAGAAGGCTTCTGATCCCATCTGGCAGAATGTTGATGGACAGAGGAGCAGGGGGTAGTCCTGATGAACTGCTCTGGTGATGTCCTCTGTATCTTAAAGGAGATGACGATAGTCCTGAGTCTGTTACCTCATTTAAATCTGAATGCTTTAAAAGAATTATATCAGGAAAAGCTGGGCTAGATTATGTACAACTGTTTTAGACCTGGAATAGCTCATCAAAACTAAAGAAAGCATTTGATATAGTGGACTGGGACATTTTTCTCCTTTAAATACCCTTCAGGTAGTACACACCATAAACTTAATTGATGCTTGCTGCTTAAATACCAGTCTCAATTTTAACACATGTCAATAGTATGAGTTTTGTCAGTCTTATAATGAGAGCATGAGTTGACCATGCACGGATTTAAATGTGTTTTAGATAAAGCCCACCGTGCTATCCTACCTGCTTGGAAAACAGCCATTACAACGCATTCCAATAGAACGCATGCTGTCACAACGCACTGTCATTACAACGCATGGCATTACAACGCATATACCTTTACCACGCATGCCTTTACAACGAATTTCGCTGCAAAGGCATGAATAGTAAAGGCATATGTGTTTTACATGTAAGTATAAGGTAAGTATAAGGTTTAGGGTGGGTATGGGTTTTGGGTAATTTTAGGGTTCAGGGTGGGTATGGGTTTTGGGGTGCCAAGGGTAATTTTAGGGTTCAGGGTGGGTATGGGTTTTGGGGTAGAAAGGGTAATTGTAGGGTTTAGGGGGTATGGTTACTGGGGTGGTAAGGGTAATTTTCGGCTTTTAAAGGGTATGGTTCTTGGGGTACTAAGGATAATTTTGGGATTTTAGGGGGTATTAAAAAAAATATACACACACACACACATATATATATGTTGTATAACATTGTGTATATGGCACACTTTATGGGGCTTCCACCTTTTAGTCACTTGACCGCTCCATCCCGCAGCGAGCTCCTCGACATTTCCCTAGGCTATGCCAGACTTTATTCTACCTGTGGATGCATTCAATGGTCACTCGATCTAGATGCACCCTTTTTCCACCCTTTTGTCCACTTTCATCCACAGGGTAGAGACACACTTGTGGAACAAGAGATGGCTTCCGCGATTTCGTATTGATTGCATGCAAGGTGTCATGGTTTATTTTTGTAATGTATTTATTTATATCATTTGCTTTGTCTATTGATATTTTATACACTATATTTTATTTTTTATTTTCACCCACAAAGTCTTATTTCTGATGACTGACATAGCATGCATGGATTGTATTGCCAAAGTCTTGTTTTTATGTTTATTGCTGGTGCTACAGTGTCTCTCTATGGTAAATAGGGCACACTGATACTTTGTTTTCATTGCTTTGAAAAAGACCGTTTGGTCGAAACGCGTCAGAAATAAAGAATTTACGGACCAAATCTGGAGTGCGGGCTATCCTTGCTGCGCGGCCGCATTAGCAAGGGATTCAGCACATATATATATATATATTATCCAACAACAGCTTACACGGCACTCTCCTTGGTACAAAAATATATCTTTATTGAGACCTTCCTTCTCCACCACCAAGGTGGTGGAGAAGGAGGTCTCAATAAAGATATATTTTTGTACCAAGGAGAGTGCCGTGTAAGCTGTTGTTGGATAATACTTTATGTGAGAGGTGGTCCTGTCTCGCCACGAGCACCAGCTGGAGGGTGCTCCCCCGAAAAGGACCGTGTTTGTTGAATAATATATATATATATATATATATAATACCATTACTTACCTTAACCACTTTTGCCAAGTCTATTCCTTTACCACTCATGCCTTTGCGTTGTAATGGCATGTGTGGTAAAGGCATATGCATGGTAAAAGTGTGCGTTGTAATGGTAACGCGTTGTAGCAGCACTTGCGTTGATACAACCGCGTTGTAATGACATGCGTTGTGATGGCATGCGATATACCGTCATATATGCTACAGGCTTCAGTTCATTGCACATCATTTGCAAGGAGTCAAATCTCTGTTCACTAAAGGGGCACATGCTTTTTTTAGGGATGTATTGCGAGCTATAATGTGCTTTGCATCTCTCCAACTAATCATTTTAATTTCGAAAGGCTGAAGGTTGCCACTTGATATGGCACAATAACCTAGTACAACTGGCCCAAAATCCCCATTAGTAAAAAGGGTAAATTAATTTGTTTTAAAACTGGCAACATGAATTATAATTCACAAATGTACAACATAATCCCAAGCCTGTCTTGGTCAAGCGGTTTTCCAATTAATTATTTGACGCCGCTCCTGTATAAAAACAAACTAGGTGCGGCATTGGATTAGGAGTTAACCCGTGTGGGTCTATGAATTCTTGTCTTTGGTAGCCAGTTCACCTGGGCAAGTGCGACACTTTGTGTGGAGAGATAAATATCCATTTCTTTATCCTCTTTTGGAACAACCAGGGCAGTGTTAGTTTCCATGTAGAAATGCTCCTGCCCTCCAACGTAGAGCTGTCCTGTACCAGGAAAAAACACAAGAAACGACCATCAGTAACCATTGAAAGGACGGTGGCCCGAAGGGGTCACATACATACAAAATACAGCTTACCCGTGTAGTCATATTGCACACATCACAAAATGAACTGTCCCCTGGCACTTACGTATTAGCTGCTCTTTCTGCTTAATTCAATGGTACTCATTTTTTAGCTCTCACAACAAAATTCTGAGTCGCACCAGTCAGCTTTCTAACTGCAGACCTGGGCCTGTATTACTTAAACTTTGCATTGGTGCAAAAAAAATCATAATAATTTTGCACCATTTTTAGGTCTCAATACCTTTGAGCGCAGATTTTAATTGGGCAAATGTTGTGTGCTTTTGTTGAAAAAGGAATTCTTGTTGTGCACTTTTTGCCTTGTGTGAAAGTTATGGTCAATATAGCAGGAGTGAATTGGTCATGGTGACATGCCACCGATTAAGGTCATAGGCTTGACCTGAAAAGGTACAACAAAGGCAGTGGGTCCTACTTATTTATTGAGAAAAGCATATGTTGTAGCCAATAGGCCTTTAAGGTTGGCTTTTAAGGGTGGATTGTGATTACACTGTATAAAAGCTTGTAGACAGGGTTTTGGTGTTGGTTATCCCCGGGACAAACCCTCTTGCACTTCAAAAGGCTTGTTGTCCCATTTTAGGAAGGGTTGTATATTGTTTTACCAACTCTAATTGTGTACGTATTTGTAATAATATGACTGTATACCAGTAATTGCCTAGTGGAAAAGCTTATGCTGAATACAGTAGGCCTAAGTTGGTTATGATGACAAGTCAGTGATAAAGGCAATAGACCTGCTTGGTTTACTGGAAAGAGTTATATCAGAGGTCATAAATCTAATCTACCTTAAAGGGTAGATCAATATTAAACTGTGTTTAAGCCTGTGGACAAATATTGTGTTACATGGATTCTCACAGATTAGTGTAGTAGACAAGAGTTTTGGTGCTGATTTCGCCCTCTGGCTGTCTCCTCTGACAAATCCAATGGGTTGAAGGTTTACACTTTGATAATCCTTGCTTCCCCTTTCAGGAGGGGTTGAATATTGTTTTGCCAAATGTAATTTTGTGTATATTTATAATTTTCTGAATGTATGCCAGATGGTTGCGTTGTGAGAAAGCATAGGCAGAATTCAGTAGTCATGCTGGCGGTGGTGCCAGAAAATGTACAGGCCCAGTGGTTTCTTAGGGAAAGAAAATGTCAGACGCCATAGGTCTGATATGTTTATCATGAAAAATTACGACAAAGGTAATAGGCCTGACCATTTTATTGTGAAATGCATTTCAGGGTGAATTATTATTGAATTGCACTGAAGGCTGTAGTCTAGTATTTTGTTACATGGCAACTTGCTGACTACCACAGAAGGCAAGGATTTTGTTTGTTGTTGGTTAGCTCCTCTGAAAACCAGTTGGAGATGAACCTTGTTAGGCCCTTTTAGAAGGGTTATATATTGTTTTAGGATTGTCATTTTGTATACATTTCTAAGTTTATGATTGTGAACTTGATGATTGACAGCTTATGTGCCATACAGGAGGCCTAAACTGATGTTATGTCAGATTCCAAACGCATGATGTTTGCTAAGAAATGTTTTGACAAAAGAAATAGGCCCAATATATTTACTGTGAAAATGACATACTAAAGACAATAGGCTTTTAAGGGTAGCTTATTACACCATTTTAAAGACTATAGCCAGGTATTGTGTTACATAGAATGTCAAAGATTACTGTAATAGGTAATGGGCCTGGTGTAATGTAATGTAATGTAAGGTGGATTTGTGGAGCGCCTTATGTCACCCGTGAGGGTATCCAGGCGCTGGTGTTAATCACATCTCTGACAAAAACTATGAGTAGAAGATTTGCACTATGAGAGTCGTTAGTAGGCCTTCTTAGGAGGGGTTGAATATTGTTTTAACTAGCTCTAACATAGTACATATTTCTAATTTCATGACTGTATACTTAATGGTTACCTTGTATGAAAGCTTATGTTCAATATGATAGGCCAAAGGTGATTACGGTGATGAGCCAATTTTAAAGGGAGTAATACTAATAATAATAATAATAATAATAATGTCTTTATTGCTTGATTTGTTAAAACTATTGCAATACAGTACACAAAAAATACCTTACAGTAATATATATTTAAAAATACACAAAGTGTCATTATCATTAAAAAGCATTACCATCATTACTAGAAACAAAAACCCACCTAGATCAAGTTTTTTTTAAAGGATTTAAGAAGGAGGCTCACTTCCAGCCCTAGCTTAAAGTAAAATAAAATAAAATTGGCCCCTAGGCTTAAAATGCCAAGTGAGTTGGCAGTAGGAAAGTGTAAATAACGTATGCCTATAAAGTAGGGGCGATTTTCAAGCGTACCTGCGCTTCCCCAACGGGCTACAGACTTACATTAATAGTCCGATGTTATGGTTTATCTGATAGTAAAGGGCAAGAGCAGAGAAATAAAGTGCAGTCAGCATTGTATTTGCAGTGTGCAAAAGCTGCAATTTAGGTGCCTTGTAGAGAGATAATGAATAAGGCGGCAGGAGTCAGGTGCGGCATCTAAGGAAAGGATAAATGAAGTGCAATGGATGTTATCGTTAAAAGTGCGAGTGCAGCATTTTTGGTGAGTTAAGTGCTTTATCTGGCAACAAGTGCTTTCCTGCAAGTAATGACTAAGGGACGAGGGTTTTGGGCAGCGTCTAGGGACAACAGCCCGTGGGAGCAGATAATTAAATGCCCAAGGCTTTTTCCACTAATTGAGCCTATGTGTCACGATAAAGAAGTATAAGGTGCAGCGACCGGGTAAGCGAGCGGCAGCCTTAAGGGTTTTACCATCAACCTGGTCGGTCCTGAGGCCCCCTTAAAGTTGGAAGTGCGGAATTGGGTGGATTAATGAAGGTGTAGTGCTTTGAGCTGAGCTCTTTGCGCTTTTTATTTTAATATATTATTAGAGCTATATTTTAAACTAGTCACCTCCCACCCCTGCAGATGCTAGGACCCTGGCCTCAATCTATTTCCTAAATCTCTGGAGGAATTGCACCATTGCACAGTTCAACCTAGTGTCTGATGGCTCAAAATAGGCCATCACTGTCTCCCTGCAGGACCTTATGCCTCGATCATTCCGTGTTCTTTGTAGGACCTCGCGCCAGTCCTCCATTTAGGTGGTGCACAAGCAGAGGATGTGGATAATATCTTCCTGACCCAGGTCGCATCGCCAGCAGTTATCTTGCAAATCCCGTCTTTTTCATATTGGAAAGTAACTTAAGATCGGTATTATCCCCAGCCTGTGTTTCAGGAATTGTATCTTATTCCAATAGCTATAGGATTTGCTTAAGTAGCCCTGAGGTTTCAGCCTGGTGTAGCTGTGAAGCGTCATCCAGCCATGTTTACATCAAGACAGGCAGTCCTTGTCCTCAAGCAATGACAACTCTAAATGACTGATGGATAAGTTCCAAGCACTGGTTAAACCAAGAGTTCTCAAGGCCTGTGATTGGTAAATCCTTGCCGGGGAACTATGCTTTGCTTCCAATTCGGACCAAAGGTAATGGCCCAGGGGGCCTTCCTTTGTCAACTTACGTTTGTGGCAACACACCGTGAAGGTCCCCTTCCATGCAAGTGACTGTTTAATGATGCCAAACTCCAGCCAAGTCTGGGCTGATGATGAATAAGAGGGTAGATGGAAGATTGACCTGTACACCTTGAGGAACATTTTGTACAGAATAGCACTGTCCCACCCCCTAAGAGCTTTGCTTTCATAGGTCAGAGCTGGAAGAATCTCTGCTTGGGCAACCTGCAGAATAGGGGTGAGTGTTGATTGGGCCTTTCAATTTAGTGTAGAGTGACCTAAGGCCGAAAGCCAGAGCGTTGCCCACCTTCCTGATTTCTTCATGCTGTTCGCTATACCTCCCGTTCTTGTTAAGTAGACTCTGAGGTACTTAAAGCTTTGTTCCAACCCTAATTTTTCTTGGTCCAGCAACCACGTGGGCTTTTGAGTTCCAGTGCCTTGGACTGCTAAGATTTTTGTTTTCTTTCGGTTGATTGTCAGTCCATTTCTTGAGGAGTAGGCCAAGGTAGCATCAAAAAGGTGCTGCAAACCGACCTTCGTTCTGTTAATCAGGACAATGTTATCTACATTGCAGATTCGAAAGCTGAAAGACTCCTAGTTTTGGTTGTATGAGAGTTAACTGCATTTAGAGTGGGAGTAAGATCTGATAGGACCAAGTTGGATAATGTAGGAGCAAGGACGCTGCCCTGCTTAAGGCCTTGCGTAGTTTTGATTGTCCTGGATAATCGAGAGCCATCTCCGATTTGGTTCTGACCCATGTTTCTGTGTGCAAGAGTTTGAAGGCCCTTAATAGGCCAACAGGGATGTTTAGTTAGTCCAGTTTCTGCCACAGCCTTCCCTGATCAACCCTATCAAATGCTCATTGTAATCGTTGAAACCCAAATAGACTGGCTGGCTATGAGTCTTTGCCCAGTTGGTTATTAGGGAGAGTGTCATGATGTTAACAGAGGTCCCTGTATTTTTGGTGAAACCAGTTTGGTTTAGCAGAATGATGGTATTAGCCTCAGCCCACTACTGTAGCTCCTCCAGTAGCACCCCAGAGAAATATATGGAGTTGTTGTCACTTAAAGCTACCAAGCGATAGTTCTCAAGGACCCCCTTGCTGCCCCCCTTAAAGATTGGTGCATGGATCGAGCCTTGCCATGAGGGTGTGGGGGGGGGGTACGATTAAGCTGCAAGATGGTGGAGAAGAGCGGTGTTAGCTGTGCAGCCCAAATTGTTGGGTCATCCTTGAAGATGGCAGATGGAATTCCGCTCAGGCTTGGCACCCTCTCTCTATGGACCTTTGCAATTTGTTTCTGGACAGTGCTTGTGGTGCCGGTGCACCAAGTTGATTTTCAGTTGTTTCCCATGGGGTGCTTTGGCTGGGTTTTTGACGTCTCCGGATCATCTGCCTGAGCACTAGATTGGTCTGACTATGCCGTCGGGTTGAAATGTTCAGGCAGGAATTGATACCAGGTTGACTCTGAGATGTTGGAAGAAGCCACATTTGGAAGATGTCAGCCAACTCTGTTTACAATCTGCTAAATGTTTGTGGAGTTGTTTGTCTTAATATCATGCAGCAGTGTTACCCAGCAGGAGTTTCAACGCTCCCTTTGATGAACAAGTTACTCACCTTCGGTAACGCATTATCTGGTAGAGAATCTATCTAGCTGCAGATTCCTTACCTTTCCGGATCCAGCCTGATGCCTTGGAAATTCAAACTTTGCCCTCCTTTTGGCCCTTTATATAGAATAGTTATTTGCCCGTCCAAGAAGGAGGGCTGTGTGGTGTGCTTGAATCTTTTTCTTGACCTGGACGGGCTTGGCACGCTGGCTAGAACATTTTGTGGTGAACCTTTCACAGCCAGTCAGAGGATCTTCCCCCAGTATGAGTGTAGATGCTATTAATTGTTTAGCTTCGAGTGCCAGTGCTGGAAAGGATTGTATGCCCTTTGATCCCTTAATCTGCTGTGCTTGCATAGTCGACCAGGCTTATGTCAAAGGCTATTTCTTGTGGTCGATGATCGCTTTCCAATTTCTTCCCAAAACCAAAGGACAAAATAGTGTTCAGTAGGGGGAGGCTCACAAAGGTGTAGTTGATTAGAGATGCCCTGAAGGACGTTAGGTATGAAAGCCCTGTCGGTTTGTCTGGGGGTATGCGTCCGTTTAAACCTCTGAGGCCGAAGTGTTTCATATTGCCTGTAAGGTCCGTCCTCTCTTGTCATCTTTGTGCCACCCAGGAGTATCTTGAGGGGGAATCAACCAGTGGCTATCTTGCACCTCTGTGATGTCGTTAGCAGGTAGTGCACTCATTAGCCACATATTGAAATCGCCTGATATGACAAGGTCATTACTGGGCCTCTCAGACCTTGGGCCTACGTGATATCAATCAGCTTGTCAGAGAGCTCAGTCCTTGTTCTTCCGTTTGGATGGATGTACACATTTATCAAGGCAATTTTCTTGGTCTGGCGTTGGATGTTTTGAGTGTCATTCCTACTACCTGCAGTCCTGCATCATTACTGTCCTGTTCCTAGCATTCGATTGCACTGGTGGAAGATATGTAAATTGCAAGACCGCACTTGCTGCGCCAATACTTGCGTTCTTTAGTTGCGGGGATGAAGTGATTTGTGTAGCCCTTCAGGTGGAGCAACTTCTGTGACCAGCTCTCTTGTAAAAGCACTACATTGAATGAGCAGAGATACTGAAGGATTTCAGGGTCTTCCAATTTGTGAGCCAGGCCTTTGATGTTCCAGGAGCATACATTTAGCACCTGATATGTGGAGCCAATTGCGTGAGTGCATTGTCATCGTAGAAGTCTGGTTGAGTTCAAAGCGCCCAACAGCCAGCCCCATTTAGCTGCCACGTGGAGTCCAGAAGCAGGGTTACCCAGGAGACTACCAGTTTGTTGAGTTGGAGGACCTGGGGATTTCCTTAAGGCATTTTTTAGGACCGAAGAGACTGGTCCGAGCCGGGTTGGTTTGGTGCCTTCTTTATAAAGAGAGTAGGCTTAATTGGTTCATCAGGAAAGGTTATGTCAGATGACATAGGTCCAATCTGTTTATTATGAAAGATTATAACAAAGGCAGTAGGCCATACTTGTTTATTATAAAAATCATATCACCTCACCAAAAATCCTATAATGGTGGAATAGTGCGATACTGTGTTAACGCCTATAGACAGGTATTTTATTACATGGAATCTCCCACATTACTGCAGCATGCAGGGATTTTGGTGTTGGTTGAGAAACCCTGCGGGTAGATTGGCACTGATAACCCTTTCTAGACCCTCTAAAGACGGCCTGAAACAGTGTAATTGCTGGGTCCTTGTAATAAAAAATAACATTAAAAAGTCTACCTGCATATACATATAAAGAGGGTCTTTCATCAGCCATCTTCTGTCGGTATAACATCATTCACATTTCGCTTCTCCCCATGACAGTATACTGCTCGGAGTACTGGGTCAGCCCATTTCTGCCACTGAGTCTCTTGCCCTGTGAGTAATCGCATTTTGCCTGATCCCGTTTCCACATGCACCTGCAAATGAGTGTGACTCAGTGTCTGGGCTGGTGGCCAGTTCCCTGGTTTTCCATTTTTCCATTTTTTTCTTTTTGTAGGTCTCCTTTTACTTCTTTCCATCTTCTCTCTTTTTTTAAGAGCATCCTGCAGCTCCCTAAAAAGTGCTACTAGGGTGTACGTTTGCTGCTCCATTCACCTCACTAGTTCTAAAATGGGAAGTACATACTGGTATAGTATTGTACATCCTATATCATTGTTTTACTATTAAAAGATGGGCGCCATGTATAAAAGCATTAGGTTGGCCACTTTGGAGCAGTGCAACACTGATATACTATGCACTTAGCATTCAAAGATGGCCGCCCAGTGCAAAGTTTACTGAGCAACCATGTTGGAATGGTATTGCTCTTAGTGTATCATTGTTTTTACTGTTCCAAGATGGCCAACATTTGGCTTCTAAACTTGGCAGCTCTGTTGGAACTTTAAAACAGCAATACACTATGTACAACACCATTGCAAGATGGCCACCTGCTGTTATGTTTAATTTTATTTTTACAATGCAAGTTTATGCCTCGCACGTTTAGGTGGTGGTATATTTTCTTTTGTTCTATTTTCATTATTTTATCTTCCATATGCTTGTTAAGTTTGTATGTTGTTTGAGGATGGGTAATTGGGTGAATGCAAGAATGAGTCAGTTGGTGGATGAAACAATGTTTGAGTGCAAGGATGAGTCACAGAGAGTGCATGCATGACTTTTTGCATGCCTAAACTCCTAGGTGACCAAAGAGGCATTTTCAGTTATAAGTCAGACATATTTGCATTGCCAGTGCTTGTACTGCTTGTCTAATATGCAAAAGGTCAAACATATTTTACTTCAGTTCATATTATGGAAAGATTTTTTGCAAAAGAGCAAACATGGAGGCAAGTAATTGTAAAACCATATGGATGTCAAATATTGGTTATAAATAGATTTCCTAGACCATGAATGGCCATTTAAAAATAGAACAAATCGATTGTGCATTATTTTGGCTACTGAAATTATAAAGTGGAACTAGCATATTTTTTATTCAAATGTAGCTACATCTTACACGGTGATAAAACACATTTCTCCACATTATATTAAGCTTATTATTATGTAAAAACAGAAAAAATGGTGTACAATCAGTGCATATCATGTCTGCCTTAATGCAACTACCCATCGTTCAGTTTCCCATCACATATGCAGTGCAAACGGTGAGAAGAGGTTTGCCCTGTTCTTTGTACCAATATATCACTTTTGTGAAATGGCACATGCAGGCTACATGCAGAGCACTGCAAACGGCGCTCAACCATCCTACATCATGTGTTACCCAATACGGGCACATGTTGGCAGTACCTTCCAGAATGTGATCGCAGGCTTTAAAAGCTTCGTCCACGTTTCCATAATGTAATTTTCTTTCTGGCTGAAAGTAGGAATTGTTCTTGATGGCGTCCTGGAAGAGAGCACACACTGCATCCATTAGAGCTCTAACAGGGGATGGGGCACAGAGGTGTCTCTCCTCCAGTTGTAACTGTCTCGCCAACCCTGCAGTCTTTACACTGGTTGTAAAGGTGCATCACCCTTAAAGGAATGAGCATCGCACACCCATAGCACTGGACCAGTCTTTCTTCAGCACAAATGCTCGACCGACTGCCAAGTCAGACCGCTGCATTTTCGGTCGGCCCCATTTACCGCCATATATCCTTTTAAAAATTATTGTACTGACAGAAGTTCTCTCTCACTCGCTGGAACTCTAAGGCTGCAAGAATAACTGACAACCACCTGGAGTTTCGAAGACCATTAAAAACTAACTGCCATCACACAATTCCATGATAGCGGTCACTGCTAAGGAGAGTGACAACACCTATGCTCCCATCTTTCTGCCACCCCCTGATGCTTACTCAGAACTACAAGATCTCCACCCCATCAGTGGAGCACATCACCTGCCATCACAGCAGCAAGACCTACACATCCCAACTAGGTCAGACAACCACCAAACACTCTTTGAACCATGCATTAAAAAAGCACCCCCTAAATCCCCCCCCCCCCAAGAGAGCTTTGCGGCCTCCTCAGGGCTAACAAGAGCTATATAAATTCTGCAATAAACTAAAATATAATACACAAGCCCACTTCCATGTTTTATAAGATTGGGACAGGGATAATAAGAATGTATTATAATCAATGCTTCAAAAAGGAAATAAGTTACTTACCTGAAACTCCGATTCTCCAGCATTGGTATCTTTCATGCTTGAATCCATCCTCGTTATACTGGGAACCCCTGGTAACATTACAAACAGCAGTACACACATATATATATATATATATATATTCATTAACATTGATACTCATTGAAACTTTGCTTAACCTATCCACATGATTATTTATCATCCAAACTCTAGCCAATTAGAACCAACTTCACCCAGCTGTTTCCTTCACTGATGCCTCAAACTGTCAGATTTTTTGAACCACAAGCTCCTTTCTCATATTTTTAGATTTCCCCTATTTTTGGAAGCCTCATAGAAGGGGAGGTGGGTGGGCTGCATGTGAATGAAATAGACACACTTTAACGTCCAACGAATGTAGAGCCTTTGCTCTACATTCTGGCTTTGCGAAAACCGTTGGTAATGTTTTTTTTTACTCAGATGAAATGTAGTCAGCACTTTTGGAATAAACTTTGGTTTTGTCATCATAGTCACCTTTTCATTTGCAAAAAAACAGATATGGCTCCTTCCAAAATAATGCCTGCATCTCGCCAACTCTCCTAGCTGATGTTATGGCCAATAAAAAGGCAGTATTCCACTGTAGGAAGCTGGCTCTGTATATACTATACCAAATGGAGGTATAGTGTGCACAGAGTCCAGCCGATCCCCAAAGGTAGGCAGAGGTAAAGTTACATAGCACCTCACTCTCTATTTGTGGTAGTGTGGTCGAGCAGTAAGGCAGTATCAGAGGACAGTGTTAAGCATTTGTTGTACACACTCAGTCAGCAAATGAATTCACACACTCAAAGACTGAACTTCAGACCAATTGGTTTTGTATGAAAATATTCTTTTAGTTATTTTATTTTCTGGAACCAAGCAAGCCTGGCACAGGTAAGCAATAAATACTTTACAGTAGTAATGCAATTGAAATACAGTTTGAATGAAATTGTATATGCACTTTGTTTTGACTTACAGTATGGTTTCAGAGAAATGCAATACTTTGCAAATACAGTACATAGACATGAATGGGCGTTTCAGTAAAATTACAGGTAAGTTACTTTTGAGATTACTTTTCTTACTCAGAGTAGCATACCTGGATACTGCTCTGGGACATTTCCTGCAAACAGGTAAGTAAAATCGTTTTTGTTAGTTAGTGCAATTTTAAAGAATTTCTTAACTCCACACTTAGAAACTTTTCCAAGAAAAATAGTCAATGATATCCTATGGAGGAAAATAGTGTTATCGGTTTTGAGGTAAGTATTTGGTAGTGGGAGTTGAGGTTCTGGGGGTAGACTCAGGGGTCCCCCAGGGTCAAGGATGCACTCTAGTTACACCCTCAGCAGCACTAGGGCGGCCGGGTGCAGAGTGCTGAGGCCCAATGTTATCCAATAGGGGATAGGGAGCCTCTGGTTGGTGGCTGCTGGCAAGTAGGCCAATGTTATCTAATGGGGGATAGGGAGGCTCCGGTTGGTGGCTGCTGGCAAGCAGGCCACTGGGTTGTGGGAGCAAAACTCCTGGACTTTAGCTCAGGTCAAATGGGGAAACAGAGTAGCACCAAAGGTGCACCCTCAGCAGCACTAGGGCGGCCAGGTGCAGGGTGCTGTTTTGACGTCGGGCGCCCTGTTGTTTTCAATGGGGAACCTCTGGTTTGCAAAGGCACTGCAGGCATGGGGACGAAGGTCTTCTGGGTGCGACCACCACTTCAAGAGGTAAGTTGGGAAGTTAGGGGTTGGTTAGGCACCGTCGGTTAGCACACAAGGCCGTGGGGCGTCGGGTGCAGGGGTGCCTTTGGGGTCGGATCTTCTTACCAGCTCCTGGTCGCGGTTGGGGATACCTTCTGGATTTAGGCTGCAGGCGTCGGTTGGAGGCTTGAGGCAAGTCAGGGGTCACTGGATCTCGGGTCAGGATCGCCGGGGTGACCTCCTTGTGGTGTTTGCCCACTCGAGCTCGGGCCGTGGACGGCGGGTGCAGAGTGGGGCGGATCCGCGGTGTCTGGCCGGAACCAGAGGTTGCAGATGAACAAATCCGGTGTTCATAGGAGACAAAGTCTTTGTGCTTGAAGGCAGGCAGGTCCTCCAGGGTTTTTGAGGTTGCTGGCTGAAGGACACACCGGGATTTCGCAGGAGCAGGTTCGAGGGGGAGACTGGCCGGTAGGGCTGGGGCCAAGTCAGTGGGCGTCTTCCTCTTGTTAGCTGCTGCACGGCTGTTCGGTCCTTCTTCTTCTTCTTGTTGCAGTTTCTTCTTGTCTGAGGAAGCAACGCCCCTAAATACTAGATTTAGGGGCGTTACAGGTAGGTAAAAGGCAGGGACCAATGGGTCCCTTCCCTGGGGTGGGTACACCCCCTATTGTGCCACCGTCCAGGGGGGCATGAGCCTGTCCCTGGTTGGCTGAGTCCCCCCATCTTCAAGATGACGTGGACTGAGAGTTGTGCTTCACCTCGCTCCCCCCACCTGAGGGGTAAAGTTGGCAGAGGTGCTGAACTGCTGATGTATTTTGACTGAGTGTGCTCTGGGCTCCTGCCAATCAGGGACCCAGGGCCTATGTTCTTTCCCTAAAACTGCAATGAAGACCAAACCAAATTGGCACTCTCTGGCCACAGGTCAGTCCCTGGTAAATGGTACCACAGGTACCCAGGGCACTGTGACCAGGGAAGGCCTCTAAGGGCTGCAGCACTACCTGTGCCACCCTTAGAGGCCCTGTACCTTTACACTCATACACTGCCTTTGCAGGCTGCGTGTTTTGGTGCAGAACAAAGTGAAGCGTCGACATGAAACACATCCCTGTGTGCCATGCCTACATCCCACTGCCCTGGCATAGATTAGCCACCCCTCTACCTGGGTGCACTATACCAGTGGTGAGGGTACAGGTGCATGAACCCTGTACCCCTACAGTGTCTAAGCCAATTCCTAGACATTGTAAGTGCAGTAAAGCCATTAAGAGTATATGGTATTGGGAGTTTGTCATTATGAACTCCACAGTACCATAATGGCTTTACTGAAAACTGAGAAGTTCGGTATCAAACTTCTCAGCACATTAAACCCACACTGATGCCAGTGTGGGATTTAATGAAAAATGCACACAGGGGGCATCTTAGAGATGCCCCCTGAAAAATGACCTAACACTAGTGTCCAGGCTGAGTGGCTGCTTCCCAGCTGCCACCACCAGACATGTTTCTGGACCCCTGGGTCGAGAGACTGCTGTTCTCGGGGGCCTGAAACAATGCACATCCTGGGACGAGGTGCCAAGCCTCTCCCCCAGGATGCTCAGGGTCCACGAATGGGAAGCTCCAAAGGCTTGCCACCTTTGTGAGCTTCCCCAGGCTTTTGCTGCTTCCAGCAACTGGTCCCCACCGGTTCTGACCCCTACTTTGGGCGGGAGATCTGGCGGGAAAACCAAGTGAGGAAGGGACGTGTGCCCACATTTGCCATCCCCACCCCTCAGGTGGGGGAGGCAAGGTGAAGCACAACTCTCAGTCCCCGCCATCTTGCAGATGGAGGAACCAGCCAACCAGAGTGAGGCATAGGCCCCCCTCCCACTGGAGGGTGGCATAATAGGGGGTGTACCAACCCCAAGAAAAGGACCCATTAGTCCCAACCTTTTACTTACCTGTAACGCCCCTAAATCTAGTATTCAGGGGCACCCCTGAACCTTGCCTCCTCAGACAAGCAACGACCAAGAAGAAAAGAAGAAGAAGGACCGAACAGCCGTGCCGAAGCTAAGAAGAGGAGGACGCCCACTGACTTGGCCCTAGCCCTACCGGCCTGTCCACACCTCGAACCTGCAGAAGTGAAACTCCAGTGTGTCCTGCAGCCAGAAAGCTCAAGAACCCCGAGGACCTGCCCTGCCTTCCAAAGAAAAGACTTTGTCTTGTGTGAACACCGGATTTGTTCACCAACAGACTCAAGCTCCGGCAAAATACGCAAGTCTGCACCACTCTGCACCCATCGCCCACGGCCCGAGTTCGAGTGGCCCAACACTACGAGGAGGTCTCCCCGGCGATTCTGACCCGAGATCTGGTGATCTCTGACCTCTCTCGAATCTCCTAGCAAAGCCTGCAGCCTCTTTCGGGATGATCCCCCGACCGCCACCGGAGCTGGTGAGAGAAACCCGACGCCTAAAGACACCCCTGCACCCGAAGCCCCACGGCCTTGGGTGTCCCAACCGACGGTGTCCCAGCATCCCCAGGCATCCCAACTTACCTCTCCAACCGGTGGTCACCTCCAGAAGATCTTCGTCCCCGAGCCTGCAGTCTTTGTTGAAACCGGAGAATCCCCATTGAAACCAACAGGGCACCCGACACCAAAGCAGCACTCTGCACCCAGCCGCCCCTGCGCCGCTGTGGGTGCACCTTTTGTGCTAAACAGGATCCCCCTTTGCCCTGAGCCTAACACCAGGAGCTTTGCTCCCACAACCCAGTGGCCTGCTCGTAAGCAGCCACCAACTGGAGGCCCCCTATCCTTCATTGGATAACATTGGGCCTCAGCACTCTGCACTCGGCCGCCCTAGTGCCGCTGAGGGTGTCACAAGAGTGCATCCTTGACCTTGGGGGAACCCTTGTTCTGACCCCAGAAGCTCAACCCCAAAGACCGATTACTTACCTGGTAACCGCTAACTTCATTTCTCTCCATCGGAACATATTGACTGTTTTTCTCTGAAAAATGTTCCAAGTATGGAGTTGATTTGTATAGGAAACCTGAAGTTACAATTGTGCAAAACTGATTTACTTACCTTTTCTCTAGGAAATGTCCCAGTGTGATATCTAGGCATATCACACTGAGTAGAAAAAGTAATCTAAAAAGTAATCTAAAAAGTAACTAAAAAGTAATCTGTACAGTAATTTCAATACCTTGACTCACCTGTATTTCAAACAACTGTATTTGAACTTGCATTCACTTGTAAACATTGCATAATATATTGCAAAGCATTTATTTAACTTACCTGTGCCAGGCTTGGCTTGGTTCTAGAAATAAAATAACTAAAAATAATATTTTTATACAAACAAATTGGTCTGAGTTCAGTCTTTCAGTGTGTGATATCATTTGCTGATTGAGTGTGTACAACAAATGCTTAACACTACCCTCTGATACAGCCTTACTGCTCACCCACACTACCACAAATAGAGAGTGAGGTGCTATCTACTTTTACCTCTGCCTACCTTTGGGGTTTCACTGGACTCTGTGCACACTATACCTCATTTTGGTATAGTATATACAGAGCCAGCTTCCTACACTTCCCATCCTATAATGGAAGCATCAGTAGTCAGATACATCTATGACTTTTCTGACTGTAGTACTTGACCCTTGAAAATATTCTCGTTCCACATCCACCAGCGAAAAGCATTCTTCATACTCCGAGTTGCTTCGACTATATCATCCCATCCTCCACTTTTCTGCTGCCATTGCCTGCTTAGCTCCTCCTGAATAATCCTCATCTGAAGGCGGCAATGAGGAATTAACAGAAGGCATGAGGACATAGTCCCTAGAACAGCCTTGAGCATTCTTACTGTTACCTTTTCTTTTCCTGTCAAAATTGTCACCTGCCTCACTAGCTTCATGCCTCTTTCTTGTGATGGAAACACTATCCCGTTTGATGTTTTCAATCTCGCTCCCAAAAAACACCAAATCACTGCTTGGCTCCATGTTCGATTTCCTTGTATTTATTGCAAGGCCTAACTTCAAGAGAATTTCCTTCGTAAACCTGGTCATTTCTTTGGCCTTTCGCAACGGGCTTGCTTTTACAAACCAGTCGTCCACGTATGGATACACCATACCCCCACTTTCTCCTTATAAACGCTGCTATTGTAGCCATGCATTCAGTGAAGACTTGAGGAGCTGACCTCAGACTGAAAGGTAGGGTTTTGAACTGATATTGCTGACTTACACCATAAAACAGAAATATTTTCAGTGTTTCTTATGAGGGTATATTGAAATATGCATCCTCCAAATCTTTTAAACTCAGTAGATCTCCCTTTCTTATAAACAGAAGAATTTCCTGTAATAAGACCATGCGGAAACTCTGCTTCTTTATAAATGTGTTCAATGCCCTTAAATCCAATATTGGATGCCATTCTCCAGATTTTTTCAAAATGAAAAAGAATCTCGAGTAGAAGCCCTTCTATACTTCCTCTAACAGCACCCTTTCGATAGCTCTTTCTTAAGTAATTTTGCTATCTCTGCCTTTAATTCGCTCAAATGTTTGTGTCTCTCCTTTATTGGTGCGGCTGATGATGGTTCCTCTAAAAATTCCAGAATATGACCATGTACCCATCTGTCTGATGTTATCTGTTGCCAACTTCTCAAATGAAACTGAACTCCAACTGGCAGCTGAATGTTGGAGGCACTCCTTCCCTGGAAGTCATAATCTTCCTCCTTGGCCATCAAATTTTGAAGGTTGACTCACTTTTCGGATTCTTACTTGTATCTGCTTGTAACCTTGTCCTCTCTGCTGTCTATGCTGCCTCGCCTGCTGTCTGTATGAACTGTACTGGACATATGATCCATACTGCCTGTAGGGTCGAAAAAACAACCCTTGCTGCCCATGACCTTGGCGAACAAATTGTCTCTTAAATCCTCTGTATGGCTGCCTATTCTGCAGCATACCGCACGAATGTGACGTTCCTGATTCTGCATTCATTGCCTGAAGAGCCTCATCCACCTTGTTTCCGAAAACATTATTGCGATCAAATGGCAGGTCCATCATTTGTGCCTGGACTTCTGGTCTAAACGATGTGCTCTTCAACCAGCCATACCTCCGCATGACAGTCACATTTCCAACCAGGAGCGGCTCCTCCATTAGAGCAGAGGAGCGTCACCCCACTAACACAAATGCCCTCCAGAAAAGACCCAGAGATGAAAAATAAAATTAATAAAGTTTATTACTATTTTATTTTTCATCAACCCGTCCCGAACCGAGTGTCAGGACGGGGTGGGCTATTGCTGCAGCAGGGAGGAGTGGTGGGCTGGCTGTGCACTTAGGTTTAAACGTGTATGTCTCTTTGGCCGGCTGTAGTGCAACATGCACATTTTAAGCCTCTTTAACCCAGCTGTCTTAGGCAGCTGTGCTAGAGAAAGCACAGGCCTCTAGTGCTTTTGAGAGCGCTGAGAGAGGCCGCCCTCTCCATCCTGTCGCTTCTCTCATGCTGGTTACCAGCATGACAGCAGCACCAGG
This sequence comes from Calotriton arnoldi, assembly GCA_963921515.1. NCBI lineage: Eukaryota > Metazoa > Chordata > Amphibia > Caudata > Salamandridae > Calotriton > Calotriton arnoldi. The sequence goes on along the minus strand of CAWUFW010009729.1, from coordinate 213,830 downwards.
ATTGGTTAGGGGAATTGGCTGGAGCCCGCAGACCCTGGAGGAGACAGAAGCAGAAGACGGACCGGAGCGAGGAGGATGCCTGACGTCGTGCAGAAAGCAAGGTAAGTGGCTATTTTTTTTTATGTATAGTCGCCAATCGCCTTGCATACAAGCACCCACCCACCACCCATTTGCCTGCCCCCCTCTTCCAAGTTGCCAGCCGCTGCTGTTTCCAACCTGCCTTAATGCGCAAGTTGAGGCATCCATTGCCACATCTATCAATGAAGAAGGTGCTTGTTCTCCATCTGGCAATACCGCTTTTGCTTTCTCTTTATCCTCCTCTGGCAATTTTTCAAGATACGGGGCCATGTCGCTCCACAATTGTCTGTCATATCTCGCTAAAATTGAAGACGAATTAGCTATCTTAAGTGCATCAGCTGCCAATACATTCACTCTCTTCCCTATAGAGTCACATTTTCTGCCTTCTTTGTCAGTTGGTGCTGTACGAGGGGATGACGCATTCCTTGATCTTGGTTGTGCTGCTGGTGATATTAATGAGTCAGTACGCACCTGGTTCAAAATACATCCTACCATATCATCTTGATAATTTACTGATGCAGCTGCTGGATTTTGCATCATCACTAGACCTTCCTCCCACAGATGTTCTAAGACAAGAATCGAACTTGTGCTCCTTGTGTGCTTTCCCTAAAATCAAACAGAAAACAAGATTTTTCTGAAACAGACAGTGGCATACTGAAGCGTTCTTAAGCTTTCTCGATTAGAGAATGAAACCTCCCAATATCATCTGAAAGTGAACTTATGTACTGGTGCTGGACTAGCATCTTTCTGTACTATAAATTGATTCCATATAGAATCTTCTGTTGGAGACCCTGATTGACTGTGTGTACTATCATCATCATCATAATCATTATTGTCAACATCATTGCCACTAAGAGGAGACCTTACTCCATCATCCTGCTCTCCTTCATCCAAAGCAACTTGCTCTGGATCCACATCCTCTTATAATGTTTTCTCCCCCAGACTTTAAAGGGTTTGTGTTTGAACGGGCTGCAGAATTGGTGGCTGAGGAGTCTTTGTTAATTCGGAGTGCTGCCCCTTCTGTGCTGCTTGAGGAGAAAGTCTCTTATAAATATCTGAAATCCTATCTTGTAATAATGTCAGCATTTGCATTGGTGCCTGAACCAATCTTTCTGAAAGATGTATCTACTCATCATTTCTTTTAGCCTGTGTCAAACTTAGGGATCATAAACTCTCCATATACTCCACCTCATCATCCTCATTATCAATGCACTGGATGTTCAACTCTCCTGGATGAGTTTCCTTTACTTCTTCCTCAGAGCTATCTCCTTCACTAAAGAAAGCTCCCATATGATCCAGGTCTTGCTCAGCGCCTTTTTGATAACTTCATAAATGATGTTGCTCCTCCGGAGAAATTACCTGCAACCAACGTTGTGGTGGTTGCAAGGATATTGGCGACACCAACATAGATTCCAAAATGGGTTCCACTTCCCTGTCTTTCATGTCCTTCAATAACCCACTCAATGTTGGGGTGTTACTAATGTTTGTCTCCTTTCTGTTACCAAGTTACCACTCATCAATGGCAAATCCCTCGTCGACGGCACTTCCTTTGTCGACGACAATTCCCTTGTTGTCTGCAATTCCCTCGTCGACGGCATTTCTCGCGTTGACTGTACTTCAACCGTCGATGATGTCTCTCTCGCCAACGATTTTTCGCTCATCAAGGGTAACACTTTCGTCGACAATCCCATCTAGGATGGTGAACCTAAACTTGTCCCCTACATCAGTAATCTTGCCTTCAAACTCGATGATGCCGTCGACAGTGATGGTCTTACTCTCATCGGTGACAAATCTTTCTCACCTCTTGGAGACTTTTGAATCTTTCTCATTGTCGATGACTTTAGTCTCGTTGACATGCTCCCATTATCTTTTTTCTTTGACGATTTACTATCTGACCCTGAGGTTACCCTAGATTGTTTAATGGTACCTCTTCTTTTGAAGGATCTCCACTTTTTGCTTTGTGCTTTTTGTGTACTTCATCAAAGTTCTTCAGACCAGATGTCTGCTCTTATCAGCAGAGTCTGAAGGTCTTTTATCCTGCCTTCTATGTCTTACCCTTCTCCATTTCCTTCTACAAAACTGCAACAGTCAAGCGCCTCTCCCGATCTTTGAAAAAAATCTTTGTAGAAAGATTTCTGCAATCTGCTGGCTTGTGCTCAGGATGTAAGCAGTATAAGCACTTTGTATGTGGATGCTCCACATAAATCTTCTTTCCACATGATTTACAGGCCTTAATCAAAGACTATTTAGGACCTGTTTCAGCCACAATGTGATAATTTGCCATTCTTCTGCTTTCTCTTCTCTCCATAGAGCTGCAAAGAAGGTTCCTCACACTGAACGCGCAGTAGAAAATCTGACAGTTGGAGGCATAAGTGAAGGGAACAGCTGAGTGAGGTTGGTTCTGATTGACTGGAAATTGGATCATAAATAATTATGTGGATAGGTAAAGTAAAGTTCCATTGAGTGTCAATGTTAATGGATGCATATATGTGTACTACTATTTGTAATATTACCGGGGGTTTCCAGTCTGACGATGGGGAAGGATTCAGGCATGTGAATCTATGAAAGATCCAATGCTGGAGAACAGGACTGCATTTCAACATTTCACAGCTGGCTTGCTCAAGAGCGAGTATGAAACAGTACACTGCTCTCTGTAAATGTAATTCTGTAATGGTATGTGATAATGGTTAAAAATAACAGGGACGAGGCACCTTTGCCATTTTATTTGGCATTATGAAACAAGTCTGCGCACTAAAGGTCACTTGTCAGCAATTCGTTAAAATGAACATAAACAAGAAGCTAGCTTATTATTCTTTTGTTGGAGGCTTTCAACTGGTTTTGTGTTAGCAAAGACCTAGGGATGAGTTTATATATTTAATTGATTTGGCTTGTTATCTATAGCCCCTTCATGCACTCAGAGGCACCAGATCGATGACCTGCTGTGATCCCTCCAGGCAGGTGAGATGGTAACATTAGTCTGTTCTCCGGTTGTCTGTTGCATCTGACCTTCACGTGGTGGAGGTTTGGAGTTCTTCAGGCAATTTGTCGGGGGCCAGATCATTCCAGGGAGGCGGGATGGGCTGGGCGATCTTAGGATGAGTAAAAAGTTTCCTTGAAAGACAATCTTTTTCATCCCTTTCAAATGAAGCTGGTTGATATGATTCCTCAATCCTTGGCTCATGGTATGCCAGAGGTAAGGACCAAGAACTCTGGTGGGTCTGCCCCATGCATCTTCTGGATGAAAGCAGACTTAGTAATCAACCTCACTGAGCTTGATCTCACGGTGCAGACAAATGTGTACAGGCGATCAGTCATTTTAGGTATTCTGGTCTTTCCCTCCAACAGCCTTGTAGACAGTGCAGAGTATTTTTAACATGACCCATTGCTCCACTGGGTGTTAAAGGTTGTCTTTCAGAGCCAGGATGATATGGCCTCATTCTGTCAGGCTCATGCAGAGGGTGGCATATGATTCTGCATTCTCTGCATCCTTGAAATTCTTTTTTTGTAACTTAATTTTGATTAACATTCTCAGTCTACAGAACACATGACAAAAGGCACTTAACTGGGCTGAACCAAAATCACACTACCCCATGTAGGCAAGGACCACTTTCATTTACCTCAGCTTTCAGTTTCAAACCAAGAAAGTCGCGGGGACCTGCTATGGCATATTTCGGGGGCTTAAACCGTTGCTCAGGTTTTTTGACCCACCCGTTAGGCAAATGATTATTCAGGCCTCCATTTTATCAAGACTGGACTATGCCAATACACTGTACTTAGGGGTAAATAAGACCGAAACCCTGAGGTTACAGCGAGTTCAAAATGCGGCTGCTAGAACTCTGCTGGGTTTCCTCAGAACCTGCCCCACTTCTAGGGCAATTCGCCGGTTGCATTGGCTGCCTGTTGTCAACCGAGTAGAATTCAAGGTCCTCTGCAATGCATTCAGAATCTTGAAATCTTCCTCTCCGGCCATCTTTCCAATCTACTATCACCTTATTCCCCTACGCGCCAACTTCGCTCCTCGGGACATCTGGCGATTGTGCCTCGTACGAGGAGGGCACGGTCGGGCGGGCACTCTTTCCGTCTACTGGCTGCCAAGCTTTGGAATGCTCTGCCATCTCCCATCTGTGCCATGGAGAACTACCTGGCTTTCCGCAGGGCTATTAAAACCCATCTTTTCCCCACAGCCTAGTGCCTTCTTTCTGATTACCAGCCTCTATGTTCTGCTCCAGCGCTGGGACGCCTCTTTGCTGAGGCAGCTGTGCGCTATACAAAAACATGCTAACATAGCTAACATTAATATTCATTCCCAGTGCTTAATTTGTAAAATATTAAGTGCCAGGGCTCTGACCAGGAGGTCACTGCAGCTTGCACCACCCATCGCCCTTGTCATCGCTGCCAAAACAACTACTGACCATCTCTCTCGCATGTAAAAGCGACAGTTCAGATTATTCCAGGTCCCCAAAGCTAAAGGAATGGCTGTGGAGGCAGGTATTAGGACTATTTTAATGTATATAGTATTCCTAAACAACCATTGTTCTACTCATCTCTAAATTAGATGAGCAGCGCCACCATGTGGTAGACTGTTTTAAGTATGGTGTTGACAATTAGGTGCCGGTGCCGAGCACCGGAAACCAATTAAGTGCCGGTGCTGAGCACCGGAAAGCACCGGCTCAAATTAAGCACTGATCATTCCTCATCAATATCAACATTAGAGCCAAGTAAAACAGTCATTCGACAAAACTTCTTTGTTTGCCCCAAATATTGAGAGATGAGCGTGCACTGTTTTCTTAATTAGTAGTCCTCAAATAAGTCCATGCTTGATTATCTTGGGCTTTTCTGTTCAGCTAGCTCCCTTTGGCTTTAATAATGGTGGCACAGACAATGCTAAACCTGTGATCCATCAGGGCTCAGACTGTTAACAGGGACTCTGCCTAGGGTGGAGAAGAAAATAAGTTACTTACCTGTAACTGCGGTTATCCACTATTGGTATCCTTCATAGATTCACATGCCTGAATCATTCCCCGTCGTCGAGATGGGAGTCCCAAGGTAAAATATTCAAGCAGTGCTTTAAAAGCTTCATAGGCTATAATGGCCTTAAGCCAAGTAAATAGTAGCCTATCTATGTCCTTTTTAAAAAAGGACCAAATGTTGGAACCTAGCCAATCAGCTGCCAGCACCCTCTAGAACACTCTCAGCAGAAGCAAGTTCTCTCAGATTTTCTAAGCACAAGTGGGAAGTAAGAATCCCAAAAATTAAAGAGAACTACCTCTACGGGGAGGGTGGGTTGCATGTGAATCTAAGAAAGATACCAATACTGGATAATCGCACTTACTGGTAAGTAACTTATTTTCAGTATTGGGGTATCTTTCATGGATTCACATGCCTGAATCAGAATAGCAAGCAGTACCTTAAATTGTACTGTCGTTAGAGGAAGGAGGGAGACATGTAAAACATAACCCCCCAAGTTACTGAAATATAACAGTAACATTTGTAATCGTGCATTTACCCTTCAAATTCTGGACAGCTGTCAGAAAGATGCCTAGAACAAAACATGCAGCCTTAACATACTATAATACTCAAGATGTATGCAATGAAGTGTTTTAGTAGAATAAAATACTAGGACAATTAAGACACTGTTTAACTTCCAGAGTTATACAAAAATCTGCATTGACAACAGAAAGAAAGTAAAGTTATACATTTTAAGTAAAATATAGAATTCCTCTTTTATCACATAAAGAGGCTGACCTTAATTGAAGAGATGACACAGTACCGCTTGGCCCACAGGTGCATCCTCACGTTGTTAAGATTGGAGACAGTAATGGCGCGTAAAAGTGTGGGCACTTTTCCAAGTTGCAGCATGGCAAATGTTCTCCAATGTTACTCCAGCGAAAAGAGCTGCTGACGTAGAAACTGCCTTGGTGGAGTGTGCTTTAGTTCTTGTTGCTAAAGGCTTGTTAGTCTTGTCATGGCAGAATTGGATCGCAGAAGAGACCCACCTGGCAACCCTGGCCTTAGTTACTGCTGTTCCTTCGCTGCCTTGTTCGTAGGCAACCAGCAGCTGATCCGTCTTTCTTATTTCCTTTGTTTTATGCAGGTAGAATTTTAAACACCTCTTAACATCCAAAGTAGATGGGTTTGGAAAGAAAGATTGAAGTATCACTGGTTCATTGAGGTGAAACTGTTTCGGGACTTTAGGGATAAAAGTCGGGTTCGTCCGCAGAGCCACATAGTTATCAGTGAAATGTAGAAAAGGTTCCTTAGTTGTAAAAGCTTGTATCGCGCTAACCCGCCTTGCAGAAGTGAGAACCAGTAGGAGGGCCACCTTGCAGGTGAGAAACTTGAGCTCTGCTTTGTAAATTGTTTCAAACAGCTGCCTAAAGAACTGCGCAAGGACTAAGTTAAGCTTCCATTCTGGAGGAGGCGAACGCACAAGGGGAAATGCGCGGAAAAGGCCCCTCATGAATTGTTTTATAAGACTAGAGGCACAAAGAGAAGGAACTTGAGGAGACTTCCTATAACGGGAAACCGCAGCCAGGTGAACCTTCACTGAAGGGAAAGTGAGACCGGCCTTGGCCAAAGAGAGGAGATATGGTAAAATCTTCTCAGGAGGTGCTTAAAGTGGGTGAAGGTTGTTTGCTGGCACCAGGAACAGAATCGCTTCCATTTTAGGCGGTATGTCTTGTTAGTGCTATCTGCTCGAGATTTGGCAATAACTTCCCTGCACTCCTGCGAAATATCCAAGTCCCTGAATTCTAGGAACTCAGGAGCCATGCGTGAAAATGAAGAGACTGCGGGTCTGGATGATTCACTTGGCCCTTTTCTCTCATCAGCAGAGATGGGGATGGCTGCAGGCATCTGGGCCTCGACTCTGACAGCAGGAGTAGCTCCGGGAACCAGTACTGCCTGGGCCATCGTGGCGCTATCAGGATCAGACATATCAGGATCAGACAACAGCCTTCCGTCTTCATCTTGGTTAATACCCTGGGAATTATCGGGATGGGGGGAAAAGAATAAGCATATATTCCGGACCATCGCATTAAAAGGGCATTCCCCCTCAACCATGGTAGAGGGAATCTGCTGGCATAATAGTGGCATTTGGCGTTCTCCGTTGTTGCGAAGAGGTCTAACCCTGGTTTTCCCCACCTTCGAAACACCTTGTTGAGTTGGGACTGCTCCAACTTCCACTTGTGACAATTGGCCTGCGTTCTGCTTAACGTGTCTGCCAGAGTATTGTGCAGACCTCTGACATGCTCGGCCCTTAATGAGATTCCATGTTGCGTCGTCCAATCCCATAGCTCTCGTGCTTCTTGAGATAGCGTAATGGATTTGGTTCCCCCTTGTTTGTTGATATAATACATGCTGGTCGCATTGTCCGTACGAACCAGTACGGAGGAGCACGCTATTCCCAGGCAAGAACGCCTGAAGAGATAGGAAGATGGCTTTGAACTCCAGTCTGTTGATGTGCTGATGTTTCTGCGCAGAGGACCATTTGCCCTGAATTTGCAACTCTTCCAGGTGACCTCCCCAGCCTTCCATGGAGGCGTCCGTTGTCAGTATGAAGTCTGGGATAGTCTGGAGGAAAGTAAGGCCTTTTACCAGATTTGGAGCAGTGCCTCTACCATTCGTGTTGTGATCTGAACTACATCCTCGAAGAATCCCGAAGCCTGTTGCCATTGCTTTTGTAGCTCCTCTTGAGAGGCCTCATTCTCAGTCTGGCTAGTGGCATCAGACCTATTGCTGAAGAACACATCCCCAGGAGCGACTTGTACATTCGCACAGAAACTGACCTTTTTCTTGATATGCTAATCGCAAGTCTTTGCAAAAGTGTCTGTCTTTCGTGAGATAGGAAAGCTTTGCATTGGATGGTATCTATGGACGCTCCCAGGAAGGATATGACTTGACATGGATGGAATGAAGATTTCTCTTTGTTTACAGTGAGTCCCAAAGTCCTGAACATGTGAAGGCAGGTGCTCGTAGCTTGACTGGCATTCTGTGCTGTTGGTGCTTTGAGCAGCCAGTCACCGAGATATGAGAATACTTGAAGTCCTTGAGATCGCAGGGCTGCTGCTACGGGAGCCAGGCACTTGGTGAAGAACCTTGGCGCCAATTTGAGACCAAACGTAAGTACTTTGTGTTGGTAGTGGGTACCAGCCACCGTGAATCTTAGGAATTTTGGATGCTTCGGATGGATTAGGATATGAAAATATGCGTCTTCCATGTCGAGCAAGGTCATGAAGTCCCCTTCGTTCAAGCGGCCTAGGATATCAGAAAGCATTACCATTCTGAACGTTTGTTTCTTGAGAAACTTGTTGAGATTCCTCAGGTCCTGTATCGGTCTCCATTCTCCTGATTTTTTTTTATTAGGAAAAAACGAGAATAAAAACCTTTTCCCTTTTGCGACATCGGGACTTTCTTTATTGCTCCTTTGGCGAGCATAACCAAGCCTCTTTACGTAATAAGTGAAGACGAGAGGGGGGCGGGGTACCCTTCGGTGGAGTAGTCGGCGACCGCTGAATGAATTCTAGAGTGTGACCGTTGGTGACAAGGTCCAGCACCCAGAGATCCGTTGTTATTTTGCGCCACTGGTGGGCATAGCTGGAAATTGCCAAGGAGGCTAGCATTATGCATAAACTTTTATTTCCCACTTCTGAGCAGCACCATTAAAAGCTCATGGAATCTTAAAACATCACAATCAAAAAAGAATCTTCAAGTCCATAAATAACATGTGTCCACCATCTTCTTCCTCTTTTCGTTTGCCTCTTCCTGCTTCCCTTCTCATCAAATACTTGAGTTAACCAAAATTAAGTCTCTACAACAAAACATAAAAACAAATTAAGCAAGCATAAAAAACTCTTCCAAATGCTTAAGACAAGTAATTCTAAACAAATCTTAAACATAAAAGAATTATACCACACCCAAGGGAAGGGTGGGAGGGATAATGCTAGCCTCCTTGTCTTTAATACAATCCTATAATCAGTAAACCTATTAGAATCGCAATTTTATGTCAAGACAGGAGGCTAGCATTATGCATGTTCAAAGCTTTTCTAAAACAAATTTCGAAACATGTTCAACAGATTTAAAATAGAATCTCCTGAACGTAAAAACAGAAGACCAGTCTGCTGCTTTCATAATATCCTCTAATCTTCCACCTAACATACTCACCTTACTTGCCATAGCTCCACGCACAGAATGTGCAGTGAATTTAGACACATCAACACCAGCTTCCTTCATGGAACATTTAACCCATCTAGCAATTGTCGCACTAGAAACAGCCTTGTAAGGTTTCACATAAGAAATCAAAACCTGATCTACTTCAGCTCCCCTTTTCTCCAACATTCTGTTTTCATACTCCTTTAAACAACGAACCACACATAAACCAGGACATTCATCAAAAACTGGATAAAATACAGACCTAGACATAGTCTTAGTCCTTCTACATAACTCAAAAAGAACACCATTAGGTTGATAAAACCTATGTGAAATCTCCAAAGCCTTGACATCCGAAACTCTCCTGAAAGAAATAAGGCACAATAAAGTAGCTAACTTCCAGGATAACTCCCTAGAATCCAAGAACTAATTACTTGGCCAACCCACAAACAACTTCAGAACCAAGTCAACATCCCATAAAGACTTATACTTTGATTCCGGACGCCTCTTAATCCGAATCCCTTTCATAACCCTACAAACTAATGGACTCCTACCAATGGGCACACCATGACTTAAAGAATGGCCTGCAGAAATCACTGACCTATAACAGTTCACAGTCCTATATGACATACCCTTCTCAAACAAACCAGCCAAAAAATTAGCTACCTGAACGTCAATTGCTTCCAAGGGATCCAAACCCCTTTCCATGCACCAACGTAGCCAAACCTTCCAAGATCCTCTATACCTCTTTCTCGTTCCTGGATCCCAGGACTCAAACAATAATTCCGCAGCCGTTCCAGAAAAATCCATGAATGCTCTTGAACCCCTGATATCTTCCAAACTAGAAGGTTGAGAGAACCTGATTCCACCAAGGGGTGTTCCTCTCCTTCCACATTCCTCAAAAGACCTCTGAAAGCCCAAATCAAAAGTGGTTCTGTCACTGCTAACTCCATCACAGAAGGGAACCAAGCTTGACTCTTCCAAAAAGGAGTTACCAAAACTATTTCGCATCTGTGCTTCTTCACCTGAACCAGAACTCTCTGAATCATAGAGAACGGGGGAAAGGCATAACCCCTCACCCCTCTCCAATCCTGCAGGAACGCATCCACTGCCATGGTCCTTGGATCCGGTCTCCAACTCACATACCTTTCCAACTGGAAGGTTAACCTTGACGCAAAGAGATCCACTTCTAGAGGACCCATTCTTTCCAACACTTGCACAAAAACCAATCACTGTAATCTATCATATTCCTCGAGTTCCAATCTGCCAGCACATTTTTGACACCCGGTAAATACTCTGCCTTCAGACCAATTTTGTGCTCCAGACAAAATTCCCAAATTTCTTTCGCTAATTCTGCCAGGCCCTTTGACTGCGTTTCCCTCAGTCTGTTTATGTAAGCCACAGCAGACACATTGTTCATCCTGAGCAGCACCGACCTGCCCATCAAACCTCTCTTGAAACTCTTCACGGCAAATAAGCCTGCTCTCATTTCTCGAAAATTTATATGACTCTCCTTCTCCCATGGGGACCACACCCCCCCTTGTCTCTTTCCCCAGACCAGATACGCCCCAAACAAGATTGCTCGCATCCATCTCTAAAACATAAAATTGCCCTGCCATTCCACGCATCCATGTTCTCTTTCCACCAAATCAATTCCTCCTTTGCTTCCAAAGAAACATCCACCATGTCTCCATACCACAAACCCTTTGACAGCCCTGACTTCTTCAAACGCTGTAATGCTCTGTAATGCAGTGGGCCCGGAAAAATCGCCTGAATTGACGAAGACAGTACACCAATCACACTTGCCAAATCTCTCAAAGACACTTTTTCCCTGTTTTAACCTTCTGAATTTCTTGCTTTATCTTCTTCACCTTCTTCTCCGGAAGACACAATTGACATGCAACTGTGTCCACCACAAAACCCAGAAACTCCACCTTCCTTACAGGTTCCAAAACTGACTTCTCCAAATTTATTAGAAAACCTAAACTTTCCAAAGTGCTCATAACGAATAACAAATGTTCTTTTAAAATCACAAGATCTTAATTCATAATCAAAATATCGTCCAGATAAATTATCATCCTTATACCTCTTTCCCTGAAGTAACTTACCACTGACCTCATAATCTTGGTGAAACACCAAGGGGCAGAGGAAAGACCAAATGGAAGGCTCCGAAACTGAAATAACTGTCCCTTCCACCTGAACTGTAGGTATTTCTGACTTCCTTCCGCTATTGGAATAGTGAAATACGCATCCTTCAGATCCATTTTCACCATCCAATCTCCTTCCTGAAGCACATCTCTTAAAAGGTGAATACCTTCCATCTTGAAATGACGATAAGTCACAAACTGCTTTAAATTCCTTAGATTTATTACCGGTCTCCATCCTTTGTCCTTCTTTTCTACAAGGAACAGAGTACTTACAAATCCTTTCTCTTCCTCCCTCACTAGTATATTTGCATCCTTCTCTATCATCATACGGACCTCGTTTTCTACGATTAATAATAACTCTTCTTGAAAAACCAGCTTGTGTGGCTCTTTTTCCTGAATAGGGGCTGAATCGAAATCTATTCGAAATCCTCCTATCGTCTCTAGAACCCAAGCATCTTTGGTTATCTCCTTCCATTTTTCCTTGAAATACTTCAACCTTCCTCCTTCACTTTTTGGGATAGAATGAGTACCAGTCCTCATACTCACTCTGGTTCTGATTTTGGCCCTGGCTTTGTCCTCTTCCTCTGATGCCAGGAGCCCGGCTTCTTCCCCTTCTTCCGGCCCGACCATAAAAACTACTACTATTGCTGAAGGCCCTGCGCATAGTATATTGTGCCTTGTCAAGGCTAGTGAAAGTACGCACATACTTCGTTAAGGATTTAACCATTCCTTCTCCAAATAGTAGCCCGCGTGCTTCTTCACTTGACTCTCTATTGGCTAAATCACCCAACTTAGGGTTAATCCTCATGAGGATACTCTTCCTTCTTTCTGATAGTATGCCTGCGTTAGCATTGCCTAAAAAGCATATCGCCCTCTGGCACCAACCACGCAGTAATGCAAGGTCAAGATCTAAATTCTTTAGGTAAGCCTCCTCAATGGCATCAAATATTTTTGCTAAAGGCCTCAAGATGTCAAGCACCTTATCCTGACACTGTTTTAACGACCTGTCCAAGCCCTTCCTTGGATCCTTACCCATTTTAAAAAGATAGGTTATTAACTCTGGGTCAATATTCTGAGTCATAGTTACTTTCTCCTCTATGTTTGGCCTTGAGCATTCTGCTCGCATAATGTTTCTCTCCTTCTTCTCCAGAGGCTTCCATAATCTTGCCTTAATATAGTCAGCCACATGCTCAAGAGGCCACCAGTCTTTACCTCTAGGGTGCCTAATATCCTTCGGGCTAAACAAAAGCTCACAGAAAGGATCCACCACCGAATCCTTAACGTTCTCTCTTCCACTATCCTCAAATTCCTCACCTAAACCATCCTTATATTCCAGGTCCAAAACATATTCATCTAATTCATCATCACTTATGTTTAAAGCATCACCTGATGCTTTCCCTTTCTTTCCAGTGTATAACTGGCTTTCCTCTGTATCGCGTCGGATACCTCTCAAATTTGAGCCGCTTGGGACTCCACTCTGACCCTTCTTTTCATTTAGATGTTTCTCCTTAGATAAACATTTTCCTCCTGGACTTCTTTCATTTTCTTCCTCTGAAATGAGAAATACTCCTCTTCCTCATTAATTCTCCTTTTATCTAAAGCCTGCTTTACAGACTCCTGTTTTGTCTCTTTAATCTCTTTATTAATAATATCTCTAATTAACTTTTCTTGTTCCTCATTACCTTTTTCATTTCTATTTTCTTCAATTTAAAATTCACTCGTTTAAACTTTCTCCCTTTTAAAACCTCCAAATCCTTCTTTTTATCTCCTCTGTGCTTCAAACTGTCGTTTCCTCAGACGCGAAGCATAAACGAAGCTTTGTTTCCATGGAAACGTGCCTCGCAGAGCAACGAGCCAAAGAAACAAGAGCTTTTGTTTAAAACAAGCTCTATCCGCCCTCAAAAATATGCCCCAGCGTCTGCCAATGGAAGAGCTTGCTTCACGCGCGCGCCACGAAGCTAGCTCTCCCTAACCTCTCTACTGCTCCGATGAGGCTCGAGACTGCTCGCGCTACCGCTCCTTTGAAGGACGTGTACACGGTAAGCGCGAGCTGCTTTTTTAAAAACCAATTTGAAAAACACAATAAAATCCAACTGCTAACGTGCGCGCGCTCGCGTTATCCTAAAAACAAAGCCAAAATTCTACTAGCAGCAAAATACCTCCATAAAGCATCAAAAGCTATCCCAATACTCACCATTAACAAATATCTTTGAAATCAACATTCTTTTAAGTTAAAAAAACGATTCCTCGTAAACCTCTTAACCTAAACATTCATACCTACACAAACATACACCCATAAATTGGGTTTTCACAACAAACTTCTAAATCAATTTAAAAAAAACTCTTACACTCAGAATAATCTCACAATAAATAGATCAATATAAATAGACCAATACTTATCTGCTCAGAAGCAACAAACAAAAGAGGAAGAAAATGGTGGACACATGTTATTTATGGACTTGAAGAATCTTTTTTGATTGTGATGTTTTAAGATTCCATGAGCTTTTAATGGTGCTGCTCAGAAGTGGGAAATAAAAGTTTATGCATAATGCTAGCCTCCTATCTTGACATAAAATCTTTGCACCCACAGGTGGGGAGGGGAAGGAGGCTGGTACCCTGGCGTGATCATTGTTTCCTGCCTGAGTCACGACCTTGTTGAGGCATTCGTTTGTGGCCTCCCTGGTGAGAGAAACCAGCTGAACATGACTGACGGTAAGATGGAGGATTGTAGGATTGTTGGTATTGAGACTGGTATGGCTGATACTGCTGAGCACTCTTGTAACCTCCTTTGTAAGGGGCAAATCATCACCCCCTAGCACCTCTGAAGGGCACCTTTCTGTATTGTAATATGCCCAATGACTTCGGGGTATCCGTGTCATTTTTAATCGCCAACAGCGCCTCATCGATCTGCTTGCCGAAGAGGGACACACCATTGAAAGCCTTATCCAAAACCTTCGTCTGCACCTCAGGCCTAAAGGAGGTTGCTTTCAGCCATCCTTGCCGTCTGAGCACAGCAGCTCCCGCCAGTTGTCTAAAACCAGTATTGGCTACATCAAGGGCACAGTCAATGATTTCTGAAGCTGCACGCTCACCTTCCACTAGTATCTTTCGTGCCTCTTGTCTCTTATCTTCAGGGATAAGGTCTATTAAACCTGCCATGCCTGACCACATTTGGCGGTCATAGCGGCAGATAATGGCAAAAGTATTCACTGCCCTAATTGTCACTGCTGCCATGGAAGAGAAACGTTTCCCTAAAATGTCCATCCTACGCCCTTCCTTATCTGGAGGAGTGGTATTCAGGGTAGCAGGGTTTTTAGAGCGTCTTTGTGCAGCTTGAGAAATTATTAAAATTATTATTATTAAAAGAAACTCGTAGAGTGCGCAGCTACCCAAAAGGGCCTCCCGGCGCTAGAGCAGGCAACGAGCAGAGGAAAATAAGCCCGAAAGCAGAAGCCACGAAGCCCAGTCAGGGCAGTTGAAGAGTAGAGTCTTTAGGTTCTTACGGAACGTAAGCAGAGAGTGGCAGTTCCTAAGAGCTATAGGAAGGGAGTTCCAGAGTTTTGGGCCTAAGTATGAAAAGGAGCGGCCCTTCATGCGGGCCAGGCGAAACCTGGGCATGGTACACAGGGCGAGGTTGGCTGATCTCAACGGTCGGCTGGGCATGTAGGGTGACAACAGACCTTGAATATATGAAGGAGCAAGGCTGTGCCTAGCTCGAAACATATCAAACACAAGGAGATGACTGGGGGTGAGTGTCTGAAAAGTTTCAGCGCTCCGTCCATCATCTCCTTGTGTTTGCTTTGTTCGCCCTAAGTTGGCAGGGTATGCCCAGATGTGGGTCCCTTGCTCACTTTGCCGCTGGATTTAAGCTAGCTTGGCTGATGAGGGCTGTTAGCCCGAAACCGGTCCCAGGATGCTTGTTTACGGTCCAGGGAAGACATGGCTTGGTAGTTTGGTCTGGACTGTTCCAATGAGGCACAGGGTCAAGACTGATTTGCATATAGCTGTGTCTGAACTGGGGTGGCGAAGTGAGCTAAAGAACGATGATGGATTCCACCCAGATCTGTGACTGGGGGTGAGTGTCTGTAAAGTTTCAGCGCTCCGTCCATCATCTCCTTGTGTTTGCTTTGTTCACCCTAAGTTGGCAGGGTATGCCCAGACGTGGGTCCCTTGCTCATTTTGCCACTGGATTCAAGCTAGCCTGGCTGATGAGGGCTGTTAGCCCGAAACCGGTCCCAGGATACATGTTTCCGGTCCAGGGAAGACATGGCTTGGCAGTTCGGTCTGGACTGTTCCCACGAGGCACAGGGTCAAGACTGATTTGCATATAGCTGTGTCTGAACTGGGGTGGCGAAGTGAGCTAAAGAACAATGATAGATTCAACCCTGATCCGTGACTGGAGGAGAGTGTCTGAAAAGTTTCAGCGCTCCGTCCATCATCTCCTTGTGTTTGCTTAGCTCGAAACATATAGCATAAGGCCTTGAATTTAATGCGTTTGTAGACTTTAAGCCAATGTAGTTTTTGGAGCAAAGGAGAGACAGAAGCATATCTAGGCAGCCGAAAGAGAAGGCGGGCGGCCACGTTCTGAATAATCTGCAAGCAGTGGATCACGGATTTATCGGCGCCCAGATACAAAACATTCCCGTAGTCCAATCTGGACGTTACCAGGGCCTGCAAAACCGTTCTTTGGGTATTCAAAGGAATCAGCCAGAGGATTTTCTTAAACCATTTGAGTATGGAAAAACAGGAGGCTGTGAGTTTGGAGACCTGAGGCTTAAGTGAAAGGTCCTTTTCAATAATTAAGCCAAAATCTTTAAAAAAAAAGAGGACATCCACCTCAGGGCCAGGTCAACAATGCCTAGCGCCTCCAGTCTGTCCATCAGGATAGAATGTAGAACCGTGTCGAAAGCCGCACTTAAATCCAAAAGGATAAGGGCGGCCGTCCCACCGGAGTAGAGTTCTTGCCTAAGGAGTTCAGTGACTCCGAGCAGGGCAGATTCCGTACTATGGCCTGCCCTAAAGCCAGACTGAGACGGATGAAGCAGGTTACAAGAAGTGGCGAAGGAGAAAAGTTGGGTATTGACATGCTTTTCTAAGATCTTAGAAAAAGCAGGGAGAAGGGAGATAGGCCAGAAGTTAGACCAACAGAGAGAAATAACCGAGTCCAGCTTGGGATGACCAATGAGGCAAGATGGAGAGTCCTCTGGCGCCCTATACTTTTTCTCAATACAGGGCAGCATCGGTGGTATGGACGCTGGTGTCCTCATTATTTTGATGTCTTCCTGCCATATATAATCTATAATTGGTATGGAGCGTACCAACTTCCTTGTGTCTTCTTTGAAGTCATATAAAAAGCATTTTGTCTGTTTGACCGTAATAGGCAGATGAAACCTGTTAGCTGCCCTCTCCATTAAGTTATGAAATCCTCCAATATCCTCCAGAGGAGAATCTGATGGGAGATGTGGAGGAGGGGAGGGACTTGGTATAACATAATCGCCCCAAGGATCAGGAGCAGAGATTGGATCCGACAGCTCACCTTCCTCTCTATCCTCATCCGAAGAGGAGGCATCTGGTGCTCCAGGGTCAGCTGGCCCGGGGTCCGGAATAGTGTGCTTGGTGGTTGAACGGCTGGCTCTATTTGAGGTACCGCCCTGTCTGGCTGATTCTGTTGCGGAGGGAACCTCTGCCGGTAATCCGCCAACATAGCCTGTAGATCCTATATCAGTGATGGTGGCAGATGGGCCTTAACCCTGGGGCTCGGCTCTGGCTGAAAACCAAATGAATGGTAACTATGACGCGGAGCCATATACCCCTGCTGGTAGTATTGCGTCTCGTCATGATAGTCCTCCTCCTCCTCATCTTCATCATCCTGACACTTTACCTGGAGCTCAGATGGGCTGTGAGCCACCCCTTAAAGAGCATCATCGTCATCATCATCCTCATCTTCTACATAGCCCTCTAGCAGATGTGACGGAAGTAAGGGCAAAACCTTACTAAACTCTTGCATGGTTGGCCGTAGGAAAGTCTTAGTTACTCTGGTGACTTGAGTAATCCTCGTCGACGGCAGCGTCGACGATGCAGAAACCACAGGAAAAGAAAATTCCATTGTCTACGGTGTTGCCGTCAGCGAAAGAGCAGTCGTCGTCGACGGGACTCTCGTCAACGAGTCGGTCATCATTGGGATCTTCGCCGACGGTATCTTAGTCGACGAGAGAGCGTCGACGGTCTCTGATGACGATGTGGTCCTCGTCGTCGACGCGGAGACTCTAGTAGACAGTATTGGAACCTGGATTGTCGTAATCGTCACTGCTGCTGTCGACAACGGCGTCGTCGATGTAACACTGAATGTCGTCGATGAGTGAGGGAGCGTCATCGACGGTGATTTTTTGAGAGTTTTCTTCCCCACAGGATCTGACAAGGAGGCTCTAGGATGATCTCCTTCCTTCCTGGCAGGCGTAGAAGGTACAGATAATGCCATCTCAGAGGAGTTTTTAGCTACCTTCTCTTTTTTTGAAGCCTTGGAGTCATGGGAAGGCTTGTGATGTTTTCTACCTTCATCTGAGAAACTGTTCTTCGATCTGGCCCTCATATAGGATGTAGAGGCTCTCTCATCTTCCTCATCAGAAGAAGGCGACTGGTGTTTAGTAGTCTGAAGCCACAATAACAAACTTCCCTCTCTGTCCTTGAGGGTTTTATTTGAGAAGGTGCGCCAGATCTTACATTCTCTCGCCTCATGCCTTGGATAAAGGCAGTAAATACACTCCTTATGTGGATCATCCACATCGACTATTTTCTTGCCACAGGCTTAACATGGGCGGAAAAGGCCTTTTGTGTCTGACATGATGCCAAGATTTGAGAAAGTTGAAGAAAAACTGAGTAGCACTCAGGGAGACTCCCTTCCACACGACGTGCGGTGAAAATCTAAGAGAACTTGCCTCTACTGAGAGTGTTCTAGAGGGTGCTGCCAGCTGATTGGCTAGGTTCCAACATTTGGTCCTTTTTTAAAAAGGACATAGATAGGCTACTAATTACTTGGCTTAAGGACATTATAGCCTAAGAAGCTTTTAAAGCACTGCTTGAATATTTTACCGTGGGACTCCCTTCTCGACGACAGGGAATGATTCAGGCATGTGAATCTATGAAAGATACCCCAATACTGGATAACTAAGCAGGGCAGGAAATGTAGAGTATGACAGCAACTAAGTAAGGTGGGAAAGTGTGAGCCTAAAGAAAGCAGGAATGGCCATGGGGCATGCACCTGATGGAGGGCAAGGGAAATGTTGGATGAAAGTCGGCACAGTGCGGCCAGGGAGCCAGCGGACTCTCATATGTTATCCTCCGGAGTCCTAGAACATAAAACTCTTTTTCTTGGCCATTTGCAGTATCACCAGTAAACAGAAAGAAATAAACGCCTGAGGTGAACTAGGCAACCAGGACACATTGCCTCAAACTCTTACCCCTCAACTACCCCAAAGTTAGACAGGCGCCTTCAGTAGTCTCATCCACTGATGGACAACTCTATTTGACTCATTGCGTCCAAAAGGGTTATCTTGATCTGCAGCACATGTGGTTTCCTCCTCCTAGGATCCTCAGAGCCAGTGAAAAGAATTTCAGTATTCACCACACTTCAGCACTAAAGTGTTTCCTATGCCAAATGGAATGAAACAGTACTCCTCCAGTATCTTCTCTTAAAGTTACTTACAGCACGGTCACCTCAGACCATGCAACATACTCTCTATCACCATCTCCCAGGACAGCTGGTCTGCTTTCCTCACCAAATAACGTTTCCCTCCAGTGTTTCCCTCTCAATATATAGGTATTGAATTTTGTCATCAGTAGGGAACGTACCCTCCCGATTCTGCATAAAAGTTACCACAAAGCATGAACATGGTGCCTTCCTTCACTCGTTGGCATCATTCTTCTTCTGCCTATAGTTGCCACTTCCCTCCTTGAAGTTCTTCCAGTATCCAGCCCTCATTACCACACTCAGTGGGTTTTACAGTGCCTTTTGATGTTCCTGTTTTGCCATCACTCTGCATTTTCCTTCTCTAAACTGACTCTGTAAGTCAGCAGTTATCTTCCCCTGGGGTCAGGGTTCACCGACAGGAGTACTACCTGATCACCCCTTAGAGTTGCCCAGATGCAAGTCTGCCTTGTTTGCTTTAACGTATTTCACTAGTTAGGGGTAATGGAGTAGTCATCGTCACCTCTGCTACTCAATCATCCATATGGTCATTGCTCCAAACAGAACACAGATATTGTACTTTGGCATCTACTCCATCTATCAGTGTCATCCAAAGGATCAGATGATACCCTCTTTAGGGTAAAGCCACCAAATTGGTTTTCTGGCAGTCTGCACTTAGTCACTGAGACTGCCATGCTAACCACTCTGCCAAGCCCATCTATCTTTGAATTTCTTTCTTCAGGGAAGACATAGATTATATTACAATATTCTGGCAGTGAAAGAAATTGTTAAGGACTGTGAGAAGTACTCACACCTTTCTATTGAATTGCCTGAGGAAGGGGATACCCTTTCGAGCTACGGGCCAGCCTACACAGTTGGGTATGTAAAGGTGACCTGTCAATTCTAGAAATGGTCTCAAATGAAGAAAAAGTCACAAGGCAGAATAAGCCTCCAAAGCAATCTTGATAGCAGGTGATCATAGTTAATGAGGAAGGCACAAAGCACCAGACTTTTCCCAATAATGGGCAGAGAAAAGAGTTAGCAAAAAATCTGGAATCAGGAGTCCAACAGGAGACTAGCTGAAGAAAAAAGTGAGCATAAATCAGAGACAGAAATTGTAGCAAAGGAACAATAAACGCAATGAAAAAATAAGTGTGTTGCAATGCACACTACACCAACAGTGGTTTTCCTCTATATGGAGAAGGCTAGAAGTGACGTGAGAGGAAATTTTCAGCCGCCAGCTTGGATTGATCACAAATGTATCTCCTAAACTGAATGGCCGCCATCTTCAATTGGTAAATATAATGTTTCTGCCCATGACCACAACCTTCTGGAAGAAGTAGAAAATAATGGAGGTACGCTCCTACTAATTTCACATAATTTGTTTCTTTTCAAGCTGGTCCCTAGAGCCAGGACTTGAAGTGTATAGAATTTGTGAACTCCCCCATGGGCCCAGGACCAAAGAACAACCACAGCAGGATAGGGGCTCAAAACTCCTCATTGCATCAAGCGAGGCATCCCTAATCTGTTCACTATGGGAGCATGTCTCCTGCTCCCGGGTAGTCACTTGCAGTGCCGCCTGAGCTTACTGGAGATTAGACTGAGGCACAAGGTATGGGGTGGTAGCACTGCCTACGCAGGACGTAGATTGGAGTGTGGTGTGGGCTCAAAAAGTGGCAAAGTAGGACCGGCACCACAAGAGGCATATACACAACAGGATCAAAGCCCTGGTGAGCTCAATTTCATGGGCTAATTGTGCAGTAAACTCCTTCCGAAGTTTATGAGTTGCTAGTTGAATCTTTGAATGACTGGTGTGATTTGTTGTGCGAAGGATATTGCTGGATCAAAGCAGACCTACTTTTTTGACTTTGTGTATAGAAAGAGTTTTTTGCCTGCCACCACAAGAAACAGAGGAGTACTATTAACAGTAGTTCTGATTTGTGCCATTGAGGGTCTTGTATGACTTCTACAATAGTTTCAGAGAGTTTTTTTACTCTTAAGTTGCACACTAGTATCAACGAGTGTAATTTTTAGGCCTGGGCAAACTTTTGTGTAGGACACCACAGTCTCATGCAATTTCTGGCATTTCATGTTAAACTTGTTACACAAAATACCTGAAATTACGGCATTAGGCCATATTATTTAATTGACATTCCATTGGAGTAAAAAGATTATTGCAGGAGTATGAGAGCAGTACAGGTGTGTCACACGTAATTATGCATTTTTTTAGTGCAAAATTGTGTCGTCGCATCTGAAAAGGAACCGAGGACACATTTCATGCTAAGAAATGCACAAAATGCTGGATCAGTGTTTCTTGTAATTTTACATAATTGCCTTTGAAGAAATTATGCGAATGTTGTGCCGTGTGATAAAGTTCAATGTAGCATACCAGGAGCAGACAGGAGCAAAACAAGCATTGGAAATGCAATAGGTCTCGCATTTTTTTAAGTTAAAGCTATTGGCATTGTAAATGGTAATGTCTGTTACCTACTAAGGGAGGATGGAGGGAGCAGTTGGTGTCGGAGTGCCAAAATGCTCTGTTGGAGAGTGACTGGTCAAAAGTAAACCAAACAAGCAGCGACTTTTAAAAAAAGAAAGCATGTGTGGACCGTGTAAGTGTGTAGCCATGAAGCATATTTTTAACAACTAAGCTTGGGGAATACTTGGATATTACTTTGTGCCAGGGAACAAAATAGAGCCCGATAGAGACCTGTTTCAAGGCCCCCTTTTAAAAACTGCCGGTGCTCAGCACCGGTGAGACCCGGCCCACTTAAAGCCCTGGGTTTTGTACTCTAATTGTGGAAATAATCATAGGTATTGGTGCTTGGGTACCAACTCATGCACGTTTTCCATCCTAACCAGGTGGTTTTCCCATTAAATGATTCCTCCTTGGGAAATGTGAATAGGAAAGAAGGATGGCAGCACAATTCCAACACACTACTGCAATTCCGGTGAAAACAGGTTTTTCTACCCACAATGGTATCATGAAAAAGCCCGGAAGACGGGCCCTTCAAGTATATGACCAAATGGTTGTGCAGTGGTTGCCTCTCAGACAGTGTGTTCTGGACTTGTAAAGTCTAAGTTGGGCAAAGGCGGGCGCATGTCCCGGTGCTGGTGCCGTGGGGAAGGTACTAAGTCAGTCTTCCCAGTGTCAAACACCAAGGAGTTAGCCACTGAAGTAAGCGTACTTCCTTAGAAGGGTGGGAAATACACTATACAGTTGGACACACAGGATAGGGAATACCGGCTGGACGGTATACAGGTAAGGGATGTGGGAGAGGGGACTAGAGTCCAGAGCCATAAGGTGATAGAGGACAGAACAGGAAGCTGGCAATGGGGCGAGAAAAAGGAGACAGGAAAGAGAGCAAATGGACAATAATTGGGGCCGAGCACCAAGCAGACACAGGGGCAGAACAGGACATAAGTAATAGCGATGAGAAAGAGGAAAGAGAAGGGGCATGGAGCAAGAGATGGTTCAAAACAAAAGGGGCAGCCAAGTCAGGAGAGTGGAGCAGACGAGGCCAAGGCACAAGGAGAACAGAGGAAAGAGCTTTTGCCCCGTGCAGACTCCGCCTTGTACGCTGCGAGCGGTTCCGTACCAACATGTCAAACAAGCAGTGAGCAAGCACCACTCAGCCATGCCTGTTCTGTGCTGCTCAGTAGGTCACTTCCGGGAACTGTATTCCTGCATCTCTTGTGTAAGGCATTCGTTCAGCTTCCTTTGGAAGAATACAAAGCAGCTATTTGCAGTAATACATTGCAGTGAGCTCACTCGTTTGGCAACCTAACACTATGTGACGGACACAGCTATGTATGCCGTGTAGTCTACATTGATAGTTATACTTCAAGTGGGTATTAGGGTAGAGCATAAAACGAACCCAAATTACTAAAAATCAATAACATTCTAAACAGAAGGCTCATTCTGTAGTCTGCACAAAGGTTTCAAGGTCGACCTATAATGGACAGTTTGTGAAACACGGTATCAACCAAATTTTTTTTACAATTTACATTCCTTCTAAAGGTAAGCACTTCTTTCAATCCAAACCACTCTTACCTTTCAGTTTTGATAACTCCCGGGTATGCTTTTTACTTCTGAACAATTCATCACTTAAAGCGCTATGAACAGACTTGTTGCCACAAGCCAGCGCTTTACAAATCAATATGATAAATAAATTATCAAAACAAACTCTTAGAGCGGGCAATCATACTCTAAATGTGCCGGCCTGTAATAAGCACGGTTTGCGGATTCTGAAAACTTAATCAGCGCCAAGGTGACCCTTGCATGCGATGGTGGGGTCAGCTGCATCAACTCTTCCAGAGCATACAGTTTTCTTTCAGGAATGCTACAGACATCCATTAAAAACAGTGGTGCGCGCGCACCACAGAGTAGCAGGGGGAGGGAGCGCGGCAGCGAGGCGAACGCGCGCTGCTGCGCGTGCTAGCCACCAGTAGGAATGGGCGGAGCAAAGGCGGGACATGCGCCCACCTTTGCCCAATCGCATGCTGTATTTATTTTAAAAAAGCACGCGAAAGCCAATACCAGCAGGCGAAAGCAAAACCACACGCACGACCATGGTTAGCTTTCTAAAGCCCTTTCTAGAGGTCTCGC
Organism: Calotriton arnoldi; assembly: GCA_963921515.1. NCBI lineage: Eukaryota > Metazoa > Chordata > Amphibia > Caudata > Salamandridae > Calotriton > Calotriton arnoldi. Next base: position 190,165 of record CAWUFW010009729.1, on the reverse strand, counting down.
GCTGCGCGAGCAGTGCTGCGCACTGCAACGCTAGGCGCGAGACCTAAAAAGCACGAAAGCCAAAAGTCATGGGCAATACCAGGGAAGCTAGGAGACATCTGCAATTCATGAGACCCATGCAGGTGGCCATCGGACAGTTTATGTATGGGAGCACTTTAGCTGAGCCACACTAACCAGGAGACAAATATTCTCCATGTACTCAAACTAGTCACTGCAGGTAAAATTGTGGGCAGGTGTAGGATGTCATTTGGGAATCGCAGTAGGGCCTTGGTATTACTCATTAAGGAGGGAGGGGTCTTATACCCTGAATGCACCTGACTGGAAAATAGATTCCAGTGCCGGTGAGGAGGCAGAACTTGGTTTATGTCCACATCCTGTACTTTCCTTTGGAATCATGGGACAAAGGTCTGGTAAATGATGCCTAGCACTGTATGTTGGCTGGGAGCTTCATCCTTTCAAAAAGGAGGCAATAAATCGGAGTTGGAACAAAGGCTTCACTTGTCAAACACACTTAATTTGGCGTTCTTCCAGGATCATTGCTTTCTCTGCTGTTCCCCAACATCTGCATGCAGCTGATAGCTAAGGTTAGCATTCACCACCTATTGTAATTCGAAATGCATGCAGCGGATACTCATTTCCACACCTGGGCTGCAACTTTTACTATCAGTTGTGAGCAAACTGCAATATGGTGTGTACACTGGAGGTTCAGAGCAGGTCAGAAGTGATGGCTGGGGTTGTCATTGTTTTGGCCTGCTCTCACCCTAACTTCCCACCACAGTTTGTTGCTGACTCTCTCCCAACTCCCACACAAGCTAACAGTGAAGAGAAAGAAGGCTAATGACCTGCATGCAACATGGATCGGCAACACCACAGGATAGGCTGTGACAGGATGTGAGATGGGTAGACAGAGTTGGAGAGAGCGAGGAGGACAATGGATGAGCAATGGAGTGCTCATGATGTCTGGTCTCTGTATTGCTGAGGCCCAGCAAAACAGTGACAGCTGTCTATGGCATCCAAGCACTCATAGGAATTTGTGTCAATGTCAATTAAATCTCCCCTCTTAAAAATCCAAACTGCTTCACAAAGGAGGCTGCAACAGCATGGGTCCCTTCCATGGATTGTTATTTCACTGGAATCCAGAATAAGATAAACACTGTGATTCAGGCATGGTCTGTTCCGGAAAGGAGTTAGTTTAGCTACTTTATGTAACTTTCTAGATACGATTCATCTGTGTAAAGTTCACAACCTTACATTTCTTGAGGGTTCCAGGTGCTGTGCCTTCCTAAAGGTCAACACCTGCAGACACCTTCCACAGGTTAGTCAGTCAACTGTGTTCCAGGGGGAAGAGGCAAGAGGTCTGAGGGTGCCCGTCGGGTATTGCAGCGCCGACCCGACGAGGAGCAGACCCATATGATGAAGCATGACACCTAGCTTGCTGGGTGTGTGAGGGCCTCAGTTCCAAAAGGAGGAATTCCCCTCCTTTTTTGGGTGCCTGGGACACTACCTGCATACTGAGGAACTGTGTACCTCTTTTTTGCGTTCAAGAGGTCTGAGGGCCCACCTGGAATCTAAAATTCATTTTGCCCATGTCCTGTTTCACCTACCTGATTCCTTCTTCCATTGCCTACCTTCATGCCCCATACTAGAGGTGGTTTTCTTTGTCATAGTTAATGGTTCTCTATGGGATGAACGCTTTTTAAGGAGATAGTGTTGGGGAACCCTACTACTTGCTGCCATTAATCAGATGGAAAATGGACTGCAGAAAAGTAATGGTGGATTTATCGAGGCAGGTGAGTACGGTGCTGCCCCGATCAACTTCTGAAATCAGGAGCAGACGTAGAGCAGAAGGTATGGGTTTGGAGTTGGATTTTGTAGTAGTGCAAGGGGTATATCTAGTGTCAGTTTATCTCTTTGCTACTCCTTATGACCCTTGTTACCGGAGGGCAAAATATCTACTGCTAAGTTCTCTGTCTTTTAAAATTAATAATAACTAATTGACTGGGTTAACTGGGAGTGTTGCTGTTCAATATGTAAGCAGAAAGTACAACTTGTCATAACATATGATCTTCATGTAGATAAGGTCACTCAAGTTAGAATGTTCAACAAACCAAGGGGATTTTTGGCAGGCACTTAAAGAACCTAACAGTGTACCGTATCCATAATCTTGTCATGTCAATTAATAGTTTTACTTTGTCCATGATATGGTAAACTGATGAGGCCTTATGTAAGACCTATTGTAACCCCCATTTCGGTTATTGACTTTGAGATATCTATTTTTATGAACATCAATTGACACCAACACATTCTATTTACTTTTATATGAAGAGTTTTAGGACTGAAGAAAACTGCTCACATTTTTATAGAATATAGTAATGTGTCATTTCTATCCAGTATATTTAAATCATAGAACATAATTAAAAACAAATAGAACTCATGTGAAATGTACTTGCATTGGGATTGTCTTGTTTATGTCAATATTAAATTGATATCTGAGTGAATAAATACACTTGACTTGAAACTTAAACTAGAAGTGAAAAGTACTCAGCAAAATAATTAACACAATAATGAAAATCACAAGGAGAACTTCACAAAAACTTGTGAGGGTCGAAACATGTCGATACTGGTGAAGAAGGAGTTGCTCCCAAGTCTTGTCCCAAATTTCAATATCACATGTGCAAACTGCACATTTTCAATACAGTACTCACTCGTTAGTGATTTCTCTCCTTGTTCTTTCTCTATTAACTCTTTTTTTATTGCAATTTCTCTGCTGGCTTTTTTGTGTTTTGAGTACCATAAAATGACTTATTTTTATATTTACTCACCATCTGTATACTCAAGATTTTTTGTTATAACACTTTGACCAGAAAAAAATATTGTGATCTATAGCTCAACTTCTTTTGTCTCTTATTACGATGTGTTATATGGAAGTTAGCTACTTTCGTTACCCCTTATGTGCAGTTGTGGGAATCAGCATTTTAACTTTATGCCAAAGCTTTGGAAAATCTTAAATATCTTGTAAACTCTGTCTCTACCTGCTTTGGCGTATGTGGAATGAGAGATTATCTTGCCTAAAAACATTCATTTTATTTGTCCAACATCTTACTTGCAGGCTAAAGATACCTTCTAATACGGCCAGCATCTTGTTTACAGGCTGAAGTTAGCATCCTACTCAGCTAGCATATTATTCGCAGGCTGAAGTTTGCATCTTATTCTGTCTGCATTTTTTTTCAGCCTGAAGATAGCATCTTATTTGGCCAGCATGTTTTTCACCAGTCAAAGTTAGTCTAATCCATAATGAATGTGGCTATGCATTGACAAATCACAATGGTGGCCGAGCTTCTCAAGTTTTGAATGTAGCCAAATACAGTCAACACAAACCACATCCAGACACTGTCTTTTACAGTAGCATATGCTGATACTGGAACATGTGCATTAAAATGTGTTTTAATAACACTATATTGAAGTTGATAACTTCGACCAAAAAAAAATTGCATCCACTAAATAGCTAACCACTGTGACATGATACAGTACCCCCTGCCATACAATATAAGGATATTGCAAGTCACTGAGACATTTGATGACCACATACATGAATGAGGCTGAAGGGCCAGTTCCCTTACAAGATCATTGCACTCCAAACAGTGAGTTCTTTATCCTTATAATACATGATCACACCACAACCCTTCCCACAAACCACTTATATTCTTGGTGTGGTAATCTGTCATCTAAAACAGATTGGTTGTTTGTAAAGATTAAGAATAAAAATTGAAGATCCATTGCAAAATTAAAACCAAATCGTAGTCAGATATTTGTTGCAGAAAGATAGTAGAATCAGTTTAGAATAAGTCAGATTAAAAAAACGCTGAAGTAGTAGAAACACGCAAAGAGATTCCTTTTTAATATATTTACCTAAAACGTGGAAAATAAACATGTTGCAATAAATATCTGCTTTCTGTTTATCACTGTTTACCTAAAAAACAGAGAAGAAGGAGGAAAAAGGAATGGTTTCTTACCTGTAACCTCTTTTCTCTTGCAGGGGAATTTCCATGATAGTCATAAGCGCTGAATAGTCCCCCCCAAACGCAAGGACCCCGGAGCAGTTGTTGTATATATATATATCTTCTTAAGTGTAGATTTTCGCCTTTCTTCAGGAAGGCCTGCAAAGACACTTAAGAAAAAGAGACAGATTATGCAGCCTATTTAACTAGGCTACACTGGACGGGCTCTTCATACTGAAGAGAAAAAAGGGGGGCCAGAATAAGTAAATTTGAGATAATTTTAATGTCAGTCAGTAGAAATATCTCTCACAAACCCTTTTTTATCTTTATGATAGAGATGAAAGGAGCAGGGCAGAGTAGCCTCATAGGCTGTCATTATATGACTAAAAAAGAACACTGTGCCTTTAAGGGACCAGGCACCACCAGTATCCCATCATGCATAGCAGGTGGCAGTTACTTCAGTTCTTTTTGGAGGCTACTGATAATAGATATGTAGAAAGACAGTTCCTCTGTCTATTCCGCCGGGGAGGAGGGAGGGTCGCTTATGACTATCATGGAAATTCCCCTGCGAGAAAAAAGAAGTTACAGTTAAGAAACCATTCCTTCTCTTGCAGGGGATTTCCATGTATAGTCATAAGCGCTGAATAGACTAACAAGCCCATCCCAAAGAATACAGCGAAACAGACAGAGGATAATGCCAAGGATTTAAGAAAAAAGATTTCTGAGTGAAGCTTGCCCTACTTGAGCGTCTGCTCTAGCATCAGAATCTAGGCAGTAATGTTTTGTAAATGTGTGTAATGACTTCCAGGTAGCTGCTTTACAGATCTCTGGAATTGGGATATTACGTAATTGAGCTGTAGTGTCTGCTTTTCCCCTAGTAGAATGAGCCTTAGGTTTGGCTGAAAGGCTTTTGTTAGCTTTCTGATAACATAACAGAATGCAAGAGACTATCCATCTTGAAATGGATTGTTTGGAAGTAGCTAGCCCTGTACGGATTGGGCCATAGTTTACAAATAGCTGTTGTGACTTACGAATGCTCTTAGTTTTATCTAGGTAGAACTTAAGAACTCTCTTTACATCCAGGGAATGAAGGGATTCTGGAAGAATGTTGGAAGAGATATTATTTGATTGACATGGAAGTCTGATACCACTTTGGGGAGGAACTTAGGGTGAGTTCTCATAACTACTTTGTTAGAGTGGAAGACAGTGTAAGGTTCCTGAGAACAAAGGGCTTGGATTTCACTAACCCTGCGGGCTGAAGTGATCGCCACAAGGAAAGCTGTTTTCCAAGACAATTGTTGGAGAGTTGCCTTGTGTATGGGTTCGAAAGGATCTTGCATAAGACGTGAAAGTACTATATTCAGCTCCCATGGAGGAGAAGGGCATCTGATGGGAGGAAAACCCTTTTTCAAGCCCTCTAAAAAATCCTTAATTACCGGGATTCTAAAAAGGGAGGTTTGAGAGGGACATTTTCTATAAGCAGTCAAAGCTGCTAGGTGCACCTTTATTGAGGAGATTTGTAAGCCAGATTTTTCTAAGTGGAGTAAGTACGGAAGAATAACATCTTGCTGGCAAGAGGTGGGATCCTTGTTCCGGGAAGAGCACCATATGCAGAATCTCTTCCACTTAAAGGCATATGCAGATCGCGTGGAAGGTCGCTTAGCCTCTTTGAGAATATCCATGCAGTCCTGTGGCAGATTCAGGTGTCCATATTGTATCAGCTCAGGAGCCATGCTGCCAAATTCAAAGAGGAGAGATTGAGATGTCCTATCTGACCTCCAAATTTCGTCAGCAGATCTGATCTGCATGGCAGCCGCAGATGTGGACGGATGGACCGGTGAAGAAGGTCCGTGAACCACCATTGGCGTGGCCATTCCGGAGCTATGAGGATCATCTTCGTTGACGATTGGGTCAATTTGATGAGAACTTCCAGAATCAGGAGGATCGGAGAAAAGGCGTAGATAAATTTGCCTGACCAATCGATCCATAGGGCATTCCCCAGAGTTCCTGTCTGGTAGAACCGCGATGCAAAGCTTCGGCATTTGCTGTTTTCTGCGGGGGTGAACAAGTCGACGCTGGGGGTACCCCATCGCAAAAATACGTCTTGTACCACTTCGTCGTGCAAGACCCACTCGTGGTTTTCCTGTAGTCTGCTGAGCGAGTCCGCCTGAGCATTTTGGACACCTGGTAGGTGTACTGCTGTGACTGTCAGGCCCCTGGTAAGAAGCCATTTCCAGATTGTCTGAGACTCGCTGGATAAGAGTCTGGACCTTGTCCCACCCTGCTTGTTGAGGTAGTACATCGTTGCGGTGTTGTCCGTTTGAACAAGCAGGGAGGTGGTGTTGAACGATGGGCTGAAAGCTTTCAACGCCAGATGGACTGCCCAAAGTTCCAAGAGGTTGATGTGGTACGAGGCTTCCTTCTCTGACCATTTCCCCTGGATCTGGAGATGGCCCATATGCGCTCCCCAGCACAGCAACGATGCGTCTGTGATGATAGACTGAGGAGGGATCTCCTGATGGAACGGAGTGCCCTGGAGAAGATTGGATGGGGAGCACCACCATTTGAGAGACGACTTCACATGGAGGGATAGTTGTATCCTGTCCTCCCAGTTCCCCGTCAGTTGGTCCCATTGATCCTCGAGACATTCCTGCAGAAGTCTCATGTGTAGCCGGGCATTCGGTGTAAGGAATATGCACGAAGCCATCGAGCCGAGGAGAGGGGTGACTGTCCTGACTGTTGGATGGGAAGCTTTCCGAGCCTCTGACATTTCAGAGGGATCGATAAGCGTCTCTCCTCCGAAGGAAACACTTTTTTCTTTACTGTGTCGATCGAGGCACCTAGATAATGCAAGGTCTGTACTGGGGTAGAGATGGACTTGTCGAGATTGATCTGAAGCCCCAGTCTCTGTAAGAGGTCGCGAGTCTAGTTGTAATGACGTTGCGTTTCTTGAGGCGAGGAGGCCTTGATGAGCTAATCGTCTAGATATGGATAGACGAATACCTTGTGTCTCCGGAGATGGGCAGCGACTGCTGCCATGCATTTGGAGAATGTTCTGGGTGCTGATTTCAGACTAAATGGGAGGACCCGGTACTGGTAATGGTCCTGTCCCACCATGAACCTTAAGAACTTGTGATGTTTTCTGGCAATTGGAATATGAAAATACGCATCTTGAAGGTCGATTAAGCAAAGCCAATCTCCTTGATGTAGTTGAGGATAAATTTGGTGTAGAGCCAGCATCCTGAACTTTTCTCGCCGAATCCACTTGTTGGCTGTCTTGAGGTCTAGAATGGGCCTGAATTAATTTTTGTCTTTCTTCTTGACAAGAAAGTATCTGGAATAAATGCCTTGTCTTCGTTGTTGGTGAGGAACTGATAAGGCCGGAAAGATTTTCTCTGATCCCTAGGTCTTTCTAGGCCATCAGCCTTAAGGGTCTCCATCTCAGCCTTCATTTGCGTCATTTCCTCATCAGCGTGGGCTCAAAAGAGAGTAGTACCAGAAAAGGGTAGGTTTAAAATCCTTTACTGCGCCTCTGGCTCGAGAGAGGTAAGACGCTCCCCCGATTGCCGCCGGAGACCTATCTCATGGCAGTATTCATGAGCGGCTAGTAATGAAGAGTCCGCTGCTGTACTAATTACCTGGTTTGAAACCATTATGCCTTCATTAAGGATTTCCATAAAATCTTCCTTCTTGTCCCTGGGCAGATGGTCCAGAAATTGATTCAAGGACTCCCAAAGGGCTCTATCATACCTGCCTAGCAAGACAGTGGCACTAGCTGACTTCATGGACGTTGCATCCGTTCCACACATCTTTCAGCCCGCAGAGTCCAATCTACGGCTTTCTTTGTCTGAAGGGACCGTGGATGAAGGAGTAGTGGCATGTTGTTTTCTAGCCGCTACCACAATTACAGAATCAAGTGCCGGATCAGAGCGGAGGAACGCTGGATCCTGCTCTGGAGGACGATACTTCTTGTGAAGTCTAGAAGGCGCTGTCTTTACTGATGCTGGGGTGAGGAAGAGCTCCATGGCTGGTTCAAGGAGGCCTGGCACCAGAGGTAACATGGATCTAGCAATAGCTTTTTGCTGTAGGGTTTCAAAAATGACCGATGTTGTCGGAGTTGGCTCCGATAAGGGGACATTTAGTTTTGTAGCAACCCTTGTTATGACTTCCTGAAAGGTAGAGACATCGTCCACCGGTGAGATTCGTGGAGCTGACAAGTCAGTCAGCGTGGGAGAGTATTGACCCGTAGATGTAGAAGATCTTGACTGTGTATGATGATGACGATTGACGAGATCTTTGAGACGAAGTGGCAGTATGCAGAGAGGCGTGACGATGGTGATGATTTCTAGAATGATGTCGTGATCTTGACCTTGATCTCCGTGGTGTTACTGGAGTTGGAGGTGGTGGTGGTGGAGGAGGAGGTAGCGGAGGTGGTGAAGGAGGAGGAGTAGGAGGAGGAGGAGAAGGTGGAGGAGGAGGAGATTGAGGAGGCTGTGGTGGAGGTGACAAAGGCAGCGCTGTTGAATGCTGCAACGATGGGGAGTATGTCCTGGAATAGTCTGAGTGCGGTGACGAATAGACGCATCTCCTCTTTTTCCTGATCTCCTCAAGCCTGGGAGATGAAGATAGAGATTTCAACATCGAATGTCTCGACGTCGACCTGCTTGTCGATGGCGAGTGTCGACGGCGTCTGGACGCTTGGGAGGGCCTCAACGTCGAACTTCGAGCTTGCCTCGACGGCGTTGTTCGGTGCCTCGACGTCGATCTCCATGTTTGTCTCGAGGTCGACGGACATCCAAGGCTCGACGTCGATCTCCTTGGACATTTCGACGTCGATCTGCAAGGAGTACGCCTCAACATCGATCTTCGCTGCCGGTGTCTCGACAGAGACCTGCTTGGAGTCTTCGACGTCATTCTACGGCGCTTGGTCGACGTCGTGCCTAGACTCGACAGCGAGCATACCGGTGCCATACCTCTTCTCGACGTCGAAGTCCTCGACGTCGCCCGGGACCAATGTCGTTTTTGAGCCCCTTTCTTCCTGGTACACTCTGTGGGGGCTGTTGACAGAGACCTGGTAGAGGTTCTACCCTCTACAAGTCCTGAGGTCCCACCTATAGATTGCAGCCTTCTCCGCTCCTCTGTCCCTTGGAGACGAATCTTCTCCCGGTCTCTCAGGGTACGTTTGGTGAAGTTCCTACAATGTTAACAAGATTTTGGAACATGATCCTCTGGAAGGCAGATGATAAAGACCTCATGAGGGTCTGTCCTGGCCTTCTTTCTCCCACGAGCTGGGCATTTGTCAAAGAGGGATGGCATTTCTTGACAAAATGCTCCAGAAAAGAACAGAAAAAGGCAGGGAGAGACAAAAAACATCGAGTGAAACACTAAAAGTTGAAATTCAATGAAGAATTTTGAAGAAAAAACCCACTTTTGGTCGAGCTCAATGCTCCAGGATCCTGTCAGTAGGACTCGGAAAAAAGAACTGAAGTAACTGCCACCTGCTATGCATGATGGGATACTGGTGGTGCCTGGTCCCTTAAAGGCACAGTGTTCTATTCTAGACATATAATGACCGCCTATGAGGCTACTCTGCCCTGCTCCTTTAATCTCTATCATAAAGATAAAAAATGGTTTGTGAGAGATATTTCTACTGACTGACATTAAAATTATCTCAACTTTACTTATTCTGCCCCCCTTTTTTCTCTTCAGTATGAAGAGCCTGGCCAGTGTAGCCTAGTTAAATAAGCTGCATAATCTGTCTCTTTTTCTTAAGTGTCTTTGCAGGCCTTCCTGAAGAAAGGCGAAAATCTACACTTAAGATATATATACAACAACTGCTCCGGGGTCCCCGCGCATGGGCGGGACTATTCAGCGCTTATGACTATACATGGAAATCCCCTGCGAGAGAACCATGTTTTGGTTTTCATTTTTTAAAGCACAGCTTTAATTATGCACTGTCAGCTCCCTCTGTGGCTAATTCTGCCAGCAGGCATTGTGTTAGCTATTACATTGAGCGCTTACATTATTTTTTTTATTACAGGTGACCAGAGACATCACAAGTCACCTGTAATAAGGAAAATAGAGACCACTTTTACAAAGAGATTGCAGGTTCCCACATATTATAAGTAAATATTTACTATTATTAACTCCACATCTACTTACCTAAATGTACTATGAGATGTAAGGATTAGGTCATTGTTGTGATATTATTGTCATGCAATACGATGCAAGTGATTTAGTGAGGATATACTGGTAACATGTGAAAGTATTACCTCAATTGTAAAGATGGCAGGATGAAGATCTTCATAGGTGATGACCACTTTCGCAGCTGCCAGTTTCGCATGATCTTGTGTATCTGCCACCACAGCGGCAATTGCTTGACCAACACAGGTCACCTAAAACAGGGGACAAAAGCGAAACACTAACAGTTATTTGCCTGACTAATTTCCCCCAAATGAACCATGTGTCAGCTGGGATGGCTTTCTACAAATGCGTCAGAGGCAAGAGAGCAGTGGCCACCTCCTGCCATGAGAACATGGCTGATGAGACCCACCGCAGACCACACCTGGGTTCCTCATTGACCAGCATGAATTGTGCATGGATTTGGCACAGCAAGCCCCATGCTGGGGAGAGAAGCAGCATTTCCTCTCATTCACCTGTGCCTGGTATTGTGTGGGGGCTTAGTGCAGTACAGTCTAGAGATGATCCTGATCCCATATAGAGAAAGGGATACTTTTTAGCCAGAAGCCACCACGCTATAAATATTAACTTATATGGCAGCACTTCCTGCAGCAATGCCAATCTGAAGTATTGTAAATAATGGATATTAGTGTTTATCGGTGTTAATACAGTTACTGGAGTGATCATTAAGGTTGAACTCTCTGATGGAAGGTTTGAAACTTCATGAAATAGTTTGGAGGACTGATGTGCCTACTGCTGAGCATTGCACGTAACTTGTAGGTCTCCAATTTATTCTAGGTATGAAAGGTTAGTGGGTTAATGTGGTTGTTGCAGACACCTTGTGTAACCAGTAGGTGATAGGATATAACGTAGTAAAGCAGCTCAGAGTGTTATGCACCCTCTGCAAGCAACTGCATATAACCTGCAAGCGATCTTAATGTTTCATAATGCTATTTTTGTTCAGCAATTAAGGTTTTCAAATGAATTAACAGCATCAAAGAGGTTAATCCAATCATAAGACAATAGAGGTTTCATAATTCTGAGGTAAGTAAAATGCATCCTGTTTGGTGGTATTAGCACCTACTGTTAATTGCTGTAATACAGTTCTGTTTTCAAACTGGCATGATTCAGCCAGTTGAACGCTAGCTGCAGACACTTCAGTGATCTGCAAGTCACAGATGTGAAGCTGCTCCCTCCTTGTGAGGTGAAGTAGGTGTTACTATTTATTACCTGGTGTAATGGTGTTAGTATTAGCCCATAAAAAGCATAATAGTGACACCTTTTATTTAGAGTGCTTTGAAACGTGACAAATGTGCTATATAAAAAAGACAACCTTTCAAATCTGTTTGTCTTTTGGGTATGCATGACTTGACATGGCGTGTTTTTGTTCCCCTGATGGCCTTCTCTGCCCAGATAAGGAGAGAGATTCCAGCTGTCCTCTCACTTTGACCTCTTACACTTGGTGCCAGCACAGCAATACACCTGACAGAGACTTGTGATTGTCCATGAAGTTGGTCATTTGAAGCCAGGCACATGAGTGGGATAAAAATGGTCCCATATACCGCAGGCTGCTCCTCCACAGCACATACACTGAATTTGTGAGTGCCGTTGCATGTGTCCATGTGTTGGTCCTCTCCACTGGGACTGGTTTTCTGGGGCCGAACTGAATGCAGCACAAGAAGAAATGTTGCAACCAAACTAAACAAGGTGAAAGAATGAATGCTTGAATTAATCTCAGTCTCTGGCAATCACATGGGGCAGCATCCCAGTCCATCGTTTTTCACCCACTATGCCACTATAAATAGAAACCAGGAATATTCAATTGTATCATTTTGAATCGTCTAGAGGAGAGGACCCAACCTGGCAGTTCAGGCCAGACTGTTGCTACTGGAGCAGGACCAAGACTAATTTCCCTATGGCATGTCACTTTTAAGAGTGGCATAGTTGGTCAAACAAGAAGGACTGGAATGTGGATCAATTGATCATCACGGTCTGAGATTAATTCAAGCATCCATCCAATACCTTGTTGTTTGTAGCAGTAGATGCCCTCAGTGTGACCAGTATGCCCAGACGTGGGTCCAGTGCCCACTATGCCACAGGACTCAGGACTGTACATTATTGACAGGGCCTAGATTGGCCGATTCTGGTCTGGGCTGCTTGTGATCCTGTCTCGAGGGGACCGGATTGTTCCTATTGGGGCAGGACCAAGATTGTTTTGCATATGGCAGGTCTCTCTCTAGAGTTGCCAAGTCAGAAAAAATGATGGACTGAAATGTGGTCCTGAATGATAACCAGTGGCTGAGATTAATTTAATTATTCCTTGCATCAAGTTTCTTGTTGCCAGTACTTACTATTTTCCAGCACTGCTTCCTATCTTGTGCCCGCCGCCTTTGAAAATTGGGCATGCTATGATGTTTTTTAGGAAATCTCAGACTCACACCACCCCAACAATCTTGACTAAGATACACCTATGTCCATACCTTCTTCCTTTAACCTAGCCTCATCCACATTTGTGCCTCCTTCTAATTTCACTGTACTCTCCCATATCATTCTACTCTTACCATCTTCTGCCTCCTTCCCCTTCCCCTACCAATATACTCTTCTATGCTTCTCCCATCCTCTCTAACTTATGATTCTCAATATGTCCTTTCACCTTCCTTTCCACATTTTAACCTTAACCCTTCTCCATTAACACTTACTTCTAATGTAACTGCTGCTTATTCTTGAAGCAAATCCGCTACCCATGTCAACTCCTTGATCCTCTAATGACCCCACCAAACTATTTCTCCATACAATCATACACCTAATGCAACATGTCCTAGTAGACTAATCCGTTCTATTTCAACCTTTGTCTCTCTTTTGATCCCAAGTACCACTCAGCCTAGCCTCCTGATTTCTCGAATCCCATCCTTGATCTACTACAAATCACAAAATCCTCTAACTAATGTCTTCCTTCCACCTCCATGGGCTAATGTGCCTTGCTGCAGCAATTCCCTTCATTAAGAAGCAAACAAGGCTCACTTAAATACCTTCTTTTGTCCCAAAGCACTCCTTCTCTCCTTACTTTCTATCCTATTATCTCCTTCACATCATCCTTTCTGACACTTTCATTGCAACTTTTCCTAACAACTGACCATGAGTTGTTGACCCCAAAGCTATCACTTAATTGCTAGCCTTCTCTTCCTTCGAAGTATCTCCTGCACTCACCCCTACCCCATCCTATTTACATCTCTACTCTACCTCCATGAGCAGCTTGAATGAACCTCTTGGTAAACATTGCTCACACATTCTGCAATCAAATCAGCCAGACCAACATCTACACCAGTGTTATAAACTGATCTGTGATCAACTGAGGTACATTATCTTCTATTCCACTGCTGCTTCTCCACCAACAAAAATTGTAAACTCTACGAACTCTTGCCATACGAACAAGAGAAATCATTTACTTATGCTCTACAACCTCTCCGGCAAGAACAATCATCAACCTGATCTCTGCTGCCATTCCGACCAGAGCAATCAACACCTCATCTTCTGCTGTCTTTCTGTTAAAAACAACAGTCACCAACATCATCTTGTCTATCACACAAGCTAGATCAATCACCACAGCAACAACTAGATTGGGCAATTCACTGCTGGTCTAAGGCAGCACAAGACTATAAGACGTCCTCACCAAAATCTTCTTATACTTGGCTGCCTATCATGCAAGAGGAACCAATAACCCTGCCTCTGCTACTATACTGGCCATAGGAATCTAGACTAGACACACTAGAGGAAACATCTGGGGCACTAGATTCAAGGACACCACTTCTTTATCCTCTAAGCAATATTAATGCCACATCTGCAGCCTTACTAGCCAGTGGAATCACTGTAGCAATTCTCAGAGACCATACATAGAGGAATAACTTCATCACCATCTCATCATCCTGTATAACCTCTTCAGCACGAGTAGCCAAGAAATATTATGTAACCAGCCAAACACTTATCCTTACAGCCTACCCAAAAAACATCTATCTAACATACTAATCTACGCCAGATCTTTAAGCAAAAACAGAATATACATGTACAACCTGTAAGATCAGACAGGCATTCTCTACTTGACCAAAGCTTGTGTCCGAGATGATTTTGCACTTGTGCTACATAAAGCAATTCCTCAAGGCTACCTAAGCCTGTTCTGAAACCGCCTGAATAAGAAGAGCGGTGGAGAATAAGATTTGGCATACAAAAACACATTAATGCCCTTCACTCAATGTTGTCCTGCATGACAAATTGCAAGACTGGTTTTAACAAAATACGGAACACAGTGCAGAATCAGATTAGGAAGATTCACCCGCTGTTGACGTAATCACCAGTGCCCACACTAAATCTTGCTGTTCTTCGTGCTGCACAGCCTCGGGTTGTGGCTCAAAGGTGAGACTGCAGTGTCTAGCCTGGGTAGTGAAGGTACAGCTTCCTGTACAATTGCTACATATAAACAACTGTCCAGGGGTCAAAAGTGCAAGATATGTGCTTTAGAGTGAAGCACCTAGGAACATCAGGTGAAATACCCCTGGCTTGCACCTGGTTTCACAAGGTGTTAGGATTTGGGGCAAAGCCAGATCTAGTGTAATCTATGATTATTGTGCTGCCCCTCCTCCTCCAGATATGCCCCACTTGCATTTATTACCAAGGGGTTGACGCAAAGAGGAGTGGGCGCAGCTCGAGGGTTCACTTTCAGTGCAACTCAGCTTTGGCGCATGAAAGTTGACCGTTGCCACTGTGGGATATATTGTATTGCTTTCTGCCACCATTAGGTCGTAAGAAAAGCATATTTACTAGATTCTGGAAGAATTTCGACCTAAACTCCTTAGAGTCAGCACTTACTGTTACCCTGCCTCTGACCCCTAAAAATTATCAGAAAGCAATTCCATCAATGGCTATCAGAGGCCACCAGTGCTTAATTTGTGCTGGTGGGTGGCGGTGGGGCACACCAGCACTGATTGTTGGGGACCAGCACATGTCTTTCCGCATCTGATATTGACCGAGTGCAAGAGAGAGAAAAGCACACAAAACTAAAAGATGAAGTAAGAAAAACCCAGAAAAACAATCATAAAGGGAGAAAGCAGAAACATGCAAGAGAAATAAATGGGCAGGCAGTGTCTAGAGGTGGAATAAAGAGGCATGAGGTGGATATAGGACCACGCATCCTTGGTATTCGGCGTGCCGACATTTAATTGTACCGGTTGCGGGCTTCAGTGCAGAGCTTTGGGCCCGGCACTCATTGTATTATATGTTAAGTAGTAAGTACTGCAGACCGCTAACATAGTGGTTCCCCTCAGAGCATCATAACGCCAGGCTACATTATTAGGAGGCGTGATGATTCATCATCTTGAATGTAGAATTTCAGAAAATTTAAACCAGAAGATTTGAAAGAAAAGGGAGAAAAATGTTCAACCAGAATGACAAAATCGGCTTCAAAAACAGTACACAAGCTACACAGCAACCATCAAGACAACAAAGTTATCCCCGTACTCTTATCACATATTATGTGCAAGAAGCCCAACTAAAGAGCTCTTCAAATTAATCTTTGGATTCTGCAATGGGGGCTGCACCTCGATCAGCATAAACCATACTTAGAAATCCTCCTACTCGCTGGCAGAACATTTTGTTGAAAAAGCTGATAACTATAAATCACATTTAAAAGCAGATATTACCCCCTCATCCTGTCCACCTCGTCCCAGTCCATAAGCAGTGAAGCATTTCCCTCTCCAGGCAGAGTGTTTCCAAGTACTGGGATAGAATTCCAGCTTTCCTTTGTCTTCTTTCTACCTCTATAGTAAGGTAGAAGAATCTCCCTCCCCAATTCTTACCTCCTGTTTTTTTCTGTCTCAGACGGCCACCAATATGCTCCCCACTCTTTCAGTAGACCAGCTTCTTTTCTTTTCATGTTTGGGCCGGACTGAGACCTAAGATGTGAAGACAAGCTCCAGCAGTCCGCCCTTGTTTCCTGTTTACAGTGGGTGACCCCCCCTCCATTCCCACTGTGCTCCTGCTTTTTTTTCCCTTTGCACGGGAGCACCCTTATGCTTCCCGCTTTTTATAGCGGGGATGCCCCTTGTCCCTCCACTTCTTCATACCATGCTCTTGATTCTAACATTCTGCTGCATGCCACTGCTGTTGTGGGCTTGTAGTTGTTGCGGTGCAGGTGGTGGAATTTCCAGACACAGGGATAATGTGGCAAGAAAGCCTCATCCCACACTGAGAAGAGCGATCATTAGTTCCTCCCTATGAACTAGAGAATTCCTCAGCTACCTGAAACCATCCTATAGTAAGCCCATCTTCAGGAAACCTGGACCTAACCATTTTAATCCAGCAAGACCTCTGACCTGCTGGTCAGAGACCTAGCTCTCCGCCCCTGCAGCTCCGCTGTTGTGCCGCTGCCCTACACCTCTCTCTTAGGTAGGTGTTCGGGGCCCTCTTCCACCCGCAGGCTCCTGCCAGCGCCTCATCCCTAGTGGTCCAGTGGGAGAGCCTTGCTGGTCCGCTGCTGTCTGTCTCCGTGTCTGTGCCCGTTTTTTCTGCTTTTTATCTGTCTTTTGTATTGTTGCTTGTCATTGTGCCTTCACTTTTCTGCCCTTAATTTTATCTGTCTCTGAACCTCTGCCCTCTATTTGCCTCCTCCGTGTCCATTTTTTCACTGTACTTTTCCTGCCACTGCTGCCCTCACGGCCCCTCCCCCTGCCAGTTCCTGCTCCCACCTCCCAGCTGCACTTCCCTCCCCCTTCCCTATTTAATGGCAGCCGCGCAGTGGACGCACCGCTGGCGCACCAAAGGCAAGCTCGTCTGCGCCCGTCCGCGACCCGACCGCGACCAGCGCCAGTGACCCTGGCTCTCCGACCACCCAACGCAACGACTCAGCTGCCCTCCATGCACTCAACCCCGGAAGGAACAACAACTGCCAGCTGTCTACGCCGAATACCAGTTCTCCTGCCTACACTGCTGACAAACCTTCACCATCCTCCGCACCCCCACGGCCGCCGCCCCCACGCCGGACGCCAGCACCCCCGAAGCCCTAAGGTGCATCCTCCTCAAGGTGCGCTCCCTGCACAGACACGCTGTAGACATCTGGGACCTCCTCGACACCCTCTCGCCAGACGTTGCCTTCTTCACGAAAACGTGGACCAACCCCACCTCTGCCCCTGACATCACCACCGCCATCCCCGATGGATACAAGATCCAGAGGAAGGACCGCCCCAACCACCCAGGAGGACTCGCCATTGCACACCCTCCGTCTCACCACCTCCAGCACGAACGACTCCCCGTCCTTCACCGAACACCTCCATTTCCAGATCCAGACCAGCCCCAGAACGACCCTACGAGGAACCCTCGCCTACAGACCTCCCGGACCTCGAACCGCCTTCACCACTACCATCACCTACCTCATCGCACCCCACGCCATCGCCTCCATGGACTATTTACTCATCGGAGACCTCAACTTCCACCTCGACATCCTCAGCGAACCCAACTCTGCCACCCTCATGGACAACCTCGCCAACCTCGGACTGAAACAACTCGTCACCACCCCTACCCACAAGGCAGGACAAACCCTCGATCCCATCTTCGTAGGAGGTAACAACGTCCACTTCAGCTGCACCACGCAACCCGCCTGGACGGACCACTACTGCGTACACTTCCACGTCGACAAACCCACCGCACCCAAACCAGCACCTTGCCCTCCGTGAAGGAACTGGAGCAAGGTCACAGAGAAGCACCTCAACTCCACCCTCAAACGCGAAGCCCCCCCTGCCTTGACCGACACCAACTCCGCAGCCAAAGAACTTCACAGATGAATCACCAACTGCGCAGACAAGCTCGCCCCCCCCTCCGCAACCCCGACAGACAGCGCCCCATGAAGGCCACCTGGTTCAACTCCGACCTCCAAGAATCCAGACGCACCTGCAGACGTCTAGAAAAACGATGGAGGAACAGCAAAACCACTGAAGACCAGACCACCTACAAGAACGCCATGGCAGAATACCACCTACTCATCAGATCCTCTAAAAGGACCTTCATCCAGAACAAAACCCTCGCCAACTCCGGCAACTCAAAGGAACTCTTCAGCATCATCCAACAATTCACCAAACCCCCCAGCGAAGCCACGGACGTCACACCTTCCCAGGACCTCTGCAACAAGCTTGGCTCCTACTTCTATCTGAAAATCAAGGCCCTCTACGACAACTTCAGCGAACAAATGCCAGAAACCACTCTTTCCTCCAGCGACGGCAGCCAGCCTACCATTGCCACCTGGACCCCGGTCACCACTGAAGATACCGCCACGACCATGAAGAGCACTCACTCAGGAGCCCCCATGGACCCCTGCCCGCCGCACATCTTCCACAGACCCGCCGCCGCCATAGCACCCGAGCTACGATGCACCATCAACGCCACCTTCAAATCCGGCACTTTCCCAGACGACTGGAAATGTGCAGAAGTCAAGCCCCTCCTCAAGAAACCCTCTGCAGACCCGACGGACCTGAAAAACTACTGACCCATCTCTCTCCTCCCCTTCGCGGCCAAAATCACCGAGAAGATCGTCAACGCCCAGCTGACTAACTTCATCGAAGAGAACGCCATCCTCGACCCTTCCCAATCCGGATTCCGCAGCAACCACAGCACTGAGACCGCCCTCCTCGCCACCACAGACGACATCCGCACCCTCCTCGACCAAGGCTACACCGCGGCCCTCATCCTACTAGACCTCTCCGCAGCCTTCAACACCGTCTCCCACCGCACTCTCACAGCCAGACTCCACGATGCCGGCATACAGGGAACCGCCCTCGACTGGCTCCGCTCCTTCCTCGCCGGCAGAACCCAAAGGATCAGACTCCCGCCCTTCCTCTCCAAACCCACAGAGATTAACTGGGAGTACCCCAAGGATCATCACTTAGTCCCACGCTCTTCAACATCTACATTGCCCCCCTCGCCGCCATCGTCAGACAGCATGGACTCAGCATAGTACGCTATGCCGACAACACCCAGCTCATCCTCTCCCTCACAAAGGAACCCGACCCCACATGACTCAGCTTCCAGGAAGGATTGAAAGATGTCGCATCCTGGATGAGCAGCAGCTGTCTGAAGTCAACTCGGAGAAGACAGAAGCCCTCGTCCTTGGACCCACCCCCTCAGCTTGGGACAACACCTGGTGGCCCACCGCCCTCCGCAACCACCCACCCCCACGGACCACGCCTGGAACCTCGGCATCATACTCGACTCCTCCCTCACCATGACCCGCCAGATCAATGCCGTTGCCTCCACCTGCTTCAACACCCTCCGCATCCTTCACAAGACCTTCAAATGGATGCCCCCAAATCCAGAAAAACCGTCACCCACGCACTCATAACAAGCAGACTGGACTACGGAAACACCCTCTACACTGGAATCAACAAATCCCTGCTACGCAAACTCCAGACCATCCAGAACACCGCGGCCAGACTCGTCCTCGGCATCCCACGACATGATCCCATCACCCAACACCTATGAGACCTCCACTGGCTCCCCGTCGAGAAGAGAGTAACTTTCAAGCTACTCACCCACGCCTACAAATCCCTCCACAACACCGGACCCAAATACCTCAATGAAAGAGTCTCCTTCCACGTACCCAAGAGAAACCTCCGCTACTCTGACCTCACCCTAACAGAAACCCCTAGCATCCACAGAACCAGAGCGGGTGGAAGAGCCTTCTCCTACGTCGCGGCAAAGGTATGGAACGAGCTCCCGGTCAACATCAGACGCTCCCCCACCTTGCACACCTTCAGGAAGAGCCTTAAGACCTGGCTCTTCGGCTGACTCGGAGCTGCACCCCCCCCCCATTTCCTTGAGACCCTCACGGGTGAGTAGTGCGCTTCACAATTCCCTGATTGATTGATTAATTGAGCAAATTCCACCAATATCCAATGGCCTGTTTCTAGACAAGCTCATTGACAAATCAGATTTTCACCTACCTTGTACAAACTGGATTCCGACCTACAAGAAGCACCAAATCAGCATTGACATTCATCTGGGAGCATATCAAGAATACCATTGATTTTAAGAGAGTCACAATGCTACTCCTACTTGACCTATAATAAACATTTGAAACTGTTGACAATCCACTTTTTCTCCACAGAATAAATGCTGCAGAAATTGCAGAGAACAGTCTTAAACTGGTTCAAACCAGTTTTTCATGGTCATTCACCACTAGGTGATTGCCAAGGCTCAGAAAAGCCCGTCTACTCTTGCAATGTATACCTGTCACCACTTTCTGATTTCATCAACTTGTTCATGCGTTCTAAAAAAAAATATTTTTATTGTTTTACAAAATATAGGGGCATATTAGCAAGACCCACGTTAAAATTATCGCAGTTTTAGCGGCAGGAAACTGCCGCTAAAATGGCGATAATGGGCTTGCTAATATGCGTTATAGAATTCCAATAGAAGCCCAGGTTAGATGTGCAGGACGTCTAACCTGGGCTTCTATTGGAATTCCATAACGCTTATTAGCAAGCCCATTATCGCCGTTTTAGCGGCAGTTTCCTGCCGCTAAAACGGCGATAATTTTAACGTGGGTCTTGCTAATATGCCCCATAGTCTTTCTCGAATCAACATTGCCAATCATTTTCCCACATCACTGGCCTTGCACGGCCGTTAATTAGTAACTTTTCACATGTGAAAACCACATGTATAGAAGGAGTTGCATCATCATATTGCAGCATAGAGCGCACATGTTCATACACAATATCAACAGTGCAGGCTGCAGAAGCTCAGTAAACCTAACAAAAACTTTAACTGCTCTCACCTAGCCATCAAGGTTGATCCCCACGCGGGGTGCCATCTGGTGACCTCCAGTGCATGGCATTTGCCCTTTTGGTAAGGATCATTCCCAAGTCAATGGATTCAGAGCCCACTCTGTTGGCCTGTGATCTGGAGTACAGTCCCAGCATACATGTTTCCAGCTTCCCAACCCGTGTGCAGAGTGTTATCCATTCCAGGTCCTGTGTCACTCTGTGCAAGAAGGTGGTGATGGTCGGGCAGCCCCATACCAAATGTATATGGTCTGCGCCTACCAGTGAACACCTTGGGCAAGAATTGTCTGTAGTTCCTCCCTATGACGTTTAGTCTATGAAGTGTCAAGGTAGTTGTGTGGAGTTAGTTGAGCTGGGTGTATTTAAATCTGGTGTTTCTGGGCCATGCATTGGGCTAAAGGGCAGATGCCTTTAATAGAAGACTGGAGAGCAGATATGCTTTATTGCAATACGCAATCTGATATATACAATGAGCTACTGCCCCCACAGTGTCGTCCTAAGGGTTTTTGGGGACTATTTCAGCAGCAGTTAAGTGGGAGAGAGGCTGAGGTCCCGGTAGGCCAAAATGACGAAATAAATGATGGCTAATCGCCTTCCCTTAATTGCAGCCCTAACTACTCCACATGAACACTGCACACTGCTCGATCCCCAGGGGATCCCCCCCACTCCTGTGTGGAGAGTTGCCCCCCTTAGATAGTAGCTGGGTTCTGCATAATACCTTGACAGGTGAATTCAGAATGTATGTCAGGATCAATAACAATTTGATGTTTCCAGGAATGCATTCCAACAATACTGCAATGTATGTCCCACTTGCTTTTTGCTTTTGTCTGTATTTTCATTTAGTATATCTTTGAGAAGATATTGTATCAGTTTGTGTTTGTATATTGTAAAATGCTATAAATAAAAAATAAAACAAAATCCAAATAAAAATCGGGTGTTTCTGGACACTTAATGTGTGTACTGCAAGACCGCGGTCCATTCCCTGCCTGACATTCCCCAGCCTATTATTTCCCTCCCAGTTTTTTCCTGCTCCCGAATGTGAGGAGTGTCTGTAATGTGTGGTGCTTTGGGAGTTCCACACGAGGCACCGTATGTGGTCTGTATCACTCTGGAGAGTGCTATGTCTGTTAGAAATTGGCATCATATGGTGGCACTTCCCGACGTCGGGAAAGTGGTGAAGTAAAGGGTTAACGTAGGGAGGAAAATTGGCGGGAAATTTTGGTTAAAGGAGGGAGGGGGAATGATGCGAACGATTCCTTGCTGTAACGGAGATGTGGATGGTTTTAAACGCCTGTGGCAGGTATGGAAATACACACAAGGTTGATAGGTGCCGAAAGTTAGAAAGATAGTGGGTGATTTTAGGAGATTGTGGGAATGTAGTAATTGGAGGATTTCAATATATCCAAGGAGTTAGATAGTGGGGATAGTTCGGGGGTGATAGCTGGTGGGTGTAAAATCTGGTGGGTAGGTACGTGGTTGGAATTATGGGTAAAGGGAAGAGGGTAAGGAAACGAAGGCATTGATGGTTGAGTGAGGACGTTAGTAGCATGCAGGCTAAGTAGATGGTTTCTGTCAGTTTAAAGATAAAGAATAATAACATGGACCTGTAAAATGAATGGAGGGGGACTATGTATATCTTTTAACATAGTGCTTTATTGAGGGAACACTCGAGTATTACACAATGCTAAGTGGGAATGTGATTTATTGGTTATAATTATGCGATGATAAACAATGTTAATGTAAAACCATGAGATAAAGCTGATTTTTGTTTTATTGTTTACAGTGACCCCTGATGAAGGGCGATTTCAGCCCGAAATGCATTGGGTTTTTATGAATAAACACTGCTTCTGACAAACCATTGCTTCAGTCGTGTTCATGTATAGAGGTCCGGAAGGACACATTTTGAACATTAGAAACTTGAAAAATGCATATTAGTCCACGTGTGGACGGATAAAGATCAAAAAGATGTGAAAAAGAGTAAACTAGATGGAATAGATTGATGAAAGTTAAGTAACAATGAATGCCAACATGGCGCTTATGGAGCCGTGCAATTGGTTTGGGGCGACATGACGCCCCTCCCCGAGATGTTGCTTTTGATCGAGTGCCAACATGGGCTGGCTCTGTACCAGTTTGCACGCCACCGGAGGAATACAGATGAAACGATTTAAAAAAACAGTTGAAAAGGTGTGCATCCCATTCCCACCATCTGATGTCAATGAAAAGCCCGTAACTTGGGATAGCACCCGCTGATTTAAAAAGGAGAAAATGATTAGAAACAGAGAACTTTCTATGCGTCCACACGGTCGGCGAAAAATCTGGGTTTGTCCACTAAGTCGGTGTTGATTTTCACTTGATTTGAACTTCTAAACATTTATGGTAGCGAGATGGTAATATTGTTTTTCATCATGATAATTACATTTTCTAAGGGATGTTGTGTATTGTGAATACGGATGATGAGCTCGAGTTTTGATTTGTTCATTTCACTGCATTATGGGAAATGAAGTGTTTTGTATTAGAATAGTAACCTTTTGAAGTAGCACCTACGTCGGGAAAGTGGTGAAGTAAAGGGTTAACGTAGGGAGGAAAGTTGGTGGGAAATTTTGGTTAAAGGAGGGAGGGGGAATGATGCGAACGATTCCTTGCTGTAACGGAGATGTGGATGGTTGATTTTAAACGCCTGTGGCAGGTATGGAAATACACACGAGGTTGATAGTTGCCGAAAGTTAGAAAGATAGTGGGTGATTTAAGGAGATTGTGGGAATGTAGTAATTGGAGGATTTCAATATATCCAAGGAGTTAGATAGTGGGGATAGTTCGGGGGTGATAGCTGGTGGGTGTAAAATCTGGTGGGTAGGTACGTGGTTGGAATTATGGGTAAAGGGAAGAGGGTAAGGAAACGAAGGCATTGATGGTTATGAGAATGAGGATGTTAGTAGCATGCAGGCTAAGTAGATGGTTTCTGTCAGTTTAAAGATAAAGAATAATAACATGGGCCTGTAAAATGAATGGAGGGGGACTATGTATATCTTTTAACATAGTGCTTTATTGAGGGAACACTCGAGTATTACACAATGCTAAGTGGGAATGTGATTTATTGGTTATAATTATGCGATGATAAACAATGTAAATGTAAAACCATGAGATAAAGCTGATTTTTGTTTTATTGTTTACAGTGACCCCTGATAAAGGGCGATTTCAGCCCGAAATGCATTGGGTTTTTATGAATAAACACTGCTTCTGACAAACCATTGCTTCAGTCGTGTTCATGTATAGAGGTCCGGATGGACACATTTTGAACATTAGAAACTTGAAAAATGCATATTAGTCCACGTGTGGACGGATAAAGATCAAAAAGATGTGAAAAAGAGTAAACGAGATGGAATAGATGGAATAGATTGATGAAAGTTAAGTAACAATGAATGCCAACATGGCGCTTATGGAGCTGTGCAATTGGTTTGGGGCGAGATGACGCCCCTCCCCGAGATGTTGTTAGAAATTGGGACACCAGCAGTGTCTATTTTCCTGCCCAGTATGAGGGCCATCATGCCCTACTCATTTGAAACATTCCCCCGGGAGGCCAATTCTTCCCTCTTCCCACTATCTAGCCACTGGGCCATCCACTTCAGCTGTGCCCCAGTACAGTATGTTAATATCGGGAAGCCCTTTTGTCTGTATATTTTAGCATTTGCGACACCATCTTGCAATCTGGACGCCATTTTGTATGATAATTGAAACTGCTGCTTAGTTATTTTCGAGAAACGGTCTTTGGTAAGTTTCGTTTCCCAAGGCTGAGCTTTTTCTTCTATAATTGCAAGTATCCTCGTTAGTACATACCTTTCTTGTTAGATGGAGTCTTTCTCCCACCCGTCTGGTAGGGAGGATAGGCCAGATGCCCTTGGGCAGTAGATAGCCTGTGCCCAGCTGCAGAATCGAAACTTATGCTCTGTACCCCCATTGTATTATGAGACCTGCTAGTGTTTTTCCATAGTAGGCGTGCCTTTGTGGACTTTGCAAACGTACATAATGTAATTGTATGCTTACGGGCTTCAGTCCCTCGACAGCCGGCCCAAGAGGCTGGTCAGACCGGGCTCCACTGCAATGCAATCACAATAAATATCTGGTTTGCATTCTCTACTGTCTGACCAACTCTTCATTTGTGGGAAGGCAGAGAAGGTGATTGTGAGTGACCCGGGTGGCCCTTTTCAGGTCACTTCCTTCAAGTAGAGTGCAAAGTTGGGTACAGGCAGCCCCCATCCTTGGTAGGCTGCTGTAGAAGGCAGAGTGAGATCCATTGACGCCCCCCATACCAGATCAGTTCCCTGAGTAGTGTACTGATGTCCCTGAACCAAGACTGGAAGATCCATATCAGCAACGCTGTGAAGAAGTAGAGGACTTAAGGGAGCATCACCATTTTGGTCAGTGCTACCCTGGCCATAAGAGGGAGGCGCAGCATGTGCCAAAACAAGACTGTTGCTGTCAGTGATAGCACCCAGGCATTTGAATGGTGGTTCCGATTTAATGCCCTGATTATCACTTGGGGGACCTCTGTCAGGGTGAAGAGGATGGTAATCGCACACATTTTGTCCCAGTTGAAGTGCAGTCCTGACACCGCCCGAAAGGTGTCCAGCATTTGACCGGCCAAGGTCACTCTTGTGTTGGTGTCACCAAGGAACAGTAGCATGTCATCCACGTACAGGGAAATGCTGTGATCTCCCTCCGTCAGGTGTTGGCATTTTACCTGACTCTCCCTCCGGATCAACACCGTGAATGGTAAAATAGCTGGGTCGAAGAGAGAGGGCGGCAGATGGCATTCATGCCTAGTGCCCTTGCCAATCTCTACAGGGGCTGCTACGAGCTGCCCAGTACATACCAAGGCTTTCACTTCTTTGTACAGGAGCAACACCCACTTTTCCCACAGCGCTCCAGGTCTCATCCACCGCATAACAGCCATGAGGTAAGGCCAATGCACAGAGTCGAAGACCATAGATTGTGTAGGTCGATGGAGAGGACAACTGCATTTGGGTGAGCCTCCTGTGAGGTCTCCTCAAGTACCCTAAGAAAACAACGTATATTAAGGGAAGTATTGTGGAATGGTATGAATCCATTCTGATTCTCATGGATCAGTGTGCTAATGTACGGGTAAAGTTTTCCAGCCAAGATTTTGCTAAGAATGTTATAGTCTAGATTCAGCATAAACAGTGGTCTGTACGAGGCTAGGTCTGTGGGATCTTCATGGGGCTTAGGGAGCGAGACAAGGAAGCCTCCCTCGATGTGTCGGGGAGAGGCCCTCTGTCGTAGACTTCCACGTACATCGCAGTCAGTTGAGGCACCAGGAATGTGGAGTATTCTTGGTAACATTTCACAGGGAAACCATTGGTTCCCAACATTTTCCCTCTGGCCAATTCTTTCAGGGCTCCCTAATCTCAGTATGTAAATGAGGATGCGAGGTAACCAGTAGTATAGGTGAAACAGGATCAGGTTTATTCTCAAGGTAGGAGTCTCAGGTTACAGGTAAAGATGGTAGTAAGGAAGCCCCACCCGGAGCTGCATCCTTGCTGCTCAGCCCATGCATTCAACTGACCACTCTCTCAAACAATGCACTCACCACCGGTGTGTGTTTTTCCGGGTATTTTGAAATACCCGGAAAAACACACCGGTAAGATGTGGTCCCCGGGGGCAAAGTCCACAATAGGCGATACTGAGAAGGTTTGCCTTGATGCAGTAAGTTTTCCAAACATCGGGCACATGAAGTGCCTCTTTCTTGGATAGAACCGTATTTCCATCGCATTAGACCAACAGAACGAGACATGGCTCATTAATTATCGTGCCACACCCATCACTGGGTGTTTTAGAAGATACACATGGACCGGTTTTAATGCATACTATCAAAACCGGCATTAGACCAACAGAACGAGACACGGGTCATTAATTTTCACGCAACACATTTTCTAAGGCACCCATCACTGGGTGCCTTAGAAAATACACATGGATTTATAGTGCATAGAACCAAAACCGGCAATATTGCCTTTTTTTACACCCCTATTAACCAAAAGCCTTTTCCCAGAGCTCACACGGCCTAAATTATTATGCCTTTTCTCCTTCCCCGCACAGAGTGTGACAACAGGCCACCCTCCTCCCAGAGGAACCATATTGCACCACTATTAAGGCATCAAATAAGTATGAGAATGTCAGAACAATTATTTCTTTCAAAGTATTGCAGTTTCTAAAAAAGTAACCATTTTTAAGAGCATGGTGTATTGACACTGTCGGTTATAGTTTCACTTTATCTTTGTAGTACCACACTAGAAGTGCTCACGTATTACTTTATTTCACTGAACAATTTTGCCCCCAAACACGGGTGCAGCAAAGTATGTAGAGCTGATACATACCTAACTCTCTCTCTTGTATTTCCACAGAAGACAAAGAACACCAAATAGGTGGTATACACATGTATTTCCACTAAGTGGCATAGCATGCAAACAGTGTGTTTTATGTGATTAAGCATACAGGAGTGGTACCAAGGAACTAGGTTCCTATGGTCCTGAAGAAGAGCCATAGGGGCATGGCTCGAGACATGTTGACCTATAGTATCGCAGGTACATTACCAACCTTACGTTCCTAATCACCCTTAATTTTTAATCATACTGACTAGAGGCAGGAATAAAATAGATATACCTACTAGCCTGGTATTTTTAACTTTCTCCACTCCCTCCCCTTCTAGATATATACATCATCTTTATAATTATATAAAGCCCAACAAGTGCTCCAACGTAGTTCGTCGGTCGTAGCATGCCCCGATCCGCAGCGGATCGGGGTGGACCCGATGATGAAGCATGCCACCAAGGGGTAACCCTGGTGGGTGAGGGTTTTACTAGAAAAACAGTTTTTTTCTGACACACGAGAGATATCAAATATATATTTATTGGGTTCTCTGTTTTGATTTAATTTAATACGTTTAACTAAGGAGGACGAACCCAGCACAATCCTCTTTCTACCTCTTTTTTGGGATACATAAATAAATAAGTATTCAGCATGGTATAAATAAATAAATTTACTGGCATGACACTGCATGGTAACTTCTAAAGAAGAGTGAAAGCCCATGGCACTCTACAGGGCTTGGCAGTTCGGGCTGGACTGTTCCCATGAGGCACAGGGTCAGACTGATTTGCATATGGCCATGTCTGAACTGGGGTGGCGGAGTGAGCTAAAGAATGATGATGGATTAAACCCAGATCAGTTGACTGGGGGTGAGTGCGTGTAATATCAACACTCCGTCCATCATCCCCTTTGGTTTTGCTTTGTTCGCCCTAAGTTGGCAGGGTATGCCCAGACGTGGGTCCCTTGCTCACTTTGCCACTGGATTCAAGATAGCCTGGCTGATGAGGGCTGTGAGCCCGAAACCGCTCCCAGGATGCTTGTTTCCGGTCCAGGGAAGACATGGCCTGGCAGTTCGGGCTGGACTGTTCCCATGAGGCACAGGGTCAGACTGATTTGCATATGGCCATGTCTGAACTGTGGTGGCGGAGTGAGCTAAAGAATGATGATGGATTAAACCCAGATCAGTTGACTGGGGGTGAGTGCTTGTAATGTCAACACTCCGTCCATCATCCCCTTTGGTTTTGCTTTGTTCGCCCTAAGTTGGCAGGGTATGCTCAGACGTGGGTCCCTTGCTCACTTTGCCACTGGATTCAAGATAGCCTGGCTGATGAGGGCTGTGAGCCCGAAACCGGTCCCAGGATGCTTGTTTCCGGTCCAGGGAAGACATGGCTTGGCAGTTCGGGCTGGACTGTTCCCATGAGGCAGAGGGTCAGACTGATTTGCATATGGCCATGTCTGAACTGGGGTGGCGGAGTGAGCTAAAGAATGATGATGGATTAAACCCAGATCAGTTGACTGGGAGTGAGTGCTTGTAATGTCAACACTCCGTCCATCATCCCCTTTGGTTTTACTCTACAGGGTGTGCCTATCACGGTTAGGATTACAGAAAAGACACAAGCACAAATTAATTCCAAGAAACAAAGGTATCCCCATACAACTGGATGAAATGGATGCCTCACGCTTCAGCCATCACCGGATCCGTCGTGAATATATATTCGTTTGATAGCAAGAATGCAAGCATGAACTACTGGAATCAAACATTATATTTACTGTAGATGTTCACATAAACTATCCCAATTCTCTAAGATGGCAGCTGAAACATTGCATTAAGTTCTTTTCTTAGAGAATTCGAAGTAATTGCAAGCAATCCGACTTTGAAACTGATGTTAGCAAGCGTGTCAATAGAGGATTGAAGTAAATCCTCTGCTCATTCCCACGGACAAACTGCACACTTTCTGGATGCTAGAGGCAATAATGCGGTACGTGGTATGAGAGGTAGGCGGCAGTAAGGATGTGTTGGAAACACAACACTATGCTTGCAGATGAACACAACACTGCGCTTGCAGATGCCCACAGAAAAGCACAGCTTACCACTGGACTGCATCATGACACAGTGGAGGCATACTGGATAGAAGAATCAGGAACACAACACTGCGCATAGCCATAATGGAGTGCTGGAAACCTGCCACCACGCAGCACACGCGCCGAAACACACACCCTTTGAAATGTTGATAATAGCTACATGCGCACCAATAGAATGAGCTTTCCCTTGCAGGCTTCAACAATGCTTAGCAACCTTAGCGTTGCAGTACGTGGCACTGACGAGAACGGTACCATCAGGCTTCACCATTGCTTGGCAACCTCCTGCAGACGTAGCACTGATGAAGCCGCCGTGTGGACTATCTTCAAAAAAGCAACAAACGGAATTTGGGTGCTCATGCTTCATTCCACGAGCTGCCTTCAACTTTAAACATTTGATCCTTAGCATTAACAGCAAGTAGAGCACGAGCCGTCTCCCCAAACCAGGCAAAACTCACCAATTTAAGCAAATAAATAATGTCCAGTGCACGTCTCCCACAGCAATCTCTCTCCTTTACGTGTTCTGCATTTCATGCCAGTACACTTGAGTTGCTGGTTCATTTCAGATGAATGCAGCCAGGTCATGTAAATGTTGCCAGGTGCTGTCAGTTGCTCACGGTGTGTAACCGTTTGATATGTTTCCTGAACTACTTTCATCGGCAAAATTGTTGGTTTCCTTTCTCATTTGTAGCAATTGCTGAAAAGAAGTTTGAACGCCCCAAACTGCAGGCTGTAACACTCTTGGTTCAAAGTACTCGAAGCCAGTTCACTGTAAATATTGATTCAAAGAACTGCACGTTCACTTAGTATCAGTACTGCCAGTACAAGTCCTTATTAGTGCCAATGTTATTTTAACTCAGCAACGCCTGTTCAGATGCCCTGGACTGAGGCTGTCTGGTGGAAATAGACACCGGTGGGGCTACCAGGCGCATTGTCTCTTAACAGGCAATATGATTTTCTTAGTAATCCTCTTGATTTTTTCTTAGTCTCTTGCATGGAAATAGTTACACTCCAGTTTCAATCTTCTCTTCTACCCTGTTCCAGCAGTGTTCTTTTCTTCACTCTAGGTCCTTTCTCCGCTCGTCGCTATTGTGGTAAATGAAGATGCACGGTAGCCAGTAGTATAGGTGAAACAGGATCAGGTTTATTCTCAAGGTAGGAGTCTCAGGTTACAGGTAAAGATAGTAAGGAAGCCCGACCAGAAGCAGCATCCTTGCTGCTCAGCCCACGCATTCAACTGGCCACTCTCTCAAACAATGCACACTTCAGCATTCTAATTACATCACAATCACTCTGGCTGAGCAGAAGGGGACATAATACTAAGAGGATTATGCATGGCAAAGATGAAGATACCACACTTCCCAGGGTCTCCCTCTTGGAGTGATCAACACTGCAGACACAACAGTGTTGATCGCTCCAAGAAAGCATCTATCACTGCTGGGGTTAGTACAATTCGAGATTGAGTTTCGGGTGATGCTCCATGTGTGTCCAATTGTGTTTGTGCCATGCCACCGCTTTAGTTTTGATCTGTGTGATGATTCCACATCTGACCTCCGATCGAACCAACCAGGCCAAAAACCTGCCTTCCCTACCTTCCTTCATGTGCAAGGCGTTCAGGTATTCCCTACCTGTGTGTGCTCACAGCCATTCTTGGAGCTCTTGGTATTGTTTTCGTTTTTTCCAGAGATGGGCGTCCCACTCCAGGCAGCGTAGTTCCATCTCCATAGCGAGAAGTTCTTGCTCTAGTGACCTGCAGAACCCAACGGATTGGTGCATACACTTCCCCCTCAGTACGACCTTAAATAGCTCAAATTCTGTGTAGAAGTTGTCCGTGGATTGCTGGTTGTGTAGACAGTACTCCCATATGGCATCCACTAGTGTGTCGCGTATCACTGTGTCCTGTAGGAGCTGGGGGGGAGGTCTTCATATGTCCGGCACTGGCCCGACTGTAAGCACAGGAGAAGCGGTTTGTGGTTGGAGAAGGTGCAGGAATAAGTATTGGATGGCGCTAGTGGCTTCCCCCAAAGTGTGAGTGCCCAACAGCGTGTCCAGTCGCACATGTACATCATGTACTGGTGAATAAAAGGAGTGTTCCTGACAGCCAGGGTATCTGGCACGCAAAACATCATGTAGTTCCCAATGTGATGCCTAGTGTCTGAAATCCTGGGCAAGTTTAATGACTGTTGAGACTGGAAGTGGGGGTGTTGAACTGTGTACATCCGATATGCAATTGTAGTCCCCGCCCAGTAATCTAGGCATTTATGCCTCCTACACCAACACCATGGTTAGCGTTTCCATGAATTGTGGTTGGCCAACATTCTGGGTGCTGATACTTCCCAGTACCACCAGGACGACATCCAACATCCCATGTACCAGCACATAGCTAACATCCCTGTCAATGTGAGTGGTAGTGGCCTCAAAGGGAACCCCTGGTTTGACCCAAATGTATGCCCCCCGGGCATATGCTGAGTATCCTGTGGCATATACCTGCCCTCTCCATCTCCTCCTCAGCCTTGGAACCTCTGTGTATGCTAAATGTGATTCCTGGAGCGATGTGATATCCACCCCTGTCGGAGGTAGGGCTGCACTTTATACTTTTTTCTCAGAGTCCTCTTGCCCCTCACGTAACAGGTAAGGATGGTGTAGTTACCCGATAAGGCAGCCATTCATGCAGTGTGTCGTGGTTGGTGGGTGTGATCTCATTCATTGTAGTGTAATTCGCTGAATGAGCCACAGAAACAAAAACTAAAACAATCCCCAACTCCTGCTCCCCAAAACAGATTGGTCGTCGCCATCCGCCCAATAACAGTCAACTGTAGGAAAGTTCCAAAGTTCATACTACCCAGCACTTGTGCATAGAAGTAGGTGGGGAAGGTTCATCTTAGAGTCCTCAGTGCTGCCTGGTCCACCTTTTCACCGTTTTCAGCATTGTCAGATGGTGCTCTGTAGTAGCTGCTGCTAAAGGGGAGCCCTTTCAGGGTGTGTTTTCAGTCAGATCCCTTAGAAGCAACAGTCAGTCCTGGCATCTCACGGCACCCATCTGTTTGAGGTGTCAGAGATCATCTACTGCTCGGGAAGAAGCCAATGTGGGTCTGGTTCAGACCCCTCACCCCGCTATACAGGCACCACTGTCTCCAGAGCTCGAGGAGCCCGATTCCAGCTCTGCCAGCCCCACTGGCTGCTCAGGATAAGTGGTGATGCAGGTGGGCTCAGCTGTAGCTCAACGCTGAGTCTCCATCTTTCTCCAAGATTAAGCTTTTTCATACTTATCTACACTGATGATAGTCAGGTCATTTTGTAAGTCAGAAAACCCTTGGACTGTATGACTTTTGACCTTGGTGAATGGATTCTACAGGGCCATCTTAAACTTAACTCTTACACTATTGAAATACTAACCTGTTTGTCAAGGCATTATGGCCTCTGGAGACAGGACAGCCATCATCTAACCACAGAGAAGTGAAGAACCTCAGTGTGATGATGGACTCCAGCCTCTCAGACTAAAGTCAAGTCAAGAAAGTAAGGGGGGCATGGCTTGGACGTGGAAGATGGCGGTCGTGTGAGCGAGAAGCTCCACACTGGCCTATCATTAATCTTGCATCATTAGCCTGTTGGCGGGGTCCTGGTGGCTCCGCAACCTCTGCCTGCCAAGTGAGAGAAGATGGGGCTGCAGTGGAGAGACGGCGGAGCGACTGAGGAGACGGCAGCGCTCTAGACAACAGCAGGGTCCAGTAGTCGCAGACCCGCGGCCGGGGGGCCAACCTGAGCCCCGGTGTAACGCATCGGCAGCCAGCAAACTCAGGTGAGCGACTGCAGTCTGGAGAGTGCTCTAACTACGGACCGATAGCCGGGTCCTGTGAGGGGAAGAACACCTGGACCCAGAGACCTGGTGGTAATCAGAGAGCTCCTGTACCTGATCCAGGGCACCAGCAGGGCAGGCACCGAAGAAACGACTGAGAAGAAAGAATAGGTGCGGCCGACTGAGGGATGGAGGGAAGCGGTGGGGAGCCTCAAACGGATGTGGACAATGAAGGTGAGCCGCACAGAGGTGGTGACACCCCAGCCCCTCTTCCGGGCCGGTCCTGCGGTGCTCAGATAGCAGGGGCAGGATGATGACAGGCAGCAGAGCAGGAAACGAGGAGACAGAAGGGTGGTGCCGGCCTAGAAGACTGGAATGCAAGTGGTGATTGTCCTAAAGCACAAGGAGCTGGCATACATCTGAGGAGCCTGACCAGGAAGAAAATCGGGGTAAAGGCCGAAGACCCCACATACCACAGTGAGTGTGCAAAGGACTTGACCTGTAGGGGAAACAGATTGACACTGACGTCCTTGGCCAGAGCAGGAGGGGACCCTTTTGGGTGCAGAGAGACGAGGTCTACAGTGTGGTCGGGACGTGAGGCTCAGACCAGGGCCCAGTGAGTAATAACGGGGGACTATGCCACTATACAGAGAATCAGCACTATGGGGCAGGGGTGGAGGCCCTGGACTATCAAGTACACACTGATACCTAATTATCCGAGCCAAGGCCGAACAGACAGAGACAGAGGGGACACTGGAGGCATAATGGGCTAGGTAGTAGAGCGGACCTCTACCAGTGGCCTGCTCCCCTTTGGTAGTTGGGAGCAGCGTTGAAAGACTAACCACCTCGGAACCTGAGAATCTGTCACCAACCTGTGTGCCCCTCTGCGACGTGACACAGAGAGGAGTGGGAACCCATCATGGGCAAGCTGAGACTGAAACAGGGGAATGTGCCTCTGGAAGAGGGGGAGAACCCTCACACATCCAGCGAAACTGGGGCGGAGGAACCAGGGGCTGCAGATCAGTCATTACACGTGCACCTGGACAAAGTAGCGGACATGAATGCCACACTTCAGCAGGACATTGGAGGAGTGTCTGTCGGCCTGGGTCTGTTACAGGCGGAACACCATAAGTTGGTGGACAGAATGAAAGGCGTTGAACAAACAATTGAGGTCCTGCGGCCGGAACAAGCTGCATCATCCCGCAAACTGGATGATCTAACTGCAAGAGTGTCGATCCCTGAAAGGCGAGCCAAAGACGCTGAAGGGCATAACCGACGCAACAATATTAGTGTGGTGGGAGTTCCCGAGGGTGCAGTGGGGACGGATACCCTGGACGGGTGCATCAGTGCCGCGGCCAGGAAACGACGCCCCAATAGCAAATAGGCTGAAACGGAAACCGATTCGACATTCATCCAGAAGGATCCAGCTGTGGAAACCTTCCTCATCCCAGACAGCACAGGAAAGACTGGTGGCGTTACAGGCGGTAGCGGAGGTTGTGGCACCGGGGTTGGAGGGAGGGGGCTCCGGGAAATCTTCAGACCACAAAACAGAGGAATCGGACACTGGCGACTCTACCCAGATTGAAATGGTGCTCCCAGAGGTGACCCCGCAGACGACTTGATCTAGCAGTGAACCAAAGGGGGTAGTGTTCACAAGGTGGTAAGAAAGGAGGTATGGATTAACCCCTCCCGGATGGGGACACATACAGGTATGAGGAGAGCCCGATACTAGAAGAGATGTGATGTGCCTAAGTCATGAAGAATTGAATTAGCCTACCTACTACGGGGCCACCTACTAGGTACTACCCACCACAGGAGGGACTATTGTCCCTGGTACTGGCTTATGGGGCTGGAGAAGGAGACTGTTTTAGTGGTTAGCTCCTTGCACCCCCGATCAGATAGCCCCTACCAGACAACTAGAGGAGGCCATCTTCTGATGTTTTTTTGTTTTTACAGGTTTGGGCGGTCAGCCGTTGTGAAGCTACCCTGAGGAGGGGGAGTTACTTGTTTGGGATGTTTGGTGGTCTTCTGGTGGTTATTATTGCTTCGCACTGGGATGGCTGAGAGACCTGGGGGAGGAAGGGGAGAACGGGGAGGATTTAGAGAATAATGATGCCTACCTTGGCACCGTTGTACCACAAAGTGAAAATTTTATCCTAGAATGTGAGAGGGATGGGGTCGGCATCCAAGCGCCAGAAAAATACATAGTTACCTCATATGCAGAGGGGCACATATAGCGATGCTTCAGGAGACGCACCTCACACTCGGATAGGGGACACGACTACGACATAGATGGCGTGGTCAGTTATACGCCATCGCTTATTCGGCATTGTCAAGGGGGACATTGGTGTGGATCAGAGCTGGTACCCCCTTTGAGGTAGATTGTTCTATCATAGACCCAGAGGGCCGATATGTCTTGGTACAGGGCAAACTACTGGACAAAATGGTTACACTCGGAAGCATCTATGCTCTGAATCAGGATCAAGTGCACTACCTGAGGAGACTGTCAACACCCCTCTCTCTGCTTGACACATCAGATATCTTACTAGGGGGAGACTTTAATTGTGTGGCAGACATTGACCTAGATAGATCGACCCCCGTTAAACGGTACACTAGTGTCTAAGGTAACGAAAGGGTTTAGGGAATGGCTGGATCAGTGGGACATGGTGGACATCTGAAGAGTACAACATGGGAACACACGGGATTACTCATATTACTCACACCTTTATAGCCTACATACTAGACTGGACATGTACACCTGTTCGGCCAGCCTGGGACCCACTATCACCCACTCGGAATACCTAGGGCACACAATATCAGATCACAATCCTTTATTACTCCACATACGCCCCCTACCAGAGCCTACCCTGAATCCCACTTGGCGGCTTGACCCTACTTTCCTAGAAGATGTACACTTCCATGCCACGTTACAGGCAGTGGTTACTGAATATTTCCAGTTCAATCAGTGTACGGCCGGCTCTAGGACTGTGGAATGGTAGGCTTTTAAGGTAATGGTGAGAGGACACTGCATGAGCCACAAAGTGGGAATGGGGAAGGAAATACTAGAGGAACTTGCCGGACTAGAGGCTGAGCTATACGACAGGGGGGCTCAACTGACGGCTGAGGTAGATACGCAGGAATTACTAAGCGTCACGAAAAAGGAATACTGAGGGGGGCAGAGCGGGTAGATTGCTCACATGGCTTGTGTGCCATGAAAATAGGGGTTCCCCCATTTCTCGGATTAGATCAGCAGGGGGAACAATAGTATACAGCCCCAGGGCAGTGAATGAGACATTTAGGAGCTATTATGAAGGACTATACAGTAAACCGAGTCTGCAGATGTGGGAGAGCTTAGTTGACTTTCTAACACCTCTACCCTTAAAGACATTGGAACCTACCCTGCAGAAGAGCCCGGAGGACCGGTGAGAACAATGGAAATTTGTGCGGCGCTCAAAGAGATGGCCAAGGGGAAGACCCCGGGACCAGATGGTCTGCCGGAGGAGTTTTACTTCATATATGCACAGACGTTGGCTCTGACACTGGAGGCAATGTACGCGGAGGCTTGGAATAAAGGTGAGTTACCGCCCTCCACTAGAGATACCCTTGTTCTACCCCTCCCGAAGACAAAAATATGGGAGGCGCGAACGTCAGACTTTCATCCCCTCACTATGCTCAATGTAGACTTCAAAGTCTTGAGCAAGGTCTTGGCCTCGCGACTTTTACCTTTTATGACTCGGCTGATAAACAGAGATCAGAACAGATTTAAACCGACTAGGTCCACCTCTGGGAACCTTCAGCGGCTTTCCCATGTTATGCATCATCCTGAATTGAACAATACCCGGAGGCCCTCATCGTGTCAATAGACCTAGAAAAGACGTTTGACTCGGTGAGATAGGACCTCCTATACACCCCAATGGAACACATGGGACTAGGCAATAGATGGATTAAGTGGGTAAAATTACTATACATGCGCCCAACTGCACGCGTTAGGACAAATGGAGTGATTTCACAGTCGTATAATATACATAAAGGCACCAGACAGGGCTGCCCACTGTCCTCACTGCTGTTTGCTTCGGCAATTGAGCCACTAGCGGCAGCCTTCAGACAGCGAGGGCACCTACACGGCCTACATCTGGGAGGGAAGATGCACGTAATTTCCCTCTATGCCGATGATCTGCTGTTATATTTGAGAGACGGAGGCCGAGAGGTGGAACAGGCGTTGAACCTGTTATACAGTTATGCCATACTGGCTGGGCTTAGACTTAATAAGGCCAAAACACATGTCTTCCCATTGGTGAGTGAATGTCCCCACCCTAAAGATCTTTCTGAGGGATTGACATGGTCCCTACGCTCCTTTAAATATTCGGGAGTACAAATATTTCATAGGCTAGAGGACCTGAGAGACGGCAACCTGAACCCGGTTATAAAGTCATTAAAATCATGTGTCCAGTTCTGGCGCTCACTAAGACTCCCATTAATGGCACGCATAACGCTGTCAAAAATGATTATGCTTCCCAGACCCCTATACTTTTTTGTAAATTTACCGGTGGTAGTCATGCCTCCATGGTTTGCGGGCTTAAACTAATTACTCCGGGAACTAATATGGGACGGGGGCGGAACAGAGTATCTTTTGTTACAAAGGGCACCGGAGGAGGGGGGATTGGGCGCCTCCGAATTTGAGCTGTACCACCTGGCTGCTCAACTTCAATGGATGGCCCAGTGGCTAGACAGCAGGAATCTCGAACTGTTGGGAAATGAAGGATGGTGGAATAGTCAGGGATGGCTAGACTCTTACATCCAGCGGTGATCATACCAAAGCCGGGCGTATTATTACAAGCTGCACTAATCTGCTGGAGGAGGTGCCTCCGACATACAAACGGAGCCCACCCCTATACACCAGATCAGCCCCTTATTGGGATACCACATGGTGAGCCTCTAGAGGACTTTCTATCCCAATACGATCCACCACACGGGCAATTTCTGACATACCACTTAATGACAAGGATGCTTTGAGACCTGTGGAGAAACGGCCAGCAGGAACCACAAACTCATGGAGTCCTTCAGGCTGTGATAACTTTAGAAGGGTGGCCAGACACTTAGTTAAATGGCTGTACAGAGCGTTACTGGACATGGTGAAAAGAAACGCTAGTTCGAACTCGAGAGAAATGGATGGAAATTATAGGAAGAGAGCTACTAGACAAGGAATGGATCCGGGACCTTGGGGGTTCGAAAGGGGGTGTCTAGAAACTCCAATTTTAAAGTGATTCAGTTCAACTATGTCCATATGGTATACCTGACGCCACATAGACTGAATATTATGCATGGAGGAGAGGTCCAGGGTTGTCCTAGATGTGGACTGAGATATGTAGGGTTTGCCCACATGACCTGGGAATACGCATATTTGAGGGAGTTCTGGGAAACAGTTCTGAACATGATCAAGAAGACACTGGCCCGCACCCTTCCTAACACCATAGAGGTTTGCCTGCTGGGTCTATTTTCTAGACTGAAAGCCAAGAAAGTAGGTAACAGATTTGTGGATTTAGCATTGGTCTTGGAGAGGAGACAGATAGCCTAACATTGGAAGGCACCTGCAGGTCCTGTGATAACAGCATGGGAAAGCAACGTAGATATCTGGGCCAGGGCAGAGCAGAGAGCACTTCAGAAAGAAGATGTACGGGGGATTCGCCGGTGACCCCTAGCAGACCTATGGACGGACGTTTTGAGAGCCTGGAAGACTAGACATGAAACAGACTCAGGAAGTAATGATGAGACTGTAGAGGAGCAGGTTGACGATAGTTCCAGGTCTGGGGATTCAGGAGTGGGGCTTAGATGAGAAACACCCAAGTGAGATTCCCTGCCTAGTTCCCTTACTCTTCCCTCCCCCACACATCTGATGACCCACATAGATCCAGTACTGAACAGAGCTCTCCCCCCAAGGAAACAGGTATAAGCCAGGACTCAGGGCAGAGGAGCCGCTAGGAGACGCACCACCAAAGGGTTTTCTAAAGTTTGAAGCATGATGTTAGAGCATTGACTGTTTAAGGTATATCCTTGCTTATTGAATATTGGTAACTCCCTCGAGTACACATGGGTAAAAGTACAGAGAACATTTATGAGACATTCAATGATTAAAGTTTGGATTCCCATCCACGGGCATAAAGTGGGACATATTGTTCAAAATCTTGATTGAGCCATACATGACCACTGGTCGGTGGATGCCCTATATATGACTGTACATGTTAAAAAAACGATATACTCTAAAAATGCAATAAAGATATATTTAAAAATAAAAATAAAAGTCAAGACAGTAACAAGAGATCTTTTCTATACAATCCGAACACTGTGACGTATCTTCCCTTACTTAGGATTCTCCCACAGTATACACACAAATCAATATTTATTGGTGCTGTTGCACAAGTTACTAACTTGTGTAACGATATATCTGTAAGAGACAGTAGTTAGTGACAGATTCCTTACCTTAGAATATCCCCAGGCGTCAGGCTGGATCCGGAAAGTTTTGCGTAGCAGTACCCTTGCGCGTCGGTAGGCGGCGTTGTGCGGCTCCGCGTCCGTCGTCGGCGTTGTGATCGCCGGGATGACGTCGCGGGCAGTACTTAGGCGCCGCCCCTGCGCGCTGACGTCAGTTCTGTACACGACTTTCCGCGCCAGGAACGCAGAGCCATGCAAGAAGCTGACATAGGTGTCTGAAAAAATACTAGGGCCCTGAAAGGGATGTCCTTAACCCTAGAAATCAGTTCGCAGAACGGGGAGGATGGGTGGGGCAGTAGGAATCTGTCACTAACTACTGTCTCTTACAGATATATCGTTACACAAGTTAGTAACTTGTGCATCTGAAAGAGACACGTTAGTGACAGATTCCTTACCTTAGAATAGATACCCCAGCAATACCAACCCCGGTGGTGGGTCTGCGAACAAAGATCAGACAAGGAAGTCCTGGAGGACAGAACGGCCAAAGAAGCCGTCCCTCCGGACCTGACTGTCAAGGCAGTAATGCTTTGTAAACGTGTGCAGCGACAGATAACCGGCAGCGGAACACCGCGGCCCAAGGCCGTGGTAGCAGCCATTGCCCTGGTGGAATGGGCACGCAGCCCAACAGGAGGCTCCTTCTTAGCCAAAGAATAGCAGGTCTTGATGCACAAGGTAACCCAGCGGGAGATGGTCCTCTTGTGCACCGCCCGACCTTTTTGGTGCCCACGTAGCCAACAAAGAGCTGGTCATCCACCCGGAAGTGTTTTGTGCGGTCGATATAGAAGGAGAGCGCACGTTTTGGGTCCAGACGGTGGAGCCTCTCTTCCTCTCTAGAAGGATGCGGAGGCGGAAAGAAGGTGGGCAAAGTGATGGTCTGCCCAATGTGGAAAGCAGTAACCACCTTTGGCAAGAAGGACGGACGCGTCCGAAGAACAACCTTGTCTGGATGAACAGACAGAAAGGGAGGTTTGCAAGATAGAGCCTGGAGCTCACTCACCCGCCGAGCGGAGGTGATGGCCACCAGAAAGGCTGTCTTTAGAGTCAGAAGACGAAGAGGACAGTTATGCAGAGGCTCAAAGGGAGCGCACATTAAAAAGGTAAGAACCAAGTTCAAATCCCACTGAGGCATCACAAACGGAACAGGAGGGAAGAGGGGAGTAATGCCTTTTAAGAACCTGTTAACAACAGGGGACTTGAAAAGGGAGGGCTGATCAGGGAGCCTGAGGAAGGCCGAGATAGCACAAAGATAACCCTTGATGGTACCCAGGGCAGAACCCTGTTGGGCCAGAGAGAGAAGGAACAGAAGGACCTCAGAAAGAGGGGCAGAAAGGGGATTCACAGCCTTTGCTGTGCACCATGCCACAAATTTGTTCCACCTGCAGGCGTATACCACCTTAGTGGAGGGACGCCTGGCTGCCAGAATCACATCACAAACTTCGGGAGGCAAGTCGAAAGGAATCAACTGCCGCCGCTCAATCTCCACGCAAGCAGGTGTAGACTGGACAGGTTCGGGTGGAGGACCGTCCCCTGCTGCTGCGACAGAAGATCCTCCCGAAGAGGCAGACGGATCGGGGGATCTATGCTCATATTGAGTAGCTCGGGATACCAAACTCTTCGAGCCCAGTCCGGAGCCACAAGAATGACTTGGGCCCGGTCGTGCCGAATCTTCTTCAACACTCTGGGTAGAAGTGGTATAGGCGGAAAGGCGTACAAAAGACCGCAACTCCACTCGTGACGAAAGCGTCGCCGAGCGAGTGCCGCCTTGGAAATTCCAACGCGCAGAACTGATGACATTGCGCGTTCTCTTCGGTGGCGAATAGATCTAACCAAGGCTCTCCCCACTGTAGAAAGAGTCCTTGCGCCACTTCCGAGTGAAGACGCCATTCGTGATCCATCATGCACCTGCGGCTGAGTTCGTCCGCCCTGGCGTTCAGGGAACCTGCCAGGTGTTGAACCATCAGGAACATGTCCTGATGTTCCAGCCATGTCCAGAGGCGCAGAGCCTCCTGACAAAGGGTCCAAGACCCCACCCCGCCCTGTTTGTTGCAGTACCACATGGCGGTGGTGTTGTCTGTGAACACCTGCACCACCTTCCCTTTGACAGAGGGAAGGAATGCCTTGAGTGCAAGTCGGATCGCCCGGAGCTCCAGAAGGTTGATATGGAGCCGGGACTCCGCCCGGAGACCAGAGGCCTCTGATCTCCGCCTCTCCCATGTGACCGCCCCATCCCAGAAGGGACGCGTCCGTCACAACTGTATGCTCTGGCTGGGGAAGGGAGAGGGATCTGCCCATGACCCATTGCCGGTTCGAGAGCCACCACTGCAACTGTCTTGCAGTCCCCTCCGAGATCTGGACGTGATCGGACAGGTTGCCCTGGTGCTGCGCCCACTGGAACTTCAGGTCCCACTGCAGAGCCCACATATGCCATCTGGCATGAGTGACCAGCAGGATGCAGGAGGCCATGAGGCCCAGCAGCCTCAGGGTCATCCGTACCGAAACCCAGGATAAAGGCCGAAAGATCGGAATCATAGCCTGAATATCCCGGACTCGCCGTTCGGGAGGATAGGCCCGAAACTGCGTCGTGTCCAGAACTGCTCCGATGAAAAGGAGCTGTGGAGAAGGAATCAGATGCGACTTCGGCACATTGATGGAGAACCCCAGCGAGTGCAGGAGTTCGGCCGTAGTCTGGAGGTGGGAGACGACTGCCTGGGACGAGCCCGCCTTCAGCAGCCAGTCGTCGAGGTAGGGGAAGACTGAAACCCCTGCCCGGCGCAGATGAGCTGCGACCACCGCCATCACTTTCGTGAACACCCGAGGGGCACTTGTAAGGCCAAAGGGAGCACGGTGAACTGAAAATGCTCGTGGCCTACCGTGAACCGAAGGTAACGCCGGTGGGCCGGCAGGACGGGGATGTGGAAATACGCGTCCTGCAAGTCCAACGCTACCAACCAGTCTCCAGGGTCGAGGGCAGTCAAGACCTGAGCTAGGGTGAGCATCTTGAACTTCTCCTTCCGGAGGAAGCGATTGACGTTCCGGAGGTCCAAGATAGGACGCATGTCCTCCTTGTCCTTTTTGGGCACCAGAAAGTAGTGGGAGTAGCAACCACGCCCTACTTCTGGGGTCGGAACATGCTCGATGGCCCTCTTGGTCAAGAGGGCCGTGACTTCCTTCTGTAGAAGCACCAAGTGATCCCCTGACATGCGGTGGAATTGAGGTGGCATGGCTGGGGGGTGGTCTCGAAGGGGAGGGAGTAGCCCCTTCGGACAATGTCCAAGACCCACCTGTCCGAGGTGATGGTGCGCCAGTGGGGAAGGTGATGGCGGACCCTGCCCCCTACTGGCGTGCTGTGCACCTGAAAGGAGGGACTAGGAGGGCTTGGAGGCCGCGGACGGGTTGGAGGTGGTGGCCTGACCCGCACGCTGGTTGCCCGATCCACCACGGCGGAATCCACGTCCTCGGCCACGCGAAGACGCCTGCTGCGCGGGCCGGTGGCTGGGCTGCTGACGTGAAGGGGCGCCCCTACCGTGGCCACGATAGGGGCGAAAAGCAGAAGTCAGCGGAGGGCGTGTAGCAGAAAGGCCCAGGGACTTGGCAGTAGCCCGTGAGTCCTTAAAGCACTCCAACGCATGGTCTGCTTCGGACCCAAAAAGACCGACTCCATCAAAGGGCATGTCCATGAGAGTATTCTGGACATCCCCTGAAAAACCAGTGGTTCTCAGCCAGGCGTGGCGTCTGAGCGCCACCGTCGTTGCAATAGACCTGCCCAGCGAGTCGGCGGTGTCAAGGCCACAACGAATGGTGTATTTAGCCGCATCCCTTCCTTCCGCAATGGCGCGGGAAAGCAGTGTCTGGACCTCCTCAGGACACTGGGGCAAAACATCGGCCACCGAATCCCACAGGGAGTGGGTATATCGGCCCAAAAGACAAGCGGTGTTAACGGACCGCAAGCCAGCACTGGAGGAAGAAAAACCCTTCTTCCCAAACTGATCCAGGCGTTTGGATTCCCTATCCGGAGGAGCGGTAGGGAAGGCGGTTTGGGAAGCGGAGGCTTGGACAACCAAGCTCTCAGGAGTGGGGTGGACAGAGAGAAACAGGGGTCGCCCGGAGCTGGGCGATGGCGTCGTGACACGTTCCGATCCACAGGAGCCCCTGTGTTGGGCTTGGACCAGGCGCCCAAAAGAACGTCAGTGAGGGCGTCGTTAAACGGCAGCACAGTCTCCGCAGAGGAGGCTGCCGGCTGAAGCACCTCTGTCAAGATGTTAGGCTTGACCGTCAAAGTAGGAAGTTGGAGATGTAAGGCCCCAGCTGCCCTACGCAACACCGTACCAAAATTGGCTCCCTCCTCCGTAGCCACGGAAGGAGACAGCATGCCAGTGTCAGGGGAAGTATCCAGACCACTGGCCTCCCTAGACTCTCTGTCCAGTCCTGATCGTACTGACAGTGTCGTGTCAGAGGGTCATCAGACCCCTCCCAGTCCAACTGGTCCTCCTCTGGTTCAAAATAAGGAGGAGGAGGGACAGTTGGGACCCAAGGTCCAATCGGCGCCGGAGCCGGCGTCGAGCGACGTCGGTCCGGATCCATGTCCGGAGCCGGAAGGAACAGGGGGACGACGCCGCCCGGAGCCCAGGGCGGCGCCGAGAACGGCACCGGACACATCGGCGCCGGCGGAGGTGTCGTTAGGTCGACCGGCATCGATGGGGGTTGTGGAGCCGGGATCGAGGCCGGGGCCGAAGCCGGAGCCGGGATCGAGGCTGGAGGCACGGGCGACGCCGGGGCCGGAGCCGTCGGCGACGCCGGAGCAACCCCATCAGGGCCCGCGGGGCCCGAAGGCGCACCGGAGGGGCCTGAAGGCCCGAAGAGGCGGGCCATGGCCGACAGGAATTCCTGTACTTTGGCCGGATCCGCCCCCGAACCCGGGAAGGGCGGGTATGGCGGGAGCGACTCCACAGGCATGTCCGGGGCCGCGGGGCGGGGACGGTGCCGGGAGGGGCCTCAGCCGAGTCGCGAGACCGGCGAGGCGAAGTCCTAGAGCGATGATGCTTTTTGGACTTTTTGTGCTTCGACTTACCGGACGAAGAAGACTTCGACGCCGACGACCGGTGTGGACTCCGCGATCGACCCCTGGACCTCTCACGCGACCGGGGCTTCCGCGGAGCCGAATGCCGGGCCTCGAGGAGCTTTCGAGACCGCTCTCG
The DNA here is from genome assembly GCA_963921515.1 of Calotriton arnoldi. Classification (NCBI taxonomy): domain Eukaryota; kingdom Metazoa; phylum Chordata; class Amphibia; order Caudata; family Salamandridae; genus Calotriton; species Calotriton arnoldi. Next base: position 145,233 of record CAWUFW010009729.1, on the reverse strand, counting down.
CAAAGCTTTCGGGTGGAGGGCCTGGCAGTCGGTACAAGACTCCGTGTCGTGGCCTCGGCCGAGGCAGAAGAGACACTCCCAATGCGGGTCGGTGACGGACATCATCCGCGCACAGGCGCCGCATCGCTTGAAGCCGGGCATCCCTATGACACCTTGAAAGATGGAAAAACAGTGAAAAAATCACCAAAAAGTATGGTCAAAAAATGACCAGGGCACTGCTCTTCCCGGATCTGCGCTTGCTGGCGCGGAAAAAGAAGAACTGACGTCAGCGCGCAGGGGCGGCGCCTAAGTACTGCCCGCGACGTCATCCCGGCGATCACGACGCCGACGACGGACGCGGAGCCGCACGACGCCGCCTACCGACGCGCAAGGGTACTGCTACGCAAAACTTTCCGGATCCAGCCTGACGCCTGGGGATATTCTAAGGTAAGGAATCTGTCACTAACGTGTCTCTTTCAGATACATCTTCATTTTGGTGATGAGCGCTACACTGGATTTTCTTGATACTAAATCAACATGTTACAGTAAATTCTGAATGTGGCATACCCACAGGTCTTACACTGGAGCAAAATGGACTACTTCACTTATTTGACCTCAAAACAATACACCAGTTACCAGTCGCAAGAATAAAGTCTTTTAACGTCCTCTGCATTGGCTACCTGTTGATCCACGAACAGGACCAATTTTACAATCTGACCTCAAAATGTATGGTCAAAACAGAAAACTGAGATCCATAATGGTTCCACTACTGTTCATTCCCACAACCTGGATTGGTGAAGTTATTTCTCTATACAAATATGCAGGATTTGAACCTTTCTCCTGAAGAGAACAAGATCATTCATATTCATCTAGAATTCTGAAAACAAGTAAAGACCTGGCTTTTTTCAAATCATGACTCTGTTCCCTTCATATAAAGTCATACTGGTTTCCAAATGGAACCTGTGTAGATATCTCACATTTTTTGCATATCACATCTTGTGTAAAGCACTGCTATATGCCGAGCACACCACTGAGCCTCATGCCTGACACCAAAACATACTACTCATTAGTCACACTACAACCAACAGGTCTCCATTCAAGCACAACAAATGAGTAACCTTTAGATCTTCCAGAAAATAAATCGGTGCCTTGTAATGGGTGGAAAAGACTCAAAAGGTATCAGTTAAAATTCTGATTTTATCTCTTGAATTTAAACCATCTGTAGTGTCAGGACCACAAAGTTCAAATATCAATTTCCACACATGACCAAACACCTTCTTTAGTAAATGTGAGATGCCTAAAAAAAAAGCTGACATTCAGTTAATCAAACACAGAATATACCTTTTCAGATGCAAACACTTCATCTCCTTCTTGAAGAAGGTCTGCACCAGGGACATCTTTTGCTGTGATAACATCAACCACTCCTGGTAATTTGAGGGCCTCCGCAGCATCAATTTTCCTTGAAGGATGAAAAAGTAAGCCACAATTTCATTATATGGTAAAGACACTAAGAAAACAGCAAAGTTGCAAAACACTCTTGTGTCCCTCTTCCTTGTACTAACATGCTCAAAATAGGTGTAGAGCACAGCAATCCCCACCTCCTCAAATATCGATTCTGGAAAATGCCTTTGATGAGGAGGTGCCCCCATTAAACTGAACTTCATGTTTCTGCTCGAGTACCACTAAGCAATCATGGTCAGATTAGTGAGCAATACCCAGAGCCCCTGGAATTATGCGATTTTGAGGCTGAGGCATTTTCTGCATAATTAAGGATTTGCCACGTTTGCCACATAATCCATCATTTGCTACATATTCTGCAGATTTTACCTAAAAATAGTTTCTGGTTGAAACGGAGCAAGTTACTAAATAAACAGCAACATGTGTTGCCATGGTTGTCATCTTTCTGTTGCTGTTTGCTGTATTTGGGAGTCAATCTGGTACTTCATAAGTGAAACCTTTGCCCAGACAGTGTTCATCTGTAAAAATGACAAAGTAATGAGGTAATACTATCACAAAATGTGCTGCATTATGCAGCATAATTACTTGTCGGTTAATTTAGTCCACCCTACTCCATAAATTGGTCCTCCCTGACGCATGATTCCATTGGCCCTGGCTGTTTTTTTTACATTTCTTTATTGCCATTTTTAATCGAGAATCTACGCATATAGTACAGAATACAGTACGAAACATAGTCATATAATAGGCCAACAATACATCCCAGTATATTGGCATGAGTTAAAGTTTGGTAGTAAATCATAAAATGCTATGGGAGTCACAGCAAGGTAACAATTAAAAGGAAATATGGGAAGGATAGGACCATAATCCCCGTGTCTCGTAGAGGAGTAGCCAATGTGGGTGAATGGATCCCCCAGTGGGCCAGTCTAGGTATCCAAATGGCTCCCTGTGGCAGGCTCCACAGCTCGAGGTAGTGGGAGGCGGATTCAGGCTGTCAAACAACATAAGAACATAAGTGTTCCATATCATGGCTGCTCCATCTCCCCCTTGGGGGACACATCATGGCTGCTCCATCTCCCCCTTGGGGTGGGCGATCACGTGTCATGGCATCCGCCTCTGCTAGGGCCCATTTATGAGTCACTTGTAGCTAGTTTTTATTCGTGGGTGGGTGGGAGGCCTTCCAGTTCATTGCGATCCAGCACTTAAAGAGGACAAAGGCCACATCAACGAACTTCAGGTAGTGTTTATTACGCTCAGTGCGTAGCGCATCCCTAAAAGGGAAAGCAGTGGGTCCAATGGCAGCTGGACATCGATCACCGATGACACCAGTGCTAGCACCTGGGTCCAAGTGTGCATCAGCGGGGGGTACTCCCAAACCATTTGTCTAAATGTGGCATCTCCGTAGCCACATCTCGAGCACGCAGGAGATACTGCAGGGTATATTTTGTGGAGGCGGTGTGGTGTGAGGTATGTTTGGTGCAAATAATTAAATTGCATACATTTTAAACGGGTGTTACGGGAAACTTGCTTCACCAGCTCCAGAGCCATGGCTCACTGCTTGGAGGTTAATTCCATGCTGAGGAAACCCTCCCATTTGAGTTGGTCTTGGATCGAGAGGTCCAGACATTCTCCCTGTAGAGCTGCATATAATACAGAGATCGCCCGGCGACAAAGCTTATGTGTCAAGATGCATTGCAATCCCAGGTGCAGTTGTGGCTCAGCCTGCCCTGGAGCCCACATATCCCCAGTTGCCGCCATAAGTGCATTGTGTGTTAGGAAGAAACCAGCACCGAGCCCATAATGTTCCTGCAGGCCCTGGAAGGATAACGGAGCACCATAGTTGTATAGATCACCCAATTGGGTGATTCCGGCCTCTCACCATGGAGAGGGATCATGGACCTCCATTACAGTTTGCAGAGCAGGCACACTCCAGAGGGGGAGCTGTGGTGCATAAGGTACTGGTGTTTGCCTAGGTTGCATATATCATTTCCAAACGAGCTTGGCCACTCGAGTGAGCAGACCAAGTTCCCTGGTAGATCTTCTTGAGGAGAACCGCCAGTCTAGAACGTCAATTCCCCTCAGGACCGCCTGGACCATGGTACTCTCCGCTGTCCCATCTCCGGCCAGCCATCACATAGGCCATTGCAATTGGGCTGCCGTTTAATATAACTTGAGGTCTGGGAACCCAAGTCCCCCCTCAAGCATAGGACGCTGAAGCATGGGGAGCGAGATCCGCTTCCGAGCGGGCCCCCACACAAGCTAAGACACCATTCTTCTCAGAGATCTGAAAAAGGACCTAGCCGGAATCACTGGCAGAGCTGCAAAGAAATATAAAAGCCTTGGCAAAACCAGCATCTTCACTATTGATGCCCTGTCCATGGGGTAGAGGGGCAATCTGGTCCAAAAGTGCTAATCGAGGCCAGATTGTCATTGAGTAAGTCCCGGTCATTATATTAGATATTTACACCAAGGTAACGAAAGGTGTCAAACCTCCAAGGGAGGCACCCTGCACCCAGTTCCTTTCTACACTCTGGCTGAATTCTGTGTAAAGGGAAGATACACAGCTTACCCCCAGTTAACCTTGAGGCTTGTCATCTCTACAAAGAGATCAAGCAGGTCATAGAGGGACGGCAGTGAGTAGGAATGGTCTCTCAGATATATCAACACATCGTCCAGATATAAGAACACAGTGTGCCATGCCGGTCCCACCTTGATACCCCAGAGAGTGTCCCTGGCATGTAGCAGGGCAGCAAGTGGCTCCATGGCAAGCGCAAAATGCACCGGAGAAAAGGAACACCCTTGACGGGTCCCTCTGTCTATAGAGACAGAAAGAAAGCAAGATCTGATGGCTAGTGGAGGTGTATACAGAATCTTGACCCAACCCAGGAAGTTAGGACCCATCCCAAACACCTACAACACCTGAAGCAGGTAGGACCTACCAAGCGTATCAAATGCTTTTTCGAAATCTAGGGCGACCGCCACTGACAGGTCAGCCTCCCCAGTCACATCATCAATGATGTGGCACAACTGTTGAATGTTGTAGTGCATTGCCCTCTGTGGCACGAACCCACATTGGTCCGGAATTACCAGAGAGCAAAGCATCAGGAGCAGTCTATTGGGCAGGACCTTAGTCAGAATTTAATAATCAATGTTCAACATTGATATTGGGCGGTAGGAACCAACCTCAAGGGGAATTCTGCCCAGTTTCGGAAGCACCACTATGAGAGCCTCATGAAGAGACCTAGGCAGGACGCCCCGATGGTTTGCCTCCTGGTATATTTTCAGTAGATGAGGAGCAAGGGTGGTGCTAAAAGCCACGTAGTAGTCCACAGGAAACCAATCCGTACCTGGAGTCTTACCACGCGCCATCTGGTGAACTGCTAGATTAAGCTCCTCAGTCTGAAGAGGTTTCTCCAGGTCTAGCAGTTGCAGCGGGGTCTGGCGGGGAAGTGTTGCCGCTCATAAGTAATCCCGCACTTGTGCCAATGTGGGCTCCCGGGGGGAGGAGTACAGCCTCTCATAATAGTGGGAGAACACCTCATTAATGTCCGCCTGAGTGGTTCTCAAACCACCTGTGTCATCACATATGGCGCCCACAGAGGTCTTGGGGACCTCCAACCTCAGTAACCAAGCTAACATATGCCCTGGTTTATTGCCATCAGCGTGTTGGCAGGTCAGGGACGATTTACAGTCCAGGTCACAAAGTCTCTGCACCTCCTCCAGACATTTACGGCGCAGGCCGCCAGTCGGGGGTGTGCGTCAGATTCTGACACTGCCTCGATCTCTGTGGTCCGCAAGCAGCACTTGAAAGTCAGAACACTATGAGTGAGACAATTTGACACCCCATGCAGTGGCCATGCAGTGCCCCCTCATAACCACCTTCATGGCATCCCATTCCAACCCCCGGGAATCCACCAACCCAGCGTTCTCCTCCAAATAGCGGGAAAGGTGCACGGCAATGGTGTCTTTGTATGCCATGCCCTGCAGGGCCTCTGTCGAAGCCACCAGGTCTGGACATGAGTCCTCACCCCCTCCACTGGAACGTACCAAGAGTGGGTTATGATCAGATAGGGTCCTACGCAGGTATTCAGAGTTGCGTTGCAGAAGAAATAATCTAACCTGGTATGGACCTGATGACCTGGTGCATAATAAGAATACTCTGCCTCCCCCGGATGTCCCAGCCGCCAGACATCATGCAAGGCCATTGTTGGAAGTGTTTTGTCGTTTGTGTGCCAGGAGTGCCTGGGAGTGGGGGACCAAGCAATCCAAGTCAGTGTTGTGTATGCAGTTAAAATTTTCCCCCATAACCCCAGGGCTTGGGGATCCTTCAAAATAGTAGGGGATAACATGTCTAAGGAAACACACCCTGAGATGTATTAGGTGCATAAAGGGACACCATGGAAAAGGGGCGCCCATCTAAGGTGAGCACCAGGATTTAATAATGGCCCTACTTATTAACAAGGACTCTCGACTTCACGAAAGGTACCTCCGGAGCAATCCAGATAAGGACCCCTCGGGCTAAGGCTGAGTATCCAGTACTAAAGACCTGCCCACTCCATCACCTACCCACCTTGCTGCGGTCAGGTGGGTCTCTTGGAGACAAGCAAAATTAATGTGTCTGGGCTGGAGATAAGCATATATCCTGTGTTTCCTGGAAGGGGTCGCTATACCATGGATGTTCCAAGTTAAAGCGTGAAAGGTGTTGGCCATATGTGTAGACTACATACCCTGTGGTTCATAGGTTCCATCCCGTCCCTCCAACCCCTGCTGGGCCCCCAAACATCCAGGCCACTCCTCCAACCAGCCAGGAAATTAAAAACAATTGAACAAATCAATAGAACAACTACCCTATCCTAGGCCTGATCACCTTCTGGCTTCATGGTTATGTGACGTTACATTGCATGCCATTACCCCGCATGTCGTTGCAATGCCAAACTTTACCCCGACTTGCTGTCTGGGAGCGCTGGAAGTTGGAGTAGATTAATTTTCTATACCAACTCCAGTGTGTGCAACAGTAGGGAAGGTGTTGGAGTTAAATCCAACACCTTCTACCCACTGCTACACACCTTTTTCGTTGCAACGGCATGCGGGGTAAATGCATGCGTTGTAACGGTTGCGGTGTAAAGGCTGTTTCCCGGCTTCATGCCAAAACTCCTCAAACAATGCAACTGGCACACAACTAATGCCTGTGACATATTCAAGTCCATTTGGAATACTCCAATGGGGAACGGGCCAAGTGAAGCCTTGTGCAGCCTGAAAACGTCAAAGTTCAAAGCTTCCACTGAGGAGGCCCATGGCGAGTAATGTGACATCCAGCCCTCGTACTATTCAACAAAGGGAGGGACTAGGGGCGTATTTAACGAGGTCCAGCGTACATGCCCCACAAGGACAATAAGCCAAAATGGGTACGAAGTTCCTCTAATTGGTTAGAAAAAAGCGGGTGGAGGACTGAGTGTAGTGTGTCAGGGGATACCACTATGTGTATGCGATAGAAAAAAGGGGGAGAACCCTTTTTAGGAACTAGGGCTCTCACACACCCAGCAAGCTAGGTGTCATGCTTCATCATATGAGCCTGCCCCTCGTCAGGTCGGCGCTGCAATACCTGACGGGCACCCAAACCGGGGCTCTTTGTCGGGGATCTTTTGTTCCTGCCGGTAGGTGCAGTGGGGGTGAGGGCCCTAGTGTGTAGATGTGAGGTATAGTGAAAGTAAAATAGGTCAGTTAATCCTAAAAACCTTTATTGGGAAGGTAAACTGCCTAGTATAAAAGAATGAGAGGGGTACAGGACTAGTACTGGTGTATCTAGTAATAAATACCCGGCTCTCAAGTGATCGACATGTTTCGTGCCATAATAGTCCTATAGATCAAGGCACTTCCTCAGGATCGAATAAAAACGCTATCTACACTGCAAAGGTAAGTGAAATTCTACATACCCAAAACACAGGTAGTTGACCTACAAGAAGTAAAAAGAAGACGTATATAGGTATGTCAATATTATGTACAAACGTACTCAGTCCTTAATATCCACCAAGCTGTATAACTATTAAAAAGGCCGCAAATAGTGGGCCACCCAATGCTCACTAAATGTAATCCCTCAATCACACTGTGTGGGACAATTAATTAGATAAGGTGATATCTGAATCAAGTGTCTTCTGTAAGGTTATGAGGTTAACACCAAAGTGATGGCACCTAAGTGGATGCAGTCGTCAGGACAATCACATGACTCACCTGGTCTGTGAGTAAAGTGTACTTGCAAACGTGAGTCAGCGGTATAAGAGGACACCAATTGGGTCCTAGGAGAAGGATAAATTCAAAAAGAAGCATGGTCAAAAAACGTAGATCATAAAATAAGCCGAATTTGACCAGCTTGCTAGCAGGCAATTACCAGAGGGGGGGGCGGAAAACAACCGGTCGCTCGCCGGAGAACAAGAGCCAGCATGGGACCCTGCCCTCGTACTCAGTGTAGCTTACCTGCAGGGAGATAACAAATCCAACAGTAATGCACCTTCACAGGGCCACTCACCTCCCTAGCAAAAGGAACTATGTCAGATGTTGTCCGCTGGCCGCAGGGTGAGTTTCGGGCCCTGGTAGACCCCAGCTGTTGATGTCAGTGAGCCACCCGAGTACGATCTTGACTCAAATGGGGGCTCCTGGCGTAGAAGAGCGAAGGGATTTGTGTCCACGAAGTGAAGCCTACGATACCGCATGAGCTTGCTCCGCAGCCACTTGATATTTGGTCGGCTTTGTTTTAAGGTATCCACGTTTGCGCCATCTTCGTTAGGGCACCAACCATTCTCCGGCGCCTAAGTCTTCAGCTGGAGTATGCATAGTCTTTAGCATGGAGCCAGGTCCATGCATCTTCTGGCGAATAAAATGTGTGTACCGTATCACCATCGATCACCCTAAACTTCGCAGGGAAGAAGAGCGCATATTTAAAGTCCAGCTCACGAAAAAGCTGCTTGACCTTGGAGTAAGAGCCATGGCGCCTCTGTACTTCAATCGTGAAGTCAGGAAGTGCTGTAATTGTAGAATTTTCATACTGCCAAGGGCCCTTGGTGTGAAAACGTTGGAACAGCAGGTCACAGTCATGGTAATTACGAAGGTCTGATATAATGGGACACTGTGGGGCGCCTGGAAGGGGTGACTGGCCGAGCGTTCAATACGCCCCTTCAATGGAGAATTTTGCCACCTTATTTTCAGGGACATCCAGTCCTCTATGAACAATTCCACACTGGAACCCGCAGATGGTTTGGAAAAACCCAAGAGGCAAATTTTATTGCACTGGGATCCCACCTCCACACCCTCCGCTCTGCGATATAGAGTAGTGACCTCCTCCTCCATATGTTTCAGTCGCTCCTGCAGGTCATGCACCGTTGGCCCCACCGTGGCAAGGGTGGATTCCGTTTCTTCTACTCTGTCCACTAACTTGCGATGATGGTCAGCGCGTAGCAGATTCACGTCGAGTGAAACAGTGTCGATGCGGGCTTCCAGAAACGTTTTAGTATCCATGATGGCCTGTAGGACCTTATCAAACTGAGTGGAAAGATTCCGAAGAGTCGCTTCAAGGTGTTGGAGGCTGTCGAGAGTCCTGTCCGCAGGAGCGGCAATAGACGTCGCTTCTCCAGCGCCATTGACTAATGATTTGGTGGTCTTGGTCTTCCCCATCATTGTCAGCCAGGTAAAATAAAGCCAAAGGTAAGGAAGGGGCAATAGGTGCAAGAATTGTTTGCAGTCTTTAGTCCACAGGGTAGGACAAACATTGGCGTACTCAAAACAAAGTGGGCTTTCCCCTTGCAAAGGGGATTAAGGCTCAAGCAGGCCAGCCAGTGTGCCCCCAGAGAGTAATAGCAGCAATATCCTGGGCAGTAGAGAGGGCTATACAGCAGTTCGAGGTGTCAGAATGTTAATATGGCATGCAGAAAGGCATCAACAATGATGTCACACACAATGAAAGGAGGGGGTTTCTACCAACTCACCGGCATCCCAATGTCCAGCACCGTGTGGTGGTGCACAGCGACTCCAGGAAGCCTATGCACAGTCCATGCAGGTCCAGCACACCACAAGCCACAGCAGGCCCAGTTGTTGCAAGTCAAGCACCGTGGTGGCCCCCTAACAGTTGCACAGATGGCCTGTGCCCTGAATAATGGGCTGTGAGACGTGAGACTCCAGCGCAGCGTCAATCACAGGAGGCCAGTGAACAGATGAAGAATGTCTGGGTGTCACCTGATGCCCCGTTATATAGGGCGGTGCTGTGCAGTCAAGCGGGGGTGAGTGGCGGCAACTCAGGGCAAAATCAAAGACTGCAACACATCAGGCAGGGCGCCGGCCGTACCCCGCACTCACCTCCGCTCCACTCGATGGTAGGGCACAGGCCCCAGCAGTAAGTCTCTGAGGTGGTAGAGTCTCATCTTAAGTGGGCGAAGAATCCCTGTGAACAACTCTTGCTAACTTGTTTGGGATTGGGTATACTGCATCATTTACTGTTTTTTTCCCCCAAAGGGCGGGCCTTTTCTGAATCCACCAGCTAGCTGTAAAAATGTGTGTTCATGCGTCTAGGCATTTTTTTATTTTGGGGTTGGGGGGGAATATTTAAAAACGAGAAGATTTATTTTGCCTGTGTTATGGTCAGCTAATTATACAAGTTTAGAACACCTTTTTTTTGTTAAAGATATTTAATCTTTGCCATTGAGTGTTTTTGACTGTGGATGTGACACTGATGAATATCACTAAGCAATATCACATTTAATCAAGGCAATTAATTGATAGTTTGCACTTGTCATTTTTTTCAGAGTTAAAATGGCATTTACAATTTGATATTTCAAGATTTTGCAATAACAGTGTCTGTCTTTCAGATGTTATTTATAATGTACAATCTGACACTAACTAAAATTTTTTTATTCTTTTAGTCTTGGTAAATGTACATTGAATTAAATTAATAGGTTGTTTTGGTAGATTTATTAATGAAGGAATTTATTATTTTTGTAATGTTCTGTGGATTTTCATGGTCAAATCTGAGATGACCAAAATTGACTGAATTAAGGTCCAAACCTTCTGACGGTTAAAATTATTGTCTGAACTACCGATCATAAACTATTAAAAATATCTTCATGTTAACATATTTTTCTTTGTTGGTTTACTTTTTAGGTCTCGCCTATCATTGCAGCGCATGCGCTGCTCGCTCTGCGAGATCTATTGTCGTCGGGTTTGCTTCGGAAGTGGGGTGGAAGCTCCACCCATGCTTTTGATTGGCGCGCATCATAAACGCTCACTTTTGATTGCAAGGGAGGCTTGTTTGTTCCCTCCCTGTCTCCTGTTTGCCTCGCCGACCCGGACTGGAGATTGTGCACGCGCACGGCGTCTCTTTTGCTCGCGGCGTTTCAGGCATTGTATCAGTCCAGTCATGATACAGTTTTAGTTGGTGTAGTACTGTGTGTGAGGCACAACGCGCGCATGGCGCGCTTTCTCTTTCCGATTTTTATTTTATTTTATGTGCGAAGTGCGTGCTTTCACTTTCATTTGTCTTTTGCTCGCGCACGGCGTCTCTGGCGATCTCAGCTGCTGCTTGTTTCTCCACCACCCCTCATGCCGTGTCTTGTCTGCTCTCTATCTGCCTTCTGACCCCTACACAGTGGGATTCCCCCCCATCTCTGTTATACCCCACTCCGTGTCTTTCCACGGGATGTATGACGATACATCGCAAACTAAAATAACGCATGCCTTTACATCGCTGTTTTTAGTTCGCATGTACCGTCACAACGCAAGTTTCAACCACGCAAACCATTACTCCGCATTTCCTTTGAAATGCATACAAAATCCCTTTACAACGCACCCAAATCCCCTGCATGCTTTTACATCGCAATTTGTCTTTCGAAATAACCCCCCTACACTAATACAGTACCCTACACAACAGTACCCTACAGTACAAAACAATACACTACCCTAAAGCCTAAAACAGTACTCCCACCACAAACCTACCCCTATGCCCAGTCTGTCCCCTACACTGACTCACTACCCTACACTACGACCCCCTGACACGACCCTAAGCCCTAAACCGTAAAACAGTACCCTACACTACGACCCCCTGACACTACCCTAAACCCTAAAACACTACCCTACACTATGACCCTCTGACACTACCCTAAACCCTAAGCCCTAAGCCCTAAACCCTAAAACACAACCCTACCCTACGACCCCCTGACACTACCCTAAACCCTAAGCCCTAAACCCTAAAGCCTAAAACACTGTCCCTTACCTCTCTTTCCTCGTGGTTCCTCTCTCCCGGTTGCGGTTCTAGCGTCGTCTCTTCCTCGTCTCTGTCCCGGCGCACGTCCGTCCCGGCGGCCATCCATTACATCACATGCGTTTTAAAAGCGCATGTGATGTAATGGGACGCGTCGTATTGTGTACGCGTCGCAACGTCGCATGCGTTGTAACGCATGCGACGTAGTGGCATGCGATGTAGCAGCCGCGATGTGATGGCTGTTCTCCCTTTCCACGTCCCAGCGCTCCTTTTCTCCCCCTTCCTTGACCCAGCTCGCTTTCTAAGCCTTCCCTTCCTCCTGCTCGGTGTCCCCTCTCCCCCCGTCTCCGGTCACTTCCTCCCCCAACCTCTCCCCTCTCCGCGCTCCCCTTTCCTCTGACCTCTCTTCACTTGAGCCGCTGGAGCAGAAATTCATTAGCAGCCGCCCTGGGAATGCCCGAGCTTCCGAAAATGGGTTAAAGAGCCGTTTGGGTACAGCGAAACAGCCTGAATTTTTCATGTCGGAGCAGGAACATTTGGAGGTGACCAGCCTCCGGTGCCAGCGTCCTCCAGCCCTCGGCTGCCTCTTCTGCCCCCGACCATCGGTAAGGGCGCCCTCCGCCTGAATACCAGGAGCTTGTACTTTTATTGTGCGCGCAAACAAATAAACTATGTATATTGAGGCCATCCATTCTCTCGGCGATCGGTGAACAGGACGAGCTGTGGTGACCGAGAGAGGGCCCAGGATGGTGAAGCCCAGGTGGGAGAGGGGTGTCAGCATCTGTGACAAACGCCTTATACAGATGTGCCTCGTGGTTCTTACAAGTCACTCGGACCCCTCTTCAGTGAGGGCATCGGTGCTGCCGGCCGCGACTAGCCCAAAGATGGGAGTCCTGAACCATTGCAATACCAACACATAAAAATTGCTCATTTATAAAGCAGTGAGCAAGTGAGACAAGCCAAGAAACAACGAAACAGATCGAAGGGGTTCCTTGGAAACAAAGACAATAATAAACGTTATTAACTTGACCACCCAACCCCACCCCTAAATAATTTTGGCTACATCGATGCCTGGAAGAGAAGACGTTTGCCTTTATTTATTTTAATTACAACCCTTTTTGAGGTATTGCTCACATACGATTCCTTCTCTCACTTTCTCTCCCTCTCCCTCTGCTTCTGTCTCTTTCTCTCTCTGTCTCTCTTTTCCTGTCTCTCTCCCTCCCCCTTACCCTCCCTTTCTATCCTGTCTCTGTCGCTTTTTCTCTCTAATACACAAACACGGGGACTCTGTGTATCTTTGTTACGTTCTCTCTTAGCTATCTTTCTCTCTAACACACACACACGTCCTCACTCTCACTTTCTGTCTTTTTCTCTCTGACACATACTCTGTCTTTTCTTTCTCTCCTAGTTACATGCACTCGATTTTACACGTTCTTGCTTTTTCTCACTGACACACACTCCTGTTCTCTCTCTGAAACACACTCTCTTTAACAAACATGCTCTCTCTCTCTGTTTCTCCCTCACTCTCTCTAATTCTCTCTGCCCCTTTCTCCTTTTCTCCCCTCTATTTTTCTGTCTCGCACTCTTTCTGTATATACCTGTTGTCCCACTGAGTTGGAAAGCCTTCTGTGTACTCTGCAGCTTTTCAGAAATATGGGGATGCGGGAGGGAGCAAAATAAAAAGACACTGCATATTTTTAGATTTTTATGTTTACATGGGAAGGAACATTAGTGAATGTGCTCACACCCTTGCATATATTTGTTACATATTAACAGCGCATATATTTGTTCATACATTACCAGAACGTACCTCTTTCTGAACGCGCGATTTTAATGCCTAGAGTTGTATGAATTTGACTGTTTCCTGTCTATAACAAGTATTTGCAATGCAATAGGTCTCACATTTTAGAAACTTTGACCTACTGCTATTGTAAATGGCAATGCCTTTTATTATTGCAGGTTTTTAAAAAATAAATAAAAGGCATTGTTATTTCAAATGCCAATAGATCAAAATCTCGCAATTGCGAGACCTATTGCATTGCAAATGCTTGTTTAAGTTAGAGTGTAAGACTGTGACCTTGAATGCCCAATTCCTATCCTCACCTTGGGACACCTGTTGCCTTTTTTATATATAATCATACTCATTCCATTTCTCCTATTAAAAAGTAGTTTCAATTATGTTTATAGAGAACAGCTATAAACCTAAGCTGCTCTCTCTTTGGTCAGTTCTAGAATCCAGTCATTCCTGATGCTTCCCATGCCTTGTTTCCTATGTGATCTAGGGCTTTACATCTTATTACTGATTAATCCTCCCTCATGTTTCATTCATTTATTATTTTTTTATTTATTAGTAGTTATGTATAGAATCAACAAGACTCAATGGAGGGCAGAGCACTGTAAATAAGAACAATTGCATATTAAATAAATATATATATTTTTTTGTTTCCTGTCTCTACTTCTTCATTACTCTAATCGCTCAATATCAAAATTGCATTTTTATCACCATCAAACAGGTTTAGTATGGAGTGATCGCTGACTGTCAACATTAACATATACCTGCTAGTCGAAGCTGGAACTTAAAGTGTTGCAAACTTTGAAGTCACTACTCTTATGAGAGGGGATTCTCTCACTAATCACAAATACATTTTAAGAGGCAATCTAAAATCATCTATAAATACATAACATTCAGCGTGGCCTGGATCTATCAAAAATTACAGGGAACAAGGCTTTTTTAAATTTCAAGCTTCCTGCCTTGAATGGACGAACAGACCATTAACTCTTGTCTGTTGAGCATTTGAAAGGCCAGGCTGCATTAAAGTCTTTTGAGTAGGCCTACTGCTGGATTATATCTGTTATATATGCTATATGTAGTAAGAAACGTATCTGTTAAGTCATTTACAATTGCAACAAACATTTATATTGTAATAAGAGAAAACAAGCATACAACCAGTAATAATGAATTCATATGTTTTGGTTTGTACGGCGATAAGAAATCGCTCAGTATGTTTTCTATTTTTATGATTGTTGAAATGCATTTTTATGGTGAGTGGAGCACATTGCATAACAAAGGTGAGGTTAGCTGAAACAAGTCATTGTTTGTGCACGATAAAGTAACCTGCATCCATCTAGCGTGCCGCATCTTCTTTATCCGTAGTGTGGGTTGGAGTTTCGTTTTATGTATGCTGCCACCGGTACCCGAAGGCAGGTTGCACTGCGTTTGAGCAGCAGTGTTTGGATCAATATATAGTGAAAGCGAGTGGTGGTTCGTACCTGGGTGAACTCATCGGCAACGTGGTGAGCCAGGACTGCGATTTTTCATACAAATTCATCCGGAATTAGGCTGTTTCCAGACTACGGACCCTCTCTCCATTTGAGGTGAAGCTACGCACAGCCGTCATTGCGGATGCGAAAAAAAGTCGACCCGGAAGGAGTACGAATTGGCTTGGTACAGCATCAAGTTGAAGCTTTGTGGTTCCAGGGAGGATTCGGCGGTAACCGAGTGGTCGGAGGACCCTAGGAAACCGGGAGAGTCTTTCGGGTAAGCAGGGCTGACTCTGAAAGTTTGACTCAGCGGGTGGAGAGATTGTACGCGGACATTGGAGGTGGTTTGCACCCTGAACTGTTTCATAATTTAGTGCAGCTTAGTTACACATACGATGTCAGCCAACAACGCGCTGCGTGAACGCGAGGCTGCAGCTGAAGCGCTATTCCTTAATTTACCTGAAGTAACTAGCGAACAGAATGGCCATAACAGCAATACAATCAACAATGATGCAAAAAGTTTGTTAAAGACATTAGAGAAATTATTGAGAACTGAACTCACCAAATGGTGGGAAAAGAAGTCGCTTGAGAAGTACAGAGATGCCGATAAGAGTACCAAGAGGATTAAGAGTGCTGATTGCGCCAACATTTGAGAACCCTAATCTATCTATGTTAAAGGAGTGGGCAGAAAACAACCTGCAGGCATCGATGAACATGGTAACCATTCTGATAAAATATGCCGAAATTGACCGCGACACCACACTCAAAGAAATAGAAAGAGTCAATAGCTTACTGGATGGGCTGGAACAGAAAGATATGATCACCAAAGGACGCGCAGACATTGCATTAAGATTGAAAAAACATGAAGATACAATCAAAGCTAGAAAAATCTTCAAGTTTGGCGTGACAAAAATGATTACGCAACAGGTAGAGTGTTTACCATTTTGCGCAAATTCGATACTTGCAGAACACAAGCTCTGACCAGCAAAACGCCCAAAGTCCCAGCAACAACACTGGCAGGAAATGTTGCAGAAAATTCAGATTCTGAGGCCGGTTCACTTACAAGCAACAGCGATTCCGAAGATAGCAGGCAAGTCACAATGGGCCCACAGGATTTGGGGGCAAACAACCTGACAACAGCGGAAGAACTCCATTTTTTACGTCAGGACAGGAGGCAGACATTGTGGCCACAGAATCCTCAAGTGAAAGCAGGCGAAGGAGGAACAAACGCAGGAGCGAGAGGAGGAGGAAACACAAACGGAAATACCAATAGAACAACACAAGCCAGGAAGTGGCGACGATAACTACGCTTAAGGATAATACTGTTATCAATCTTACGGACATTGCATTAACAGCTGCAGAATCGCAGTTGCTTTCATTAGGGCTCACATATTGCCCGGAAAGCAATTTCGAATACAACCAGTCCAGAATAGATGTGTACAAATTTATCCGTAAATTAAAATTGATCAAATTCCACCAACTCAAAAACACTACGGAAAATACTAACGATGGTACTACATCTAATGACAATGAAACTAACCTTCAATCTAGTGACGTCACCACCCTCAGGCTTTTACATGCACTAGCAAATGATGATACTGATTCCTCCAAGTCCACTCAACAAGTGTTAACTGACGAGGGTATTAATATCACCAAAGCAGCAAACAGCCCTTTCCGCCCACCATCTACGTTTGTCCCTATCATGCCCAAAGATGCCATCGACGTGTATAGCGATCGAGTAGTGGAAGAGCTACAGCAACTTAATAGAACAGTTAATCGCTCTAGGAATCAGAAAAAACATATGCAACTACAATACATCAATCTTATGAAAAAATTGGGTGATAATCATGAAGTCATAATTAACAAAGCAGGCAAGGGCGGCAACATCGTCCTGTGGCCCAGAAAATTATATCTTGAAGAGGCCAATAGACATTTAGGGGATTCAACGTGTTATAAAAAATCCTCAGTTCATGATCTTCGGACAATGAAAGATACTATCTTCAAACATTTATCGGCTTGGAAACGGATGGGGCTATTGACCAAAAATTAGTTCAATTTTCTAAAAAATGAACACCCTATAACACCAGTTTTGTACTTCATTCCAAAAGTACACAAAAATATGACACCCATTCCAGGTAGACCCATTATTTCGGCTAGAAAAAGCATCATGGAGTCAATGTCCAAATATGTAGATTTTTTTCTGCAAGAACATGTCACCAGTTTACCCTCTTTCATCAAAGACACTGGGGACTTTCTGAGAAAGATCAAGGATATACAGTGGGACCAAGACTACCTATTCATTGTAATGGATATAACATCACTCTATACGAGTATCCATCACACGGATGGGTTGACTGCTATCAAGCATTATTTAGATCACAGACCGATCTATTTACATGAACACAATTGTATGATTCTCAAAATGATTGAACTCTGTCTCTGTAATAATCATGTGCTTTTCAACAGGGAAGTGTACCAGCAATTGCGGGGGTGGCGATGTGGGCATGCTTCTCCCCCAGCTATGCATGCCTCCATGTAGGCTGGTGGGAGAAGCATATCCTCAGGGCCCAACAGAAATTGATGTGGGATGCACATGTTAAACATTATTGGAGATATATAGATGATGTTTGCATTATATGGAATGGTACTCAAGAAGAGGCACAGTTTTCGTGTCGGCTATTAATGACAACGAGTTGAATTTAAAATTCACGGCTGAAATTAGTAATCTCAAGGTAGAATTTCTAGACGTACAGTTCTATTTGAGCAGGGGGGTAATCCAAACCAAACTTCATCGCAAAAGCACGGCTGGAAATTCCATCCTCCATGCCAGTAGCTCTCACCCCCGACACCTCATAAACAGTATCCCTTACAGTGAATTTTTACGAATACGCCGTATCTGTAGTTCCACCATAGACTTGGTTCAGTGTCAACAAGAGGCTGTACAGCGCTTTATTGCCCGTGGTTATAAAACTTCTGAAGTGCAGAAAGCGCTGTTAAAGGCGAATTCACTCACAAGAGAGGTTTGCCTATTACCCAAAGCCGAGAGAGCTAGTATCGCTACCATCCCCACCCTCAGCATTCCTACTGAAGAGACAGTACAGGCCATACGATTAATTACAACATTCAGCAAACAAGAGAATAAAATCAGACAAATCATCTGCACACATTGGCCAATTGTTCTCACGGACATAACGTTAAATCAAATCTTACCATCATTACCGTCCATCACATGTAGAAGAGCATCCTCGATGAGGGACACGCTAGTAAAGAGTAGCCCAGAATACATTCCCACATGAACGTGGTTCGCTAAAACTGGTTTTTACAAGTGCAGTTCTTGCCGTGCTTGTAAATTCGGCATCAATACTACTGAATATGTAACAGCATTCAACACAAAACCCGTACAAATCAAAGGTCATCTTACATGTCGTACTGACCACGCTGTGTATGTGTTAGAATGTACATGTGGGCTCAAGTACGTAGGCAGTACCAAACTCCCGGTATTCAACAGAATTCTACAACATCTGCGGGCGGTGGTAAATTCAGACCCTAACTATCCAGTAGCCCGACATTTTCAGTTGGTACATAATAACAACTTAAAGGAGCTCAAGTACTTTGTTATAGGTGCTGTCCCGATATCTAGACGGGGTGGTAACAGAGAGAGACGTTTACGACAGTTAGAGTCTCACTCAATATTGGCACTAGATACAAAGATGCCAAATGGTCTGAACACAAGTGAGGACTTACATAATTTTTTATAACATACGTGTGCAGTAACAGCTCATCCTTAGTATATGTCCATCCATGTCAATAAGTTAGGGTAGCTTCAATGAGAAGTTCTTCGAGCACTCAAGCAAAGTACGTTGTGTTTTTTCTTGGATGGACACAGCACCACTGTGCGCCTTCACACTTTTTTATCAAGATACATGTTGATTGAACAGCCAATATTGGTTCTAGCACTCGCACTTTATAAACATTACTCTTGTACAGAAAAGCGTTTTTGGGCAGCCCCGTTGTTCTAGACAATTAGAATTTCAATAAATAAGCACACAGCACTTTTTTTTTAGAGCACTTTAGGTTTCATTAGATAAGATTATTATGGGTACTTGCACTGCAACAATTATGACGGGGGAATATTCATCTTACAATACAGAAGCTGTCTTTAGCTGTTAATTGATTGTTGTTATTTGTACTAACAATTTTTCTATTTATGGACTTGTCATCAAGAGATTTATTCAGCACTAGCACTTTATTGAAGGTAATAATTTTGTCGATTTTAGACACTATAGGGAATCGATAGCGTGTTGCCTGATTCTACCTTTTAAATAATAATCATTATTGTTGACAAACCAAATGTAGTTTAATTCAAAAAGACAGTCGTAATTTGCTGGATTGGCTATCAATGGAGCATATAAATCGTATACATGTGTAAGATGTCTTACTTCTATGTCTATCAACTGTGCAAGGCATTTTCGATCATGGGTTGGGGTTGTGCACTATTTAATTGTTGTCACATTAGCGGCGTGTCATGTGATCAAGGCCGCGTCCAGACGGCTGAAACGCGTCATGGCAGGCACTAGCCTGATATAGATGGTGTACTATTGGCACGAATAAAGCACTTTATTTTGAAGATTAATCTTGTCTCTGCGAGTGGTGGTCCGTACCTGGGTGAACTCACCGGCAACGTGGTGAACAGGGACTGCGATTTTTCATATATATATATCTATATATAGATATATATATATAGATATATATATGTTCCAACAAATGCCAACAAGCTTCGAGGACGCACACAACAGCAAATGTCACCATCCGGTTTATTTTTCAAAAGGAAACTTGCATCTTTCTTCCGGAATAAATCATTAAGCCTGACGCGTTGCGAGGCAGCAGCCTCTTCCTCATAGGCAGCTACGAATGTCTCACAGGAATCAGAGTAGCTAGCAGTTGTATAGGTATACATGTATAGAAGTACTGTAATATATATACATATCTACCCTTAGAGGATGGTGGGTAACAATATACATGCAAATACTAAAACATATATAAGATATTATGTAGTAAAGTACCAACAATATTATATATATATATATATATATATATATATATATATATATATATATATATATAAAAACATATGTACATCACACAATGCAAAGTAAAGAACACCTCTAATAATAGAGGCTTACCTTATTGGAATAGATGACGTAGACTGCCTGTCCCACTGCTGCTTCGCTATAAGTTGCCATATCCAGGCAATAATGCCATGTGAAAGTATGAACACTCTTCCATGTAGGGGCACGGCAAATCTTGTCCAGTGGAACACCAGCGAAAAGAGCAGCAGAAGAGGAAACTGCTCTTGTAGAATGCGTCCTGGCCTTGATTGTAAGCGGTTTACTCGCCTTAATATGACAGAGTTGAATAATAGCAGCGATCCATCGTGCAATAGTTCTTTTTGTAACAGCAGAACCCAGTCTTAAAGGCCCATAAGATACTAGCAGTTGATCTGTTCTGTGCAGCTGCTTTGTTCTTTGCAAGTAAAACTTAAGGCATCGTTTGACATCCAATGAGTGGAGAGATTTCTCCGCCGGTGAAGAAGGATGCAGGATAAAAGTGCGCAGAATAACAGGCTCATTAAGGTGAAACTGAGATGGAACCTTTGGTATGAACTTAGAGTTTGTTCTTAACAATAACATAGTACTCTGTGAAGCGTAGGTAAGGCTCTTTAATGGTGAAGGCTTGAATTTCACTTACTCTCCTAGCAGAAGTAAGCGCGAAAAACAAAGCCACTTTCCATGTGAGAAACTTGAGCTCAATTTTGTGGATTGGCTCAAACGATGGTTTTATTAATTGAGACAGGACCACATTAAGGCGCCATTCTGGTGGAGGAGGCCGAATGGGGGGGGGAAGTCCTGAATAATCCCTTTATGAACTGCTTGATGATGCGAGAAGAGCAGAGAGAAGAGGCGTCGGACGTGCGTCTGTATCGGGATTGTGCCGCGAGGTGGGCCCTCACTGAAGCATACGCCAGACCTGATTAAGTCAGAGATAAGAGATAAGGCAAGATTTGTTCTGGAGAAGAGAGAAGAGGGAGAATGTCATTCCGAGGGCACCAAGAACAAAAACGTTTCCATTTTAGTCTGTACGTTTTAGTAGTAGACTCAGCTCTAGCTCTGGATAATATGTCTCTACAGTCTTCAGGGATGACTAAATCTTTGAATTCATTAAATTCAGGTTCCAGGCGTGCAATTGCAGAGAAGCTGGGTGCGGATGCAGGATCTGCCCTTTGTTCATCATTAGAAGAGAGGGTGACACTGGCAGGCGATAAGGCTTGGACTGTGACAGCAGGAGTAGCTTCGTGAACCAGTGCTGGTGGGGCCAACGCGGAGCAATGAGGATGAGTTTGCACAGTTCCGTTTTATTTTCATCAGAACTCTGGAGATGAGAGGGTATGGGGGAAAAGTGTACGCAAAGATTCCTGACCATCTTATCGAAAACGCATTCCCCATGACCCTATCTGCGGTTACCTGCTAGCGAAGAACCGGCATTTCTGGTTCCCTTGAGACGCAAATAGGTCCAAGTTGGGTGTTCCCCATTTCTGGAAAATGTGATCGAGAATCAGTTGATTGAGTTCCCACTCGTGATTTGTTTGACTTAACCTGCTCAAGGTGTCTGCCAGGTTGTTCTTTCTCCTGGGAGATGCTCCGCCTTGATCTCTATGTGATGTTGCAGTGTCCACTCCCAGATCTTTTGAGCTTCCAAGGATAGGATTGGAGATCTTGTTCCTCCCTGCTTGTTTAGATAATGCATGCAGATGGTTTTGTCTGTACGGATGAGGACTGAGGATGCTCTTATTCTTGGAAGAAATTACTGGAGGGCTAGAAAATTACCCTTAGTTCCAGAAAACTGATAGGCATTCTGGAGAGAGAGAGAAAGACTCCATTTGCCGCTTATTTGGAGGTCTTGCAGATGCGCTCCCCAGCCTTCCAAAGATGCATCTGTGGTCAGAACAAACTCTGGAAGAGGAGAAAGGAATGACAGTCCCAGAGAGAGATTGCTGGCAGACTGCCACCAAAAAAAGTGCGTCTTTCATGATCGGTGTTATCCGAATTATGTCATTGAATGATACTGTTACTTGAAGCCATTGGATGTCCAACTGCTCCTGAAAGGGACTCATCCTTAGATGAGCATGAGGTACCATGAGGATGGCGGAAGACATCGTTCCGAGAAAGGATTTGAGGAGACGGGCAGAAGCGAACTCTCTTTTGTAGAGATTGTGAGCCAGGGATAGAATGGCGTTCCATCTTTCTGTTGATAAGAATGCCTTGTTTTGGCGAGTATCCAATGTTGCTCCTAGAAACGTTATCCGATGAGAAGGAGCTAGAATAGATTTTTGAAGATTGACTGCCAGCCCTAGAGAGCGGAAGACCTGTAGGCAGCAGGAGATGGCTTCTGAAGCTTGATGAAGTGAAGGAGCTTTCACAAACCAATCGTCGAGATATGGGAAGATCTGTAGGCCTTTTAATCTTAGGTATGCTGCCACAGGAGCTAGGCACTTGGTGAAAACCCGAGGAGCTGAATGAAGGCCGAAGGGAAGCACCTTGAATTGATAATGCGCGCCTGCCACAGAAAAACGTAGAAAGTTTCGATGCTTGGGATGGATAGGGATATGGAAATATGTGTCTTCCAAATCCAGGCTTGCTAGGAAATCCAAATGATTGAGAAGCTGTAAAATCTCTTGGAGAGTTACCATGCGAAAGGATTTCTTCAGCAGGTATTTGTTGAGTTTTTTGAGGTCTAGAATGGGACGCCACTCTCCCAACTTTTTCTTCTTTATCAGGAAAAAACTGGAGTAGAAGCCTTTTCCTCTCTGAGAGGGAGGTACACATTCTATTGCTCCCTTTAGAAGCATTAGCAAAGCCTCCTGCTTTAGCAATTGAAGATGGGGTGGTATTGATTTTTGAGGCAGATGAGGAGGTGGCCTTAAGGTAAACTCTAGGGTATGGTCATATTTTATTATATCCAGGACCCGTTTGTCTGTTGTTATTTTCTGCCATTGATGTAGGCAAAGAGAAAGGGGAATTTTCTTTAGTGAAGTAGACAAGGGAAGAGCGGCAGGCGGCGAGGCGTCGTCACTGCTTTTTGGCAGAATCCCTGGGATGAACTTGTTGCTTCCGTCTAGGTTGTCTGTAATAAGCAGCTTGTGGTGGTGCACAACATTGCTGTTGCTGCTGGTAGGAAGGTCCAAAAGAGGTGTGAGTCTGAGGCTGGTATCTCTGGTAACCTCCTCGAAAAGTATAGGCTCCTCTGCCACGTGCTCCACGAAAGGGGCTCTTTCTATATTGGAGGGTTCCCAAGGCCTTAGCTGTGTCTGTGTCCGTTTTGATGACTTACAAAGCGTCATCAATATGTTTGCCGAAAAGTGTTTCACCATCAAATGGCATGTTCAAAATTTTGCTTTGCACCTCAGGGCGGAACATTGTTGCCTTCAGCCAACCCTGGTGCCTGAGGACAGCAGCTCCAGCGAGTTGACGAAAGGCCAAGGAAACGATGTCCATAGAAGCATCAATAATCTCAGATGCAGATCTTCCCCTTCTAGCAGGATTTTTCTTGCTTCCAGCCTTTTATCCTCTGGAAGGAGATCTATGAAATGAGCGATGTCCGACCACATCCGGCGATCGTATCTGGCTAAAATCGCTAGAGCGTTAGCAGCGCGAACTGTACCACCTGGGGTGGTTGTGAATCTTTTGCCAATGTTATAAAGGCGCCTTCCTTCTCTGTCAGGCAGTGCAGTAATGGGCGCTAAAGTGTTCCTTGATCTCTGTTGGGCGGCTTGTGAGATAACGGAGTCAGGCTTAGGATGTCCTACCAGACAAGCTGGAGCATCATCGGGAGCTTTATACTTCTTGTTGATCCTGGGCAAGAACAGGATAACTGTAGCAGGGGTCCTCATTACTTTTACACCTTCCTCCCAGATGTGATCTACAATGGGTATAGATCTGACAGATTTTCTGGATAGATCTTTGAAATCATAGAGAAAGCAATCTTGATGGTTAAAGATAGTTGAAAACACGAAGCTGCTCTTTCTATTAGAGCGTGAAAGCCGCCAATATCTTCTGGTAGAGACTCTACAGTTTGAGGAGAAGGAGCAGCAGGTGTCGATATAACATAGTCCTCCCATTCATCCCCTACTTGCCCATCTTTTTGAGGTTGACTGTCCTCAATTTCTCCTTCATCAGAAGTGTCCTGATGTTGTTGCGGCAAAATAGTATCTCCTGCAGGGGAGGTCGCAGGCAAAGGTTTAGAGGTACGTGGTGGAGAAGAGGCAGGCGGTGGTGGCTGTGGAGGAACAGCTGCTGAAGAAAAGAGTGTGCGGTAATCACGCAGTAAATCTTAAAGATCCTGTACCAGAGTCACAGGAAGGTGGACCATAGGCTCATTAACTTGCTCCATATATTGAATCTTTGCATGAGGGTGATATTCTTGTTGGTAGTAACCCTCATATTCATCATCATCTTCCTCTTGATATTTTACATGCAGCTGAGAAGGACTATCAGCAGTTCCAAACATTCCATCGTCATCAGATTCCTCCAAAAAGGTTGAAGGTGGCAAAGGTGAAACTATTGCTGGATTTTGCAAAAAATGCCTCGTCAACGGTGTCGTCGACGAGAACGTCGTTGACGGGTTCATAGGCATAAGTTGTAAGGACGATGGACGCTTACGACCAGGCGTGGGATAAAGCGTCGTCAACTTTGTTGATGGTAGTGGAGTCTGCGTCGTCGACGAGGACATGACAGGAACGGATGATGAAGTCGTTGTTAGTATCGTAGACGATATTGTCATCGACGCGGTCGTAGACGAGGTCGTCGACGGAACAACCGTCGTCGATGAGGACGCCGACGAGAAGGTTGTAGTCGTCGTCGTCCGAGTCGCCGTCGACGATGAGGTCGTCGGCGGTGTTGAAGCCATCGTCATCACTGGAAGCGCCGTCGGAGGGACCGTCGTCGTATCTGTCGACGGTGTAGATTTTTTCAACGACGTGGTAGGTTCAGAAGGTGATTTTTGTGTCGACTGTGACTTAGATGAGGACGCTGTCGGTGAAACAAGCTTTCTAGAGACTGAAATTTTAATTAAATGTTCTGAAGAGTGCTTTTCCTTTTTATGGCTTTTTTCCTCAGTAGGAAATGGAAGCTTTCCTTTTTGTGAGGTGCCTGTATCTTCCTGACGAGACTTTTTAGAAGTCTTTTTCTTGGAAACCTCAGGAGATTCAAGTGGTCTAGCTCTCCTTTTGGATGTTTCCTTAGAAGACTGTGAGGTAGAGCTCTCCTTATCCTCAGAGACGACGTCAGATTTATGTTTTAGTCTCTGAAGCCAAATCAATAACCTACCCTCTCTGTCTTTGAGGGTTTTTGTAGAAAAAGTCCTACAGATTTTGCAGTCTTTTACCTTATGTTGAGGGTAAAGGCAGTAGGTGCAGTTTTTATGTGGATCTTCAGCATGCAGCCTCTTCTTACCGCATGATCCACATGACCTGAAGAGACCTTTCTTTGAAGAATCCGACATTCTGAGTTGAAATCTGGAGTTTTGAAGAGAAAACTGAGCAGAGCTCAGGGAGACTCCCTTTCACACGACGTGCGGTAGAAAATCTGAGGAAACTAGCCTCTCTTGGGATTGTTCTAGAGGGTGCCATCCCCTGATTGGCTGATAATTAAGTTTGGTTCTTTTTTACAAAAGAAAATGGATAGGCTATTGCAGTGACTGTTCATTGCATTGTAGCCTATTGTAGTATTATCTACTGCTTTTATATGTATACCATGGGACTTCCACTACGACGACGGGGATGATTCAAGCATGTAAATCTATGAAAGATCCAATACTCGAGAATATCCATTAGCAGATGGTACCGCCCACTTGGGCCTCCCGTGAGTTAACACTCCAGTGAGTTGACAGGTGCATCATGATATACGTAGTTCTGCCCAATAATATTTACCCAAGTGGGACTGCTCTCGCTTGTCTGACAGTGTCCAAATTCAATACCCCAGTGGGCTCAATCCAAAGTTCCATCTCCACCAATGCTGTGTATTAATAAAGGCCTGTCGATCCAAAAATGACGAAGGACTATTAGCAGTTCCAAACATTCCATCGTCATCAGATTCCTCCAAAAAGGTTGAAAGTGGCAAAGGTGAAACTATTGCTGGATTTTGCAAAAAATGCCTCGTCAACGGTGCCGTCGTCAAAATGACACTTAATGCGCATGCACTATGTATACATACGGTTTGTTAATGCGGTCCCCAGGGCAAGAAGTAGGTTATTCAACCCGAGGCGGCCTTGATGAAGGTTTGACTGCAGGCCCCTCGATCCCTGGTTTTTCGACCATGACGCAATAGCATAGCGTTTTAGAAATACGGTTTATCTCATTAACAAACCTTATGTATACATAGTGCATGCGCATTAAGTGTGCACTTTTGCGTCCTTATTATAGGATTGTTTAGGAGTGGTACACACGGGGCTGGCCCCTGTGAAGTCCTGATGAAGAGCCAATAGGGGAACGGCTCGAAACATGTTGGCTATCCATTACTGAGACAACCAGACTCATTATGTCCCGTTTTTCCTCAGTAATAACCCCTGATTTTAAACCTTACCAACTAGGGGCAGGAATAAAAGAGTGGCCCACTAGCTAGGTATTTTTATTTTTTCCTTCTTCCACTCCCCTTCACTTCACTCAGTCTACACCAGTAAGTGCTCCTGCGTATTTGCAAGTCGCAGCATGCCTCAATCCATAGAGGATTGAGATGAACCCCAATGATGAAGCATGCCACCTAGGGGAAATCCTGGTGGGTGAGGGGTCTCTAGAAAAAAAGTGTTTTTTCTAGATAAGCGATTGCAGCAGATTCTCGCTGTATCCTATCATAATTCCCTTGGGCAGGTTCTCTTCGAATTACTCG
Source organism: Calotriton arnoldi (assembly GCA_963921515.1). NCBI lineage: Eukaryota > Metazoa > Chordata > Amphibia > Caudata > Salamandridae > Calotriton > Calotriton arnoldi. Next base: position 118,359 of record CAWUFW010009729.1, on the reverse strand, counting down.
ATTTTTGTTCATTACATCCCACGCTGCAGCCACATCACCGACCACCTGAGAGACTTTCACAGGCTACCTATCAACAAAAGAATTACCTTCAAGCTCCTCACGCATGCCTACAAAGTCCTCCACAATGCAGGACCTGCATACCTCAACCACAGCCTCTCCTTCTACACTCCCACCAGACATCTCCGCTCCACCCAACTGGCCCTGGCCACCATCCCACGGATCCGCAAGAGCAAGGCAGGAGGAAGATCCTTCTCCTACCTCACTACCAAGACCTGGAACTTCCTGCTTCTTCGCCTCAGGCAATCACCGTCGCTGCCGCATTTCAGGAAGTACCTCAAGACCTAGCACTTCGAGTGAACCGCAGATCCAACCCCCCCACACAGCGCCTTGAGACCCTTAATGGTGAGTAGTCGTGCTTTATAAGAATCAGGATTGATTGATTGATCCTCTGCGTCCCTATATATACAAATTTGGATTTTCCTGAATATTTAAAAAACTACTGAACGGATTCACACCAAATCACAAAAAGGCACTTCCCTGGACCAACAACTACCTTCCTACCAAATTTGGTGTCATTTCGTTCAGCAGTTCGGGCTGTAGCCGTGTCTAAAGGTCCTATGGGAATTAACATGGGAAACACATGTTTTTTCCCCCCCTCCTCCCCAACCCCCTTTTCTCAGATAATCCCAAAACTTTCCAAGCGCCACATGAATCACCGGGGCACTTGTTTTGGAAAATTGTGTGAAGATTCGTCAAACGACGCAAAGATACAGGCAAGTCAAAAACGCTTTTCCTATGGAAACTAGGTACTTAACTATAACTACCTACTGGTGACTGCCAGTAGGTAATATCTAGACCGTCCAGATGATACAACTACATTCCATATGCAAGGATGGAGAACAAAAATTTTTTTTAAATGTTGTTGGGATTTTTTGTCATATATAATGAGGTAAAATAAATTTGTCTTTCAGATATTTTGATCTCATGAGGTGTCCAGGGGGAGGTATCTATTTACAAGTACTCAAGAATTGTATGAAAAATTGTTGAATATATCCAATAACAACTGTGGTGTAATTGTGGATGGAAAGTTTGTGATAGATGTGCCCCGCTAGAGCTTTTCTTTTTTGTCTTGATGGCCCATGCTGTAGAAGGTTATACTGGCTCCCCCCTTGTTTTCTGGTATACATGGGCCCTAACGCAAGCAATAAAATGCCCCCTTGGCTCCTGATTGGGTAATAATAAAAGAGCAATAATTGGGAGGCAGTGCCCCCCGTGCCACCAGACTCTAATGGGAGATTACACATATGCTCCCATTTGAAATTACTCCATTAAAAGCACTGCACCTGCTGCATCACTGATAGCTATGTCCCTGTTACTAGCTCTAAAGGTAAAGGTTTCTAAAATTGTGCTTAGAATGACTCTGTTGTCAGCTCCGTACTCATATTTACTTTGTAAACAAATGTTGGCTGCCTTCAGGCATCTTTGCACAGCCTAATGTTCACGTGGTGCAGGGCTGCCTGAGGGACATTCAGCCACGGCTGTGCATCCAACCGAGAATGCTCAATGGACATCCAGCCTGCGCCCGTCAAAGGATACCTAGCCAAGGACACCGATCAAGTAGCCACAGCCACTTGTAATGAAAATGGGGCCTGCAGAATCTTCATTTGTAAAATAACTAAGTAACTGTTTGAGGTGGAGCGCTGTTAGGCCAGGTGAAGTGCTGAAAATACAAAACGTCCTGTGTCAATCATTCCTTCCTACCAATTAAATCCATTTTGGAAATGGAAAAGCATTTAAATGACAAACTGAACAGATGCCTTCAAAATAAGTGCAAAAGAGGACTGAATTTAGTAAGCACTTTTGAAACATTGGTTTCGATTGTGCTTTTAATGTTATTGAAGCTTACGTTTTAATATCCAAGGCAGTGCTCCTCAAGGTCCTATAACATCTGGCACTGTAAATGGTGCCCATACTTGTCAAAATGACAACACCTTTACAAACCTTTGTTATACTTACAGGATCTTAGCATATGCCCTGGCGCTGGTCACATAAGTCATGAAGAGCTCTCTGTCCACTACAGGAATATCATCAACATACACTGCCTCCCCAGTGGCTTGTTTGATAGCGGACAAGTGTGGGATGGGACGTCCAACAGGATCTTCTGCTGGCTGATTGGGAGGTACCTCCTAGAGACAAAAGAAATGTTACCATAGCATGCAGCATGGTGCAAAAATCTGACAAGCACCCGCTAAAAGATTGCAAACAAGAGCCTCACATTTCAAGGCAAAAAAGTATTAAATAAATACGATGGTGCGTTTCTATGACATGTTTATTAATTTGTTGATCTGATACTCAGAAATGTTAGCACTTTTGGAGAACAGAGAAGATGTTTTGTAATTTAAATTTTGTATTTTAATTTAACATAAGACACAACTTTTTCCAGTGGACACAAAATATTGAGGGGATGTAGACCCTGTGCTCTTCATAATAACGTTATTTAAAACTAATCTCTTCAATCTTTCTTTTAGTGTTCAAAGTGTTTGTTGCCTAGTATAGTGTATTTTAGCTTAGTTCCTGAGTAGGCTCTTTTATCTTCCTTTTTGGTGCTTCTCCCACCAGGATGAAAAGAACAAATCACTTGCCTTTGGCAATGCTCTTTCTGGTGGATACTTCATACCCAGGCACCAGACTATATGTGTGCTGACTTCTAACTTTGGACCTTTTTAGATGGTAAGAAAAGGCTACTCCACAGAATGGGAAGGCGGGAGGGCAGCGAGGAATCTCCGATTAGATAGAGTATCTACCAGAAAGAACATCACTGGAGGTAAATAACTTGTTCTTCTGATGGATACTTCAAACCGCAGATTCCTCACATGGTCTGTGTAGTGGAGTGAGACCAAAATGTCTTGCAGGACCAAGCGTGCTAAATACCCTTCCCACTGGACGTGGTTGTCAGGGCAGTAATGCTTCTTGAACGTGTACACAGATGCCCACATCACAGCTTGGCAGATGTCTCTTCAGTTTCGCCCTGGATAAAAATGAATGCCTCGATTTCCAGAACCAGAATAATCGATTGCACCGATCATTACACCTATGAATGCCTTAGATGCATTGACTAATTGTGAAACAAATGTCATCATAGTAAGGCAAAAAATATGTTATAAACATGGATTGCAGTAGCACTCAGACAAAGAAGCACAGGTGTGTGCCGTCAGTAGGGTCCTTTGGCTTTGTGGTAGATTTTGTCCTTGCATCTTTAATTTCCTTTTTCAGTCTTCATTAAGCAAGTAAAATACTTTCTCAACTTTCAATAAGTTAAAGTTTTTTTTTATTTAATCACTAGTTCTTAGAGTAAAGTATAGAGTTACTGAGGTTGTGTTCCAGAGAAATGGAAGGTTATAAGGAATGGGAATAAAAAAAATCTGCTGATTCTCCGTGGCTGTCTTCAGATAGCTCATGGTCAGCCTGAAGGAGTTAGGCTACAACACATTTTATAGTGTCACTGTAACTGGCTTCCAATGAGTCACCGAGGGTGCATGCAAAAGTCGTGAATGTCTGAAAGTCTGTTAAGTCTCTCTGTGGCCGTCTCCTAATGGCAGTCATGTCATCTCTCCCCTCAAGGGAAATGGACAGCCACAAGGAACAAGATGACAATAATGACTACCGCGTCACTGCGGCTGCCTTTCAATGCATCAGGGCCAATACTAAAGCATGAGACTGAGTCACTGTGTCTGTTTTCCAGTGAGTAGTGAATAGTCCTAAGGACTAAGGTAAAACAAATGGCCTACAGTCACAGCAGCTGCCGTCTAATGAATCACGGATGGCCTTATGGAGATGAAAAAAAATATCCACAGTCACAGTGTATTCCTTCCAATGACTCAGGAACAATTTAAAGGAGTGAGATGACAGGAAGGTCTATGGCGTCACAGTGGCTGTCTTTCAGCGCGTCAATAATGGTCCTAAGGCATGGGACTATAAGACAGACTATAGTCACAGTACCTGTCTTCTAATGAGTCAAAGATGATCCTATGGAGTGAGATGATAAAGTCTGCCGAGTCCCTGCAGATATATGTTAATAGGCCATTCAGGCCTAAAGGGGAAATGGCAAGTAGGTCTAGAGAGTCACTGCTGCTGTATTTCAGTGAGTAGTGAATGGTCTTAAAGAAAGACTAAGATGACAAGACAGTCTATAGGATCACAGTGGTTGTCTTCTAATGATTAATAGACGGCCTTACAAAGACAGCAAGAGGGTTTACAAAGTTGCTATGGCGGCATTCCAGTGACTCAGGAATGGCTACTAGGAATTAGACTTGCTTGCCCAGTACCTACCTTTAGATTACACTGCAATCTGGAATTTGCCTTATTGTTATACAGCCAATCACTGACCTGATAAATTTCCATGCTCTGGGGCATGCCTTCCTGGAAGGGTTCCATGGCACTGAGGAACGTCAGGGGAATATCCTGGGAGGAAGACACATTCTGAAAAAAATCAAACAAAAAACGAGAACAACAAAAATTAACAAAGAGTTAATGATCTAACATGATAGCAAAATCCTCCCTCCCCCCATCGTTTATTTTCACTTCCTCACACGGTTTGCCCTGTAATACTGTCTTCTTTCTCAGGACCTGATTCACAATTATTTTTGGCACACTTCATTGAGAAGTAGGCACGCCAAAAAAGAAATCAGGCATTCAAAATTTCACATCATGAGTCTTCCAATCAGATGTGATGGGTATTTAAAGCTCAAAGTGGACTTGCTGGCTTGGAAAATGTGCACGTATAATCGTTTTTGACCATCATGGTTTTTGGGCTAGATGCAGGAAAGGGGAAAATGTGATGGGAGGGATAGTGCAGTTATCACCCACAAGTGCCTAGGTTTGTGAATGTTTACAAATATGTTGCTGGTAGCTTACCACTAATGGAATACACATACAACTACTCCTTGAGTAAGTGCCTTTTCAGGGTGTGGAAGGGAAGAGAACACTCCAGTATTTCATTTGGCTGTAAAGGAAAGGGTTTCTGAACAGGGTACAGTTAAATGCGGCTATGCTCCTGTTTGCATGATTCAGTATTGTGGATTTTCCACCTGGTGGTATTTCCACGCAACTACATTTTTCTCAGTAGGAGAACTCCTGGAAATCTACTACTTTCGTATATTTCTACATGCAGTCCTAGGATTCTGTATGAACCTTCAGAAAGTCAGAAATCTACTCCAAACACAGGAGTAGATTCTTGACTTTGTCTCTGAGGCATTGAGGCACTAGTGTAAAGAATAGGACCATCTAGTGGCTTGTGAAAATCACACACAGGGCCGAATATAGAAAAGACAGACCGACATAGGATGGAAGCAATTAGCAGAAGTTCTATTTGTAGGCCGGTGAATTACTCCTACCTCTAATCCCACATTTCGCTTACAAAACGATGTAATAGAAGGTTTTAGATGCATTTCCACTTTTAAACTTAAAAATAAATAGAATAGTGATCTGTGTAATAGGGTGATTTAACCTGTCCACAATGCAGCTTCAAATGTCTTAGGGACTCAGGAAACAGACTGTGGTCAAAACGGTCTTGTTCTCTAGGGTCTTCAGACTTTTCTGTAATACTATATGTCGTGGGTTTTAAAGCACTAAAGTGTTTTGGACACAACCTTTTCTAGCACGGTGGGCCTGATTAATAGTACGGCGGTTTTGCCTCTGTTTATCGGGGTTACAAAGGGCATTACATCCACCACCATGATGGAGCGAGGCTCACCATATTTCGAGATCGCTGCTGGCTCAGTATTCATCTCTGTGCGTTCACAGGAGCAGCTGCCACTGAAGCTCCTGTGAAGGGACTGAAAGTTTGGTGCACAGCCACTGTCTTTTAGTCAACTTTACACCAAACTCAAAACGAGTTTATTTGTGAAAAACAAAAAAACATTACTAGCCTTCAAACCCTCGGAGTTTTCAACCAGGGCGTGGGGATAATTATTTAACTACAGACTGTCCACTCTAAATAGGAAAGGTGGTCTGAAGTCCTTACTCTGACAGCTCCTACTCCACTGGGCCATCGGAATAGGTTTCCTAACAATAGAGTTAGCGGGGTCACTGCTGTCAAAATACCGACGGCCCTTCTGACTCCTAATTGAGCGGGTGGGCTCAGAGTTTGGGTACTCTTGCACACGTTAGTGTTGGAACACCCTGTCCGCCAAACTCAAAGTCAGGTGCCTATGTCTCCTAATAGTGTAGACATAGTCATACCAAGGTTTATACTGATGTTGACCACTAGATGGCACAAATCCCCATCCTATGAATGGAATGGACAATATGCATGAAGACTTTCAACTGAGGACAAAAAAAGATCTCAGTTCTTTTGGTGTCACTCTGAACAGAATGCACATTTCTCTTTGCAGACTTCCGGTTGAGGTGAAGTGTCAACTAAACTTTGTTGCTGAAGTTATAGTCTGCTGCAGTGGAATTAAAATGCTGGAGCAGCTTGGACAATATCAAAGGATGTACCATTTTCTTAAACTCTAGCAATATCTGCAGGTAGAACTTGAAGAGGAAGCTGAGGGTGAGAGACCTCCTGTAATCCACCATTCCTCCAGAAGCGGAGCCGGGGAGGGTGACTTCATCCAGGATGTTCTTGTAGGCTTGGTTCAGCGTCTCCTCATTCCATTGCCTGGTGTTAAAAAAGTCACAGTGTAAGAAGGGTTAATTTCTGTGTGGGAGAGGGGAGATATGGGTTAAAAAAGCAACTAAATGTGCATCTCTAATGCTGTGCTCATATACGTGCCCACTGTGTACATCTACATTTTTTAATCCAGATCCAACTTTAGTCTTCCTGGTGTTGCTCTTTTTCAGTTCCCCCTCCTAACATAACAATCTAAAGCAGTAGTTCTTAACTTTTTTAATTCTGTGGACCCCCCAAATAATCATGACTGGAATCCGGAAACCCCCACTGAATCACTATTGAAATCCACGGACCCCCACTAAGTTATTATTGGAAGCCGGGGATCACAGCCTAGGCAATTTCGATGATTTGAACCGCAAAACAATACACACAAATACAGACACAAACATTGATAAAAGAAATACAAGAATGATAAAATATTTTATTTCACAAATATAAAAACATCGAAATTCTAATTTTAAAGGGGAGGTTGGAGCTTTTTAAATTCAACTGTGCCCCCTCATCATCCATATTATATTCTGTTTGATGCACTTGTACTGACTGCTCCCACGAACCAATCTGAGCACACCAACCTCATTTTTAGCCCCCAATTTCGATTTTCTTCACATTTACAGAATGTTTTAAAATTTTCAGTTTTACATGTTGCTTCTTTATTTATATAACTTTATTAATCTGTTAACATTATTTAATTTTCTAAGTTGTTGCGGACCCCTTGGGGTCCCCCGGCGACAGATTAAGAACCACTGCTCTAAAGAACTTTCTTATCAGCTTCTGGCAATGGCAGTCCCATAGCTTAGTGTGTTAGTCCCCTGTGGGAGAGATCTGTGACCAATTTGTTAGAACAGACTTGGATTTTCGTTCTTCCGAGATTAATACAGCAGCATTATTTAATTGAACACTCGTTATCACAGGGCCTAAAATAGAGTTAAAACACAATATATGTTAAAGTACACATGTGCGCTAGTTTTTAAATGTGGGGTAAAGTACAACTTTCTGAACAATATAAGGAAATAACAAGTCACCGAGGAGTTCCATGACCACACAGAGGCATGAGATCGCTGGCTGGGTGTGTTTACTGATGACTTGCATTATCCTTCATAATTTAACTAAGAGGGTACTTTATCCCATATAATATGTGGACCTCTTGCTCTCTCGTCAAAGTACATTACATAGCTAACCAGTGGCCCTGTGTTATATTTGACATCCTCTGCTGGTTCTGTCTTTTTAGCCCACAGAACTTTGCGTGTTGTGATTTTCAATGTTGAAATAAAACTGCATATCCCTGAACGCAACATGCTGTTGCTTAAAAGGCAGGACACGCTGAAGGTGTCGCAGATGGCATGGAGCCTCCTGGCATCTATGCTTGGGCAGTCCCCTGGAATCAGTAGATGTAGCCCATTCAAGCAATAAAAATCAATACAAGAGACCGGGTGCCTCATTCTTATTACAGGTGCACGTGTACCAGGAAAGCCCCAGCCTCCACATTCTGATGAGTCACTTCTGGGTAGTTTGGTGCTTTGATATGCTGCCACTTTAATATTGGTAAAATTATATGCTCATTTTACATTTTGTTTGTATGGTTGTGAGTTTGTTTCTGTGTTTGGCGTTAGAAGGAAGATGGGCTTTTAATTTGGCTCTGAATAGCACAAGGATGGATGCCTTGCGAATGTTAATGGACTGAGAGAATTGGAAGATTGGTTTAATGTGAATCATAATGCCAGGGGATGGGACGTTTTCAGAGAGGTGCCTAATTCCAGCACCTGGAGTGAGATGAAGAAGATTGGATGAGAAGATGAGATTTGTAAGCCAAGTCCACAGAGATGCTAAACGCATATTTTAAGTGAAAACGTACATTGTGTTCAATGATACAGGTTTTCTATTGAGACGGTGGATTTCACAGGTGTAGATCTTGCAAGCGCATTATATGAATATCCAATAAGAAAATTCGGGAAAGGTTACGTATAGCTATAGACCCTTTGAGCTTCAGGAAACAGTAGCAGTAGTTTGGAGTATAACATTGCCATCCATTTGTTTAATTATTATTAGTGCCAGTTCAGGAACTGGTGTACAGTTCTTAAACAATAAAAACAGCAAGAAAATAGCTAATATTGGATAACCTAGACTACTGAGATCTCAAAATGATTGCCATTGATAGTGATAGCAAGACCATCAGAAGGAAACATCGAGTATTCGTCAACTTAAGGAGAGTAAAAAGTTGCATCTGAGTTGCGAGATACCCCTTGCACACCAGCAGTAAGAACTTTTTATTCAACCCTAAATAAGCTACATTGACAAATATAAACATTTCCAAAGCATGACACCAACCAGTGTTACATCCATGTATAAGCTATGTACACTAAGTGGCAGTTAAAGGCACAAAGTCTGACACAGCTTATACATAGTAAATCAAAAGATGGTATAAATCAAGTGACAGATCTGACTGAGGTAATGGTTTCAGCTTCTCGGCTCAAAAACAAGCAAGGGTTGTTTTTTCTGTTTTGATAGAGTTTTGAAGAACGTATCTACCATGTTTTGTTTTTAGCAAATTCCCATTTTTTTTGTCCCAGGAAAGGGTTTAATTCTGTATGGACAAATGAGGGTCGAATCGTTTTTGAAGGATTGTGAGATGTCAGTTTAGCACTTACCCACATACATCGAATGCAAGGTCAACAAAGGACTGTTGGTTGATGCAAGTAATGATGGGGTGGATGCAGTGTTTACTCAAGAACATAATTAGCTAATTAAATGATATATGCGTCAGAAGCAATTTAATATGTATTTAATTATATATGTCTCCGAAGGCTTTACGTGTTGCATAGAAGCGAGCAGTATTTTGCACTTGACATGGAGGCACCAGCCTGTTGTTGGGCATCTGCACATTTCTTGGCGTTTCTTCTACCATTTACACAGGTGACAGGCTCAGGGGCCGTCTACATAAGGTTTCTAACAGTGCTACACTGACATTAGCATTATTAAGGGAACACATGAAATGGTGTACTTCCTATTAGTACAAGATCCAACTGTTTGTGAGATAGGATTAGTAGATGAGATTCAGTGGCTTTTCTAAGAGTAGAGGCTGCTGGTGCTTTTATCTAAAGAGAAGTGGGATAATGCAGAAGGACACTTTTAGGTACTGAAGTTGGTGAAGTAATTTAGATTCGTTTGATGGAGGGAGGAAAATAAATTGTTGAAGACGTGTCTCCACATTTGTGAAGGAATTCTGTAGAGTTTGTTTTAGTATTGGGGTCGTACCCTCTATGGGTTTGAAAAACAGGATCTGTAGGGTTGATCTTATGAGTGACACCTGGGAAGTATTTTAACTGCATTTTGCACATTTGAATCCTAGAGGGGCAGATTCAGCCATTCATCCTGTGGTTGATAGTATGAGTGGAAGTGAGTTGTATAATCACTTGCCCAAAGACAAACTACAAGACTTGAGAAGCTAGCAGCACAGAAAATAACACGTTATCATCAGTCAAGAAGGTGTGGGATGTGTGTGAGTGTGATATAAATAGTTTTCTCACCTCCCTATTAACTTTTGGCAGGATTTCCTTGCACTCACTGTGGTCGGGCCCATTCCGCCATAGAAAATATTGAAGTCTTCAATGGTGTCGGTGCCTGCTCTGAAAAGGACCCGCATTCCGGCATTAACAAAGGCAGAAGCATTCTCATGTCGTATCGATTGCCTGAATGCCATCACGTGTTCCCACTGCAAGTGGAGAAGGTACAAAGGCACAGGAGCATCAATAGCTGTGGTTCTTTAGGAATACCTGTGCTGTCTAGCTGGTAGCGTTGTGTGTGTTTTCATAAGTACGAGGATTTAACAAATGAATTGTGGTGTAAGTGTCTCAACCTCCAGGCCACGGAATGAGTGTAGACCAAGCTGACAGCGACCACAAACCTTTAGTTTGGAAAAAACAGGAGTAATCTACAGGGAGAATTCCCATGCCTCATATGGTGGTGAGGGGTGCATGTGACATATGACCTACCTTACATTAGCAATACTGGCTATTTACAGGCAAAAGCCTGTGGAGTAATATCTTGCTTTTCCTGTATGCCACTCTCTCTTTGGTAAGACACTAAGGGGTGGATTTTGATTATGGCCAGAGGGTACTCCGTTCGGGATGGCCGAGGACATTGCCCTCACCATGCCCGCCATATCTAGAGTTTTCCGCCAGCCTGGCAGACAACTCTTTTGATAGGAACCACTGTCAATGAGGTTCCTGTCTATGTTGTAAAGATTTGACAGACTGCTCCATCAAACATGAATGCTGCCCGTCACACTTTTACACAGCTTTTCATTTTTCAAAGAAAACTACCAAAGTGGGAGTTTGTTTTGAAAAATGAAAAATTAATGATCCACACACCATTGCAGGTTGCTTCTATGATGTGGAGGTCATACTTTCTTTATCGTCCCTCATTGCCAGTGTTTATCTGGTGGTGATGGACAGCAACAAAAGCCATCCGACCGCCCACTGTAAGGGGGGAGGTCAGATAGCTATTATCCAAAGACCCATACTCCTTTGGGCCATCAGAGGTGTAGGTCACCAACGGAGCCATCGCAGACATACTTTTTTTCTACCTGATGGTAAATGAGGCGGGCAGATTAACAGTTTGGCGGAAAGGGTACTTCATGGCTGTTGCGATGGAGTACCCTCTCTGCCAAACGTTAAATCAGCATGTATATGTTCCTTTACAATATTACCACCCATAGTACTAATGATGTGGGCTTACCGTCTTTGAAAAAGGAATAAGAACAGAAACCACAATCTCTTCATGCTTCAAGGGTGATGTGGCAGCAAAAAAAGCCTCATCTAAAGGAATCTGCCGAATTCCACCTGTGGAAAAGATTACAGTTAATGATCTATGCACAAGAAGAAGAAATTAAAAAAACACTCGGTCTAGATTAGAGCCTATTTTGGTTGCCACATTGGGATTTTTTGGCTAGTTCTGGTTGCTACATCTGGACCCTTGTGTCCTGTTCTAGAGTTCCAAGTGTTGTGCGCAGTTCAAGAGACCACATCTCAGAAGGATAACTAAAGACTGCAGCTGGTCCAAAGACAAGAGATCAAAGAGGTATGTAGATGAAAAGTACTTTTAGAATAATATAGGCAAATGGACATGAGTGGAAGGAAAAGATTGGAGAACATGAAGGAACGATTCAAGACATAAAATAGAATAAAAATGGTGCCCAATGCTGCATTTAGCAGTGGAAAGGTAAATGTAGAGATGGTTATCATGATACAAGACTGTAGAGGGATAGGTGCCTTTGAGGACCTCGACAAGCAAAGGTCTTGGAGACGAACGTCCTTTCCAAAATTAGCATTGTCCTTTTTATCTTCTGTTCTAGGAAGCATTTCCTAGAGTTCCAGTGCAATTGAAAAGTTAAATACTAGCATTTAAGAAAGGCAGCAAATAGCTCAATCAAAGAGTTCAAAAGCACTGAGATCAAGGGTATGCTCAATACACCATTCAAACACCATCAGAGTAAACACATCCTTCACCATCCTTCACCTTGGAATAGTTACGGGTATAGTACAAGCTTTCTGCATGAGCTCCTCAGCCTAGGGCTCTGCCTCAAACATAGCTTTCCAAAACATTTGTCATTCATTGAATCAAAGGGACTCATGTGGACATAGGTAGGCCAGTCTCCAAAGTTCATTGTGGGGGAAGGAGTGCCACTTCCCCGAGCCTCGGCTGGACTGCCTTCCAATGTACAGATGGCATTTTTTCTAGCTGAAAAGGTTACCATGTGTATCACGGGAGCCACTTTGTTTGAAAAGCTAATGCATGATGACAGATCTACCATGCTGGAATGGCATTGTTGAATTGTTGTCACTTACGTTATTCCTGAAGATAGACCCACAAAGCAGGGGTCCATCATCAGAAATGAAACAACTAATATCCCTGAGGAGCAGGGAGGTTTTCTCTACAAAAACGAAATAGTTTCATGATGAAGGCTTGCTCCTTCAGTTTGGTAGATGGTGGGTCCCTGCCCCTAGAAGTACGTAAAAACACTCCAGGACCTGTGTCTCGTTATTGTGGTACCTGATCTTCGGTTGGCGGATTGTATCCAAGTTGTCCAGCCAAGCTTCTTGGTTGAAGAATATCCCCTCTCTCAAGTGTAATGATGATGAAGAATTACATTTTAAGTTGCTGGTTTATTTTACAGTAGAGCACTTGCTCTTTTATAAGGATTAGCCTATAATCCTGCGTGTCATTCAACAGAATGGAGGAAGTATATGTATGGTAGAAGGATGCAGGATTTATCATGACACATACCCTGGTCACCCAAAAGCTTGTTGAGTGGCTTCAGGTCTCTTGACAGAATAACATCCTGCATCTCTATCATTCAGCTAGAAAAACCAGAGTGTAAAATATATACATGAATTAATGGATGCATTTACGCATTATGAAAAGACAAGTTATGGAATCATATCACTAGTTTTTATTTTTACACCCCCTTACTTCAAACATCATAAATAGTGACACAGTAACACAATAAACTCCATGGCTTACCTTTGGACGAGAGGTTGAGGATGCTGTTACCCACTGCCAGAATGGGATTCAGGTCAGAGGTCGGGCTTCTGCTGACAATGTGTCCTCCTAGAGACTGAAAGCATGGAACATTTTCTAGTCATTTTCTATACTTGTGAACAATACGGAGCATCATTGCCCAGCAACCCCCTCTGTGTACCGCCATGAACTGGTTCATCATCTACAAGTATTTACCAATAAATACCCCAGATGCCGCACCCTGTTAAACTTTCAATGATATTAACTGAGCCAGAGTCTTAGAATGTTGGAAATTCCTTGTTAAGGAGAACCAAGGTTTGATTAACATTAGCAAAAGGAAGGAACAAACTAAATTTCAGTCATATTGCAGTCTCTAGTTTACTACAATCACAACCTGCTGTATGTTATTTTGACAACTTCTACAGCTGACAACATAAACTCAGATGTGGCTCGGTGTGTCTAATAATAGCTGTTTTTATCACCCAAACATTTATACTAATTCTATCAACTTCAGAAGTATGTGTAAGTCTGACTTGAGCCTAGGTGTATTTAAATCTGACAGATGAATTGCAAACAGATGTCTGAAATATTGGATCAACTCACTGCCCTATCCTATTGGCTAACTCCTCATATCACATCATCAACAAACTTTACATTGATTTACCCAATCCTACATCATCTGTGAGATAACCTGCTCCTCCACCACCAGCCCCCTAAACACTTGCACCTCCTCAGATTGACTCCACTTTTCCTTTACTCAGACCTCTTCGGATCTATGCAATTGCCACAATATCATCAGTCACACAAAACCTTCTTCCTCCAATAGGTTTCACAGAACCAATCCAGCACTCTCAAATGAAACATGGCATGCATTCACCCAGACACATTTACCTGCCCTATCATCTACATTACCATACTCAGCTGACACAGACAGTGGGGCAAGGACCCTTTTCAGATAGGGAAATCAGGAGATTACCTGCCACGTCTGTCCCTCCAAAGGCTCAGTAGAGACGGCATGCATGAGAGTCACATGTCAAACTCACCTGATATCGGGGCTGCCATCTAAGGCTTTGACTTGATGGTGGAGTATCAAATGAATATTTTTTTTAGATCTTACAGGTGACAATAGTAAAATACTCCATTCTAGTTGTGCTTGGAACACTTTGGGGACTTACTGCTACATTCCTTATCTGCTCTGCGCCTAGAGTCTTCAGTTGTTGCAGTAAAGCTTTGAAAGTCTTGGTCTTCTCATTGGGGTGGTCTGCAATGGCTTTTTTTAATATGTCCTTCATTAGTGTCAGGTTACAAGCTGCTCCCAGTGACAGCCCTAGAACCAGAAAGCAGGATGTACCAGAAAAAAACAGAATGGTAGAGTCATGGTCTAGTAGTTATAAAATGAGGCGACATGAGATGTAATCTTTCATTCCCCACCTGACCAATTTCTTTGATTCTGGGAAAATCACTTTATCGCATTGTACCTCATTTTCCTAGTCTTCAAAACTAGTTCAACACGCCATTATTAAGATCTATTTAATAAACAAAGCATTCAAGGTTACTGGTAAAGGACTTCTGGTACAGGGTTTAGGAAATTACGATGCAAAACACTCAAGCCAATATTTGAGAAATTGTGATCCTCTGTCTCTTCAACATTCATTATTGAAAACAGGATAGGTCTGAAGAAGTGGAACATTCCATATAAACTAAATCTTTTCCTCTTTTCCATGTTAGTTTTGTCCTTTTCAGGAAAATATATTCTATTGAATTTCACCAGTAACTGTCTTCATCTCTGAATATTCAATGTCAATAGAAGAATGGGTGGGAAGCAGTGCGTAATTGGTACTGGCGGGTGCAGGAGGTGGGCACTGGAACTCATTTTGGGGAACCTGGACTTATTTTTCAGTTTTAGATTTTACCCAAAGTCAGAGAGAGAAAGGCAAACAAAGGATCAAAAATGAGGAAGCGTGAGCTAGGAAACCAAAGACAATGGGATGAAGTAGAACCAGCAAGGGCATATTCAAGAGTGTTTTTATTGGTGCTATGTGATGTGGGAGGTGTATGGTAGAGGGAGAAAGAGGTAGAATCAAGACTACGTATCCTTGATATGCGGCAAAAGCCGCATACTGCAATGCCAATGATGGGCTCTTAAGGAAAATAATGGGCCGTGCATCTATTTTTATAACAAATTAAACACTGGTGGGAAAGCAGAGGAAAGTGATTTCTTTCAGATTGGAAGACACTGAAGGTTTTTAGAGGATTCGGTTCTCTACAGAGAAGAGCTTGGGGGTTTGCCAATTGACTCACATGCCTCAAACCAAGTTTGGTACATCTTTAAGTAAAAGGAATTAGTGGCAAGTAAAAGGTGGAGGACACGAAATTGTCAGGGCAGCTCATAATGCACCAAGAGTTTACTGGAAAACACTGTCAGAAGAACAAGAACAGTCGCCTTTTGCTGTAGGCTGGACACAAATACGGTTTATGGACTGACAGATGCCATCCAGGAGGGAGAATCAGCAAAGAAAATCAGGAACTCGGCTCACCCTTGTCTGTGAAAGTCACTACAGTCAGATCCGGAATCTTGATGGGGGAGATGAGAACTGGGTAAAACACTCCATTCATTTTCATCTCGAGACCTGTTGGTGAAAGGAATACTTATTAATTATTTTTGAATGGAGAGGGCGAGAAATACATATGCCGCAAACTACTTACACACTCCTTGCTTGTTTTTGCTGAGAAGTAATTGGATAAAGAATAAAGTGGTGTTGGTTAATGTATTGTGCTCTTGATTGTAGCGAGTGCTTTTAAATGATGTGCTAGGTTGTAGCATGTTAAGATAATTTTGTAGTGTTGTGTATTGTTATATTAGAAAGTAATATGTATTGTTATACTAGAAAGTAATATGTTCTTGTTTCTTAAAGATGGTGTGATACTATTGTATTTGTTGATGGGGTGTGCTGTTGTGGGGTTTGTTGTCGGGCAACGTGATATTTGGTTAGGGGCCTCACAGGCTGGGGCATTGTTGTGTATGTTGTTAGCCGTATAACTGTGTAATTTATTGTGTCTTTTGGCATTGATGGTTGTGTTATGTGGTATAGACTGGAATGTGTGGTAGTGTTTTGCAGTGTGATGTTGTGCATTGTGGGGTGATGAGATGAAGAGAGTTATTGTTTGCAGTCTGAAAGTGTGATGTGACTGATAAAGTGTATATGGCCCGTGGTGGATGTAGGTCAAGGTGTTGTGAGATGAAGTATATGGTGTCATGTAGTGGTAGGGGATGCATTGTGGTATTTGTGTAGTCTGGTGTGGTGCCGCTTGGGATTTGATGAGATTATAAGGTGCGAAGTGTGGTTATGGATCTTTGTGTGGTGTATTATGGGCTTGTATTGTGTACTGTATTGCTATAAGTGTGTCATAACGAGTCATGTTGTGATGCGCTAAGCTGTTTGCTAATATGTGGTGTGATATGCTGAGGTGTGCTATACCTCATGTGTATGCCAACAGCCAAGATGCATTTGTTTGGAGGTTCTGAGTCTGTCTGTGTGTTTTATGAGTAGAGTTCCAAGAATACTTGTGATGGAAAATCTGAGTGTCTTGATTGGAGTATTTGGATCCTCGCCCTCATAGGGCTGAACAGGGCCAAAAAGAATCACCAAGGGCTTTCTCCCTTTGCACCTTTGGCCTTTCACTCAGATGTCTGTGCGAAGACGTCCCTGGTTCCTGACTAACAGCGGGCCCAAATGACCCAGGGTGGCCAATGGACTGTCCTCAGTCAGGGCCCGTGAGGGGTTCTGGATGGGACTGGGCTTGGTATAGGAAGGGGGAATTTGCAAGCTTGGGGACTTATTCTCTTGTTGTCTTATAAAATCTTGGAATTGCCGGCGTCTCCTCAAATTCATTAATTTTTTAAAAATTACTAATAAGCTGACTGCTTCTCTAAAGGAGTTGATCGTTTACGAAGCCCTGACTTTGCAACTCTAATTGTACGCTAGAAATTTCTCGCCCTATTGGATGCAAAGCAACTCGCCACCTAATGCTTATCTCTGTGCTGCAATTGATACAGAAGACGATATGGTTCTTCTCAGTCGACTACAGTGAAAGGTGGAATTCTCATAGCGTAAATAAGACCTTTCTGTTTGAGGGTACAGGTGAAAACGGGAGAGTTCACATTGAAGAGAGCGTACATTAAAGCCTGATTTAAAAAAACAGGTGCAAATTACAACATGCTTTAATTATAAGTATGCATGGTTGTAATTTAGACCTGTTTGGCTCATTCACAAAACATTTTGATGTACACATCCATAACTCACAGATGTTGGGTCAGGACTAGCGCACAATGATTTCCTCACTTTATGTGTGCGTTCTGCACACACTGCTTACAAAACACGTTTGAAGTAAAGATGTTTTAGGAAATTTCATGTTTTCCTTTTTGTTTGACTAGTTCTTTTTTCAAAACATTTTTCTACAAAATCTCACCTTCCTATGCCCAAAATGTGATCTGTATCCAGTTTGGTGCACTTTCTCACCCATACTGCAGCACATATCCTTGGATCATTCTTCAGTAACTCAGATGTGCCATTATAAAAACTTGTACGTGAGTTTACAAAATGTAACAATTTGAGGCTACTTATAATGTTTTGTGAGTGCGCCCCAATTATATGCAAATACACGCAGAAGCATGTAAGCGAGGCTGATGATTATTTGCTATCAATACAAAGACACAAGAAACTGCAACTTGAAAAAACGTTTTGGTTAACTATTGTACAACTTTAAATGCCATTTCTCTGATGCCTCATTAAGGGCCAGATGTATCAAGCGTTTTACCGTTCGCAAACGGGCCAATTCTGCGAATTGGCCCGTTTGCGAATGGTAAAAAGTCTTTTGGGATGTATCATCTCATAAGGCATTCGCAAAATAGGGAATCGCAATTTTTGCGATTCCCTATTTTGCGAATGCATTTAGGGAATCGCGATTTGCGATTCCTTAAATGCAATGCTGGAAGCAAAAAATATTGCGACCTGGCTTTAAGGAAACGCAAATTACCACCAACTTCAAGTTGGTGGTAATTTGCAAATTCTCGAAAAATTCACTTTTTTGCATTTTTCTAGGTGCTATGTGGTGTACATACATGCCCTTAGGGCATGTATGTGCGCCACATGTGCACACATGCATATTTCAGAGGTGCAACAGGGTGTCCTTTTGGCCCCCTTGCGCCCTTGAAATTGCATGCGCAATTTGCAAGTACCTATTGGGTACTCGCAAATTGCGCATGCAATTCCCATTCATTCCTATGGGCCTCAAGGCCCATAGAAATGAATAGGAAGCCATTTCTTATTTGCGACTCGCAATTTGCGAGTCGCAAATAAGGTATGCGTAGGAATCGCAATTTTATTTGCGAAACCTACATACATTGCATTTTGCGAGTCCATAATAGCGAATTGGTAAAATTCGCTATTAAGGACTCGCAAAATACAATGTTGATACATCTGGCCCTTAGTAACGTGTTTGATACATGACAAAAGTTCAATCAAATAAGCATAATAATGGAGAATCGATGTAAAACTATTAAGGGGCAACATGAAAATACAACAGGGGCCCAATTCTTAAAGGAAATCACAAACGTGCACCCACATGTGTATATCTCTGCATTGGTACAGATTTACAAACTTTAGGAATTCAATTCAGAAGAATTTACAGCAGCAGGCATGAAAACCGCCCTCTGTACTGCGATTTCTTTTTTTGCAAGAGCAAATGTACACACACACGTATATATGACAATGTGAAAACCTGCGAGTTAAAACTGACTTTCCCTACACCCCCTTTTTCCCACTCTGGAAAAATGTTTGATCCTGCCCCTGTCAGAAGTTCAAACCTTTTCCAATGCGTAAAGAGATTATAGAAGAGTTGGTGAATAAAGCTAAACATGTAAGTTTGTGGGTGCGCGCAGATTCACAGGGCATTCCAACCCTTGAATTACTGGTTCCAGACTAATTTCAAGCACTGTGCAGAAAGGTTGCAAAAGAGAATAATATAATATGAGCCCTGGCTTACTCAGCGAGGTTATTAGCAGAGTTTTGATATAATGTGGTAACTTTCTGAAGCATTCGGACTCTTGAACATGAAGATATTCTATAAAATTCCTCATCCCTGAAAAATACATATATAAATGTTTGTGAATCGCAACTTAGTTCACACAGGGTGAGCGTTGACCACATATGAAGCATACAATTTTCCTGACCCCTGAACTGAAACAAACCTGGGAACACCCACAAGTGTGAACTAAGTTAAACAATAATTCCATCATTTTCTACCTACTGTACACACTGAGCAGAAGTAACATTTGGTGTAGGTGATCGTCTAGTTTTGGTGTCTTGTGCTAAAACTTTTTACATTGGAGCAAAAATGGGGGAATAAAATGCGTAAACAGTTTTAGCGTCCATTTTATGTACATTGTTACCACATATTCTCCGTTTGCTGCTCACGGTTTCCACCACATTGGAGCTGGTTATAGGAATCAGCACAAAATTGAAACAAACACTATTTGGGATAAAGTCTCATCACGTGCATAAAACATTTATGCTTGTTATTTTATTGCGGCACCATCCTCTAAATGAAGACGAGTCTACTAGACATCTGGATAGGGCACCCAGTTACACATTTCATGCTTTGGGAATAGACAGTAAACTACACTTGGGTAAATTACAAATGTTTTTCAGAAGGTCGGATATGAACTCGGAAAAAACTTTTCTGAATTATGCAACAGGTGTGAAGTATCACCTGGCTTGTTCCTCTCAATCTTTTCTTGTAAAGCTTTGATGTTCCTATTGGCACTGTTCACTTGATCTTCATCATCATGTGGATTTCAATGGGTGGCAAATCCTTTAATTCTAAATAATGGGCCTTGGAAGAGTCAAGAATGTTGCAGGACTGGATGAGCGCAAACAGACCTGCGTAACAGCAGCATGTTCGAGATTTATTTCTAGATCATGCTCTTGGAGTGCTGCCAGAGCAGACATGGCCGGCATCAGTGAGCCACACCCTACTTCATGTGCAGATGTATGAATTTTGATACTGTGTTTAATTTCCAGGTCAATGTGCTGTCGAAGGAGGCTCACCTTCATTTGAACAACCTGGGTTAGGTGTAATGTAATGATGTTCTCCTGACATTGCAAAGCATTAGCAAAGCCAATAGGTTGCCAGTGTCTGTTGTCAAAATGCTTGAGATCTTACCATATCTGTTTCCGGTTTGGCATGTGGAAGGTTTGCTAAGGTTGGGATTTTGAAATGAAATGACTCAAGAAGTGGTACGACAAATTCGATTTGAGAGATTAGAATATAAGGTTTCTTTATGAAAAAGAGCAATATAATAAGGCTACAGCCCTTATTTCGGGTATGGTGGTTGAAGTGTTGTAGCACATTGTTGTCTGGTAGTAAGTATTTGAGGACAAGAATGGTTTGAAGATAGGAAGGCTTTAAGGTTTTGAGGAGAGATATGTTTGATGTTTTTATGTGCATTTTTCAGTGGATGTTGAACTATACCGATCAAATCTGATCACAAAAGGTGAGAAAATCAGTACTACTATTAAGGAAGTCATCAATAAAAATAATTTTACTCCAGGTGAGTAGTATAAGATGTTTACTTTCAGTGGTGTAGGTGTTGGTAATCTATACAGTGAGTTAATTATAACTAAGAGACATTTATTGAGTTAATTAGTTTTCATTTAAGGGACTCCTTCTGGATAAAGGCAATCCAACCAGTTGTCTGTTCTATTAAGGTAGAGGATGTTGCTTCTTAGTGGTTGTGGTGAATTAGGAGAACCAAGTTTCTGTGAGTACACTAGCATCAAGGTCCAAATCTTGAGGGCAGATATGGGTTGTTGCATTATAGACTACGTGCTTTGAAAGACAAGGGGGCCCAATTACTATTGGTCAGGGAACTTGGGTAGTTTACTAGCTTCAAACACAGTGGTCCCTAAACAGAAGATTAAACAAACAATGAATATAGACTCAATCAGTACTATATTTGAAGCTGTCCAGCCGGACAGATACTTTAATATTCAATTAGTTTCCAAAAAAAGAACAAAGGACATTTGAAGTGGGACACAAGCCTGCATCCAACTCAGCAAAAATGGACGAACAACGTGTAACAGAAAAGGCTCAGGCAGAGTAAGTTGTTTGTATGTAGCACATACTGATGTTACAAACAAAATATAGTGGGACACCATTACACATGAGCGATATTTAGTTGAGAAGTGTATATGGTGTGCATTAAGTCGACAGTGTTTCGATCCTTACAAAACATATTAGGATCATCATCAGGACATTTACATAAACATGTCTGGGTACATTTGCCTAATGTCCAGAAGAGAGCAGCATGGATACGCCATGGGGGCGGGAGCGACCCGGGTTGGGGCAGATTAAGCGTCCGGACCTGGTGCGGTCAGAGCTGCAAGATGTTGGTGGAGATGGCGCCGCGCGATTGATGCCGGCAGGAAGCACGCCCATGCAGCAGTGTCCTCATTACTAGGCCGATTAGGACCTAACCCTTCTAAATGATATAGTGACCGCGCACACGGCGCCATCTCCACCAACCTCTTGCAGCTCTGACCGCACCAGGTCGGGACGCTTAATCTGCCCCAACCCGGGTCGCTCTCGCCACTGTGGCATATCCATGCTGCTCACTTCTGGACATTAGGCAAATGTACCCAGGCATGCTTATGTAAATGTCCTGATGATGATCCTAATATGTTGTGTAAGGATCGAAACGCAGTCGACTTAATGCACACCATATACACTTCTCAACTAAATATCGCTCATGTGTAATGGTGTCCCACTATATTTTGTTCGTAACATCAGTATGTGCTACATACAAACAACTTACTCTGCCTGAGCCTTTTCTGTTACACGTTGTTCGTCCTTTTTTGCTGAGTTGGATGCAGGCTTGTGTCCCACTTCAAATGTCCTTCGTTCAATTTTTGGAAACTAATTGAATATTAAAGTATCTGTCCGGCTGGACAGCTTCAAATATAGTACTGATTGAGTCTCTATTCATTGTTTGTTTAATCTTCTGTTTAGGGACCACTGTGTTTGAAACAAGCATTATAGACTACAGCCCTTTAGTTCAGGGCAGAAGATTTAAAGTGATGTGTGTGAGACAGGCTAATACGTTGAGAGGAGCTTGTTCTTCTGAGTTTGCTTGGGTAGACAGATCTTTGTTGTTTGCTGTTGTTCTGGTGTAGATAGAGTGGTAGGTTGGTTGACAGAGGAATGCATATCGAGGGGCAGTGGTGGGTACCGGAAGGGCTGAGGCTTCGGTCGTTGACAGTATTTCGGTCTTTGTCAGTGCAGGAATAGCTTTGTTCTAGGTGCTTGTATTTGTGACATTATGCTGTCAGGTTTCATTCCTTGGGACATGTGTGGCTGATAATGTCGAGATGGGTAGATAGGAGCAGGTTGAGCTAGTGGTGTTTTATCTCAGTAGAGATGGTAGGCATGATATCAGTATTGATGCCACCTACTATTTAGGGTCTTCAGACTATCAAATAATGTGGTAACAATATATGTTTACATCAGAGAACTAGATTATGACCTTCCCATTTCCAAAATTGTGATGCATAGCTCACATTTCTGCTCATGGTAGCCTGCAATTGTCATTTGTTACTGCAAAGGATGTTTGTGTTCTTTCAGAATACAAAGAAAAAATACAGCTTTGTGCTCCAAAAGAGCAAAGAGCATGTCTGATTAAAAAGAGTAAGTCAGTTTTAATGGAGCCCAGTTTGAGACTTTTATATTCCTCAAACTAGAACATAAAAGGTTTCCTAGAACATAAAAAATAAATAAGAGGTTTCAGGATTGGCCATCAGCGTTGAGGGTGGTGTTTAAAGATAGTTTCGAATAAGCCTAGGAGCAAAAACACCTTTAAGTGCAAAATCACATTAGGGTGCAATATTGCCTGTGGCCCAACTTCAGCAAGAGTAGGGAAACACTTTGAGGGGCACAAATGAAAGTGGATGATCCAAAAAAGAGTAGCTGATAGGGGCTCACCAACGGTCCTGCTATGTTTATACTTTCGCTGTGGATGAAATGGGCTCTGGCAGTCATACCTAACATCATGCATTACTACATGATTTCATCATTTGATTAGAATAGATCATGGCATCATTGTGTAGGAAAAAGAGCTTGTGTTAAAATACTGCTTCAGTATGCCCTTCGACGGACAGTACACTTAGAGGCCATTTTGCTCCGAAATCGATGATAACACTTCAGAGAGAATATTGACATTATCTACCAGAAGCAAGATGATATTCTCGGGATGCTGCCTTTGAAGCATCTAGAGAATCCACAGTTAAGAAAGCACATACTCCTTGAGATATAATAATTGGATCCACTTTTATATAGTGCTCTCTGCCATTTGTCTACCATTTTGTGTATTTACTAACCCCATTTTGTGATTTGGAAACGTTTTTCCAAATTACATTATAGGCTTAGGAATCATTACCAAATTGTAATTTTGAAGGGTGTGTTAAGGGCGTCCCTTTCCAAATTGCAATTCAGTAACCAATGTATTAGTGGTTTGCGACTGTAATTCACAAACCACTGATCAATTACCACCTTCAACGCTGGGGTTATAACTGATTTGTAAAGGAGAAGGAGTCCACTTTGGACCCCTTCCCCATTGGGAATCAGGGCGACAGCTTCAGCGGGAGTGCAAAAACAACAATTGATGGACAGAATGCAGAACAATGTCATACATTCACCCCAGTACAGAAATCTGGGCCTAAATTCATAGTTTTTTTGCTCACCATGCCACTCCAGTTCGAACCCAGCCATATGCAAAACAGTCTTGACCCTGTGCCCAATGGGAACAGTCCAGCCCGAACTGCCAGGCCAGGTCCTCCCTGGACTGGAAACAAGCATTCTAGGACCGGTTTCGGGGTTTCACCCCTCATCAGCCAGGATAGCTTGACTCCAGTGGCATGGAGAGCACGGGATGTGTGTCTTTTGCTTCAGCAGGAGTGGGCAGTGTGCCCGGGGACCACTGCCTTCTCTCACTGATGTTTTCCAAAAAGTAAAAGTTAAAAAAACAAAGCAGCCCAGGTTCCTATAAGGAACTTGAACTGCTTTTAAAAAACTTTTCTATTTAGCAATACAATCACAGGGATGGTGGTTCTGCTATCTCTTGAAGGCCACCATCCCTGTGATTGTAGCTAATTTAAGGAGGGCAAATTGTAAACTGCCTAATGGATATTAATTAGGCAAGTAATTCTGCAAGCCCATGTGATTCCTTACCTTGTCAAATGACCTACTAGTATATAGGTCACTTCACCAAGTAACATAACATAACATAACATAACAGGTGTATTTGTAAAGCGCACGTTCACCCTTGGGTATCTTGGCGCTGAATAACAGATGTTTATTGTTACCCAACTCAATGGTAAAAACCTGGTTTCAAAAAGTCTGGCACGCATTTTGCAACCGTTTTTTGAGAACAGTTTGTACGTACACCTGGACCTAAATAATTTTTGGTAGTGTGTTCTGTATGAAAATATGATGAGTACTAAACTTTAGGCCTTCATTATGACTCTCAAGCTCACATTGCAATGATATCCCTCACAAAGCTTGCTCTGAGATATGTTTCAGCGTCCCCTACTACTCCTGTTGATTCACCTCTGAGTCACCCTCACTGGCACACTTAGTCTCTTGGTGACGAAGATGCCCCTATAACCGTCATGTGTGAGATCAACAACAGGTCACCTCACGGAATGCCGAATAATCAAGGGCATACTTCTCAGCAGAACAATATACTGATTTTGAGAAAGCTCATCCTGTACATTATAAAAGGATCTCAGTTCCAAGAGGTCACATTTTCTAAATGCCTTTTTGATATTTTCCAGGTCCCTCCAGCATTGTAAAGTGATGAGCTCAGCCACAGCAGTAAGCACTGTTTAAGAGAAGGCATCTCGAAATATTGCAGCTTCGTCCAACGACAATGAATGCATTCGCTGAACCACATAGCATAGCTGGTCATCCTCTATGAAGGGCTTTAAAGAGGAGAAGGGCAAAGTAAAATATAAGGAAAAGGTCGCTGGACTGTGTTAACACCACAAAAACTATTGCTCTCAGGGTGAAGACCCCAACTCTCAATCCTGAAGGGCATCTTCACTTTGAGGTTGCCAATGGATTGTGACAGGGGATTGATGATCTGTAAGTATTATATAAGACTTGCCATACAGTAACAAGCAGAAAAGTTTGCATGACCTTAGTAGTGCAAGAAACTCCTTTTCTGCCCAAGAATACACCATTTCGGGTTAAGTAAGACTTTGTCTAGTGCATGCAATGACCTTTGTGGGTGCTTTGGTATCATCTCTATATTGTGTCAGAATAATGCCAACTGGCTGGCATGGACGACAAATTCAATGCAAAAAGATGGGCCAAAGTAAGCCATGTCCCTGGCCTCAGCAATATTTTGTCTGATGTCATCAAACCTTGCTTTGCTTTCCAAGATCAGTTGAATTCCTGTATCCATTTTTGGTGACCTCTCTCAGTGGTGCACTGATGGCAGGAAAAATTCTTAATGTATCTAGTATAGGAACTCACTATACGCAAAATAGACGGAAGAAGCATACATTGGATGGTGCATGTGCCCATGCAGGCTTCCATTCTGTCCAGGTCTTGTCAATGCCATTACATTTCAACAAGGTGCGACAGAAACTGTGCCTCGTCATGTTCTTGTGGAGACTAGCCAAACTCTGTATCTCAAGCAGTTGGAAATGTCCAGAATCACTTTGTATATTTCTTTCAGAAATACTTCTGCAGTTGATAACCAAACTCCGTATAGTGAATCTGAACTGATTCATCGTTTTGGCAAAAGTGATGATGCACTGGTACAACTCTTCCTGCTCACTGGAGTGTGGAGAAAAATTGTGCACCGCTCGGGAGATTATTTATTTCTTGAGCCCAGAGCACAATGTGACTCTCTGTTTGGATTTAGCTGGCACATGTCTACAGATTTGCAAATCTGACAGCCAGACGGCTTTCTGGGCACCAGAATGATCGGATATACCAGTTGTGTCAATCCCATAATGTGCTCACTGACGTCTTCTTGTAGGAGGTTATTGATCTTCCTTCCTTCTGAAAGTTAAACGTATGCCCATGTTTCTTTGCGGTTGCATAGCTCACAAAAATGATGTGGGAAAAGCTTGGTGACAATAGGATGTTATTGATTGATAATTTATATAGCAAGCTATTACACCAAAGGGGTGCCCTGGTGCAATGAAAAATCTGCATAGAAACACAAATTACAGATTGAATAAACGAGTTTTGAGTAGCTTCCAGACGCCCCTAATGGAGACGGCAGAGTGGAGGGATGTAGGAAGAGAACTTCAGGCCTTTCCCATTTGAACCTTGGAACTTGAAGAAAAGAACGAGAAGAACAAAACGTTCTGAAGGAGTAGTAAATGAAAAAAATAATGGATAAATATAGGACCAGTTGAGTAAAAAGCAGGATAACAGGATCAGAGACCCTTGAAGAGACATGGTTTGAAAAAGGGCAGCCAATATAAAGAATGTAGATGAGTTGAAATATGGCAGGGTTTATTTTTAGACCCATTGTGGAGAAAGCTGCCATATTTTGAATGATCTGGAGACAGTTTAGCATATGTTGAGGAAGACCGAGAAAAAGTGAATTGCAATAGTTAAGGTGGGATAAAACAACCATTATAGAGACATTTTGTAATAGAAAAGCGGTAATTAAGGATGACTTCCCTTAATACCATCCTGAAAAAGAAACAAATTAAGGTCAATTTGGAGATGTGTTTGTTAAATGAAATCTCAGAGTAGAGTATCACCTGAGAATACGGGTAGCAGGGACCGGAGAACCATCATGGCCAAAATCTTTCAGCCACCAGTGGCAATTACATACAGAGGGAGGGCCAAAAATGACGACTTCTATTTTAGAGGGATCAAGACGAAGGGAGGTGACATTCATCCATGCAGCGGTGGCTGAAATGTAGATTTTCAACTGGGAATGAAGTAACCTAGGGCCTATTTTTCTTTTTTTTCTTAGAATAATGGTACATCGATATACATAAGAGCAGAATTTTGCACAATGTAGAACAAGGCTATTTATCCTTCTTACATTCAACTGTTGTGTCAAGTCGAGAACTAGTATATATTGCATATAGGCACTTTGCATTACATAAATAAATTGGAAATCATATCACAACCTAAACGTCAACTAGGAGCAGAGTTCTCATCACCAGTCGGGCTCTTGCTGACCATATTTATCCCTTGTTTCTGGACAATGTGTTAAACAGTTAAAGCTTGCATCTAATCGCCTATTTATTATCATGAACTGCTCTTTATATGTATTACCTATTGAGAGCCGTAGGGTTAAACCTAACAACGCCAAAGTGTCCAGAAGTATAAACGATATGATTTAGGTTAAGTAAAAAAAGCAAACTATAAAATATAAAATTGTCCTGAGGACCTGAACGCCTGTAAAATATGTAAGGACCCATTGTGGCTCACACATCTTAGTGGGTCGCAGGACTTGTAGTCTAAGATGTCGAAGAGAGAAGGGGGCTCTGCAGGACAGCCCATCTCTCAGATCAACCCAACATCATTCAGAGAGGTCTGCAGGACACACTCACTCCTAGAGTGAGTGGAGGAAAACAAGCATTATCGTTCATTCTGGGTTTCTACACTCCATATATGGGAGGGGCTCCACACGCAGCCTCCTAGGCGCCAATATCTTCTTCTTTCAGTTAACAGTGTCTACTGTTTTCCCAAGCAAGCACTAGGTGAGCCCTCATTACTTACATGTGGCATTGGGTCACCTCCAACCCCCTCCCCCCGGTGGACTTTCTTCTCTGTTATACCATGCCTCAAGCACCTCTGCCCAGAGGCCCGCCAATGGGCATCGCCTTTTCCCCGGTGCATCATCTCTAATCAATGCTCGCTCCTCTGCCCTGGCACATATGTCTACATTTTTTGCCCACAGTGCAACTATCAGGCCCACCCCGGCACTCCATCGCAATGCTATCCGCCGTCTGGCCAACACTAAGGCCAGATCTGCAAATCTAGAACCAATCTTACGTGCTTTAGGTCTGGGGAATAATCCCAAAAGGCACCTCAGTAGTACAAGGGAGTGAACTGGCCAACACCCCATTGATCGTGGCGACCACTGAATCCCAGAATGTTCGCAACCCTGGACAGCTCCACGTCATATGCTCAACATCCACCCCCAGCATCCCACATCTGGGGCAAGTCCTCGCCCTCCCCCTTACATAACCTGCAAGCTATGTGGGGGCAAGTAGGTCATATGAACATAGTTAAATTGGACATACTTGAATCTTGTACTTCTGGAAATGCGATTGGGGCTTGCCACAATCTTAAACCATTCAGGGTCTGGGAGATTCCTACCCAGCAACGCCCCCCACCGCTCTCGTATTCTCACCAGTGGTGCCATGGCCATCTCCATGTCTCAGACTCCTGTCGGCTATCAAGCCACAGGTTCCCAAACGTTCACACTATGGCATGGTACTGTAAAAATTGGCCGGGGGGTAACTCACTCTGGGCCATCAAGACTTCCAGTGGAATAAGCTCCCCCATTTGGTAGCAATCCCCAACCGTGATCAGGCCCACTGTGGTCCATTCGGGTAACCGCTGTCCTGTCCTGTGAATGGAAAGGGACCACCATGCGGCAGCCCCACCAACGGCAAAGCTGGGGCATGCAAAGTAGTCCCAACTGTCCTCTTCAGGCGTCCCTGCCAACACTGTATCGATACTTTCAACAACACTCCCGGCCGAGGAATCATCATTTGTGGGTTGAGGAGCTTTGCCATTAAAGTCCCTTGATTACCCACCAACCCAATGGATCCCCCTTCTCCAAGATTCTCACCATCTAACCATTGAGTTATCCATTGAAGTTGGGCTGCCAAGTAATATAATTCAAAATCAGAGGAACCTAGGCCTCCGTCACTTGGAGGTCTCCAAAGCACCGCCAAGGAGACTCTATTGCGGCCTCCATCCCATATCAGCTCCTGGAGCAACGTGCCCATTTGATTAAACCAGGAGCGTGTTATCTTAACAGGGATGTTAACAAAGAAATATAACAACCAGGGCAGCATAATCATCTTGGATAAAGAAATTCTCCCCATCACCAGGAGTTTCAGGGAACGCCAAAACTGACCACAAGACCTGAAAGATCGAAGCACCGGTCCCAGATTACCTTCTTTAAGGTCCATTAAAGCATTGAACACCTGAATTCCCAGATACCTGAAGGACAGTGTGACCATCTCAACCTCGGGGGCATACCAGCTGGTTGCAACATTCCCATCGTCATAGGGAACAAGTATTTTAGTTTTAATTAACCCGAAGCCTGGCAAGGACCGCAAAATCACCTATCAGGTTCAGTGCGTTCTCAACTCCCCGTTGGCCATCCTTCAAATACAGCAACAGGTTGCCAGCATAGAGAGAGATAAAATGTTCCCTTCCCTCTACTACCATCCGTGGCCTGCTCAGCTCCGGTGGAAAAGCTCCTCCAATGACTCAATGGCCAGGGCGAACAGAAGAGGAAAGAGAGGGCACCCATGCCTAGTCCCCCGGTGGAGCCCATATTTGATGGAGATAATACCCCCTCATCCTAACCCTTGCCGCTGGATTAGTATACAGTAGTTGAACCCATTTTAACCAACCTTCTCCCAGCCCCATCTTAACCATAACTAAATCGAAGGAATCCCACCTCACCGAATCAAAAGCCTTTTCTAGGTCCACCAACACAATGAGGGCATTTGGGCAAGAGATAATATCCCAATGGTATAGTATATGACATAACTGATGAAGGTTAAGTGATGTGGACACACATTCTGGTTACTGTGGACACAGCTCAGCATGTGAGGGAGCAACACTGCTAAGAATTTTAAAGTCCATCTTCAACATGGACAGGGGGCAAAAGTCAGACATATGTGCTCCCAACATTTTTGATTTCGGGAGGGGTACCACCAGAGCATCTCTGGTGGGCTCCGGCAATGCACCCAGGTGCATTAACTAGGCTACCTGGCCTCCAATCGAGAGGCCAGATCAGAGGCGAAAGTAGCTTAAAATTCTGCCTCTAGCCCATCTGGGCCTCCAAGATCCTCTAGTTGTGCAAGGTCAAGTGTGCGTAAAGAAAGTGGTGTCAGATACTCAGTCAGAGCCTCTGGCAATATTACCTCCAGGTGCTGATAAAGTGTCTCATAGTATTCATGGAAGGCTGTATTAATGGTCCCTGGAGAATAGAGCAGCTCATCATTGTTCGATAAGACCTGAGTAATGGGTGTCCCCCTCGACTCTGGGCAGACCAACCAGGCCAGAAGTCTACCCAACCTACCTACTTTTTCGTGGGCCCTCGCAAGATAATATTTGTAATCATATCATCGGAGA
Organism: Calotriton arnoldi; assembly: GCA_963921515.1. Classification (NCBI taxonomy): domain Eukaryota; kingdom Metazoa; phylum Chordata; class Amphibia; order Caudata; family Salamandridae; genus Calotriton; species Calotriton arnoldi. Next base: position 87,752 of record CAWUFW010009729.1, on the reverse strand, counting down.
AATTCCAGTGTGGCACTGTATTAACGTCTAACTTCCGTGAGCTGAATAGTATCATCAGTACCCAACAGATTACCCAACTCACTCAGGCAATGTTCCAGAGAAGTAAGTTCCGAGTTCAATTCTCTCATAATCCCAGTAGACTGCCCCATACCATGGCCCGCAACACCTCCCTGAGGGCCTGCCACTCAATTAGGGCGCTGGTAGCAAAACCCCGATTAATCTGAAAATATTCTGAGATGGCGGTTTGCAGGGATTTTCTAAAACAGGTGTCTTCCAACATTACAGGGTTAATGTGCCAGTTAGGCGTCACCGGGTGCTCTGCCGTGGGACGGAAAGTCAACAGTTACGGGTTATGGTCTGACAGTGTGCGCCCTAAATACTCAGTATGTGTCATGGATGGGCAAAGGGCAGACAAACAAACAAACATATTGAGCCTAGTATGAAATCTATAAAGATGAAAATAATAGGAGTAATCACATTTAAGCCCATTGTTCACTCTCCAAATCTCTGCCAAGTCCCAATGCCCCAACGAAGCCTGGAAGCCCTCTGAAACCCTGCATACTGCTGTTCCCAGTAGGGGAGGGGTGGACTGAACCATGTTAACATCGGCCACACAGTTGAAGTCACCAGGATGAGATCATCAGTCACTAAAGAAGACTGGGAGACAGACAGCGCCCGAAGGAAATGCACTTGATTGATGTTTGGAGCATATACACTTCCTGGTGTGACCTCCTTGCCCATCAGTCTACCCTTAACCAGGACATATCACCCTTCTTTGTCAATAATGGAGCGTATATGCTCAAAAGGGGTCCCTACCCATATCCAAGGTAGAGCCCCTCTTGAATATGCAGAGTAAGAGGTCGCATAAAGTTGTCCCCGCCACCTGCACCTTAGACAGGCCACCCCGTCCTCTGTGAGGTGTGTTTCCTGTGTCATATCCATTTGGGCTCCTTGCCTCTATAAATACCTATGAATATTATGGCGTTTGGAAGCAGAGCCCATTCCCCTAACATTCCAAGACATCAATATTATATTATTATGTGAATTTCCCATAGTGTAAGAAGAGATAGTTTGTCCTCATCACCAGTATCCATCGCCCCCATCCACCTCCAGCAACATCAGACCAAACTGGGATCCCCAGGACACGTAAACAAAACCCCAAATGTAAACTCCCTCACCCAAGGGCAGTTCAGCAACAGCTGACCATCCAAACCAGTAAAGAAACAACATTGTTAAGAGAAAGACATCACTAGTTGCCTAGGGGGTGAAATCAAATAAGGGGGCGGGTATGATAATCCTAAATTTGCATGGGCTGCACCAGTCCATTATCCACTAGGCATTGCCCTCCATAGGGCACAGGCCTTCAGCTCACTCCGGGTCCAGGCGCACGATCCCTGTCACATCTGTGGCCCTGGATCCAATCATCAGTACTAGCAACAAAGCCAGCTTTATGTCCCCAATTAACACAGTGGAGCCCCACATCTCCAACTGGAAGACCTGAGCAAACCCGAGGCCACAGAAGCCCTTAAAATTAATACGGCAACAGACTGTATGGTCACCACAGGAATGTCTATCTTACTCATGATCGAATCTCCAGAGTAAGAAATCAACAATTTATGATCAGAAGAAATGCCTGTGCCCGCCTCTGTCTTCTGCGTTGATGCTATCTCCGCTACAGCGAACAATGCCTCTGCACGCTCTCGTTATGTCTGAGAGGGCCTTCCCAAAGAGATCTTTCGAGGTGGACTTCTGGAACGTTTCTTTGTTTCCTGTCTAGCTACAGCAGAACGGGTTCGAGATTTTTGGAAGCAGTGCCCCTGCTTTGTAGGCCTCCAACCAAGGCCATGCTGCTTCTGGTATGTCACAGAAATGGGTACTGCCATCTAGTATGATCCGGATTTAAGCAGGAAACATCAATAAATATTGTAAACCCTCCTGGTGGAGGAATTTCTTGGCTTCCACGAAAGTTACGCATTGTGCATGAACTTTGGATGTACAATCAGGGAATATTAGCACCCTACTATTGGTTATTATGAATGGACCATTGTTACGGGCTCACTGGAGGATTATGTCCTGGTCTGTATAGTGCAGTGATTTTGCCACCATCAGACAGAGAGGCCGCCCCAGCATCAGCAGGCAGGCCGGCACTTGATGTGCCCTCTCCAGGGCAAAAAACTGTGTGAGGCCATCAGGCACTACTTCATTGTGAATCCAGTTCTCCAGAAAAGACACCATATCTGCCCCTCCCAATTCCCTCAAGAAGCTCCACCACTCTAATGTTATTGCAGCGGTTATGAGCTTTCGCATCTGCCCACCTTTCCAGTATGCAGACCCTGACTTGATGACCCTTTGTTGGAACATCTCTTGTGCAGGTATAACTGTACTTACTGACTGCTCCACCTCCTTGACTCGGTCTACCAGCTTATGGTGCTCTGCTTGTAGGAGGACAAGCCCCAAGGACACTGCCCCAATGTCTTGCTGAAGTGTTGATTTGGTGTCTCCTATAGCGTCCAACACTTAATCTAAGTGTGAGTGAATCGAGTCATCGGAGGAATCTCTATTATCCATGTTCCCACGGAGGGACTGGAGAGGTCTCTCTCGTCTCTGGCTGTGTGGCCCCCTGTTTATTTGTTGGCTTACCCATTTCCTCACAATGCAAGGTGTGGGCCAAAACCGCTCGCGGTGGGCCAGTGGTGGTCACAGGCAATGTGGCTGTAGCACTAAACCTCCACTCAGAGGGCAGGCATCTGAATCTCAGCCCACCAGATACCCGGAGCGGGTAGACGGGCACATCCAATCTCCCGTCTCAACTAGGGAACAGGATGTCCTCCAGGAGAAGGGTCCCCAGTTAGTTGTATGTTCCAGATCCCCAGACAGGGGCCACCATGCAAGGGTCCTCTCACACTGAGGTATCAGTGCAGCTCCAGCTCCCAAAGGACAAACCGTATGCTTGATCGCCCACAATGACCCTCTATGGCCCCGTCTCAGCTGCACTCCAACCATGGCAGTTGCCCCAATCAAGAAACCGGCATCTCCAGGGCACCGGTTATGTGTGCAGTAGATATGGTGTTGCACGAGACTACTCTCCACCTGCAGTCACATTCTTCAACTAGGGCCCAATTCAGTGTTGGATGGCCTCAGGCATCTGCCTCAATCTATTAGCAATCTCTGTCTCTGAGGCGACCCCACAACTAGGGTCCAGTCATAGGCCCCAGCTAGGCCCCTCGTCATGCCTCCAGTGGGACTGAGTGCGCCCCCAAGAGTCCCCCCAGGCCCAGGATTAGCTGCACAGTACCCCAAACCTCCAGCACTCAGGGCCCCAATCTCGACCCTGACCTCCCACGCGCTCCACTTAGGCAGCACCCCAAGCCTCCAGGCCCTGGACCTGCCGCACACTACTCCTCAGCTTTAGCACACAGCACACTGAGCCACGATCTAGGCCCCGACCTCCTGTGCCGCCGCACAAACCTCACCTCAGGGCCTCCAGAGACCAGTGCGTCGCAGTCTCCCAATTCTCACTGTCTCTTAATCTGCAGGACCACAAAGCCAGACATACCACCGGATCCCGCTCTCTTCGAGACAGCTGCAGTCCTCGACCTCTCACGGCAGCTTATGTGGTCACGTCCGAGCCTCCCCGTGTTGCTTGCGTCATCCGGTGTCTCGGTGCACGAAGGCCCCAGCAATGACGGCGGGGAGGGGCCACAGCCACGCCGTTGGGTGGATGGGGAAGGATTAATGCTGGGCTGGTGCGGAGCATCAGGCTCACGCAACCGCCATCTTCGGTGCCAAAGCCACGCCCCCTTCGACATAGGCCTGGTTAAGAGTTTGGTGCACCGATTACTCTGATACAAAAATTGATGGATATCCAGTATGCCGTATTACAAGTGCATTATATCTAATGGCACTTGTGATTCGGTGGACAGGATATTTGTCATGTTAGGGATAGAGTGATAGAGACACATCCACTGAACTCTAAATCAAGCCCTTAATGTGAGCATTTAGCCTCAGGATAAGCTGCACTTCATCTGCATAGGTGAAGAAATTGAATCTAAAGAAATGAATTGGAGAAGCAAATCAGGATACATAAGGACTGAATAAAATTGGGCTGATGGAGTCTTCCTGAGAAACAATACAGGAATTTAATTCAGATTGAATAGTGGATAGAAAACTGCAGTCTGTCACAACAGAAGAACATCAGTCTAAGACATGGCAACCCAATCCAGAATCGGCTAGATAAGAAATCAAGATAGGATGGGAGACTGTGTCGAAAGCAGCACAGAGCTCTAGAAAAATAAAGCTGATTCACCACAGTCATCCAGGCATGTGCAATTGTAACTTGAACTGAGACCAGAACAGATTTGTTGCAAAATGAGGGGCAAAAGTCAGATTGATGGTGATCAGGATGATTATGGTTTTCAAAGAAGTCAGATAGCAATGAATTCACCAATGTAGTGTAGGCAGCGGTGTAGATGGGTCGATAATATGAAAGGCCATTCGGATCTAGGGAAGGTTTCTTCAGAAGAGTAATCTCTAAGATCTGTCTCCAAGACTTCAGTACTATCTCCAATTGTAAGTCGAGCTTACAAATAGAGGTATGATGAGTTGCAAAGAGTGGTACCGAATATTTCAAAGTTTTGACTGGACATTGATCAAGGGAAGAACCAGAAGATGAAACAGAATGATCAATGTCATGAGTATTAGGACACAAAGGGGCCGATTCCGATGCAGGCCGGAAATCACTCCGACCGAGCCGGACCCGGAGAGATTTCCGACCGAATCGGACTCTAGCAGCCCGACCGAACGAGTACGATGCGTACGCATGCTATCGGACTCGATTCGGTCGGACTCCCATTGAAGCCAATGGGAGCCGGACGTACAACGCGTACGCGGGCTCCCATTGACTCAATGGGTGCGAGGCGAATAAGGGCGCCCCCTACAGCGGGTACGCGTCGATGCGAATCGAGCCGTACATGCACAGGTAGGGGGGGCCCATGGGTCCCCCCTGTGTGCGACTCACGCGGCTACGCGTACAGGGGGGGTCCGACACGGACCCCCGAAGTCCGGCTCCGACTGCCCTTTGGAGCCGGACGGCGCGAGTCGGTCGGACTGCTCGAGGCGCGCATCGTACTTGCCCGGCCGGGGAACGTCTCCATTGCGCGGTGCGAGCCGTGTCCGTGCGAGTCGGTCGGAGCGGGTCGGACCCGCGTACGAGTCGGTCGGCGATTTCGCGTGCGCTCGCATCGTACTCGCTCGCCCGGACGCATGTACGAATCGGTCGGGAAAGAGGGCTCCGAATCGGATCCGGTTAAGCCGAATCCGATTCGGTGCCCTACCGGCCGAGATCGGAATCGGCCCCAAAGAGGAAGGTGAGAAGGAGTTGAGGATATCTGTGATTTCATTTTGGGAGAAGTCAGAAAGGTCAGAACAGAGAGATATCCCCTAGCCTTTCCTTCAAGGGACATACAGAGGCAAAAGCAGTTCTTACAAGGGATGAGCCATATGTGAGGACCTGGATGAAACGAAATGCTTTTTGGTAGATTTGCAAATTCAGTATCTATCATCACATTAACTGTAGCTCCTGTGTCGCCTAGAAAAGAAACCATCAAGCTAAAAATGTTGATACCCAGCATAATCCCTTGAAGTCATCATCATCATCATTAGTGAAGAGATTTTGTCTGGATGTAGAATATGTTTGCAGCCCTGGGCAGTAGAATGATATCCAGCATAAGTTCTGAGATTTCATCATCTTCAGTGATGATTCTTAATGTAGAACATGTTTGCAGTCCTCGTCAATGAGTGTTTAAAGTGTGCAGGGGAGCTACTGGAAATTTCCTTTCAGTGTTTATTTCTCTCATACAATTCTGTAAGCTATGTGACATCTCAGCACTTTTTGGTGCATTTCATAGGGGTATTTTTGAGGTTGTCTCCCTGTGATTTTTCCACTGTGTAGTCTGGAAACATCCTTACAATAATTTTCTTGCTGCTTTTCATGATGCCAGATGTAGAAACTCGAGGAAGAGGGGCAACAAAGACTGCCTGGTCACCAATTTTGCCACATAAGGGTGAGTCTTTCTGTTGTATCGTGGGGCAATAATAGTACCATTACGTTTTATTTGGATTGCCACATCTCCCATATTTATTCTCACAAAATATTAACTTGCTTACCCAGCTAAAACCCAGCTCCTCATGTTTTTCCTGAAACAAAAGGAAGAAGAATCCTATATCTGCTGTTCATCTTAATACATAAGACTCGTTTGGCTGTTTGTCAGCTCCATTGGTATTTCACATACAAATTCTCTTGAATTAAATGTCATATAGGGAATAGGTGGTAGCTCGACTATGAGCTACCTCATCACCTGTGGGGCATCTATTTCAGTTTTGGGAAGTACTGCGCATTAGGAGACAAGTGCAACAATATTCAATTTGGGCATGTTTGAATGAAAGACCAAGCACATTGTATTTTTAAGAATTTGTGTTGACATTTTTGCATTCATTGTCGATCTCTAAAATCCATGGAACACTGCAAAGGTTATATTCTCGAAAACACTTTGTTAATTAGCCACAGACATCACTTTGTTGCTTGGCTATGCCTCACTGCTCCTTCTTGAGGGAATCAGCCAGATTACTACTTAAATGGTGTTTTCTTTAAAGATTTTATATAATCAGCACGCATTATTACTGTAGTGGGGAGCAACTGAAAAATCAATTAGAAATCCAATATTGTTTACAACTACCGCAGTTACGAGACAAGACTCGGAAGATGAGAGAAGATAGATAGACATAGCTGGATTGCCAAACAGCATGATCTCTGTTTTTGTTGGATTAAACGTAGGAAAATTGTTATACTTGTATCTGACTGGCAGCTTCAGTCAGTCAGCAGATGAGAAATTGGACATACTGAAACGCTAACATTTTAAATTCCAAGCTGATCTGGATGCCATCAGGATCCTATAAGAATGTAAACTCATAGGGTTGAGTGAGTGTAGCCATGGATTTGAGACAGACATTGATGATCCATGATTCCTTTTAATGGATTAGAATCTTCAATTTTTGTTTCTTAATAGAGTATCTAATTGAGACTAGAGGCAATGCTCACACAAGTGTCTAATGGTTCCTTCTTCTTTTTCATGGTATAACGGTGCACCACATTTTTTGTGGCACACAGTTATATCATTCCACGTGGTGAAAAGTCAGTGTGAAGTCTGACAGGCAATTCAGCATGGGCGCTGTAGCAAAGGTGTTCCCTCACTTACATGGCACCATGACCCAGTGCTTAATTTGAGTTGGTGGTGGCAGTTGGGTCCCACCAGCACTCATTCTGGGCAACCGGCACTCATTTTGGTTCCTCAGACTTTAACCCAAAGCAAGAGTTTGAAAAGAACACAAGGATAAATGAATGAGGAAGAGAAAGATGAAAAGAACTGGACAAAGGGAGAAATCAGGAACATGCAAGTCTGAGATAAAGGGACAGGCAGTGTCTGGTGGTGGATTAAAGAATAATAAGGTCTAATGAAGGCTACACAGCCTTGGTATTCTGCACAACGACATACTGTAGCACTCACCACGAGCTTCTGTCAAAAACTTTGGGCCCGTGCAATTTTTCTTTCACAAATTCAGCACTCCAAAGCTCCATAGAAATGAAACAATGCACTTTTGAGATTGCATAGGGGTGAAAGAGCACCCTCACAATCTATATTACAGAAGGGGTTTGAGAATGTCTGTGGCCTTTTCACTAATATGATAGTGCCATCGGAGGGGGTCAAAAGAAGAAAAACAAGCCATTTTTTACATTGTATACAATAAGTGTTTAAGATAGGCTGGGCTTGTACAGGACATTGATGGTGCTAGTGGAATTCTGGGCACAAAGGGGAAGTTCCTAATTCCTTGTGCAGATGCTGTATGAGTGTCTATTCCTTTTGTTTTGTGTGTACCTTTTTTCCTACTTACCAACACTTGTATTTCCAACAACAAGGGGTGCCTGGGGGTACTTTGCTTTCAGATCTAGGAGTTCGGCAAGTGTCGCAGGGGAAATCCAGGTCATTCTTTCACCGTGGAAAACCATTTTTTTTTTCTTCTGGTTTCTCGCCATTATCTGTTGTAAGGAAGAAAGATATACAGAGGAGGTAAAGTAAAAGTACTTTTTCAGTGTAAATGAACAGTTCAATGCCCAGGTTCTTCCCATGAGACATAAGTTCTCCTCACAACGTTTTAGGACACTTAAGTATTGACCCAAATCGAATAATTAGGGTTTATGACTTTTGAAAGACTGAGACTGGTATCCAACAACAAACAACTTTCGATCTGTGGTCTAAAAAGTACCAAGGCTGCTCACATTCCACACTACTTGTAGAAGGCTATTCCAGAGATGTGCTTCAGCAATAAAGTCTCCAATAATGGTTCTGTAAAATATGGATTAGACATTTTTAATACGTAGAGACTAAAGATCTCTATTTTGGTAATCAGGTTTCTCCTGCCCCCAACATATCTTGAATATTTTTATTGTTAATTTCTATACTTCAATGAAGGTAAACACGCATACCAACAAAGTGAGTTCAGTCCCTCAGTCATTAGTGTTGATTACTACTACATTTCTAGGAACTCTTTAATGCACAACACAGTCAGCACTTTCACAACACTACTTGTTCACAGAATTATAATGTATCACAAGTAGGTGCTAGTAAATATTTTTTACCCACTGGTGAAAACAGTGTAATCTAAGAATAAACAACTGACTCATAAGTGCCAAAAAGAAATTAATCCATGATAAAAAGGAAATAATTTATCATCTTCACAGTAATGAAACAAAACATCTTTCATTGGCCCGGCCCCCTAGATTTTCAGTGCACCAAATTGCAGGGATTACTATGATACAAGAAAATGACCAGACATAAAAAAAAAATTATTGGATGAGTTGTATCCTTCTACTGTTGCCATGAGGGCACTCTTTTTTCATTTCGCATTTGCACTACATGGTTCTGCCTCACATCCCTGCCAGCGGCATGCTTTTTTTCATTTTCTTTTTTTAAAATTGCATTGGGAGCTTTCTATGGACTCCTGAGGGCATGCCGGTACTTACTGAGTGAATTGTGTGTTTCATACACGGAGGGGATGATCTTGACCTTTGAGGTTTTATCTACTGAAATGGGAGCTATACATATTGCTCACCCCTCTATGCACTATCCTTTGCTTAATAGATAAACTGACGTCTCTGGAGATTACTGATATATGTTATACTCCATGAATATTACATTACGTGCCTTGAAATAGTCACCGCTCTTGACGAAACACATGTTGGCTGTTATCCTGATAGTATAATCATAAGGATCATTGGATTTACTACGCATTTATTTTGAATAAATCTCCTTGGATTGGACTCTCTACACACCCTAATTTGTGGACTTGATTTGTTGACTTCCCTAAGAGTGCTATGGTACCTTTCTGTACTTCATTATGTGTGATAAACCCTTTGGGTTTACTGTTAGCTCTCACCAGGGGTAGTAGAGTATTCGATACCAAGCGAGCAAACATCTCATATTTTTGTGTGTTATCAGTACTAGTCCCTAAAAATTGTATGTTTTAGGCGGTGCAATTATTATACCACTACTACCTACCTCTTTGCCTAATAAATATTATGCAAACAATAATTGATTTCAACCTTCAGTTTAATAGTTAAAGATAAACCTCGTTGAACAGAGCCCTTTTTGTTGTTCTTCAGCATGACTCACTTGACGTTCTCGGAGTCTAATGAAGCTTGGATAATAAAGAACCTCGATGATAAGTGAATAAATATATTGGGAAAAAGAACTTCTGTTTTGCAAATGCAATCCCCACATTCCCCATATTCATGTAGCCCAAGCTATTAGGTAGCTATGAAATGTAAGATGTTTTATACTGTGTAGTTTACATGCTAATCACACCATGGCTCTGCATCTTGTAAGAAACAAAGGACCTGATCATCAGAAAATTTGTGAAGTGTTAGATTCTCCATTGTAAGATTCTCTTACAGAGGAAAGTGGAATCATCCTACGTGTAGTACAAATCATTCTGCCAACAAATTCTCTCTCTTCCAATTCTCACTTGCTCCACAAATCAGAACCCAAATCTAAATCATACCTAGAGTAATTAAACACCAGACCAGGTTCATACCAAAGTACTAAAGGTATCTACAAGCATTTTCTTTGAACTGCTACTACCCAGCCCAGATACATAGACTTCAATCTAGATATATAACCCATCCATCCGTACACAAACTCTTACCATGAGTTCAGGTGGAAAGATGATTTCTTGAGTAGGGTCAAAAGGCAGAAATTCCCCTTCTATTTTCAGTTTTCTGGAGGCCTGAGAATGAAAACAGTGTTTTTAAATATTAATTACTAGAGAAAGACATGCTTTACTTAGACTTTATGGCAAGAGCAACATTTTCAAAACTCAATCTTTAACTCTCAGAGTTGAAGATCCCAATACCACCCAGCTTGCCAGTAGAAGGAGAGAGTGTAACTGCTGTCCAGGTAGTGATATATTGGTCAACACATTACTTAGAAAAGTGTGGATTCAGAATATCTAATATCGAGGAAAAAAATATTGACAGGTAAGTATCTATAGATTTTCTATACCTAGCTTCACATTTTTGAACCATTATGATGTATATCTAGCTTCAAGGCATAAGTGGATTTAAGAACACTAAGGGGTCGATTCCGATTCGGGCCGGAAATTTCTCCGACCGAGCCGGACCCGGAGAGATTTCCGACCGAATCGGACCCGTGCAGTCCGACCGAACGAGTACGATGCGTCCGTATGTTATCGGACTCGAGTCGGTCGGACTCCCATTGAAGTCAATGGGAGCCGGTCGTCACAACGCCTACGCGGGCTCCCATTGACTCAATGGGTGCGAGTCGGACAAGGGCGCCCCCTACAGCGGGTACGCGGCGAGGCGATTCGCGCCGTACACGCACAGGTAGGGGGACCCATGGGTCCCCCTGTGTGCGACTCGCGCGGCTACGCGTACAGGGGTCCGACACGGACCCCCAAAGTACGGCTCCGACAGCTCTTACGAGCCGGACGGCGCGGCTCGGTCGGACTGCTCGCGGCGCGCATCGTACTTACCCGGCCGGGAAACGTCTCCATTGCGCGGTGCGAGTCGAGTCCGAGCGAGTCGGTCGGAGCGGTTCGAGCCGGGAGCGAGTCGGTCGGAGCGGTCGGGACGCCCGGACGAGTCGGTCGGCGATTTCGCATCGTACTCGCTCGGCCGGACCCGCGTACGGTTCGGTCGGGAAACAGGGCTCCGAATCGGATCCGGTAAAGCCGAATCCGATTCGGAGCCCTACCGGCCGAGATCGGAATCGGCCCCTAAATCTGTATTTCTTCATATGCACTTATCTTCCACTGTTTTGGTCCTTTATGTTTTGGCTTCAATATTAAGATTAAGGTATCACAACATTCCTTTACTCAATATTCCAGGCTATAACCCTTAGAAGTACATGCTTTTAGAAGTTTATAATGTATGACTGCTGGATATCTTTTGAGTTTCTAAAACTGCATGTCTTAATAAAAAGCACACCATCAGCAAATATGTGGCTTAGTTAAATTCTTCTTCTAGTCACATCTTTATTATTTTTCTATTTACATTTGCATGTTTGCATTTGAAACTATAACCTTTTGAAATCAAACCTTGTATTAAATGACATTCCTTTCACTCACAAAATCAGTGTTTTCAGTCTTATTTCTTAAGCAGCATTCATTCTGTAAGCCTAATTCCTGTTTGGCCTATTCTTTCCTCCCTCATGTGTCTGCTCATTTAGTCCATTGAGAGGAAACACAGAAACAGACTTGTCTTTCCGTGCATGTTGGGAAGAGAAGTAGACGACCAGTTGAAAGAAAACTTTGGCATGTAAAAAAGGTTCAGAAGCACGTAAATTTATGCCTTAACGTAAATTAAAGAATAATTACATAATTTAATGCTGAAGGGTACGGATGTAAGTGGTTGCCAATAAGATACTATGATATCTTTAAAACTGTGAGAAAATATAATTAATCTTATTTTTCCATATGTTACAGAAAGGCAGGACTAAAGTGTTTGGCGTGGTATGTGAAGTTGTTGCCATCAAGCTAAGGAGGGTGGGATTTAAGTGGAGTATAGTTTAAGGTGAGATGTTGGATTGGACTCTAACAGGAATATGGAGGTGGGAATTCATCTGCAGAATTTATAACGGCGGAATATAGAGGACAGGATTTAAACGTGACTCTATTTAAGGTCGGAGGTAGCTCCGGGGTTATTCGAGGAGGATACAGAGTTGGATTTTACTTATTGCTCAGGGAGGTCGAACAGGGGTGGGAAAAAATAGGAAGAGTTACTTTAGCATCTATTAAATTACAGCATTCAGAACCGAGTTTATTGTTAAAGGGCTTTGCATGTTGCCTATGGTACAATGAGAGTCAACTTAACAGCTGTGGTCAGTGATTCTGTATTGCTCAGTGTTGTGAGCACCTACATATTTAAATAGGGAAATAGTGCAGAGTGTAGAAATCTGGCTAATGTTATCTCTTCAAAAGTAAGCCCACCAGGGCTAATAAATGGTGAACATTAGGGAGGAATTTCATAAACTTTTCGTTTTCTGGAATATAGTGTGGATAACCGCACCCTAAGCTTGAGGTGTTTGCCATTCCCTTTTTTTGGGGCATCACCAAAATTTTAACGGCCCCAGTAAAAAGACATATTGACAGTTGGATTTTCCAGCATACTGATTGACCGAGCATAGGTAAAGTTGATTTCTTATAGAAACATATAGCCTAGATACCAGTTGTTTGAGCAAAATTGAGCTTTAAAGCATTTGTAGTCTTGTATTGTGAAGGCATTGTACAGCAGGGAAGGCTGTGAATGCAACTTGTCAGATGGACACTAGGGTAGAGCCAATGCAATATTTTTGGGACTTCAGACAAAGTCTCTTATTGTCACATAACCCCTCACCACGTGTACATTTCATTCTTCTAATGGCTATGTCAAACCAAGTTAGTTAATATCCAAATACCAGAATTAGGATACACAACCTATGTCTGAAGAGATCTTCTGCACATAGCTGGCACCCTGGAAGACTCTAATATCCTCAAGGTCCCAAACAAATTATTGGCTTATATCCATCCTAGATACATAATAGTCACAAGTGTATATATAGCAGAGTCACATAGGGAGTGTGTGCAATGCAGTCCACCCACACAGATCTCTATCTGTATTTCTATCCCCCTCCATTCAAATGTGACTGTTTCCTCACTTCCAAAATGAACAACACTCTTCAGAGTTATCAACCCAGCGGCTGCAGTCAGCACTGAAATAAAATGGAAACTGCAACTGAAAACATAAACCCAGCTTAGAGGACCTGCATACTAAACCATAACCGCCAACTAATTACAATGATACTTTGTGCGTCTGTCTCTGACACTTCTTTCATCCATCATATTGCTAGGCGCTGTGTCACAAGACAAGATAAGAGCACCACTGTGGTCTCACTCATACACAATACCTAAACGTTTCCCGCAGAGGTTCACAACAACAAGTACAACATCCTTCCCCCACTCCCCCTTCAATGTGCCTTGTTACCTGTCCTACAATGTGCTTCGGCTCACACAATGGGGCATGAAGCATTATATAAATGTGACAATACAAATAAATATAGACCTACAATGTGAGGGCTTATGATACATGGACAGATTGGCTGGCAGACAGTGTGAGGAAAATGGGCCACATGAACATAGTGTTGGAGAAACTTAGGGCATACATATACAATATGTGAGGAGCTTGGAGCATATGGCCACAGTGTGATGAGCCTGTGGTAAGTGGGCAGTCTCTTTGTGTGAGGAGCTTGGGGCGAGAAAATAGATGTACTTAACAATACTTGTATAGCACAAACCTAGCTGGGAAGCATCCGAGCACTGCAGAGGGCAAGAGCCCCGGTGTATTATTCAAGATCATTTATAACAAGAGATGTGTCTTCATTTTCTTTCTGGAGTATTGGAGGGAAAGCCATCAACAGCATGTAATAATACTATTTAAAGTACATACATCATATACAATAATAATAAGTAAATATGCAAATGCACTTACTTTATCATCTTCAGACATGGCAAGTGAGCCTTCCACTGGATCCATACAGCATCCAGACTTGTCTTTCTTGCCACAGCAACTCTAAAGGGCGAAGCAGCACAGTTTGTAAAGTATTGCACATGCAGTTGCTGCTCTTCCCTACTAATGCACATAGCACTTGTGAGACACATTTCGGACTGTGTGCATCAGTCATTATCTCCTGCTGCCAACCTGCAGAAGACCGGTTGAATACACCGCAGCATCACACTATTAATAGGAAAGCTATTTATGTCTCAGGCCCAAGACCCAGTAGCCCTCAACATACCCAGCTCTAATACCTTCTGATACCCCTGATCTCCTGACATAGAATAGTGGTATTTCCTTATGGGGTGGCACAAACTCGATAAATAAACTGGAATGCCATCTGTACTGCAAGCTGAGAATGAGGAGGCGCCCATTATCCAGTATCCCTAAAAGACCAGTTAGGACTGGGAAAGAGTCAGTGAGATGTCATGCTCGAGTTGTAGGGGAGCAGGCTCCTCATTTAACCACTGGCAGAATGTTGTGTGTTTGTACATGAATGACCTCTGAAGATAAACATGGAAAAAGTTTAGTACTTCATGTGCAAACCAGAGAAGCCTGTCAGCGCATGGTAGGGTGTCTCCCAAAATCAGTATCAATCTCATGAGGAGTACAGAAACCTACCTGGGATACCTAAACACGATCTTTTACTATGTTACTGGTTCTGCTTCACCTTTACTCCTTGGTTGGAGGCAGAGCAGTGGTCATATTTAGCAGACATGCATGCCGCCATCGAAATTAAGCCATACATCTGGTTATAAGGCCAAACATTTGGCCTTATTTTGCATATTTTACCTACCACCTATGTAAAGCATGCCATGAAGAGGTGCCTGCCTAACAAGACAGCGGATCGCAACTGTGAGCTCCAGGCTTTTTTAAAAGTACACATCCTCCACTCATCCATCATTAAAAGTCTTTACTTAGAATTTGGGAGGGTGATTCAGAGAGGAATTCCAGACCCCCAATAAATAGGCAAATTCGTTTTAGATTAGTTATTTGTGTTTTGACAGCTTTACTATGTTTTACTGATATTAAAATGCATATTTCTGAAGGAAACAATAAAATGAGAAAGTGATAGATAAAAATAAACTAGCAGCATTATTAAAACAAAACTCACTGAAGAGAAGGTCTTGCAGCCATCAATGATTGGTCTGTACCCTGTGCAGCGACACAAGTTTCCTGAAGGGAAGAATTCAGAAAAGTGGGTTTCTACATAGTGTATTCTCATAGCATTCCACATTTTAAAGCAGGAATATTACAGGTTTATAAAGTTCCAAGTACATTTCTTTTAACTGACTGAACTTGTAATTAGAACTTATGTTTGTTGTGGCAACATATAGTGTGCTTGTCTGCTAATAGTATGTAGAACCTGAAAAAGATACTGCTATTTGTAATGAAAAGTACGTCGCCCTGTCCCCATGATTTGACTGGGAGTCTACATACATCAGAACTGATCACTTGTTGATTTTTAAATGCAATTATAGATATTACAATAGAATACTTTGGAAAAATGTGATTGCCATACTGGAGCTTTTTGTTCTGAAATAGCTTAATACAAACTGGAACTGATGACGTTACAAAAATGACTATGGTGAAGCTGGCTGCTTTAATAGTGAACATCTATATTTTTTGCACTATGTCTCCATGCCATTTTGTGAGTCTTTTAGATGGGGTATCTTTCTTAAAATGCAGCGGCACATGTAATATTGTCACCTCAAGTCTCATGCATCAGGGAAGGTTGAGGTGACACAACCAGCGCCGGTCAAGATCCATCTGCGGACCCAAGCGCCCCGATTGGTGTCGGAGCCGCTTGCAGGGATCCAGTAGGGGACCCATCTGAACCCACGGGGACCGAAGGCACGCCAGAGGGAACAGCCGTCCAAATATTTGTATTAACCCTCAATATACCAACAGCAGTAAAAATGTAGCAATTGTTACACCTAGTGGAGCTGAAGAGGGGGGAGTGGTTAATAAATCTCACAAGGACTATCCATTATTTGGAAAAAGTCATAAACCAACATTGGAGGACCTAAATAGTCAGCCAGAGGGTCAGGATGCAGGTGGAGTATCATCAAGTGACTGTGCTGCGAATTTGGTACCAGCCTCTATGGAGAACGTGGCAGTGCTGAGCATTGGTCCATTGGTGGAAATGGGAGTAGGGAAAGTTCCAGCTGTACTTCCTCAAGCCACAGGACCCAAGACATTAGCCCAGGAAGGGCCACTTCAAAGACTCCAGGAGGCGGAGTATGTTAATGCTAATGATATGGGACGTCAAAACCAACAGCAAGTCAATGAGTTGTCAACTGGTCTATGTAGTTATAGCCAACACTCGATGCATCAGGTCCAGCAGTTCTTCGAAACTATCCTAGCTGAGATTCGAGAATGCAAAAATTCGCAGTCCCAGGAATTGCTACAGTTCATCAAAAGGCTAGATAAAATTGAGGGTATGGGGATAAAGAATTCCGGAACAAATTAAAAAACTTGAGCAAAGAGTGTTAGACATGGAGGAACACTCTTTGAGCTGCAACAGTGATATTGCTACTGTTCGGAAAAAATTACAGGCCTCACAATTGAAAATGGACGAAATGGAGAACTATGCAAGACGATCTAATCTGCGCTTCATGGGGATTCCAGAGGATAATGAACAAATAAACGGCCAGACTAACCCCTTGTTATATATGGAAACAATGATTAAAGAACATATACTTGAGAATCCACCAAAATACCTTACCATAATGAGGGTGCACAGGGTTCCAGCACAACGTTCAGTGGGGGCCAAGTACCCAAGGACAATGATTGTACATTTTTTACATTTTCATTTAAGAGAAGCCATTCTAAGTTAGGCAATTCAGAAAAAGAATATTTTGCTAGCTGATGGATCAAGAGTGATAGTATTTTCTGATATGACGGCATTTGCAGCATAACGACGAAGGGAGTTTGTAGGGCTGATTGGACAGTTTTAGAGTGCAGGAGCACAGGCGTCTATCATCCAACAGTCCAAATTGAACATTTTATTCAAAGGTCCATTTTATCTATGTGTTACCTAGAGGAAGCTCATGATGTACTACAAAAAGTGGTACAAGCCAGTAAAGGCTAGTGCCAACCAGAGGGTAAACCAGTTAAAGAGAAAATGTGATATAAGAGAAGATAAAATATTACTGTGGTTAACGGGAATAGGCTGTAGGTACACCGGTTACTGGGGGAGGCCACGGCTAGAAGGATGAGCACTAGTCACTTGCTTCATGGCCGATCCAGTTCAGTCACATGAGATGCAAGGTTTTGGATGTGGTATACAAGTCTACTCTGTTAATTAACTTCTGTAAGCTGTTAGGTTTAGATCTTATGCACTTTGCACTTTTTATATTTTTTATACTTTTTATATTAGCACTTTTTCTATAGACCCGAATTGGGCCATCTTGTTTAAGTAGCACTTTAGGTTCGGCTTAGAGACTGAAAACAGTATTTTTAGGTTTATAAGGTGCAGGGTTTTCTCTAAGCACTTGCACGTTGCATTTTGTAGGTAGGACCACTTATGCTGCTGGCTGGTTACCACATGTATATACACGAACTGGGTTTCTCTGTTATAAAGTTCTTATTTATCTAAACAGTAAAGGCCTATGTTTTGGGGTACAAGTTACTGCATTGATGGGTTTCATCCAGCCAGCGGGGGTAAATAATTTGGCTTGGCCGTACGAATATGTCAAGTATATTTACTTTGTCGCGCAAGCACTTCATACATGGAAGCACTTTATTTTTGCTTCTGTGTTGTTGAGAAGAGACATCTGAACATTATTGAGGGGGTGGAAGCAAAAACGTGTGGGTAGGTGCCAGGTCAAGGCGCCAACATTTTGGTTGGGTTGAAGAAGGGAGTTAAGGGCTATTCCCCTCTTTGGATGAGGCAGAGGTGAGGGGTTGGAAGGGGAGGGATGGGAAGCAGGGGTATGCAGTTAAAAAAGAGCAAGACAAGAGTAGGTTGAGAATGGGCAAGGCATAAGAGCATGAGGAGGAGAGGGGGGGAGGTGGTAATTGTGTAAAGCAGGGCTACGGACCAAGTCCAGGAAACAAAGGGCAGTAAGGTTAGACTAAGGGGAAAAATAAGGGGAAATAAATCGTTTACTGCACAAGCAGTGGTGATATGTATAATTTGAAGGAATGTCATAAAGGATAAAGAAAATCTCCTGTAATGTAAATGGCCTTTTAAATGCACGTAAAAGTGGGGCATTGTTAAAATGGTTGGGATCTCTTTCTCCTGAGGTACTATTTCTACAGGAAACACATTTTAAGTCTAACACCCTCAAACTCTCGTTGCCAAAGAGATATTCAAAAGCGTACTTTGCTTCAGCCAATATGGCAGTTCGGGGAGTTGGTATTCTGTTTTCGAGTATGTTGGATTGGGAGGTGAGAGAGGTGATCCGGGATGAGGAAGCGAGATGGATCTGAATTTAGGTTAATATTGTTGGGGTCCTTCTTATTTTCTTGAATTATTATGGGTCAATCTCTGACGATATTAAAGCTTTAGAGCAGATTCATGGCTGCCAATGCTTACTTTTTGACTATGGCTATTGATTATTTTTCAGCCAACAAGGACAAGGCTGCAATTTTAATGATGGATGCAGAAAAAGGCTGTCTTTTTTATTTTAGGGGAGTTTGGCTTTCCATCCCAATTGATAGTTATGCTGAAGGAAGTTTACAAGGTGGCCAAAGCAAAAATAATTAATAATGTGGAACAGGTGGGAGAGGTTGAGATTAGGCGTGGCACCCTTCAGGGATGCCCACTATCCCCACTCCTGTTCTCTCTCTTTATTGAGCCAGTCAAATAACTGTAAGTACATTTATGGTACATGCAACATTATTAACAATTATACTGTATATTAATACCTTGGTGGATTCTGTCAATATGCTTATAGATCCCCACAATATCCTGAGGGACCTTATAACAGTACAGTGCTGGTATGCATGTAGTAGTTCCCATTAGACTCTGGCAAGTGTTCCAAGCTTCAAGGATTTGTGAATACAGATCCAACTAACATTTGCTGCGAACCAGCCTAGTATAGCAGAAACTTGATATGTGGTTACTTAAGGAAGCACTTTGATCTTTATAATATTGTTTCGGCATCTTATACATTGTCATTAAGTATTTAGTATACTTGCCCCTGTGGTATTATTTCTATTGAGAGTCTATTTTACTGAATATATGCAGTAAGACATGAAAACATTCCACAGTATAGAACTTTTAGTGTGGCCGCACAGCCTAGATAAGAAAGGGGGTTGCGACATAGAGGCAGGATTCCGCTTGTGTCCATTAAAACAGGGTAACTAAGAAAAACAAGGAGAGGAAGGGGGAAGAGGTGGGGCCCATAGGAGTCATAGCTTGAAGCCTGGCCATGTTCGGTGGGTGGCATGAAGAGGAGCAGAGGGGTTAGGGCAGAGATACAGGAGGGGACGGGATTGGATAGAGGGTCACTCGCCTATGCTGTTGTGGGCTGTTCCACTGTGAAAGTTCAGCCCCTCTTGGTAGCAGAGTATCTTCAAAGAGCTGTAGAGCGCGAAGGCGGGGGTTGACGCAACAGTGTTCTAATTTGGAGAGATGCTCTAGCAATGGTTGCCATACATGCGTGAATTTGGTTTCGGAGTGTGTAATACAACAAGTTAAAAGCTCTATTGCCATAGTGTGCCAGAGGCGAGTGAACCATAGCGAGATGGACAAGGACGAAGGCTTTTTCCATTGCAAGGCGATGGCTTGTTTAGCTGCCCCGTAGCATGTGCAGGATCAGGCGCCAGTCAGTGTGCGTCATAGCTTTGAAAGATTGGGGTCGGATCCCTAGAATGGTTACCTGCGGCGTATTCGGTATGGGGAATCCCACCGTGTCTTTGATGTGGCTCTGCACCTACTTCCAAAAGAGAGTTAAAAGTGGACAAGACCACCAGATATGGATGAAAGAGCCCGTGCCGGAATTGTAGCGCCAACACAAGGGTGAGGATGTGGGGAACATTCTCTGCAACTGGACAGGTGTGTAATACTAGCAGGTCATAACTTTGTAGGTAGTTTCACCCTGAGAGATGCTTCTATAAGTCCTAGGGATGTCACACCGAAGCTGTTCCCACTGATCCGAGGGAATATCATCTTGGGTGTCTGAGTGCCTCTGCGTTTGGTAACGGTGGAGGAGCATAGGGGTGGAGTGTTGTAGGACCTTGTATGTGCACGATATCAGTCCCCCTGAGCCATCAGAAGAGCGCACTAGTGTCTCAAAGGAGGTGAGCTGGCACGTGGCCCATTGTGTATTAGTGGGTGTGAGTAGCCAGTGTCGGAGCTGATAATATTGCAGTTGTGTCGTGGCAGGGAGGTGGAAATCTTGTGTGCAATGGTCGAAAGTCTTAAAAACGTCCCCCTCAAAAAGATCGCTGATTGTTTGACACTCCCCTTCCTCCCAGGCTAAGAAGGAGTGGGGTTGCAGGGCCGGAGGAAAGTTAGGGTTCCGGGCCAATGGGGTGTTGGGAGAAGGGAAGGAGGTGAGACTCCTGGTGACAGCAAGTTTGTCCCATAAGTCTAAGACTGTTCTTGTTGGGGTGGCAATGTAAGCACTGCATGGTCTTAATTGCTTCGGTAGCCAGGCCATGTCCCAAAGAGGTCTGCATGCCACCACCCTGTCCACATGAAACTAATGTTTCTCGCTTTCGCGAACCACCCACTCCGAGATGTAGCGCAGGTGCGCCGTCCAGTAATAAACAAGAAGGTTGGGACAGGCACTGATCCCTGGGCAGCATGAGTATCCTATTGGAAAACCTCGGCCGACCCTTTCCCCAGATAAAGGAGTTTACGTCCCTCTGGAGGCTTGTGATAGCTATTTGGGGAATGGGCGTAGTGAGAGTTTGAAAAAGATAAAGCACTTTCGACAATATTGACATTTTCACTGTGTTGAGTCACCCAAGCCTCGACATGGGGAGCGATTTCCAACGCCTTAGGTCTTCCGGGACTGAGTGCCGGCATTCTGGCCAATTAGCTTCAGACCATTAAGCCAGTGTAGGGGTCACATTGAGACCCAGGTATCGGATTGAATGGGTTGCTGGGTTGCCCATTGGAACGGGGTGAGTGATCGCAGCTCAAGGACCTCCTGTGGTGAGAGTGTTAGGTTCAGCGCCTGCGATTTAGCTGTGTTAATCTTGAGGCCCGAAATTTATTCAAATGTGTGAAGGAACGCAATCAGTGTAGGGAAAGATTCCCTGGGATTGGTCAAAGTAAGCAGAAGATCGTCTGCAAATAGCGCAACTTTATGTTTGTCGCCGCCAAAGGGGATACCCTTGATGTTAGAGGACCGACGGATAGCTATCGCCAGGGGTTTCACTGCTAGGGCAAAAAAGTAGAAGGGAGAGCAGGTAGCCCTGTCGGGTACCTCTGCGGATGTGTACTAGGGGGAAAGGAGCCGGTTATCCCGGATTTGCGAGGTGAGGGCAATGCAAGATGCCATTATCCAGGCGACCATGATTGATCCAAGCCTGATCCTCAGCAATACCGCTCTGAGAAAGGTCCAGTCCACCCTATCAAAAGCTTTCTCAGCGTCTAGGGAGAGAAGACACGATGGAATGTCCCGTCGCTGAACCTTCTCCACCAAGTGAATCAAGCGACGGATGTTGTCCGCTCCCTGGCGCTGGCGAATAAACCCGACCTTGTCTGGGTCTATCAGGTCAGGTAGGTGTGGCTCCAATCAGTTTGCCAAGAGCTTGGTGTAGAACTTGGCATCAGTGTTGAGGAGAGAGATGGGACAGTAGGATGCGCAGAGCAACTGGCCCTTTCCAGGCTTAGGTATAAGAACTATCTGAGCCATGGTCATCGTGGGTGTCAAGCTGGTGTTGTCAGAGAAAGAATTGAAAAGGTTAAGGAGGTGGTCCTGTATTTGGGGTAAAAACAAGCGATAGAAGGAGACCGTAAGCCCGTCAGGGCCCGGGGCCTTACCCACCGGTAGGTCTTTCAGTGCCCAATGCACCTCAGCCAGTGGGAACGGGTCCTCCAGACTTTGTGTACGAGTAGGATCGAGAGGCCACCATGGGCATGAAGCGAGGAAGGGACCTGCCTCTCCTTGGGACGTATCGCCTTGGCTATATAGGGTGGAAAAGAATGTATGTAATACCCGCTGTTTGTCAATTTCAGAGGTGGCCCACGTGCCGTCTTCGTTTTTAACCTTGGAGATATGGGTACAGGAGATTCGGGTGCAGATTCGACGGGCCAGAAGGGAGCCGACCTTGTTCCCGCCTTCGTAATATTTTTGATTCAGAGTGAGATGTGAGCGTTCCGCTTTGTTCACCCGCATTGCCTGCAGTTGGCCACGAAGTAAGGCTAGCTGCTTCTTATGCCGTCGCGAGGGCGCAGAATGATCCAGGCGTTCCAAGGCCTAGATGTCTCTGGACAGCCCATTTTCCACCAGCTGAGCTTCCCGGGTACGGGCAATTACAATTGAGGTAATGGAGCAACGGATGGTCACCTTGAAGGCGTCCCACAAGGTATGCCCATCAGTATCAGGTAGGGCATTCACCTCAAAATAGGCTTGGATCTTTCACCGGATTTCTGCAACAATGACCGGGTCGCATAAAATGTGAGGGGGGAGCCGCCAGCGTGATGGAGGGCGGGATGCAGCACTGACGCCCTTCAGGGTCATCTCAAGGTGTGCATGGTCCAAGATAGATATATTAGAAATGCTCCCCGACTCAACGGTTTGGATAAGTGAGTGTGATAAAATGAAATAGTTGATGTGTTAATACTAGCGGTGGACATGAGAGAAAAAGGTTTAGTCTTGTGCGTCCGGCGACTTATAGCGCCAAGCGTCTACCAAGCACAGGGCCGTGATATCTCTTTTCAGTGCCATCGACATCGCACCAGCCTCCTAAAAGGTAGTCGGACTGCTATCCAGCTCAGGGTCCCACACCAGATTGAAGTCCCCTCCAATGAGCAACTGTCCGTCCTCTTTTGAAGCTAGGTCCTTGAGGAGGTTTCTAAGGTACGTGTCCTGGGACTGGTTGGGGGCGTAGACGTTAATCAAGATGAGGGGTCTGGAGTTAATTTGGGATTTAATTTTGAGGTAGCGTCCCTCCCTGTCTCGTATCACTTGAGCCCCCTGCAGACTAAGACCCGCCTTGAGGAGAATGGCGACCCCTGTCGTCTTAGTTAAAGAGGATTCCCAGTATTGGGTTGGGCATTGGGGATGTGCCATGCGATGCGTGTCTGAGCATAAGAGGTGCATTTCTTGCAGGAAGATAATATCAGGGTCTTGTAGCAAGAGATGTCATTGCTTGTTGGGGGCATTGAGGCCTTTCACATTGAGTGAGAGGAATCTAATGTGCGTCATGTTTATTCATGTGGGGCGCAACGAAGGGCAGTGCGCCAACCCTTGTCTGGCAACTAATAGTGGGATACGCATGTCAAAGGGGGGCCCGGCTGCACACAGATCTAAAAATAGGAGAGGCTGCAATGTGTTCGGCCCCATGTGTCCAGCAGTATGCAGTGTAACACGGCCCCCATGGCAAGGTAGAGTAGCAAGGAAGAGTTACAGTTACCACTTCCCCCAGGGGCCCCAGAGACAGAAAGGAGGGGAAAGGGTTGGGTAAACCAACAATAACAAATACGATAAGGCCAACAGGGCCATAGAGGTTCATTCAAGTCCTGGAAGGGCCCATTGTTGAAGAGCAGGGCCATTCTGGGGAAGTTACTCCCCATGGGGACAAGCTGAATGGGGCGGGGGGGTCAGAGAAAGTCTCTTTGCAGGTCACGGCCTCCAGGCCCGGCAGCCGGCCATTAACACGCAGGGAGGAGAGACCTCCCTGGGACCCGGAAAAGTGTTGAACCTGGTCCATACATGAATCGCCCTCTGGATGAAAGGTGAGGGCCGTGGAAGAGCTCTTGGGGCGTGCCTGGTCCCTACCAGGGGTAACATTGTTCATTCAGGCGCACGTACCGTGCATCATGCATCTCTTGTCTACGTGTTGGAGCGAGGATATCGCCAGGGCAGCCAGTCGGGGCCAGTGAGGGCATGTTAGCGGACGACCTCCGTGGTCAAGACGTATGTGGGAGGGGTGCCACAGAGCCCGGAGAAGAATGAGTTGGTGGTTGGGTGTCATCCATGGAGTGTAAGTGCTGTATAATGTCCTGCTTGGCCTGGAGAGATTTTCCCCTAGCCTGGGGCTTATGTCTGGGGCGCTGTACAGTTGTCCACTCTGGGCGTAGAGAGTCTCTAGGCAGAGCGTGTTGCGGAGTCGGGCTAGTGGGGCGAGAATCCGCCAAGATGTGGAGCAGCTGCTGAGCTTCCCGCAGGGATCGGAGCGATCTGCGATTGCCTTCCCATGTAAAGATCAGGGCGAAGGGGTGGCCCCATTGGTATTTAATATTGAGCTCTCGCAACTTATCAGTGACCGGTTTAAAATCCCTGTGGAGTCGAAGTGTTACAGGGGAGAGGTCCTGGAAGATTTGGATGCAGTGCCAATTGTAGGTCAGCTCCGTCTTGTCCCTGGCAGCCCTTAAGATTGCCTCTTTCGCTGTAAAGAAGTGCACCTGGGTGAGGATGTCAGGCACGAAATCCAGGCCACCCCACGGGGCCGCGACCCAGTGAGCTCTGTCTAGGGCTGGTGGAGAGGCATCGTCATCACCTCTGACTGCCTGGAGGAAGTCCGCTATGTAAGCCATAATGTCCGGCCCCTCCGCGTCCCTAGGGATCCCCCTAATGTGGAGGTTATTCCTCCTACTCCTGTTTGCCAGGTCTTCTTGCTTTATTTGGAGCTCTAAATGTTGTTCCTCCAAGGTAGTCATCCTGCGCCATAGGTCCTCCTGATCATCCGTCCGTGAGTCCAGGGTATGTTCCAGATCATCAACCCTGCCCCCGATTTCCACCACATTGCACCCGAGGCAGTGAAGCACGGCTTTGAATTCTGACTTGAGGGAACCTATCTCTGCTTTTCTTTCTTGTAGAAAGTTGGTCATGAAGGCCTGCGTAAGAGGGCTTACCGCTGGTTCCCCAAGGGCAGGTGTTAGCGGGGGATCCGGTGGGGCCGAGGCAGAAGGACCTGACTTTAGCCACATGGATGGGACGGTAGCGTCTCTAGAGGAAGCAGCAGGTCTCCTTTCCAGCTTTAGTGCGGGGAATGTTCCCCCGAGGTCTCCGCCCCGCTGAGACTCCAGATGAGGGTGTTGAGGGCCGGAGCGGATACTGCTGCTCTGCAATCGGGGCTCAAGGGGACGATGAGTCTGATGCCTCAGGGCTCCCAGAGGTGGAAGGAACACCCCCCCACCAGGTTCACCCCCTTCAAAAACACAATATCCTGGCGCACAGAGGAATAGTCCAACGATGAGCCTCAGCGTCACCCCAGAGGCCAGCGTGGAGATCAAGGTAGGTGGGAGAGCCCACAGCGAGATCCAGGCCCGGGCCACTTGTTAGGCTAGTGCGCTGTAGGTACTTCCAGAGTGAAGTTGGGCAACAAAGTCATAGGGCTGCATGGGAGGGGGAGGTGGGAGGCAGACCCCAGGCCGGTCCCCTTGATAGGTGAATCCGAGCCCCGAAGAGGCACGTTCCTCCACAGGGGCCCGAGGGCTGGACACCGATCCTCCATTAGCGTCTGGGAGGTGGAGGTAATCACTCCCTGTCCGACAGTGCAGCCAATCGCCCCCACCCCACTCCAGGGGTCCCACACCGTTAGTTAGGTCAAGGGTGCCCCTCCAAAAGATTCAGGCCCAAGCCGGTCACTAAATAGATGCGGAGGAGTCCCCAAGTCTGTGTCGGGTATAAAGGCATGGGGGAGCCCAAGTCAATCTCTCCAAGGGGTGTGCACCAACCCCAGGTAGACCCGGTTTTCTGTGGGGGTTCCCAGGCCCAAGCTGCAGCAGTCTTCCACAAGCGCAGGGGGGTGGGGGAAGCACCCGCTGCCCAATACACAGCCGATCACCCCCACGGCTCCGCAGGGCCCACACCGCAGTCCGATGTGGAGATATGCGCTAGCCAGAGCTCTCACCTCCATGTCAGCCACAACGGAGGGTCTCAGCTGCAGACTCAGGTGTAGGGCAAGTGGGCCTCTGTCAGACCTCGCCCGGGCCGCACAACGCCCTGATGCCGGCAGGTCCCCTCCGAGTCTTGGATTCGGGGGGGGTGCGGCACTGCACCCCGCCTCCCTCCCCCGCAGTCAGCCCAGGGGATGAGGAGGCCCTCGGATCACCGCTGCTCCCCCGTTGTGCCCCACGGCAAGGCCCAGATGCCGCGGGGAAAAAATGCAGGGTAGGCCGCCCTCCAAGGCCTCGCAGGGGAGCGGTCCGGGACCCGGTGCAGATCCCGCCGATCTCGGTCCAGCCTGCGGTGCTCCGTCAGACACAGGAGGCAGGACGCCAGTCACCAAGACACTCAGGCGGCCGAGTCCGCCGCCGGGCGCATGGCCTGCAAGATGGCATCGCTGGCCCTGGCCTGTCGGACCTCCCCTGTATTTAGGCAAGGCGGAGGCGAGTAAAGCTGCGTCCGACCCCCAGGCCCGGGCAGGCATTGTGGCACCCACAGGGGGCCCTAAGTGGGCCAGAAGTCAGCCCCTGGCCATCAAGGGGTGCACCGCCACCGTCTCGTCCGACCCCAAGATGGCAGGTCCGGCCGCTCTCAATCCATGGGCCTCAGTGTTCCAGCTGGTTATCTCACCCCAGGAGGTCTCCGGCGCCTGTAGGGTGTGTCAGGCGACAGGCGATGGGCTAGAGCGGGATCTGCCTATGGCTCACGGGTCCCGATGCTAAAAGATAAGTATGGGCCGGCTGCAGGAGAGCGGAGACACCATGAGGCGCGTCCTACTCCATCTGCAGCCCGGCCACGCCCCGCCAGTTATTTTTTAAAGCATATCATGTACCGGCATGCCATGCACTTACTTCTCTCAAAGACTGTGGGGTTTGGGGCTTACAGCTTTCACAAGGGGTCTTGCAGTCTTGGAGTGACCTAGGTTTTCTGAAGCTAGGTGACGTTTATAATCTTATGTTATATCCTATTGTTGTCACCCTGCTATGCATGCAATGTCATTTTATGTAATGCATTCTGATTCCATGTGGAATCCTATGACGGAGTCTCTGGCTCTGAAAGGTCAGTTGCACTGAGCCTTAACGACTACCAGACCTCTCCATGTTGCTGTGCTGCAAGAATAAATCTTATAAAATTACAGTGGATTTGTGTACTTCTTACAATTGGCGACGAGCTGAGGAGCATGGCTCTCAACAAGGAGCCGCAACACAGAAGAGCCGTGTTCCTGAACCCTAGGTTTTGAATTTTCATTAACCTGTGCATTTAAAAGGTCGAGGAAAAGACGGAAGAAAATTGTGTGGATTTTTGAGGAAAATTCTGAGTATCCTGAGCCAAGCGGAAACAACTTGGTAAAATTTATACTATTTTCAAGTTTATAAAGTCTACGGTAAGAAGAGCTTTCTTCGAGTGCAGTGTTAGAGCGAGCGCATCATTCAAAAGTAATTACCTGCAGCTGTGCGCGCCGCACCACAGCATTCGGAAACATCCCAGACTGCAGCGCCTGCGTTTCACGAATGTGTGACGTCATAAAGTGTTACATGCAACTTGGGGACATTTTGAAAGAGTCCCTAGTAACGCGCATAGCAACTCGCATAGCAACGCGCGTACGCAGAACCTGTTTCACGGAGTTAAAAAGGGAAAGGGAGTTAAACAGTGTGTTCACTTATAATTAAGAAGGAAAAAAACACGCTGCCACTGCGCTCATGACTGAAGTAAGTCTTTATTCAGTCTTGTTGTTACTGTGACATTACTTTCTTCGGAAACTGTTTATGCATGCGTATTGTAGTTACAATACAATCTTCACAAAAAAGGAAATAATTTAAAACATATTTATTTCTATATCATAAAAAAGAGAAACTGGAAAGTCTATTGAGTTGCAATTCGGTCCACCAGCGAAGTTCTTGCAAACAAAAGGAGATCCGCCCATAGCTTGGTCAAGATGGAAAGAGGAGTTTATTAATTATATGAAGGCAATTGATGGGGAACGAATGGGCGCTGAGAGGAAGAAAAGTATAGTTCTACATTGTTTAGGGTCAGAAGGACAAGTAATTTTCAGAGCACTACCCCAAATTCCCATTCTTGACGGCGGAGAAGCAACCAATGTTTATAATGAAGCATTGCTAAGAATGGAGAAAAGATTTAAAGCCACCACCAATATAGCTTTAAATAGATTCAAGTTTTATACGAGAGCACAAGGGGAAAATGAATCATTTGATGATTTCTTAACATCTCTACGTACATTAAGCTTGCAGTGTAATTTTGGAACCATGTGTGATGAAATGATAAGGGACCAAATTATCGTCCATGTAAAGAATGAAAAGACGCAAGAACAGTTGTGGGTGATGGGTGATCCAAAGCTTTCGGAAGCCATTTCTACAGCTAAAGCTTATGAACAGACTGAAAAATGGATGCTCACCATTAAGGATGTGAACAACAAGTCAGACAAAAGTGATGAAGTGTGTGCTGTTAAACGTCATGAGGAACAAAAGAATGATACGATGAACGCCGGTTCTAGTGTATCTCGTAATTTTAACTACAGTAATTATAAGAAGTTTGATAGAAATGACAGAAATATGGTTTGTTACAGGTGTGGCAGTAAGACACACATGGCGTCATATGGAGGATGTCCAGGTAAAAACAGGGAATGTAGAAATTGTGGGAGGACGGGTCATTTCGCAAATATGTGTAGAGATCAAAAGAAATTTGTTCCTTAAACACGCGGGAAAGTTTCATGTACTTTAGAAAGGGATGAAGGAAACTATAAGTGTGAGTGTGCTCCTACATTTGAGAACAAGGGTTTTGTAGTTTCTCTTGTTGAGAAGATTGCAAATATTAAAGATGCAGAAGATGTACCTATCAGGAATCCTCCCATGTGCATTGTAGTGGTTTGTGGTGTGGAGTTAAGTCTCATGGCTGATTCTGGGTCTCCATGGACTATCATTTCTAAAACATACTTCATGGAAACGCTCAGCTCTGTTTTTAATATCAGAGAGATGCTCCCACCTGATATCACGGCAGAAAGTTACGATGGCAACAAAATTGATATTTCTGGCTATTTCAACACTGAATTACGTTTTAAAAACAGGATAGCACAGATAAAGTTGTATGTTTCAGTTAAGGGGTAAACGTACTTGGTTGAAAAGATCAATATAAACTAGGCATAATTTTAAATCCAAGGTCAAAAGAACCAGTCATGTTGAATGAAGAATTCTGTTTTAAAAATATATCTATTACAGGCTGTGAAGACAAAGAATATTTCATAAAAAACTATTTTAAGGAAGTATTTTCTGATGCATTAGGAAAACTAAAGGAATACTCACACCATATAAAACTAAGGAGCAATGTCACTCCGGTTAAACAAAAGCTTAGAAATGTACCAATTAATGTTAGGGAGGAGTTGAAAGAGATGCTGGGCGAACTAATATCAGAAGGCATCATTGAGCCAATCAACTCTTCTGAATGGGTTTCACCCATTGTTTTGGTTCGCAAACCGGACCAAAAGTTGAGGGTATGTGTTGATTTGAGAGCACTCAATGCAGGAATTGTTGTGGATTGTCACCCCCTTCCCAACATAAATGAGGTGGTATCCATGTTAGAGGGTGCTAAGGTGTTTTCAACACTTGATTTGAGGTCAGCATACCACCAGATTCCTCTCACAGATGAATCCAAATCATTAACTGCTTTTATTACTCCACAAGGTTTATTTCAGTATACAAGGATGCCATTTGGACTAGCCTCGGCGGTGTCAGTGTTCCAGAGAGTTATGTTTAACATCTTTAGGGATTTGGACAGTTTTGTCAAATGCTTTCAGGACGATATACTAATATTTTCTCCAAATGAAGATGAACATGTAAAACACTTATCTGAGGTTTGTGAAAGATTTTAAAAAATGGCCTGACCCTCAAGGCACATAAATGTAAGATGTTTAAGAAAACCGTGGAGTACTTAGGACACACACTTACAGGTGATGGGGTAGTACCAAAAAAATCCAATGTGGATGGTATTATGAAGGCTCCAGCTCCAGCAAATAAGAAACAGCTGTTGTCCTTTGCGGGTATGTGTGAATATTACAGTAAGTTTGTGACAAATTTTGCTACCAAAATGGAACCTTTAAGAAAGCTTTTAAGACACAAGTCCGTGTTTGTGTGGGGAGAAGAGCAACAACAAGCCTTTACCATCATCAAACAGGACATTCTTACTGCTCCCACATTAAGACCGTTTTGCATGAACAAGGAATGTATAATCACTGTCGATGCTAGTCTTTATGGGATTGGTGGTGTTCTGTCACAAAAGTGTGGAAATGAAGAATGGAATGTTTGTTTTGCCTCACGAACACTGAGTGAAACAGAGAGACGTTATGCTGTCATCGAGAAAGAGTTGTTGGCGTGTGTGTGAGCAATCGAGCACTATCGCAATTATGTCTGGGGAAGTAAGTTTACGTTAAGGACGGATCACAAACCGTTAGTCAATATTCTGTCACCAGGTGGAGGTTGGAATTCCACTGCGCGCATTGCCAGGCTGACTTCGAGGTTACAAGAATACTGTTTTTTAGTTGAGTTTGTGCCAGGTAGAAATAATGTTACTGCCGATTTTTTGT
Source organism: Calotriton arnoldi (assembly GCA_963921515.1). Classification (NCBI taxonomy): domain Eukaryota; kingdom Metazoa; phylum Chordata; class Amphibia; order Caudata; family Salamandridae; genus Calotriton; species Calotriton arnoldi. Next base: position 56,980 of record CAWUFW010009729.1, on the reverse strand, counting down.
CGCGTCACCCTTGTAAGACATCTCCAAATGAACTTGTAGATGACTGTGAAATTGTTACCACCATTCAGGATATAGTTGTAGGTGGTTTTGAAGACATTTCGGAGGAGAATTGGAGGTCAAGTGAGATGGAAGATTTCTTATGGCAAACAGTCAAGAAATATATTTTAGAAGGTTGGCCAAGAAAGAAAGACATTAGTGAGGAACTCAGGCCCATGATTGATGTAGCAGAAGTTTTGGAATTGGAAGGAGATTTAATTTACAAGGATGGAAAGTGTGTGCCACCCGTTGGGGTGCGTGATTTAATTCTTAAGTTAGCTCATAAGTCTCACCCTGGTATGTCTGCTATGAAACGTTTAATTAGGTGTTATTTTTGGTGGCCTGGAATGGATTGTATGATTGATCACACTGTCAGGGAGTGTGATGTGTGCATCTCAAGTGAAAAAATGCTTAAACTCAATGTGCCTCCTCTACAAAACACCAAGTGGCCAGAGGAACCGTGGAAGAAATTAGCTTTTGATATTTCAGGTCCATTTATGAATCTCCCATCTGATTCACGCTTTGCGTTCGTTTTAGTGGATTATCACTCCAAATGGCCTGAGGTCAAGTTCGTTCCTGTTACCACCACTGACAAGGTGTTGGATTTCTTTAAATAAATTTTTGCAAGGGAAGGTTGTCCTTCTGTCATAGTGACGGATAATGGTGTACAACTTACCTCTACAGAAATGGAGGAATATCTTAAATGTCACAATATAAAACATGTGACCACATCACTTTATGCATCGCATGAAAATGGTCAAGTTGAGCGTTTCAACCGTGTGTTGAAAGATTATGTTTCGGATGTGGTCAAATTGAGGGGTGATTGGAAAGATCTTTTGAGAGAGAGGATATGGATGTATAGAATCACCCCACACTCAGTCATGGAAATTAGCCCATTCCGCCTTTTGAAAGGAAGGGATCCTGCTTCTAAGATATGTCTGTGGTGGTTCAAAGACAAATGTAAAAATATATTTTGAATGAACAAGAAGTATACAACACTTGTGAGAGAGTTAGGCTGAAACAAAGTAAGACCAAATGCTGGTATGATAAGAAGTGGTGTACCAAGGACCATGTTGTTAAAATTGGAGACTGGGTAAGGATTAAAAAAACAGGTTTTATCGGCAAGTGTATGAACAAATTTGGTAAGCCCATTAAAGTTACTAAAGTTTTTAGGAACAGTGTTATCACACAAGATGGTAAGCAGTGGAATATTAAACGTGTTGCAAAGTGTCCTGAAGGTTTCAAGAGTTTTGACGGTTCTACATCCAGTACTAATGTAGAGGCACCCAGTACCTCTTATGATTTACCGTCCAATGTCACCGAATCCACACTTTGCCAAGAAGACTCTGTGGCCTCCAGAGTTAAAGATTCATGTCGCATTAGGCAGATACCTTTGAGATTGCCAGATTTTGTAAGATAGAGTTGTTGTCTCACTCTTTCTCCCTTTGCTCTGTTTTTCCTGTTTTTCTTATATAAGGGAGATATGTTATATCCTATTGTTGTCACCCTGCTATGTATGCAATGTCATTTTATGTAATGCATTTTGATTCCATGTGGAATCCTATGACGGAGTCTCTGGCTCTGAAAGGTCAGTTGCACTGAGCTTTAACGATTACCAGCCCGCTCCATGTTGCTGTGCTGCAAGAATAAATCTTATAAAATTACACTGGATTTGTGTACTTCTTACTATCTTAACATGGGAATCGATATTACAGCAAGTTGGCAGCCAAAATTTAACTCTATAGTTACGTTTTAACCAAATACCCAGTTTCCTTAAAAATAATTATATGATGATTAATGAAACAGCAAGAACAATAATAAGGTGGATCAACAATAGAAAATTGTGTGAAATAGGAAACTGGTACCGCTTGCTACGCCAGAGTGCTAATAGTAAACTTATTGAGGAGCAGCTTCCAAACATTTTGCAAGAAACGGGCTGCAGGTTTAATATTAAAGAATGGCAACTATCAAGTGAGATTGGTCACAAAGCCTTGAGAGCGGCAAACTTTAAGAGAACGGCTTTTCTATCTAGATGGTTGGCATACTACAAGCCTCATAGACTTCATAAAATCTTCCCATGAACTCCGGATGAATGTTTTAGTTGCATGAGGAACGGGGCGGGCGGGTGGGTACATATATTTTTACATGCCCTAGCCTACAGCACTTTTGGGAGGAGGTTTTTAAGATTATTAGTCATTGCATGTCAATGGCTATACTTCCATCAAGCTAGCCTGGCTGATGACGGCTGAATAGCCAGAAACCGGTCCCAGGATGCTTGTTTCCGGTCCAGGGAAGACATGGCTTGGCAGTTCGGGCTGGACTGTTCCCATGAGGCTCAGGGTCAGACTGATTTGCATATGGCCATGTCTGAACTGGGGTGGTGGAGTGAGCTAAAGAATGATGATGGATTAAACCCAGATCAGTTGACTGGGGGTGAGTGTTTGATTAGCTCAGGCGCTCCGTCCATCATCCCCTTTGGTATCGCTTTGTTCGCCCTAAGTTGGCAGGGTATGCCCAGACGTGGGTCCCTTGCTCACTTTGCCACTGGATTCAAGCTAGCCTGGCTGATGACGGCTGAATAGCCAGAAACCGGTCCCAGGATGCTTGTTTCCGGTCCAGGGAAGACATGGCTTGGCAGTTCGGGCTGGAATGTTCCCATGAGGCTCAGGGTCAGACTGATTTGCATATGGCCATGTCTGAACTGGGGTGGTGGAGTGAGCTAAAGAATGATGACGGATTAAACCCAGATCAGTTGACTGGGGGTGAGTGTTTGATTAGCTCAGGCGCTCCGTCCATCATCCCCTTTGGTATCGCTTTGTTCGCCCTAAGTTGGCAGGGTATGCCCAGACGTGGGTCCCTTGCTCACTTTGCCACTGGATTCAAGCTAGCCTGGCTGATGATGGCTGAATAGCCAGAAACCGGTCCCAGGATGCTTGTTTCCGGTCCAGGGAAGACATGGCTTGGCAGTTCGGGCTGGACTGTTCCCATGAGGCTCAGGGTCAGACTGATTTGCATATGGCCATGTCTGAACTGGGGTGGTGGAGTGAGCTAAAGAATGATGATGGATTAAACCCAGATCAGTTGACTGGGGGTGAGTGTTTGATTAGCTCAGGCGCTCCGTTCATCATCCCCTTTGGTATCGCTTTGTTCACCCTAAATTGGCAGGGTATGCCCAGACGTGGGTCCCTTGCTCACTTTGCCACTGGATTCAAGCTAGCCTGGCTGATGACGGCTGAATAGCCAGAAACCGGTCCCAGGATGCTTGTTTCCGGTCCAGGGAAGACATGGCTTGGCAGTTCGGGCTGGACTGTTCCCATGAGGCTCAGGGTCAGACTGATTTGCATATGGCCATGTCTGAACTGGGGTGGTGGAGTGAGCTAAAGAATGATGATGGATTAAACCCAGATCAGTTGACTGGGGGTGAGTGTTTGATTAGCTCAGGCGCTCCGTCCATCATCCCCTTTGGTATCGCTTTGTTCGCCCTAAGTTGGCAGGGTATGCCCAGACGTGGGTCCCTTGCTCACTTTGCCACTGGATTCAAGCTAGCCTGGCTGATGACGGCTGAATAGCCAGAAACCGGTCCCAGGATGCTTGTTTCCGGTCCAGGGAAGACATGGCTTGGCAGTTCGGGCTGGACTGTTCCCATGAGGCTCAGGGTCAGACTGATTTGCATATGGCCATGTCTGAACTGGGGTGGTGGAGTGCGCTAAAGAATGATGATGGATTAAACCCAGATCAGTTGACTGGGGGTGAGTGTTTGATTAGCTCAGGCGCTCCGTCCATCATCCCCTTTGGTATCGCTTTGTTCGCCCTAAGTTGGCAGGGTATGCCCAGACGTGGGTCCCTTGCTCACTTTGCCACTGGATTCAAGCTAGCCTGGCTGATGACGGCTGAATAGCCAGAAACCGGTCCCAGGATGCTTGTTTCCGGTCCAGGGAAGACATGGCTTGGCAGTTCGGGCTGGAATGTTCCCATGAGGCTCAGGGTCAGACTGATTTGCATATGGCCATGTCTGAACTGGGGTGGTGGAGTGAGCTAAAGAATGATGACGGATTAAACCCAGATCAGTTGACTGGGGGTGAGTGTTTGATTAGCTCAGGCGCTCCGTCCATCATCCCCTTTGGTATCGCTTTGTTCGCCCTAAGTTGGCAGGGTATGCCCAGACGTGGGTCCCTTGCTCACTTTGCCACTGGATTCAAGCTAGCCTGGCTGATGATGGCTGAATAGCCAGAAACCGGTCCCAGGATGCTTGTTTCCGGTCCAGGGAAGACATGGCTTGGCAGTTCGGGCTGGACTGTTCCCATGAGGCTCAGGGTCAGACTGATTTGCATATGGCCATGTCTGAACTGGGGTGGTGGAGTGAGCTAAAGAATGATGATGGATTAAACCCAGATCAGTTGACTGGGGGTGAGTGTTTGATTAGCTCAGGCGCTCCGTTCATCATCCCCTTTGGTATCGCTTTGTTCACCCTAAATTGGCAGGGTATGCCCAGACGTGGGTCCTTTGCTCACTTTGCCACTGGATTCAAGCTAGCCTGGCTGATGACGGCTGAATAGCCAGAAACCGGTCCCAGGATGCTTGTTTCCGGTCCAGGGAAGACATGGCTTGGCAGTTCGGGCTGGACTGTTCCCATGAGGCTCAGGGTCAGACTGATTTGCATATGGCCATGTCTGAACTGGGGTGGTGGAGTGAGCTAAAGAATGATGATGGATTAAACCCAGATCAGTTGACTGGGGGTGAGTGTTTGATTAGCTCAGGCGCTCCGTCCATCATCCCCTTTGGTATCGCTTTGTTCGCCCTAAGTTGGCAGGGTATGCCCAGACGTGGGTCCCTTGCTCACTTTGCCACTGGATTCAAGCTAGCCTGGCTGATGACGGCTGAATAGCCAGAAACCGGTCCCAGGATGCTTGTTTCCGGTCCAGGGAAGACATGGCTTGGCAGTTCGGGCTGGACTGTTCCCATGAGGCTCAGGGTCAGACTGATTTGCATATGGCCATGTCTGAACTGGGGTGGTGGAGTGCGCTAAAGAATGATGATGGATTAAACCCAGATCAGTTGACTGGGGGTGAGTGTTTGATTAGCTCAGGCGCTCCGTCCATCATCCCCTTTGGTATCGCTTTGTTCGCCCTAAGTTGGCAGGGTATGCCCAGACGTGGGTCCCTTGCTCACTTTGCCACTGGATTCAAGCTAGCCTGGCTGATGACGGCTGAATAGCCAGAAACCGGTCCCAGGATGCTTGTTTCCGGTCCAGGGAAGACATGGCTTGGCAGTTCGGGCTGGACTGTTCCCGTGAGGCTCAGGGTCAGACTGATTTGCATATGGCCATGTCTGAACTGGGGTGGTGGAGTGAGCTAAAGAATGATGATGGATTAAATCCAGATCAGTTGACTGGGGGTGAGTGTTTGATTAGCTCAGGCGCTCCGTCCATCATCCCCTTTGGTATCGCTTTGTTCGCCCTAAGTTGGCAGGGTATGCCCAGACGTGGGTCCCTTGCTCACTTTGCCACTGGATTCAAGCTAGCCTGGCTGATGACGGCTGAATAGCCAGAAACCGGTCCCAGGATGCTTGTTTCCGGTCCAGGGAAGACATGGCTTGGCAGTTCGGGCTGGACTGTTCCCATGAGGCTCAGGGTCAGAATGATTTGCATATGGCCATGTCTGAACTGGGGTGGTGGAGTGGGCTAAAGAATGATGATGGATTAAACCCAGATCAGTTGACTGGGGGTGAGTGTTTGATTAGCTCAGGCGCTCCGTTCATCATCCCCTTTGGTATCGCTTTGTTCGCCCTAAGTTGGCAGGGTATGCCCAGACGTGGGTCCCTTGCTCACTTTGCCACTGGATTCAAGCTAGCCTGGCTGATGACGGCTGAATAGCCAGAAACCGGTCCCAGGATGCTTGGTTCCGGTCCAGGGAAGACATGGCTTGGCAGTTCAGGCTGGACTGTTCCCATGAGGCTCAGGGTCAGACTGATTTGCATATGGCCATGTCTGAACTGGGGTGGTGGAGTGAGCTAAAGAATGATGATGGATTAAACCCAGATCAGTTGACTGGGGGTGAGTGTTTGATTAGCTCAGGCGCTCCGTCCATCATCCCCTTTGGTATCGCTTTGTTCGCCCTAAGTTGGCAGGGTATGCCCAGACGTGGGTCCCTTGCTCACTTTGCCACTGGATTCAAGCTAGCCTGGCTGATGACGGCTGAATAGCCAGAAACCGGTCCCAGGATGCTTGTTTCCGGTCCAGGGAAGACATGGCTTGGCAGTTCGGGCTGGACTGTTCCCATGAGGCTCAGGGTCAGACTGATTTGCATATGGCCATGTCTGAACTGGGGTGGTGGAGTGAGCTAAAGAATGATGATGGATTAAACACAGATCAGTTGACTGGGGGTGAGTGTTTGATTAGCTCAGGCGCTCCGTTCATCATCCCCTTTGGTATCGCTTTGTTCGCCCTAAGTTGGCAGGGTATGCCCAGACGTGGGTCCCTTGCTCACTTTGCCACTGGATTCAAGCTAGCCTGGCTGATGACGGCTGAATAGCCAGAAACCGGTCCCAGGATGCTTGTTTCCGGTCCAGGGAAGACATGGCTTGGCAGTTCGGGCTGGACTGTTCCCATGAGGCTCAGGGTCAGACTGATTTGCATATGGCCATGTCTGAACTGGGGTGGTGGAGTGAGCTAAAGAATGATGATGGATTAAACCCAGATCAGTTGACTGGGGGTGAGTGTTTGATTAGCTCAGGCGCTACGTCCATCATCCTCTTTGGTATCGCTTTGTTCGCCCTAAGTTGGCAGAGTATGCCCAGACGTGGGTCCCTTGCTCACTTTGCCACTGGATTCAAGCTAGCCTGGCTGATGACGGCTGAATAGCCAGAAACCGGTCCCAGGATGCTTGTTTCCGGTCCAGGGAAGACATGGCTTGGCAGTTCGGGCTGGACTGTTCCCATGAGGCTCAGGGTCAGACTGATTTGCATATGGCCATGTCTGAACTGGGGTGGTGGAGTGGGCTAAAGAATGATGATGGATTAAATCCAGATCAGTTGACTGGGGGTGAGTGTTTGATTAGCTCAGGCGCTCCGTCCATCATCCCCTTTGGTATCGCTTTGTTCGCCCTAAGTTGGCAGGGTATGCCCAGACGTGGGTCCCTTGCTCACTTTGCCACTGGATTCAAGCTAGCCTGGCTGATGACGGCTGAATAGCCAGAAACCGGTCCCAGGATGCTTGGTTCCGGTCCAGGGAAGACATGGCTTGGCAGTTCGGGCTGGACTGTTCCCATGAGGCTCAGGGTCAGACTGATTTGCATATGGCCATGTCTGAACTGGGGTGGTGGAGTGAGCTAAAGAATGATGATGGATTAAACCCAGATCAGTTGACTGGGGGTGAGTGTTTGATTAGCTCAGGCGCTCCGTCCATCATCCCCTTTGGTATCGCTTTGTTCGCCCTAAGTTGGCAGGGTATGCCCAGACGTGGGTCCCTTGCTCACTTTGCCACTGGATTCAAGCTAGCCTGGCTGATGACGGCTGAATAGCCAGAAACCGGTCCAGGGAAGACATGGCTTGGCAGTTCGGGCTGGACTGTTCCCATGAGGCTCAGGGTCAGACTGATTTGCATATGACCATGTCTGAACTGGGGTGGTGGAGTGAGCTAAAGAATGATGATGGATTAAACCCAGATCAGTTGACTGGGGGTGAGTGTTTGATTAGCTCAGGCGCTCCGTCCATCATCCCCTTTGGTATCGCTTTGTTCGCCCTAAGTTGGCAGGGTATGCCCAGACGTGGGTCCCTTGCTCACTTTGCCACTGGATTCAAGCTAGCCTGGCTGATGACGGCTGAATAGCCAGAAACCGGTCCCAGGATGCTTGTTTCCGGTCCAGGGAAGACATGGCTTGGCAGTTCGGGCTGGACTGTTCCCATGAGGCTCAGGGTCAGACTGATTTGCATATGGCCATGTCTGAACTGGGGTGGTGGAGTGAGCTAAAGAATGATGATGGATTAAACCCAGATCAGTTGACTGGGGGTGAGTGTTTGATTAGCTCAGGCGCTCCGTCCATCATCCCCTTTGGTATCGCTTTGTTCGCCCTAAGTTGGCAGGGTATGCCCAGACGTGGGTCCCTTGCTCACTTTGCCACTGGATTCAAGCTAGCCTGGCTGATGACGGCTGAATAGCCAGAAACCGGTCCCAGGATGCTTGTTTCCGGTCCAGGGAAGACATGGCTTGGCAGTTCGGGCTGGACTGTTCCCATGAGGCTCAGGGTCAGACTGATTTGCATATGGCCATGTCTGAACTGGGGTGGTGGAGTGAGCTAAAGAATGATGATGGATTAAACCCAGATCAGTTGACTGGGGGTGAGTGTTTGATTAGCTCAGGTGCTCCGTCCATCATCCCCTTTGGTATCGCTTTATACTTCCATCAATGTCGATTTGGTTTTATTTAGCTTTTCGTGTATCGGGCTCCAGCTAACCAAATATCAGCAATATTGTATTTGTATTGAAATAGCGGTAGCCAGGTCCTTGGTACTGCAGAATTGGAAATCATCAAAGTTCCCAACAATAGGTCAGTGGCTTACTAAGTTGGCCCGGACCTATCAGTTAGAGGAGGCATATGCAAAGAGGGTAGGGGCACTCCGTAGATTTAAGGCTACGTCAACGGGCTACTCCTCCGTTTCTTTCTCAATGTAAGATAAAGGTTATTATGTAAGCTAGACAAAAGAGGTATGTGTTGTAGAGTACGGAAATTTCCTGCTGTTGGTGGTAGAGGGTACTGCTGCTTTATAGATTTTAGTACCTGTTTTATGCACTATTATTGTCGTTGTTTTTAATTGTATAATTGCACAACGAGGTTCTAAAAAAAAAAAAGATTATGGATGCAGCTATTATGTGGAATATGTGTTTAGGGGTTTTGGATTTGGATGAATTAGACAAGTATTTGTAGAGAATTGTTTTTATCTGCCTTATACTTGAATTTGTATTAGTAATGTATGAAATATTGTACTGCCTGTCTCTTTTTCTTGCTCAAATAAAAAAGAATTCTCATGCACTTGGTGCAAGTGTTGCACCTTAGTGCACACTCTCACTCTTCAAGCACAGACAATTTTCAGAAGGAACTCATTTTTAGAACAATTGATTGATTACAGCTACAATTAATGTTGCCTGCCAGATTGAAGCAAAAAAATCAAATGTAGAATAAAGCTTTTAGGATTAAAAGGTGCAATTGAGAAAAAAATGTAATGATGGGTATTGGTAAAAAGAGGAGCCAACTGAGTATTGGTAGAAACAAATTATTCAGGAACAGCTCTATGATCTGTTGATGGCTTCCTCTTATTGATTGCCGACGACGTTTCGACCCTCTTGTGTTATGAGGTCTCTGGTTATGGTTACTTCACTGGGGTCACAATTCACTTTCTAAATACAAATGTATATAATGTAAATACACTGACAGGACCAAACTTTTGTATGCTTTTTTGTATTCAACAATTATTATGCAAGAATAAATATCTCACTTCGGCTGAAGTGTGTATCAAAAACACCCCCCTTTTTTAGGTCTCGCCTGGCGTTAGCAGCGTGCATGCGCTGCTCTCGCCATGCGAGGGACTTTTGGAATCGATACGATTCCAGAAGTGTACTTGAAGCCCCGCCCCTCTTTTCCATTGGCTCGCGTCATCATTTATGTTAAACGATGGCGCGTGATTGGAAAGCGGGCTTTTGGGGAACCGCCTTGTCCACTTTTAGGACGGCCCATCTGGACAGGCCGATGCCATCTTGGTTTGGCGTGAGGTGGGAGGGTTCGGTTTATGGCATACGCTGGCTCGTGATTGGCCATTGAGCGCGCATGCCCACTTTCACTTTTAGAGCACAGCCGGGCAATGCGGCCGTTTGTATGTGTCTCGCATTAAATGTGCGCCCGCTTTATGGGGGTCGCGCTATAACTTTTAGCTTGGCACTGCAAACGTGTCCCTCCCTCAGTCTCTCCGCAGGCCGTGTGTGCACACAAAGGACGGCTTGCTTCAGGGTGCTGCTGAGCTGCATTCGCTAGTTGCAGCATTTACATCCGCGGCTGCATTCACACGAGATGGTGTCATGTGATTGCGACAATATACATTGTGTCAATATTTGCCGAGAGTGGAGACAGGAAGTAGTCACTCGTGAGGCAGGGCCCACGGCGCAAAAGAGCGGCAGTTATGCTTCTTTAGTTTGCGTGCGTGCTGTGCACTGCTCACATTGCTGCCTGTGCCGCCCGTTAATTGGTGCCTCATCATGCTGCAGCGACTGGACCGAAGAGCGGTCGCACAGTCTTCATCACAGAGAGACTGCACAGATAATCTTCATTACAAAGAGACTGCCGGAGACTCGTCATGGCCGTGGCTCACTCAGGTCTGTATTACTTTTTGAAAATAGAGGCATACAATCATTCAGTTGCCGGCGGCTCGGGTTTGATGCTGGCTGCTTAGGTTCAAACTGTGCTTGCATGCACACGTTCGACATAGCGCCTCCTGACACTACCGGCGCAAAAAAGCTAGACGGAAGTGCCGCCCTTTAAAAGCACTTGTAGCGCTGACTGTGCGCTGCTGTGGCAGAGTGCACTTCACTGATGGCAAATTTTGTAATGCCGCCTGCTACAGCTGTCGATTGAGTTCACTCATGGCAGTGGGTAGCGGGCCTGGTAACTCAGCTGTGATGGCTGTGTTCACGTGGGCTGGAGCCTAAACAGCCGCCTCTGTGAGTCAAGGTCATATTTCAGTGTTTCACCTCTGTTATAGTAACAGAAGTTGTTTATTTTGAATGACATCACTATACCACGTCTGAAGTAGGACTTTAAGAATTTGATTCTTTCCTTGTGTTTGGATGTAATTTTCTCTACAACGCGTGAACTGCAAAACGGTTAATTGTTCTCTTCATTTACATTAGCGTATTCACGACAGTATCTGCACTATGAACACACTGAATTCTTATTCCTCCAACCCTACCTGCCTTTTCGAGGAGACCTAATATGAGTTGAGAAGAATGGAGGGTATATTCTTGTAACTAATATTTCCACCCTTGAGGAGGAAGAATTAATACAAGAGAGGAAGAAAAATAAGTTATTGCACTGTCTTGATCCTGGAGGCAGGGGCGTAGCTTCAAGAGGGATGTTTCTGCATTATCTGTACAGCTGCTGAGACTCTCTCAGCCCGGTCCGGCAGCATCACGTGACATAGGGTCACGTAACAACAATTAACACAGTGTGTTCGTTTGCCAGCAAGAAGTGATGAGACTGAAGTTAGCTTCTAAGTTCTTTGGCCACGAGGGCAGTTATGTTTCTATGCCGCACCCGTCGCGTGCCGGGCCTCATCATATACAGTCATTAGGAGACCAGAGAGGACGCACACAGTCATGCTGCAGAGGCAGGGATCATGTTTTCAAAAGATCTGACTGCCTAGCTTATGATGCTGTGCTGCAAAACTCGTCTGCCGCTCAGGTCTGTGTGATCACTAACATGATGATAATTTATATCAAGAACACTAGTAAAGATATAATTTAAGTTTAGCAGCCTGAGCCTGCAAGTAGTGATGCAGGAGATGATTAGGTTGTGGACAGGGAGGTGGCAAACACGTTTTAGAAAATCCCCAGTGTGATTGGTACAAGGTGTCTGGTGTTAGAAATCTGGACTCTGAAGCTGTATCTGGACTCGGAATCTAGTTTCATTTTTCCATTTCGGTAATTTATATACCTTGGCAGTGGGCTCATGCATGCCATGTGTATCAGCTCGACTCATTTATTTTTGTACACACATTTTTTTGTTAAATTTGAAGTTTTGCTTTAAACTGTGCAACAGCCAATCAAAATGCGCACATGCATTATTACTTATGTTTTGTCTCTAGAATTATGATAACTGAACTGGGAATATGTGAGAGGGAGGCCAGAGGACTTTGCTTAGAGTTTCTTGTTGCTCAAATGTTTGTCATTTCAGATATTTCTTTGTTTCCCGCGTCTTCATTGCTTGAATTTTTGCTCGTGAGAAAGTGTCACTCATAGTCGTTGAATGTCACTGAAATTATGAAAATGTCACACCTAGGCAATCTGAAACCTTGGTAGCTATGCTGCCCAGGGCAGATGAAAAAATATTTTTACATCGTTATACATATCACAAATATACACTAAATAATGCAAAGCTAGAATATAATACCATTAGCAAAGCAAATGGCTTTAACTTAATCAAAGGCGAGACCTATTGCATTTTCAATGCTTGTTTGTCTAGTGGGCTAAAAAACGTTTCTAACTGTTTTAATATGTTGATGCTTTATTAAGCTAAAGCTTTATTCTACATTTGATTTTTTTGCTTCAATCTGGCAAGCCACATTAATTGTAGCTGTAATCAATCAATTATTCGAAAAATGAAGTCCTTGTGAACATTGTCTGTGCTTAAATAGCATTACCCAGTTTGCAAGGACATATGGGTCGTTCTTGTTTGTTGTAAGAACACTTTCACTCTTCGGGAGCCTCAACGTCAGATCCACTTTAATGGAGTTTTGTTAGAACAGAAATAATAGGTTTTCGGGAAAAGCATCAACTAATGGTTCACATCGATTAAATACTACTCCTTGGGACTGTTGGACTCTGAGATCTCTGATAGCACACTTTTTGGAGGCAGGAAGTTCATAGGAACCGGCCTTGTTTCAACAAAAGAACAAAGGGCTCGCACAAAGGATTATAAAAAAAAACATTGTTTTTAATTTTGGGAGAGCTTCTGTTGCTTGTACTTTAGGTGCTCGAGTCCCAGATATCAGTAAAAATGAAAAATCAAAGTATAATACTTTCATCATTGTCGGTTCCATTCACATGCCAATTGGCAGTTAATGATTTTAATGGGAGATTATTTGTGCACAATAGCGACCAAAAACATCTAATACCATGGTCAACTTTCCAAGTATTATTGTATTGCTGTGGTTTTCTTGCGATGCAACAGGTAATTATTGGGTCGAATTTCACCTTTTGCCACAATATTCAGTATCTATATACAACCTCAGATTACTTGAAATATGCATAACAATAGGTTTTTATCTGCAAATCTCTTCCTGTTTTAACTCAAAGACATTTAATGCAAAAATAAAATTCCTATAAAAGAAAGACTTTTCTTTTAGTTCATTTAAAAAAAACTCTTTACACATAAAAATCCTTAAGGAGTTCACATCGGTCTTCAACAGACGGTGTTCCCCATTGTACCACTGCCAGCAGGCCTTGCAAAAAAGCACCTGTTAACCCAAATTCTAATTTTAGTGACTGTAAGACCTCCAAAGAGTTGAAATTACATCATTTCCATCAGTATTTAACTTGATTGATGGAATTTGTGCCCTATTAACAGAGAGTAAGTGAATGAATTGCCTATGACCCACCACATTATAAAAAGCCCTTGGGTCATTGGTTTGAGAAGTGGCCTTACTAGTGCTATGGGACATATACTTGTTGTCGTTCAGACTGCTGGGCATTATTTTTCCCAGATAAGCGTATGACTTTGACACTTCCAGTTTCTACTTATTAGGATACCAACAGTAATTTAAATGCTTCCGAAATTTTTCACCTTGAAAATCAACACTGTCATTGTTCCAGTGATTGCTTTATTTGCTTTTATTACAGACGCTACTGATATTGAGTTTTAAACAGAGATTGCTGTGGGATGGATAATGTCTCAGATGAATTCAGGTCTAGACCATGCAAGCCCTGTTTAGGTGGTGGTTACTTTTGGAGGTTCATACTGGCAGCTGGGGTGTTACTGATGATAGAAGGAGAATTGGTAAATAGGAAATGGTAGTTTTGGGAAATGTTGTATTACTTGAATCATTCCCGTAGCAGGCAGTTTGCATGACTCAAGCGGTACTCTCTTGCCAAGGCCACTACGTAGAAGTGTCAGATGTATATAATGATAATATTAAATTAATTCATGCTCTAGTCTACTGGAATGTCAGAAGGCTCAAAAACATCACGAAGCCCAGAAATGTTAGCGATGGCAGCCTTCAGAATGGATTAGGTAAGACCACGGGGGGAAGAGCAGGGCACCAAAATATTTGCATCATAGAGGGGTAACGGTTCATAGACTTTAGAAGTAAAATAGTTTTTTCTCATCCTGTGGGCAAATAATTGGTCATATAGGCTGGGTGCAGGTTCATAAACAAAGGTTTAAGTAATGTGTATGCTTCTAACTTTGATGAGTCTACATTTTTATTTTTTGACCTACTTAAAAGAATTACTGGCGAGAATATTAAACATAGCTAGCTACAAAACTAGAATGACGCTTGAATCTTGTATCTAGGAACTTCACAACTCTGCTTCAAATAATGAAGACCTGCAGACTAGTGCAAGATTGGAGACAGACACACCCCACAATGTGGAAAAACTCTTATCTCTCCACAGCTGACTCATTGTCCCATTAAGACCATGCCCTGGTGTTGAGGGTCAGTATGTAATGGATAGGGATATGCAGCATTTCCTATTTTTCACATATTTTCAGGTCACATGTCACTTAAATTACATCTAGCGACCTCCCAGACATTTTCTAAGAGGCATCTTTGGTGATTTAAGGCCTGAAAACTATTGTATATATTAAAGACATCTGAACTAGAGGAGATTATCAAGTTCTTTGAAGACCATAAGAATCTGCAGGTAGCACGTTGTGGAAGACATTTATGGTACAGTCTGATGGTACTGTGTATCTAAGTTGGTAGGAATTCTCAGTGACATTTGTGATCTAACTGGCCTCCTTGAAATGTATTTGAGGGTGCTGGGGGGGTTGTACCTGATACGCTAGGTGGCAAATCATTGCTGTAGCACATTAATAAAGGCAGTTGCATGTTTTAAATATATATTTTATAAACTTAGCAAGACTCAATTTTTACCATCAGAAATTCTTTGTCCATCTGCTCTCTCAAACCAGTCTCTTGATTTTATCGTACTTCCTGGGCCTCCTTCGTGGCCTCTTCAGCTTGACTATCCTTCTCTTTGTTATGTTCAACAACAATGATTTGCTTGGCACCCGGATAAAAATCTGTGCCTGATGTAAAAAACATTTCTGATGTTGGGAGAAAATATGGGCTCGGAATTAAATGGGCGAAATCAAACTTTTTTTCCACTGGCAAGGGTAGTTCATCTAACAAATCTGTCCTATTCCAGTTCTACCCAGAGGGCATCGGCTAGTGACCAAAGTGAGGCATAGCAGGAACGCTCACTCACTGTTGGAGGATTATTTGCCTTTGAAACTGGAGATCAAGGCAAAGATAGGCAGGTGGATGCAGTTCCCTATCACATTAGCATGCAGGTTGTCTAATGTGAAAATGGTCCCCCAAGTTCTACTGTTTGTTTGAAACACTATCCATTGTCCTCACTAAAGGGTTCTTCCACAGGCTTCAAGGCTATCTATCTAGGCTGGCCTGTGAGGAGGGCGCCATGTTCAGATTCACAGAGACATGATGACAGATCATGTTCGCAGCAAAGATTTGCAGGTCCAGAAAAGGAGCCGTACTTATCAGTCACTCAGGATCAATTTGCCACCAGGTGGTTCAGCTTGGTCTCCCTCTTTACATCCAGATCCATCAGGCTGGTGTAAGATCTGGTTTGCTGGATACAGTCCTCACTTGGGGGGAAAACGGCCCTGGCGGGCAAGGAGAGCCTTATTAATGCTACATAGAGGGAATGGGTGGGGCTCATAAGTGGAACCCAGTTTCCACAATATTTCTCCACAGATCTAGGGATCTGGGTAGCTTCCATTAGTACTAGCGCCTCGTCAAAGCTGAAGTCACAAAAGGTGGCTATTTATTCACTGACAGCCTATTCTTAAGTTCAGAAAAGAACATGATAAATTGTGAGGAAATCCAAGACGCTGCTGCAGCATTCTAGACCTGTTGCAAAAAAACGTTTGCTGACACACCAGGCATCATCCCAGCACCTCTTGTCACTCAATTTCTTGCAGATGGAGCAGACACATGGAAGATGGTCTAAATGTGTTGACGCACAGTGATGCTGAGGGGTTGGACTGTCCTGCCTGGGAGACTGTGATTGTGACTTGTGCACTCTCATGGTTGACGAACAATGGCGATTCACCTGCTCCCTCTCTCACAATATCTCAGCAAATCAACGTTTGTACCTACTGTATTATAAATGGCTATATAGACTACTTTATAATATTGGTGTTTCCAATTGTTAGAGCAGATGCCGCATCCAGGTGGGTACTTTTATCTAGCCAGGTGATATCATGCTGCGTTTGGACTTTGGGCTGAAGTGATGGGTACCATGGGTAGAATTATGTGCCACAGAATAGAGATGCTCCTTTAGGGGTGTCAACTCGGAGAATGTTGACGGCCCAAAAGATGTAATATGAAATTCATGTGGCATGCCATACTTCTAGCTAGAAAACAGGTGTCCCTTCATTGGTGTAGATGGCCAGCCAAGGCATGATGCAAGGGTTTAGAGCTCTTTCCCAAACTAATGAGCCAGATGAATCATAGGCCGATAAAATTGCCCCTCATTGCAGATACAAGGATGAATGGATCAGGTTTCAGCATGCCTACTTGGTTGGTTGACAGCCAGACAGTATGCCTGATTCGGAACAGCCATTTATTTTTTTCTTTCCGACTCCATAGGATATCAACCTTCAGTTGTTTATAGTGTTTATAATAAATGATCGGACATGCACAATTAAATTGGTATAGGAAGCACAAATGTTTAGTCTATATGTGATGTTAGCCATTATATTTCATCTCTCTGTCATAAAGTGTATGCCATGAACTGTTGTTGGAGTTGATTGCTCGTAACTGACATTAAAACAAATTTAAAATTAAATGTAAATATGCAATCATACATACAGATGGTCATTGTGAACGTATCCTTGTCCACATATGGTATTTAATCTGCTCAGAGATGGTCACTGGGTCTTTAGCCAAGCCCACATAGATTAATTTAGATAAGTTGCCCTCCTGATTGATAGATACTTCAATTTTAGTCCATCCCCCAAATGGGATTGGATGTTCACTCACACCACACATGTTGCTAGTAGAACTATTATCTGCCTCGCCTACAGATTTGACACAATATTTCCGCCTGCAGTTTTTTAGTAGAGCTTCAGTCCAACTTGCTGATCGCTGTTAAGAGTTTTACCTTTGGTTGCAGATGGTTATTACAAATGATCATTTTAGCTTCGATTATGCTTGATGTCAGTTAGTAGAGCTTCTATCCTCCCTGCAGTTGCTTAGTAGACTGTCCTGCCTCTTGTTGGGTAGTGGAGCCGCTGTCCTGCTTGTGGTCAGTGAGCAGAGTTTCTATCCTACCACCGGTCGAATAGTAGAGGTTCTATCCTGTCTGCAGTTGGTTAGTTGAGCTTCAGTCCTGCCTGTGGTCAGTTAGCAGAGCTTATATCCTGCCTCTGGTTGGTTAGTAGAGCTTCCATCCCACCTGCACTTGGTTAGTAGGGCTTCAATCCTGCCTCCGATTGGCTAGTGGAACTTCAAGCCTGCCTGCTGATTAGTACTGGCTATAAACAGGGGCATAGCAAGGACAGTAAGACTGGGGGGGGAGAGCTTCGGATTTTATAACAATCATGCTGGCATATCATATTAATTATTGTATGGGAAGCAGCACATGAGGGGGCTTTAGGACTAGTGGAAAGGGAAAGGAGTGCTGATTCTGAGGGGTATCTAAAACACAGTATTTTGTAAAACAACCATGTTTTCAGACCTTCAAAACAGAGATGCGTGTGTGTGTGTGCGTGTGTGTGTGTGTGTGTGTATGTTTTTGTCTGAGTGAGTATTTAAAAATCCCAGGTGAAATCCAACAGACACCTTAGGATGCCCGACTGAAAGCTCCTGTACCCAACTATCTCTTAAATAATGCATTTCTTAGGGGGGTGTAACACCCCAAACACCCCCCTTAAGCTACGTCCCTGGCTATAAATGATCATTAGATCTTCTAGAGCTTTTGGCCTGCCTAAGAAAGTTTATCACAAACTTGTCCCTGTCCACATATGGATATTTAAGTTTAATTCCTGCTTACATATGGATACTGGGGTTTTGGTGCTGACCAGAGATAGTTATCAGAACTTTAGACATGCCTGAGGAACATGGGGTGCCATGAGGAGATTCATTTTAGAATTGTGCCTAATAAACACATTTGCTATGAAAAAACAAGGAGACCCAAATACAATCGGTCAGGGACCTTTGGGTAATTGAACTATTTCTAATGACAGTGGTCCCCAGACAGAAAATAAGTTACAAATAAATATAGACCCAATCAGTACTATATTGCAGACATCTGTCTAGCCGGACAGATATTTAATATGCAGTCAAATAATGTTTACAGACAATAAACATGGAACAGTTTAAGTGGGACACAAGCCTGCATCTAACTTAGCAAGAAAGACGTACAACATAAAGTAAAGGGTTCAGGCAAAGGAAATTGTTTGTTTCAAGCACATTTCTAATAGAACAAACAGAATATACATGAGACACCATTACATAGAAATTAGGACATTTTCAAAGGGTGTATATGGTGTACAAGGTGTCGACGGCATTTCGATCCCTTAAGAGAATAATGGGATCATCCTCAGGACATTATAAATAACATGCCTGTTTCCATATGGCATAAATTGCCAACGTGAAGAATGGAGCTGTGACAAAGGGTCTTGAGAATCACAGCTTCCTGTGACCGGAAACACCCAGGCTGTGACGGACCCAAGATTACATACGCACTGGCCTGTAATACGGCTCAAGACCGTTAATGCGGCTTGGTTTTCATTGGAATTATGTCCACAATGGAACTCCCTTACCGGAACCTTGACTCCGGTGCATACTCCCAGGATTATAACTAAGACCACCTTCCCTACAGATCCTATGCCGGTGGCCTTCCGTTCTTCTTGATTCTCAAGACCCTTTGTCACAGCTCCATTCTTCACGTTGGCAATTTATGCCATATGGAAACAGGCATGTTATTTATAATGTCCTGAGGATGATCCCATTATTCTCTTAAGGGATCGAAACGCCTCAGTACACTCTTGTACACCATATACACCCTTTGAAAATGTCCTAATTTCTATGTAATGGTGTCTCATGTATATTCTGTTTGTTCTATTAGAAATGTGCTTGAAACAAACAATTTCCTTTGCCTGAACCCTTTACTTTATGTTGTACGTCTTTCTTGCTAAGTTGGATGCAGGCTTGTGTCCCACTTAAACTGTTCCATGTTTATTGTCTGTAAACATTATTTGACTGCATATTAAATATCTGTCTGGCTAGACAGATGTCTACAATATAGTACTGATTGGGTCTATATTTATTTGTAACTTATTTTCTGTCTGGGGACCACTGTCATTAGAAATAATAAACACATTTGGTCACTCACTTGTTGAGGAAGACTGTGATTGGTTAGAGAAATTTTCTAATCAAATATTTCACAGGATACCTTTAGCTGTGGCCTGCCCTCTCATTAGTCCGTCCCTCTCCTGCAATTAATGTTTAGGTATAACATTTGTGCATGTGAAACACTCCATGACGGGCCGACTGGAGTCAAAGTAATGATCACATACCTCCCAGGGCTTCCAAGATCTGCTCCATAGTTGGATCCGGATGGTTTCGCAGCAAGGTGTACATGGACATCACCATGCCGGGGGTGCAGAAGCCACACTGGGATCCGTGGGATTTTGCAATCCTTTCCTGTAGAACACAAACAATAAGCCATTTCAGCAAAGACACAGCTTGAGCAATTTGTCAAAAACAATCCCTCCACTGCCCTGTAGATGGCTTTGTAGGATGCCTGGGTGGGATGGAAGTAAGGAGGTGCTTTGTAGAATGCAAAGAGTCGGACATGCTAGACACTGTACTGTCTTGTGAGTGAGATCAGAACTTGCATTACAGGAAAGCCATTGGTTATATGTCCTTCCTGTCTAGATACAATTCATCCTGGGGATAACCTATATGTTGCCTTTAGCCAATCCTTAGCACATGACTGGTCATGGGATATTGGAGATAGGAAAATACAGGACAGAGGCAGGATAGCCTTTTTGCATATCAGACAGTTTCTAGTCAAGAGTGTGCTTTTGAAAAGCACTGCGTTAAAGAGGTAAGCTGACATTAACATGCCACATCAGTGCTTACTTGCTCTTCATAGCCCTTTCAGGAGGCTGCCATGAGAAGTACCTGGGCCATTAAAGTGGCAAGTCAGTGGCAAATTCGTGCTTTGGATGTTAAGGATTAGGTACCCATTAAATGTGGTCTGGGTTTATGGAATCTACCTCTTTTGTTCTCCCTCTCAATGTGTGCAGAAACATGTTTGTGTTTTTTACACTAGAGATACTGAAATCATGGTTTTACGTCAAAATTATAAGTGTGTGTTTCTTCCATAAATGTTGGCAAGATCTCGAAATATGGCAGGCTTTACTGCGTCAGGGCAGCGGAATACATCCCCCGCTGCACTGGGAAATGGAGTGCAGCCCGGTAATCTTTAAATGAGGCTCAGAGATACCTCGAAAGCTGAACTACACATCTTTCTGAAATGTTAATAAAGTGTTACAGTTGTTGTTGGAATGGCTAAAGTATGCTACAGTTGACTATTCTGTTATTCCAACAGGAAACAAATGTTTTTTTTCCAGTTGGTGTAATTTTATATTTATTAATAAATACTTTGTTAAATAAGTCACTAGTGGACCACTGATTTTCGTAAATGTTTTCTTTCTTTTCTGTTTCATACACTCATTTTTCATTGCCTACTTGAGAGCGTATCCTCACAAACCACGTTTCCAGGGTTGGGACCGTTGACTTTCCCCTATGGTCCTACTATAAATGTATAGTATATAGAAAGAGTATAGTGGTTAGATCCCTTCTGATGGCCTGCCTAGTAGAATTATCTCGAGGCATCGCTCAATCTGACTCCCTGTGACCTCTTCATTTGCACCTAAAATATTCCTCTAGAAATTGTCTACTTTGGGGCAGGACCTGACTCTATGCACAAAATGGACGTCGTTACATCCTCTCCAGCATTTATGTGGTCTGGCTGGGTCTATGAAGTGTAGTGTTGCAGGTGTTAGGTGCCATCGATCTAGGATTGTATATAAGGCTTCTCTCTCCTTTGCATGTCTGGCACGGTTCATGTTCCTGATGCAAATGTCTCCACATGGTTCCTCATCTCGTTCGACGCCTATTTCCCATTCCCGGACTATCTGGTAGGTGGCTTTGTTCTCTTTGTGGGACCTCAGCATAGTTTATATACGTTTGTAATAGCATGAATCATGTCTCCCTGATTTCTTAAGCATTTCTCCATTGCCACGCCCCCTTATCAAGGTTCCATTTTAAATGCTGAAGTTCAAAGACCTTAAAAATTGTAAAGGGGTCTATAGTTATAGAATGTTTTTATGTTTATTTTTTAAGTGAATTTGTTTCAG
Source organism: Calotriton arnoldi (assembly GCA_963921515.1). Taxonomy (NCBI): domain Eukaryota; kingdom Metazoa; phylum Chordata; class Amphibia; order Caudata; family Salamandridae; genus Calotriton; species Calotriton arnoldi. The sequence continues at coordinate 35,565 of CAWUFW010009729.1, read as the reverse complement.
TTCTGCAAACCTAGCAAAGAGGAGGTGTTCTAGTATGTTAGTGATGTCTCAACTCCTGGATCAAGAACTTATTTCTTATGGAAGCTGTCAATAATTTATGTGTTTTTTTTATTGTCTAGACGTAATATTAGGAAAAGCACAAGTCCGAAGTGTAAAAAGCAAGTCAGCATTCAACAGCTTCATGTATTATGAGGCTGGTGATACTCTAAAGCCATACGCATCAAAGGAGCTCTGGAGGGATAGAGATCAGGTCGCCCTCCTCTCGTAATATTCAATCCAAAAAAGACCTGATCTAATATGGAACACTCTTTGAAACTTGATGGTTTGCGACAGTGGTCTTGTTTTTAAATTGAGCAGACGCACGGCAGTGATTAAATTATTGGTTTTGCCAGTGGTCGTTTAGCTCGTTTTTAGTTTGGAGAAGCGAAAGTCAGTGGTAATTTTGCTTCTCTAGTAAGGGGTCAGAATAGGACTGCATGCGGAGATCTCTCCAAGTGCGGGTTTTATCCTTTTCACACACTTAAATAATTTTGACACTTTTTTCACAAAATTTCTTTATGGTTTTGGAGTTGTCAATGATGAGAACCGGAGCACACTGGTGAGAACCAATCAGTAGCTCCCTTGGTGGTGTTTCACGTGAGGCGTCTCCTAACCCTTGCACATTTTTTCATTTATCACGTGAAATGCACGTTAGTGGTTTATAATGGGGAATGACACTGATCAACTTTTTATATATAAAAGTATGGACAGGAGCACCCAGGAATGGACAGCATTGTGAGTAGCTGTAGTTAAATATTTTAGGCAAGATATGGCTTGGGGTATGCTCACAAGGAGTGTTCTATATTAGATCAGGTCTTTTTTGGATTGGATACTCTAAAGCCCCCAGTTACTCTTGTCCCCTCTGTCCCGGTCCCTCCGAAGCGCTGACCAGGGGTGTCTACTGCCCGATGGAAGCTCTGGGTGCTCCGGATAGTGCTTTCTGCTCTTACCTGAACTGGATGGAGTCTGGTCTTGGTACTTCCAATCCCTTCCACTGTGGTAATGGCCATACCATGGAGGGAACATATCGGGATCAGGCAAGCCACAGCAGAATAGTGCCTTTGAAAGGAGAAAGAGAATTTAAAAGGAGATTCGGCGACATGCAAGGGTTGCCAGCAGGACAAGGGTTGCATCCTGCGCTGTGTGTTATGTCATACGTTGCTTTCCTGTGTTGCTGCACTTTGTTTTGCTTTGTAGGGAGGCAGAAGTGCTGCATCCTGCTGTGTCCCTTGATACTCTCTCAACCCTATGTCTTGTCCGCCTCCCTGAGTATTCCTGACTGTGATGCCATAGAGTGCAGGGCCAGCCTCTCTTCCACAATTGGTGGATGACACAGAGACCATGGGCTGAGCGACAGACATCGAAACTCCTGGTGGGGCCTAAATCACATGTGTGTGTTGTGATTCATGCAACTGTACATAAACCCATATTTGTTCAGACTGGGGCGTGGCTCTTCTTTGTCAAGTATGCGGGCAACTAAAGGTAAAGGTGTTTGGTTTTCCAATTGTAAAATTAATATTCTTAGGAAAAGACGGCAAATCAGAAACACATAAAATTAAACATGACTTAAAGCAAAATGTAGTTCTACTGCCTTCCTACAGTAGAACACAAGACATTAAAGCAATACAAATTAGTGATAATCACAAAAGAAAGCCAGCAACCAAGATAACACTAAATACCTCTAATAACTACAGAACAGACACAAGCACTACAAAGCAAAACACACAAGACTTGCATATGTAAGCGACTAAAGGTAATCACACAATAGTCATACATGCCACGGCGAAATTACAGCAAGTGCCACCTATGGAAAAAATTGTTATGTTGTTTAATTACCCTGGAATTGGCCTAAGAACATACTATATGCAGCTTCAACATAACAAATTCCGACACAGAACAACTAGTACACAAAAGCCAGAGTACAAACACCCAGCACAATAAGACGCCTACATTCTCTTTCCCTCTCTTCCTCTCTGTAACACTCTCACGCACAAAGCAGAGAACTAGAGCTCAGTGCAGAGGCCACTCTCCCCTGCAGCCAATCTACAGATCTTTCTTACCTGCAGCAACACCACAAAAGTAACCAGAAGCTCAGGACCTAACAATCTTGCAGTCTATCTGTGGTTCCTCCTTTACTGCAGACAACGCCACAAGAGCAAGATAAGGCTCAGATTTTCCCTACTCTGCAAGTCAATCTACTAACCTATCTATCCACATTTACACTCCAACAACCTTTAAAGTCTCATAGTCTACCCAGCTGTAGCCACACCACACTTGTATGTAAGGGCTCAGGATCTTGCTGCTCTGCAGTCGGCCTACAAGTCTGACTCCAGCCACAGTACTATAATCTGTAATTTCTTAGGGTCTATTTACTCGGAAGCCACTCACTGAGTACACCTACCTGCAGTCGCACCACAACAATCAGTAAAGCCTTAGGGTCTACGTATGTTGCAACCGGCCAACAAGTTTACATATCCGCAGAAGCAGCACAACCATCATGGCTTAGGGCTGACTACCTGTGAGGACGGGGACGGGCAGAGCTCAAGCATGGCCGACGTCCTGACCCCTAACGTGAAAGCAGAGAGCGTTCTAGCTTTCCGACGGAACGCGGCATGCGAGCGACCACGCCCCCTTTTCAGAGAGAAAGTGCCAGGCCGGAAGAGGGAGAGCGAGAACGCGAACGTAGAGGAAGGGCCGGACCAGAGCAGCGAGAGTGAGGACGCGAGCCAGAAGACGAGAAGAGCGGACGACCAAGGAAGCGCAGCACGAGCGGAAGATTCAGGAGAGGGAACGGCTTGGCTTGTGGGGAAGACCGGAGCAGAGGATCCCAAGAAAGGACTGACCCACAACAGTGCCTGCAGTGCCGGTGAACCCAAGAGCGAGAACACTGCCACAGTCCCATTCACCACGACCCAGGAGGCGGGTCGTGGTCCAAGGCAAGTACCACCACCTAAACGGTGTTTTTGGTGGGGTTGGTTGGGGACCACAACATAGGGAGCACTCTGGTGACATACGACTTGTGAGAATCATGTCACTCTGCACAATTCTCCCTGTTTAACCCTACCTGCGCACAAACCACCCTCTTTGGTGACGGTAGCACGTGAACCTTCTTTTAATGGGAAGCCCATAACTCATTATTTGGGATTTTTTTTTTTCTCTCTTTATCACCACGTATGAGGAGCGCCACCTCCTGAAGAAGACAAGAAGGAAGAGCCTCATGCACAGTCAAGAGACATTTGAGACTGGTGTCCTTTGATCATTTTGGTTCCCTTGTATAATAAAAGAAATACCCCTGAAAACAGACTGCTTCCTACCTCTGCTTTATTCTATAGCTCTCAATACCCTCAAAACCTCAACAGTGTTGTCAGAAGTGGGATTCCTTCCCCTTTCGTGTTGCAGAAATGACACAACCCGTGCCCATAGAAGGGATTATATCCCAACTAGCAGAGGGACAGAGGCATCTGTAATTGGTATTGGAGCAACATGCTCAGACTGCGCAGAGACACCGTGAGGTGTTACAAGAGGCCTTAAAGACTCAAGCTGAACTCATTGCTAGTAAACAACAAGTACAGGATACTGCCAGCCTGAGGTTAATGGACGCCATAGTCAACACGAGAGTTATACCCAATGTCCCAGGGTCGGTATTACAAAAATATCAAGATGGCGACGACCCAGATTATTTTTTTATAAACTTTGAGCGGGTCGCCACTACCGCCGCCTGGCCTCCCGAAAGGTGGGGCCAGTACATAGCCCCCCTACTGTCAGGTGAATTGCAAGCCGCCTACCAGGCAGCAAACCCAGCAGGCACCACGGAGTATGAGGACAAAAAAATGCAATACTAGAACGGCTAGGATGTGACGCAGAATATTACAGGGCCAGGTTCAGGAAGGGGAAGTGGGTTGCAGGGGACAATCCAAGGGCCCTTTACTACCGGATCAGGGACCTGGGTAACAGATGGCTCTCACCTCACTCCTCTACTATGGAAGAGGTAACTGAGAAAGTATACTTAGAGCAGTTCCTCGAGGCCTTACCTGTCAGCAACCATAATTGGGTTAAGCAACACCCCCATCTCATGTCGGCAACAGCGGTAGACCTTGCTTGTGCTTTTCATAGATCACCCGAGTTAAAAGCCAACCCTATACGACCTACCTTTAGTCTTTCTAGGGGCACAATACGCACCGAGAACAGACCTCAGGGAAACCCCTGTGTACCTCCTAAATCCACCCCTGTCCCTAGTAGTCAAGGTCCACAGTGTTATAACTGTACAGAGTGGGGCCATATAGCTAGACAGTGTCCACATAAAACACCAGCGGCTGAGCCTATGGAGGTAGGGTATACCAAAGGCCATGTATATGTCACGGGAAAGCCCCTAGCTCAATATAGGCGGAAGGTTTACGTGAATGGGAAGGCTCAAATGGCTCTCCTAGACACAGGTTGTCGTTTCACTGTAGTGAATAAAAAGTTGATACCTGATCCCCAAATTCAAGAGGGTGAACAGGTGTGCATCACCTGTGTACATGGTGACACCCGGGCCTATCCCGTCACCGAAATACTACTTGATGTAGAGAACGATCCCCACTTACATAAGGTTGGAGTGGTGCCTCTTTTACCAGAACCACTTATAATAGGCACTGACCATCCTCGATTCGAATGCTATTTAGAAGGCACCAAAAGTACCACCATATCTTGGTTACAGGAAGCCCCTTTAGCCATAGTGAGATAGAAGAGACAAGAGCAGATGTAAGGAAAAAGAAAACCAAACAAGAAAAACGAGAGATTAAAAGAACATATAACATGTCGCATATGATACAACCTGCTTTTCTCCTCTCAAACCCAGGAGGAAGCGAGACCACCCAGATGAATTTTCGAACCGCCCAATGTGATGACGGTACTCTACAATACGCCTGGGAAAGGGTACAGGAACAGGAACCAGAGCAGGTAGGACCCTATTTCTTTGTAAAGAGGGGTTTGCTATACAGAGCAGTAAAAGGGGGAACAACCCGTAATCAGTTGTTGGTTCCCACTGCCTTTAGGGAACAGGTATTACACCTAGCTCACAACCAGATAGGAGGGGGGCATTATGGGCAAGAGAACACCCTTAATTATTTAACTGAGAGATTCTTCTGGCCAGGGGTTTACCGAGATGTCGCCAGACACTGCGCTTGTTGTGTAACTTGTCAATATAAGAATCCTGCCTCTGTAAGAAAAGCCCCCCTACTCCCACTCCCTATAATTGATATTCCTTTTAAGAGAGTTGGAATGGACCTATTAGGCCCTCTTCACCCCTCTGCCCGAGGCCACCGGTACATATTGGTGCTAGTCGATTATGCTAGTCGATATCCAGAAGCCTTCCCTTTATCTAGCATGACTACTACCAATGTAGCGCAGGCTATGATCTCCTTCTTTGCAAGAGTAGGGTTCCCAGAAGAAATACTGACCGATCAGGGGACCCCGTTTATGTCCCGCCTTATGTCTCATATTTGTAGAGTATTGGGGATTAAACAGATCAGAACCTCGGTCTATCACCCCCAGACTGGTGGTCTAGTGGAACGTTACAACAAAACCATCAAAAATATGCTACGGAACGTCGTTTCAGAGACAGGAAAAGACTGGGACAGACGCCTACCCCTGGTCCTCTTTGCTATAAGAACGCACGAGCAACGATCCACTGGTTTTTCCCCTTATGAGTTGGTGTTCGGAAGGAAACCACGATCCTTGCTTGATATGGCAGTAGAACAGTGGGAGAACGAGGAGGAAGAGGGAAAACCCATATTTGCTTATGTAGAAGGCTTAAAGAGTACCCTATCCCAGCTATGGGGTTTGGTGCACAACCATATGGAAAAAGCACAAGAAGACCAAAAGAGGTATTATGACCGAGGCAGTTACCTAAGGGAATTCATGCCAGGGGATAAGGGGCTTCTACTGTTACCTTCCTCGGAAAATAAACTCCTAACACAATGGCAAGGGCCCTATGTAATCGACAGGAAAGTGTCTCCCGTAACATATAGAGTACTCCTACCTCTTCGACCGGGGGGGGGAAAGAAATATATATCATGTAAACCTTCTCAAGAAGTGGGAAAAGACATCCTCTCTTTCGGGAAACACAACACCCATTATGCATATAAGTACAACCTCCCCGGTAGACATTCCTGTACTTCCTTCTCAAAGGGATGCAGACACCATTGTCAACCTAGGGCCACAAATGATCGGTGACCAGAAACAACAGCTACTCAACCTATTAGACAAATATCCAGGTCTTTTTTCTACCAACCCAGGCCTAACCTCCCTAGTGCAACATGATATAGTGTCTCTACAAGATCAGGTAGTGAAACTGAAACCTTACCGCATACCAGCAGCCCGAAGGGAAGCTGTTGAAAGAGAAATATCCACTATGCTACGATCCAACACAATAGAACCCTCCCAAAGTGAGTGGTGTTCCCCTATCGTGATTGTACCGAAACCTGACGGCAGCCTGCGATTCTGTATTGACTTTCGCCAGGTAAACAAAATCACTAAATTTGGCACGTATCCCATGCCAAGTGTTGACGAATTAATTGAGCAGTTAGGGAAGGCCAACTTTATGTCCACATTAGACCTGACGAAAGGCTATTGTCAGATCCCTCTGACCCCCCAGGCAAAAGAAAAAACGGCATTTGCTACCCCTTCCGGTTTGTACCAATTTAGAGTCCTCCCCTTTGGTTTGCATGGAGCCCCAGCAACTTTTCAGCGTTTTATGGATAAGATACTGAAATCCCATAAACAATACGCTGCAGCTTACCTGGACGATATAGTTATATTTAGCCCTACGTGGGAAGAACACCTAACCCACCTGGACTTGGTCTTTGATGCTATACAGGAAGAAGGTTTAACCATAAACCCAAAGAAGTCAGTATTAGCCACAAACAAGATTCAATATCTAGGGTATACTACAGCAGGGACTTGTACAGCCACAGATGGATAAAATTGAGGCTATTAGGAAACTTTCCGCCCCTACAACAAAGAAAGACATACGTTCTTTTCTTGGATTTATTGGTTATTACCGCCGATTAATTCCCCACTTCTCTACAATAGCCAGCCCTCTCATAGACATTCTTACAAACAAACACCCATCACGCATTTCATGATGGAACAAAGACCACGAAGACAGCTTCAATACCCTAAAGTCCCAAATATGCCAGATACCCGTCCTTCATTGTCCCGACTTCACGAAAACTTTTATACTCCAGACAGATGCCTCTGGACAAGGCCTAGGGGCCGTCCTGTGTCAATCCGACCCGCAGGGAGCGTTAAAACTCCTCTTATATATAAGTAGAAAACTGTTTCCTAGGGAGAGACACTATTCCACAATCGAAAAAGAATGCTTGGCAATAAAATGGCCCGTAGAAGCCCTCCAGTATTACCTCTTGGGACGTAAAATTTCTGGTTCTCACAGACCATGCACCCCTCACCTGGCTAGCACAGAATAAGGACTCAAATCCCTGTATTCTACGCTGGTTCTTAACACTGCAACCATTTGCTTTTCAGACCATACACGTACCAGGAAAGACTCAGATTGGCGCTGACTACCTCTCCAGATATCCAGCAGCTGAATGGCCACAACGGCCATACCGAGGGGTAGAGTTATGTGAGGACAGGGACGGGCAGAGCTCAAGCATGGCCGACGTCCCGACCCCTAACGTGAAAGCAGAGAGCGTTCTAGCTTTCCGACGGAACGCGGCATGCGAGCGACCACACCCCCTTTTCAGAGAGGAAGAGCCGGGCCGAAAGAGGGAGAGCGAGAACGCGAGCGTAGAGGAAGGGCCGGACCAGAGCAGCGAGAGTGAGGACGCGAGCCAGAAGACGAGAAGAGTGGACGACCAAGGAAGCGCAGCACGAGCGGAAGATTCAGAAGAAGGAACGGCTTGGCTTGTGGGGAAGACCGGAGCAGAGGATCCCAAGAAAGGACTGACCCACAACAGTGCCTACAGTGCCGGTGAACCCAAGAGCGAGAACACTGCCACTGTCCCATTCACCACGACCCAGGAGGCGGGTCGTGGTCCAAGGCAAGTACCACCACCTAAACGGTGTTTTTGGTGGGGGACCACAACATAGGGAGCACTCTGGTGACATACGACTTGTGAGAATCATGTCACTCTGCACAATTCTCCCTGTTTAACCCTACCTGCGCACAAACCACCCTCTTTGGTGACGGTAGCACGTGAACCTTCTTTTAATGGGAAGCCCATAACTCATTATTTGATTTTTGGGGGATTTTTTTTTCTCTCTTTATCACCACGTATGAGGAGCGCCACCTCCTGAAGAAGACAAGAAGGAAGAGCCTCATGCACAGTCAAGAGACATTTGAGACTGGTGTCCTTTGATTATTTCGGTTCCCTTGTGTAATAAAAGAAATACCCCTGAAAACAGACTGCTTCCTACCTCTGCTTTATTCTATAACCCTCAATACAAAACCCCTACACTACCCTACAACCTGCATGTGGGCATCTTTGGTTTGTGTCAGAATCATTAGGAAAAATGTCAACTGACTGAAATATCATGTCCTAAATAAAGTTTACAAAAATATTGCCCTATTGGGTGTGAATTGTCTATTTTTCATGCTCATTTACCGGCCTCTATCCCTAAACGGGCTAAGGTATAAACTCTAAGTAACCAGACATCCCCATCCAAGTCCACACATCCAGAACAACCAGACTTAGACCCCCACACACAATGTGCCATGACACACACATACATGATACATCCCAGGTAACCTCAACAAATCTGACACCTGCAGACAGTAGATTATTTTAGAAGCACAAGATGCATGCATGCAAACAAAACCCCCAAATAAAGAACACAAACACAAAACGTAACCATTAGCAGCTGCTTTACAAATACTGCTGGAACAGAGGAGGGTCCAGCCAAGTTCCGAGGGGAGGGGGGGGAATGTAAGGAGAAATGAAAGCATTTCTCCTTCCTTGTGCTTAGTTTAAAAGGGCGCAGTTTTCTCACGCTAAACCCAATCTACTGTAATTAGTAAATTGGGGGCCATATTCTCAAGAACGGCGATAACATTATCGCCGCTTTAGCGGCAGGAAACTGCAGCTAAAGCGGCGATAATGTTATCGCCGTTCTTGAGAATATGGCCCAGGGTTTAGCGTGAGAAACCTTGGGTGGTTGCATGGGAACGCCTATGCACCACCCTTGGTATGCCCCCATGGCGCAAAGTATCGCCACCACAACGTCGTAAAAAGTGACGTTGTGGTGGCGATAGGGGCTTGTACATATGCCCCTATTCGCACTAGAGATTCCCACGCAGACTGCCACTGATCAGCTCACCCTGATGACTCCATCCTGTTCCGGTGGCGACTCCATACCCTAATGTGTGGGCTCGCGGGGTGTTTTTTCTATTTCCAGACTGACTACAAATCAACAGTACCATAATAATACTTCTGTCAGTGCTTGGACCCAGCGCCTCAAAACAACTAAGGGCCAGATGTAGGTAAAAGCAATTTAGAGAGTCCTTAATAGCGATTTTTAGGGAATCGCTATTAAGGACTCGCAAAATGCTATGTAGGTAGGAATCGCAATAATTTTTGCGATTCCTACACATTCCTTATTTGCGACTCGCAAATTGCGAGTCGCAAATAAGGAATGGCTTCCCATTCATTCCTATGGGCCAAGAGGCCCATAGGAATGAATGGGAATTGTGCGCGCAATTTGCGAGTACCCAGTAGGTACTCGCAAATTGCGCGCGCAATTTCAAGGGTGCAAGGGTTCCAGAAGGACACCCTGTTGCACCCTGAATTGTGCATGTGTGCACATGTGGGGCACATACCCTAAGGGCATGTATGTGTGCCACATGGCACTTTAAAAAAGCAAAAAGAGCTTTTTAAAGGAAATCGCAAATTACCACCAACTTGAAGTTGGTGGTAATTTGTGATTCCTTAAGACAATATCGCAATTTGTGATGCCTTCTTGCATAGCATTTAGAGAATCGCAAATTGCGATTCTCTAAATGCTTGTGCAAAATAAGGAATCGCAATTTTGCGATTCCTTATTTTGCGAGTAGGTTTAAACTTACCTACATTGCTCACAGTTAGATTGCGATCGCAAACGCTGAAATTCTGCGAATTTCAGCGTTTGCGCTCGCAATTTGGCTTCCTACATCTGGCCCTTACAGGCACATGCATCAAGGTAGGATTTTGCGAGTCCTTAATTGCGATTATTAAGGAATCGCAATTAAGGACTCGCAAAAGCCTATGCATGTAGGAATCGCTATTTAGCGATTCCTACACATTCCTTATTTGCGACTCGCAAATTGCGAGTCGCAAATAAGGACTACCTCCCCATTCATTCCTATGGGCCTATAGGCCCATAGGAATGAATGGGAAAGACATTCTCAATTTGCGATTAGCAATCAGAGAATCGCAAATTGAGAATACAATTTCAAGGTTGCAAGTTGTCAAAAGGACACCCTGTTGCACCCCTGAAATTGTGGTTTTGCACAAATGTTGCGCACACACATGTCCCAAGGACATGTGTGTGTGTAACCTACAACTTTGGTTTTTGCAAATTACCATCAAGTTCAACTTCATGGTAATTTGCACCCCCTAGTGGCGAAATCGCTACTTCAAAGTGGTTCTTTCATTGCATTTAAGGAATCGCAAAATGCGATTCCTTAAATGCTATCGCAATTTGAGAACTCGCAATTAATTGCGAATTCTCAAATTGCGAGTGCCCTTGAACCTTGATGCATCGCAAATGCCATTTTTGCGGGCGCAAACTGCCGATTTTTGCGAATCGCACCGTTTGCGCTCGCAAAAATGGTTGATGCATGTGCCTGTTAATGCACTATTTGGTCGCACACCGGCTCTATTCAAAATCACCGGAGCCTGGATAGCGCCACAGAAACCCTGCTGTTTGTTAAACAACATAACCCAAAATACCTCGACCTCGATGTTCATTTTCCAGGTTCAGTCCCGCCTTGCACGAATTGATGCGCTGTTAGAAACTACGCCGGACCCACAAAAAGGCGCCCCTGCCCTCCAGTGGCCGCACCGTGCATAGCACTGAGAGTTTCAGTCGGTCGTTCCATAGTCCCTTTGCTTCATCACACGGTCCTCAGAGTTCACAGGACGAGCACTTCCTGCCAGGGTAATGTCACCCCATTTTTCTAGCTCATCCAGCAGCGACGGCTGAGGTGCAGCAACCCTGGGACGACAGCGACTCTGCAGCCTGGTCTGCAGCCGCCACTCGTTGGAGTCCTGGCCACCACACACAACGCTGAAATCTTTGCCCCAGGCTGAAGGCCACAGCTCCCTTCGCTCCTTGTGAGCTGCCTGAATACACAGAGCTGATGTCTTCGGTCTTCCGCTCTCAGCTGACACTGTCTCTATGACATCACAACGTCGGGATCTCCAAGGAGACTAACAGGTCATCATGCACGAGACACAGCTGGATGCATCAACAGCGCAGTGGATTAACGTGTCTGAACACTACACAGTGTGTAGTACGATTGCTGCAGCTGTATTTCCGTGTATTATTTGTGCTGTTTTATTGATTTGACTTTCATAAGTAGAGCACTATTATTAAGGCAGAATGATTTTTTTTGCAGTTTTATTGAAGTGTTGTCCTTTATTACAAAATACCACCTTTGACTGGGGATTCCAATTCTTATTGCAACAGCAATAATATTGTTCAATATCTCGACTCACTTCACATCATCTCCATTGAGCTAAGGAGTGACTCCTGGATAAAACGAGTTAAGAAGGCTTGGGAGTCCATTGACATCGGCTAAGTACACTGTGTCCATGTTAGAGGGCCAGTATTATAGAAAGCACCCCAGTGTCACAACTTCCGTTTGTGCCCCCTTCTTCCACTCCAGGGCCAATTTGGTATTATAGAAGGTGCCAGATGCTTGTGAGACACCCTCAATCACATCGATCTCGGCAGTGCAAATTTTGCACAGGCACAGTCACAAAGGGGTGTTCCCTCATTTGTGTGGGTGCCTGGCCACATGGAAATATGGGAACACTTTGCTGTTGCACCCGTGCGGTATTGCAGTCATGGACGCAGAGGCAAAGGAGCTGCTGGCAGGCACACTGTTTTGCACCATATAGTGGTGGCACACAGTGCGCACCGGAGGGCACCCCTGGATTGAGTTTATAGTTGAGTCCCCAGGGTACCCTCGAGACCCCTCCCCAGAGACGGGTGTAGTCACCCACCTGCAGGGGGATCTCTGTCCCCTTTTAAAGTTAGGCCAGGTTACCATCTGCAGTGAAAGGCAAGCTGCTGGCTTCAGATAGCCGCTAAACCATTCAGTAATTTACTCTTCAGAGAGCAGGTGCGAGTTTGCTTCTGCACTCTAAACAGCGCTGTTAGACCTGTCAGCCTGAGGGTGGTCTTTTCCCAAACTTTTTGCCATAGTACTCCATTTTTGCTGATCTCGTTTTTGTTGGCCTTAGGACTCTCTGCACTTTACCACTGCTAACCAGTGCTAAAGTGCATGTGCTCTCTCCTTTAAACATGGTGAAATTGGCTTACACCCAATAGGCACATTTAATTTACTTGTAAGTCATAGTAAAGTGATACTGCATTTACCCAAGTCCTGTAAATTAAATGCTACTAGTGGGCCTACAGCACTGATTGTGCCGCCCAATTATGTAGCCCTTTTAAACATGTCTCAGGCTTGTCATTGCAACCTGTGTGTACCTTTTTTGACCTGGCAAAATAAACTTTTTGCCAGGTCTAACCCTTCCTTTTTAATACATATAAGTCACCCCTATGGGAGGCCCTATACAGCCCGGAGGGCAGGGGGCAGTGAATTTAAAAAGTTGGATATGTACTTTTAACTTTTACATGTCCTGGTAGTGAAAAACTCTTACATTCGCTTTTCAGTACTGCAAGGCCTACCTCTCGTAAGATAACATGGAGTTAACTTATTACATTTATTAAGCGATAACCTTCAACTGGGAATAGGTAGGAATAGTAAGTTTTGTGTCTAAAGATTTGTAATTTAAAACCATCTCCAATGTTAAAGTCAGATTTTAAGCCACGATTCTGAAAATGCCACTTTTAGAAAGTTGGCATTTTCTGGACCCAACCATTTGATGCCTGCACCCTGTATCCTGGGTCACATGACTAGGTCTAGACGGCAGTTTGTCTTTGTGTATTGCTCCGAGACAGTGAGACAAAGGGGAATAATAGCTGGCAGGATGGTCAATCTGTGACTTGATGAGGAAGAAGAGCTGTCACCTACTGCACATGCACATCACGCGAGGCTCTGCCCAGCACACTCACAAAGGGTTTTGACCCTAGTCTTTTGTGACCCCAGACAAGGTGGGGCCATGGCAGGGAGACAGGAAATTCCAAATACTTCTGAGGGCAGGACCTTCCAGAACCTTCTCCTACTTCAAAGTAGGCACCAGGTATAAAAAGTGAACCCTCAGACCCAACTCTTCAGGACTCTTCTGGACCTGTTGATACTACAGAAGGAGGACTGCTGTGCTGCTTTGCTGCAAGAAAGACTACCACTCTGCTGCCCTATCACTCTGCAGCCCTGCTTGCTGAGAAGGAAGACTAGTCCCTGCACCTTTCATCCAAGGCTAAAGTGAATCCAAGGGTCAGCTGACTAACTGCCTGTTGTGATTTGCAGGTACATAACAAGCTCCAGAGGCTCACTGCAACTGCCCAGCTGACCAGCTGCCTGGACCTGCAACTGGACCAGCAACTGGGCTAGCAACTGGACCTGCCTGAGCCCTGCTGGCCTCTGCTGAAGTGAGTTCCTGACCCCCATGAGGTGCCCCTCAGGTCCTGGATCCTTGGTGTGATATCAGTTGAGCTCCTCTCTAAAGAAAAGGAGAAATCCTGAAGTTTTGGGCACTTCGTGACCACGAATGGAACTGTTCACGGCAAGATCTTGCTGCCTATGCCACCTGCCAACACGAAGCTCCGCTTAACCCAAATCTTCATGCCACAGCGATTGCCAGCGACTCCCGGCAATGCGAGATGTGTACTTCTGGATACAGCATTGACTGCTTGCGGTGACCACCAACGGAAAGCTCGACAGCGACAACTGTCTGCGATGTCCAGCCTTCTCTTTGTGCTACATTGACGACCAACTGTGACACTCTCTCTGCTCCTTGCGGCCACCTCCATCGCAAACAGCACTCTTTGTGTTGGGCTTTTAAAGGTAACTCCTCCAGTGGGACTAACCTGGTCCCTGTACATCTCAGTTGGCCTGAACTTGTGTGAGAAAGTGCCATCTTTCTTGCATGGTATGCCCCCCACTTTTTGCTGAATTGCTGATGTACTTTGAGTGTGCCCTGGGCTCCTGCCAATCAGGTGCCCAGGGCCTGTGTTCCTTCCCTAAAACTGCATTGAAGCCTAAACCCAATTGGCATCTCTGGCCACATGTCAGCCCCTGGTAAATGGTACCATGGGTACCCAGGGCACTGTGACCAGAGAATGCCCCCAAGGGCTGCAGCACTTATTGTGCCACCCTTAGAGTCCCTGTATCCTGACACACACACACTGCCCTTGCAGGCCGAGTGTCTTGGTGCAGAACAAAAACAGAGAGTCGACATGGCACACATCCCTGTGTGCCATGCCCACAAACACACTGCTCTGGCATACCTCAGTCACCCCTCTAGCTGGGTGCACTATGCCAGTGGTGAGGGTACAGGTGCATGAGCCCTGTACCCCTACAGTACCCAGGTCCATTCCTGGGCACTGTAAGTGCAGTGCTGCCATTAAGAGTATATGGTGCTGGGAGGTCGTCATCACGAACTCCACAGCACCATGATGGCTACACTGTAGACTGAGAAGTTTGGTATCAAACTTCTCAGCACATTAAACCCACACTGATGCCAGTGTGGGATTTAATGTCAGATGCACGACAGCGGGCCACTTAGAGTTGCCCCCTGAACCTAACCTACAATCCACATCCTGCCTGAGAGGCTGCCTAGGCTGCCACCCAGCAGACATGTTGCTGGACCCCTGGGTAGAGAGCCATCCGCTCTCCCGGGCCTGCAACAATGCACGTCCTGGGCGAGGTGCTAGGCCTCCTCCCCAGGATGGGCAGGGGAAGCTTCAAAGGCATTCCGCCTTTGTGAGCTTCCCCAGACCACTTGCTGTACTCAGCAACTGGTCCCCACTGGTTCTAGCCCCCACTCTGGCGGGAAGACTGGCGGGAAACACCAAGGGAGGAAAGGGGTGTGCCAGCCTCTGCCTACCCCACCCCTCAGGTGGGGGAGGCGAGGTGAAGCACATCTCCGGGCTCTCGCCATCTTGAAGTTGGGGAGCCCTACCCAATCAGGACTAGGCTCCTGCCCCCTCCCACTGGAGAGTGGCAGGATAGGGGTGTACCCACCCCAGGAAGGGACCCATTGGTCCCTGCCCTTTACCTACCTGTAACGCCCCTAAATCTAGTATTTAGGGGCACCCTGAACCTTCCTTCCTTAGATCCCGAATTCGAAACAAGCAAGAAGAACAAGAAGAAAGAAGACCTGCCGTGCAGCTGCTCACAAGAGGACGACACCAACTGACTTGGCCCCAGCCCTACAGGCCTGTCGACCCTCGAACCTGCTCCTGCTAAACCCCGGCGTCTCCAGTGGTCAGCAACCTCGAAAACCCCAGAGGACCTGACTGCCTTGTGACTCTAAAAGAACTGGGACTCCCACGAGCAGTGATACTGCTCAAAAGCAAGTAACAAACCCCTGGTGCCAGCCAGGAACCGCGACTCCTGCACCCACCGAGCCCGGCCTGTGCCTGAGTGGACAAAGACCACGAGGACGTCCCCCCGGCGACTGTGACCCAGAATCCAGCACCCAAGGACCCTCCTCGACGACCCTGACGACGCCTGCAGCCTCAGAACCTGGGCCCCCTCCAACCACGACCAACAGAGGGTAAGATTTCCCGACGCGAAAAGACACCCCTGCGCCCGGCACCCTGCGGCCTCCTGTGCCCAACTCCGGGGTGCATACCTATCCTCCAACTACCCAACTTACCTCTCGAAGTGGTGGTCGCACCTGAAGAATCTCAGTGCCCGAGCTTGCAGCCTTTGTTCAACTTCCAGCTTCTCCATTGAAATCCATTGAGCGCCCGACGGCTCAAAAGGACCCTGCACCCAGCCGCCCGAGTGCCCCTGGGAGTGCAACACCGATCCTACTCTACTTCCCCACTTGCCCTGGGTAAGTGACCAGGAGCCCAGCTCCCACAGCCGCGTGGCCTGCTTGCCAGCAGCCACCAACCAAAGGCCCCCTGACCGCCATAGGCTAACATTGGGCCTAACTCACTCTGCACCCGGCCGCCCCTGTGCCGCTGAGGGTGTACCAACTGTACCTACCTGACCCTGGGGGACCCTGAGTCTATGCTCAGAACCTTAACTCTGCCAGTCGAGTACTTACCTGAAAGCCGATAACCTACATTTTCTCCATAGGGTAACATTGACTGGTTTACACTGAAATTTCTTCTAAGTGTCGAGTTTTGAAACTTTAAAATATTTACTAAAAATCGTCCGATCAACGAAAACGAAATTACTCACCTGTTATCAGGAGAGATCCCAGTGCTGGATCTTGGTGCCCAGCACTGACCCTGAAAAGCAATTACAACTGTACTTACCGATAACTTGATTTTCCTCCATAGGATAACATTGCCTGGTTTTTGCCAGAAATTCTTGTGTCGATTTTTGCAACATACAAATATTCCTTAAAAATCGCCTGTGTAACAAAAACGATTTCTTTCAACTGTTTACAGGAAATGCACCAGGGCTGAATACAGGATCCAGCCCTGAGTAAGAAAATCATACGCAAAGTAATTGATATTGCATTTACTTAAAATTCCCCATTGAGCTCAATGTTATAATTGTGTTTGAATTGTGTTGCCTATTGCAACAACTGTAGCTATTGCATTCAACAGTCTAGTGTATATTGAAAGTATATCACTAAAGCATCTCATTCTGAGAAAGTATTTTTATACCTACCTGTGGTTCTAAAATAAAACAACAATATATTTTTATATACAAAACAATTGGCCTAGAGTTCAGTTCTTGAGTGTGTGAGACCATTTGCTGACTGAGTGTGTACAACAAATGCTTTACACTGTCCTCTGATACTGCCTTACTGCTCGACCAAGCTACCACTTTAGAGAGTAAGGTTATATCTAACTTTAGCCTCTGCCAAACCTCTGGGGACTGTGGACTCTGTGCACACTGAACCTTACTTTGGTTCAGTATATACAGAGCCACTTTCTTACAACTTGTGACTTTAACTCGGTCTCGCATGACCAGATAACCACGAGTGGTGCCTTGTGCTTTTAGATGCTATACTTAGTGGAAATCTTTAAAATTGCATATCTCTGGTTCTACTGATTGGATTTTTGTCTTTATGGTCTCAAATAATTTATATTACTCTATTTTCCTAAATTAGTTTGGGATTTTTTGTGTGTTGTGTTTTCACTTTATTACAGTTTGAAGTGCTGCATAAATATTATACACATTGCATCTAAGTTAAGCTTGAATGCTTGTGCCAAGCTACCGGATGGTTAAGCAGCGGCAAGTGCTACATTTGTTCACAGCAAAAGTGAAAAATAAAATGGAAATAAAGTGACTTGATTACCATTTTATTTTTTGCTCTGCGAGCCGCCAGAGCTGAGTCATGCGAGAGCATTGTGGGGCAGGGCCATTGCTGCAGTGCAGACTGGGAGCAGGGAGGAGGGATGCCTGGCTACACCAGTTTAAACTGCACGTCACTTTAGCCAGCTGTCTTGCGACGACCAACCTGATATGTGCAGTATAAACTTCAACCCGAGTGCGTTAAACAGCCAGGAGGGTAGACAGCACAGGCCCTTAGTGCCAGTATGAGCGTTGAGCCAGCCCGCTCCAGCCAATCCCGGCGCTGCTTTCATGCTAGTTAACAACATAAGAGTAGAATTGGGATTGGTTAGGGGAGTTGGCTCTGGAGACATCACCCAGGTCATGCTGGCGCTACGAGTACGAAACCAAGGGTTGACACCGTAGGCCAGTGCAACACTGCACCGCGTGGAGGAAGCGCACCTGATCGAAGATAGACATGACCTCCTTGAGCCAGAGAATGACTTGGTGATCTGCAGGTAAGGCTTTTTATGTCGTTTCCAGCCTTGGAACATGTTACACCGGAGACCTGTGAGTTTGAAAACATCTGGGAGCGTTTGGAAGCATTGTGCGTGCTGAAAGAGAGCCTGCCTCAACACCAGCCTGGGTGTTTCTGTACAGCCTGTTTGCTCAACCCACCACTTTGAAATGTCGCCAGCCACCACTGCGGTTAAGCACAGGTTTATCTGGGGTTTGCTTGTGAATTCACCCTGACAGAAATTGTGGCTGCTGCTTGAGTAGGGTTTCAACCAGTCATCCAATTTCCAACAAGAGCATTCACCATAATAGGGCGCAATGTCTTGGATTGGGACCATGCGCAGTATACGCAATATCGTCCCTGCAATCTCACCTTTAACATTGTTTAATTGACCCGGTGAATAAGAATGAGAGAAAACACCGGACATCACAATGTGAAGTAGGAAACATGTTTAGCCACCTTACAGCTTGTTAGCATATAACAAAAGGCAACTGGGTATAAGACATTGTAAAATGTGATTACACAGTAGTCCAAGAGAGCAATGACAGCTTTTCTATGTGAATTAGTTGGTTCAAGAAATCAGTACCCTGATTAAGAAAAGATCACTGTAATAATTTGGAAACAAAGTTAGAAAGTTGCATACCACCACACATTTCTTATAGGATGAAGTGGTGCAAAGACAGAATTCAGACCAATGTTGGAACTCAAAAGGGCAGATACATGTATAAAGGTGAAGTCAACATTTTGATAACACACCAATTTTCCTCAGCTGCTGCAAGTAAACTAGATAGATCTGCATGACAGACTTACAGAAGCATACATTGTGTTACCATTACTGAGGAACAGAAAGTATTTGACTGCCATTACCTGAACAACTGCCACATAAAAAACACCTCTCAATCAAACACAAAGGGCCCGATTCCGATGCGGTTAGGAAAGCATTCCCACCTAGGGCACGATTATGATGCAGTTAGGAAGGCAACCTAATGGCATTAGCGCCTTCCAAATCGGATCGGGAACGTGTCTTCCCGACCAAGGGCCAGATTACGATGCGGTTAGGAACATAGGCTCCCATAGAAGTCAATGGGAGTCCAACCAAATTGCATCTGGAAGCATCCGGATGCATCATATTCGGTCGGTCAGACTCTCCCGATCCGAGTCGGTCTGAAACCATTTCCAAACCGATTCGATCGGTAAGATTTCCTAACCGCATCGGAATCGGGCCCTCAGTCTGCAGGGAAACTACTTCAAGTCCACATCCATGTATAGTCAATATTGGAAGTACCAGTCAACACATGGGCCACAAAAGTGGCTTCTTTGGAGGATTGACTGTGTTCTACATATCAGAAATGTTCTCTTCTCCAGATGATTCTCCATCCATCAGAGAAGCAGGGTGCACTGTCCTAGGCTCAGTGGTATGAGGGATATTCATTCTTCCACACGTAAGACGACATGTAATGAGGAACTAGGAGAAAAACTCTGATTTTGTGGTGCCATGGAACAAACTTGTTGGAAAGGGCACCATTTTAGAGACAGCGCCCACCCCACATGATTTTAATCATGCATGCTGGGCTGGGGCGACAACTGACTGCTCAAGGAAAATGGTATGAGGAGGAACATTTTTAGCACATAAATATGCTGGAGCTCAGAGCTGTCCATCTGACACTGAAGTATTTTCCTTCGTCATTCAGAGATCACACAGATTGAAACTTACAACCCTACCACCATTCACTATCTCAACAAAAAAAGGGGAAGGGAGTCCCGGGTTCTACCTCGAGGCTCAGTCAATTAAGTTGCCACTAAGTCATAGCAAAGGACATACAGACAGTGGCTAGGTGTACAAATCTTTAAAATGGACGAACTAAGCAGACCTCTAATGGATTCTCAATGGCAAAGTTTTCTCAGACATCTTCAGGCAAAGGGGAACCATGCAACTGAGCTTTTTTGCCACCACAAGGAATTCCATTTGCCATGACTTTGTGTACAGGTTTCCTGAATGCTATTCCAGATGACGTGTCTTTTTATTAGGCCAGTTGGACCTTTGCTTTGACTTTTTTCCCCAATTCATCTTGCGCATCAATCAAGTAGCACAAGCCAAACATGGTCATCATCACTAAATGCAAGAGGGTTCCAAGCAGACTAAATCTCAACATAAACTCGAGCAAGGCTCTGCACCACACCCTTCCGTAGCTGAACTTGAACGCTTGGCTCCTGAGTGTTGACAGGAGGGTCCTTCACACCATACGCAAGATTCATACAGATGCAGGGAGAGGCTAAAATTCAGCCACCAGACCTTGTGTGGCCCAAACTAGAACAGATCCTGCATCTGCTGAGAAGCAGATCTATTTGGGAGATAGCCCAATATTTATGAAGTCAAAGAAGATACCGCTGAGGAAGAACAGATAACGTTTCCTTGTACCCACAATTACATGAAATGGATGGTATTACTAGAAAATAGAGGAGATAGGTAACTGATACAGCAGTAGTAACTAAATGACTTGCCGGGAAGAAGCAGCAGCACAGAGCCCTTGTGCCCCCATCCTCTCATTGGTTGGCTACAGGTTAGTGCTAGTGGAGAGCATCCCAAGGGTCTTATGGCGATCGGGATCTTTTGTGCTGGGCTTTTTTGTTCACTTTGACCTTTGCTGCTGTTAGTAATAATCAAAGGTGAGAGCATGATACGGGCCTCCAGTCTAGAAATAATGGGCGCAGTCACCAAAGAAACTTACCTTGCCGCTTACATAGACAGGGGCCTGTGCACTGTGACGATTTCTGAAGTCTCACCTGATTCACCGAAGCCATCCGCTTACAAGAGGCAGCTCTACAACTTGCCTTACTTTTCTGGAAAAGGCCTTTCTCAACGATTTTTGCTTTTTCGCGCTCTGAAAAAACAGAACGTGCAGGGCTGGGATTGTTTAACGTATTCCTTACCTCATGCAACCTTGAAAGTTGGGAATGTTATGTGCACTTTCTTACACTTCCGAGACCACTTGTGCCTAATACATTTCTGTGTAACTTTAGAAGTGCAGGTACATGTGACAAAGACCCCCACATAGCTGTGATTCTGTGGGCGTTCCCCTCATTTTCATGGGCCACTCTCCTCGCATTGCCCCGGAACACTCAAGTGTCTCTTATGACTGCGGAACAATCTACATATATATCATAACTTTTCCACACCCACACTTGTCTGCTCTGGCCTTCGTGCCTATGTGGCCAGAGATGCCTCCTTCTTGCACCTGCATGCCTCATGTACACTCAGCAGCGTTTGTGAATGAAAACCAAAATGTACTGCATGCACCAAACCGAATCCAAGTCACACATGAATGCATCTTTTAAGATGGTAAGTGACAGATAACACCCCGTGCAGCACAGCAGCCGGCGAGAGCCTGTATCTGTCAGTGTACCGGATCTCCTTGGAGGCGGGGTCGTAGGTTGAGACCATCACTGTGCAGGCGCCGCACCCACCGACTCCGCAGCCATATTTCGCTCCTGTCAGACGGACTGAAGTTGAGCAGTTAAGGGTCATATTTGGTGGTTTACATGGTCACACGTTTTCTGATTATTTGTTTTCTTAAAATTAAACCTCCTGCAGGCAACAACCATTGGAGGGGGCTCTACCGAGGGGGCACGCCGCGTCACTGGACCCGCATCACTGCAATCTCTCCAGGGGCCTCCTACTAATATGACTTGTTCGGCCGCGTAAGGCGGCCTGAGCTGGTGCTGAGACCAGACCCGCTGCGCAGTTCAACAGAGGTTTCTGAAACATGATGCACAGGTTTAAATGGGCAGGCATTGTCCGGTACTGAGTACCTGCACTGCTTTAATTTGAAATATATTGCAGCTGTACTTCCTAGTACTACTGCAATACATTTAATGGGAGAGTACTGGCACGTACTCTAAAGAGTGAATACCTGGACTTCTATATTTCCATTAAAGCACTGATGCGATGTGGAAGTGGCACATGGTATTTCCTCCCCACCCTCTAACATTCTTTGAAAAACAAAGACATTGGGGAAAGGACGGAGAGTGGGTGTGGGGCTACAGAAAGAGATTTCACCCATGAAGTCATTCAAAGAAGATTCATAAAACAACAATAAAAATTAATAAGGGTAATTGCCCTCTACCTAGGATGTTAACAGTGGCTAACGCCCTGAGCATAGGGCATTAACTGCTATTTCCTCACTCTACAGTTCTAGGCCCTATCTGAAGCAAGGGAGATCATGACAAAAAGCTCAATTAACAGTTCTTAATATTCAACAGCTTGTGGACAATGAGGGTGTAGCTCCCATCCACATAATGCCATCTATAAAAATGGGTACCCTGCCCTGTGGGGCTCTCCAGCCAAAGGGTGCTAAGTGTAGTTCTGGGAGAGCTGTATACATGCAGTTTGAGGACAGCCACTGAAGATGTGCTAACATATAACACATGTAAACTGTCTTATTTACGTAGTCAGTGCTTATCCCACTAGTCCGTAATGGATCCACCATTTGTGGATGTACATGGGACACCTCGGACCCAGGCCGAGGGTCATTTTCCCTACGAGGCAGCACCGTTAACATTACCAGGATGAGAGACTTAGGTCTTTTTTTTCACTTTCACCAGTTTGCAGTGCCATTTATCACCGAGTTTGACAGCATAATATATTCACATGATTTGAAGTGTCTTTGATTTATGAGTGCAATACCAACCTGGAATAACCTAATGGGCAGTTTCTGCATTCAGAGTATGCGGTGTGCAGTGTTTGGGTGTCTATATTGTTTTTGAAGCGGGCCAACACAGGTGGAAGTGATTTGTCGCTACTGTGCTGATACAATGTTGTTTTGAAATATTTCCATGATTACCAATGTGCTTATTTTTTTGTGAACTATTATGTACATTCTATTCGTAGTAGTAAGTGAGTTTGAAGTTTAGTTCATCTATATGTTCTCCAGCTGTTAGGGACAGGACACAACAATAACTTATAGTAGAAAGATACAACAGTCCTAATGAAACCACTGGACCAGAGATGCCACAATAAGAGGCTGAAACATGTCGACACTACACAGGGTGTAAGGGCAATAATTCCCAATAACACCCACATAATTTTTTTAACCATACCTTGGGTGCCCAATATTAAAGAGAAACTGGGGTGTCCCTGAGGTATACTAATTTTAGGATCGCCCAATACTATCTAAAGCGTTCCCTGGAAAATAGTCGAGCCCATCCTGTTTTAGCGGGACGAGGATGAGACCTTATGATGAAGCATGCCACTAATAGGGTGGTTTAGGGTCTTTAAAAACAAGGTTTGGTTGTCCTTTGGTTTCTTCCATTCTTATAACGAAATAAAAAAACATCTTGAAAATCAGTTTGTTGCAGTTTTTCATTACTAAGCAGCAAAAATCACCACCAAATCAGTTTGCTTAATTTTTATAATACAGTTAGTAATGGGATATACATTTTGTTAAAATGGCACAACCCACAGACATGAGCATTTATAAGCAATAGGTGTCATATATATTTTGGAATGATTTCACAATCAATTTGCTACATTTTACCTCAGTGCAAAAATGTGTATGCAATATTGATTGGAACAAAATGTGTTGCAAAGCGGATTTGCTCAATGTTTTGCAACAGTGGAAAATATATTCACAACACCAATCAGACATGGAGGCTATTTTATTACAGCCCCACCTGCAAAGGGTTGCATATAAGTTTCAGCAGAATGTCCTAATATTCTGCGCACAGAGAAATAAAAGAATGATATGAACGAGGTGGTATTGGAGTAACAACTAATAGTAACTACGGTCGCTAGTTGACTTGTGAGGATACAATACAACGCAGGTGATTTGAGAGCTCTCTGGTAGGAACATAAAATTATTTAAATTTTTTTGCTAGTTTCTTTAGGTGTGATAAAATGCCCCAGGGTTGACAGGCTAATACACCTGAGACATGTAGGACCACACCTTGGGTTTGGCTGAGAGTTCCCACAATATGCCAATACAAAGATTAATGACTTGAAGATTGCTCTTCAAACACTGTATGTGAAATGAGAGTGTCTCCTCCAAGAGCACGTTGTTCCTGATTGAAAGTTACAGGACAATGGTGGGTTGCCAACTCCACACCTGTAATTACCAGAACCATGTGGTAACCCCACTCCAGAACCGCGCAATTATGAGTTAATCCCCATGGAATTGGAAATAACTGTGTGTATATTGAATTACTGCACAGAATTCGCTATTCCAGTAGGTTTAATGCACACATTTGCCACCTGATTTAGGCACATTGCTGACACTTTGAGGTGCTATATTCCTTCTGGAACACACAGCAGCAGGGCTTTGAACCCTGAGGCCTTCTAGCTGACAGGAACTTTTTACTAGAATGAGGCCTCTCCGTTGATATCAATCTCCGAACATGTACATGCAAACTATTTCATCACTCGAAGTGATTCAGCCTACAAGAAGTTGTCGCACTATATCAGGCTCCCAGAGCTCCCATCCCTTCTCCTTTTAACAAACCTTGGTAATATTAAAACCACAGCATCCTCTCCAAAACAGATGAATCTACGCATGAGGACTTGCAAACATTATATAAACAGTAATTTTACAATAAACATTCGATACTGTTCCTTAGCAGTTCTGCAAATTGCCTTTTTGTTTCTAATGCACTTGTACTCACTACATTTCCTTAGGAACATAATAGAGAACTATGTGTAAATATGTACTATTTCCAATCCTCCAGGTATCTGCAGGGCATGAGATGCCAAGGAAACGTCAGGCCACTGCTGCAGCCCTGAGTGATTGGGAGGGATCCTATGCCCTAGCAGGCCAGACCTGAGGATTCCCCACAGAGGCATGTGGTGGAACTGCCTGGGTGGCATGTGCAGCTACTGATCTAGGTGGTATGCGCAGCTACTTATCTGGGTTATATGCGCAGGTACTGATCTGGGTGGTATGCGCAGGTACTGATCTAGGTGGTATGCGCAGCTACTGATCTGGGTGGTATGCGCAGGTACTGATCTGGGTGGTATGCGCAGCTACTGATCTGGGTGGTATGCGCAGCTACTGATCTGGGTGGTTTGCGCAGCTACTGATCTGACTGAAGTTCTCCAGCACCTTCATGGCATCCTGGCCTTCACCAGCCCCGCACCTCCTGAGGAAGAGGATGGCTTCCTTCTCCAGTACCATCATAGGGATCCCAAAAGTGTTCCCCTGCGTAGCGCTGTATAGAAGGTTGGGAAAGGAAGAACATGGAGTAGTCTGTATTCCTAAGGTCCCTGGGTTTTCTAAAAATAACACTTCCCAATTACTAGTTCTAAAAATAAATACTTCGAAAAAAGAACACTCCCCAAAGTGTTTCCCCCCAAAATATATTGAAGTAAGGACAGTGAGAAAGATTTGAGGGGTTTAAGGCTATAGGGGGTACGTTTATGGGGTAGGGGTTTGGATTAGGGTTATAGGGTTAAAGGTATAGAGTTAAATACTTGGGGTATATGGTTTAATGATAGGTCTTAAGGGTATCGGGGTTTAGAGTATATGATTAGCAGTTAAGGGTATACAATTAAGGTTTTGGGGTATAGAGTATATGGATATGGGTTGAAGTTGAAGGGCTATGGGTTACGGTACAGGGTTATAGGTAAAGGGTGGGGGATATAGGGTTAAACATTGTGATTAAAGGTGCAAGATGTAGGACTTTATGGGTATGGCTTTGGGTCATAAGGTTAAAGCTATAGGTTTAGAGGTCTAGGGTTTGGGGTTAAGAGTTATGGCCCTGAGATTCAGGGTATAGGTGTTATATAGGTTGGGGTATAGGGTAGAATATGGGTATAAAGCATGGGGTACAGAGTTTAAGGGTTTGGGATTAGAGTTTTGGAGTGAAGGATATTCGGTGTATGGTTAAGGTGTTGTCTTCTTGAGTTAAGGGTTTTGGGTATAGGGCTAATATTATGAGGCATAGCATTAATGGTATATGGTTAAGGATACATGGTTTAGTTGTAGGGTTATAGTCATGGTTAAACGGTTAAGGATATAGGCATAAGGAAAGGTGTTTAATGTCTTCTGATGATTGTTAAAGTTATTTTTAGATTATCTGTTCAAAATACAAAAAGAAATGTTGCATTTCACAGTATCTAGGCACTTAATTCATTCTGAGGGAACACAATACAATTTAAAAAAGATGCAATTAAGGGTGTTAAGAATGAACTGATGCCACTTCTCTGTGCCAAAAACAATTGAAACAACAAGGTACCACTGGTTCCTGCTCTGGCACCACCCTCTGTTTCTCTGTTCCATGATGTATTTCCAGCAGTGGTCAAGCTGTGCTCTTTGATGACTGACCTCTGCTCTCAAGGAAGTAGGAGTTTGGATGATGCTTCACCCAGAGTGCTGTGTACAAGAAAATCTGGGCCGCCATCAAGCACGCATATTCCACCTCCAAATTTGCTTTCAGGGCTAAAACCAGTGCTTAATTTGTGAATACATGGAAGTGCCAGGGACCAAGATATTCCTCAAAAGGCCACTGTAGCTTGCACCACCTATAGGCCCTGCCAAAGCTGCCAAATCCCCATATCAGCAGCACCTACTAACATCACAATTTTACAAATGTGACCATATAGACTATACTTAAAGGTATAAGTATGGCCTGTGTATGCCAGTAATATTATTATGTTTAATAGTATATTGCATTGTTAACCACTCTGCTCCTGTGCTCTTTTAAAAATAGACTGACAGTGCCACCATGTAGTGGGCTGTAATAAGACTGATGCCAAGCATCGACAAACACCGGGACAAAGAAAGCACTGGCCTGGCTAAAGCCTTACAATTTACACAGTGAAGTTCCACCTATGTGTCTTTCACGTCTTGGCAGAGAAGATGCACCATGTGATTGATTGCTCTTCCCGCCTTTCTATGATGGAGCAACAGGTCAGGGGCTTGCCAGACATTTCCTTTGACTGTGCATCGGCTGCTGTGTGTGGCTGAGTTGTGGTGGCCAAGCAACACATCTAGAAACAATCATGGAAGGCTGGTAAGTCGCAGAATGCTCTGCTGACATGTCTCTCCCTCACCGGGGTCAAGCTTTTTGCCTTGCAACTGGTAAGTAACCCTGCCAAGTATAACGCATCTCGAGTTACACTAACGCCTTTCAAATAAATATGCACTTCCCAGTAGGGTCTGAGCAGGTCAGCTGATAGCATGTTCTTTCAGTGTTTAGCACTCATTTGTATTCATACACCCTAGCTGGAATGAGACAGAGAGGGGCAGTTAGTAATTTAGCAGTTATTTTTCTATATGGAAGTTATTGTCTCTTTTACTCATGACAGTGCAGCATTATAGTGATGGGACCCGTCAGGACATAACTGGGCCTGGATGACAAATATACATGGCATGAAATTTCAGCTGAACTGGGGGGGCGCAGAAGCTAAAGCAATAAAAGCGTGCTTCGCCCCCACCACTATGTGGGAGGTGCACTGCAGAGTGGCACCTGTACAAGCAACAGGTAGGCTAGAAAGTTTGGTGCCAGTTGTCAGGAAGGGGCGGCTCCTCCGTTATGGCGGAGGAGCATTGCCCCACTGAAAAATAAAATGATAATAAAACCATTTTATTATCATTTTATTTTTCATTACCGCCAGCCGAGGTTAAGGCGGGGGCAGGGACATCCTGCCGAGCGTCACGCTTTAGGGAGGAGTGTTGGGCACTTGTAAGTGCGCATGTCAGCTTGGCTGCCATGTTAGGCTGGCCAAACAGACATGTGCATCATGTTTCTCCAGCTCAGCTGTGTTGCAACAGCCAGGTTGGAGAAAAGCCCCAAACTCCCTGGGCCTGAGCGAGCGTCAAGTCAGCGCACTGAGGCCAATCATGGCACTGCTCTCATGCTGGTATCACCAGCATGAGAGCAGTGCCGTGATTGCCCCCTTGGAGCCTGTGCAGCGTGACCCAGCGTTGCCCCACCACCCCAAAATTGGAGCAGCCGCCACAGCTGTCAGGGTCTTCACATGCTTACAATAGAAGATGGCTTACAAGCCAGCTGGTAATCATCTCTGAGCCAATACTGCCAATAAATTACGTGTACGTAGGTCAGCCTGATGGAATTCCACAGACTTTTGAATTTCACTTGGGTTTATTTCAAATTGTGTTTTCTTCGCTGGCTGTAAAAGGCTCTTCAGTGCCTGATTTTTCATTTGACTCACTATAATGTTTACAATGGAAGGTATTCAAAGCGGCCACACTATGTCAAGTTCTTATGCACTGTATTAGTAGTTATAGAGCGCTTTTCAAAACCCTTTCAACGTTTTAAGTGATTGTGCCGATTCTGGCCTTCTAGCCAGTACTTGGCAAGCTGCTCCCAAGCATCACTATGTGGATACCCCCAATCCAGGTTTTTCTTGCGCTCTGGGACTTGTAGGTCTGTATATCCCATTATAAACTCAGAATTACAAGTGCCAAAATGCAGTGAAAACAGTATTTGAGGACCTACTCACATGTATGAAATCAGAAAACTCGAGAGCTGATAGGCTTAGAGTCTGATTTATTTTTTCTGCAATGTTATTTTTTTCCCTACCCTATGACAACACATTGTTTCAATTAAATAGTGGGTTGGCGCAGTGAGTTGAACTTTTCTGCTGCTATATACAGTGAGTGATTGATTCAAATCCCAGCAAGCCCAACTCAGCCTCTATCCTTCCAAAGTTGGTACAATTAAATCACATAATAGTACCTGTTATTTTCAGCACTCAGAAATGGCCCTAACATGGTATCCTGCACTTTATAACAAACATGTTACTACTATTGTTTTATTTTTAGTAATAGATGGTAAAAGATTTTTTTATATAAAAATAATCCCATTGTTCTCCCAAAGGTTTCCTACCAAACTTGTCAACTGTTGGGAGGAATTTCATGATTTCGCATACCTGCCTCCTTTTCAAGGACAAAATTCAGCTGGGTATAATAAGTTAAAGTTGTTTTCATTAGCCAATTACTTCCAAACTAGAGTACGAATAGCTCTGGATTGAATTGAAATATTTACTTTATGTAACCAGTACATTGTGTAGTCCAGCGGTTCTTAACCTATGGTCTGGGGACCCCCGCGTGCCCACAACGCCTACATAGGTGGTCCGCGACTGCTTTTGAAGTAATAAAGCAAAACTGTGTATAATACTCTTCACTTAAATCTGCTCCTCTGTATTTCCTGCGTGTGCCTTGAACCCGCAAGCAATGATTGATCATGCTTTACGTGTGAATGATGTGCGGGGGTCGGGCTGAAAAGGTGGTGGGTTTTGACCAAATTTCCCAGAAATGGATAGACGTATTAGGATCGAGAGGCACAGTCTGCATACTATGCAAATTAGGCCGTACCCCTTTTGTGTCATGATTTTCAAACCTTAGGGTAGCTGTCACTATAAGCCTTGATTTGTGTATTTTAATTTTCACAATTTCGTTCCATTGATTAAGGCTTGCAATAGGTGATCAGGTTTATGGACACTCTGGGGCCGATTCCGATTCGGGCCGGAAAACGTACCGACTGACTCGGAGCCGGAATTCATTCCGACCGACACGTACCGGTGCAGCCCGACCCGCAAAGTACGATGAGAAGCGTGCAAAACCCGACCGACTCGTACGGAACACAAGCCGAACGACCGAGCCACGCGGAAAACTGCAATCCGGCCGGAAAAACACGCGAATCGAACCGACCGACACGCACCCGGAACAATCCCGAACGAAACGTACCCGCGAACTCCTACCCGCCAAGTACGATGCAAGGCGTGGAAAACACGACGAGTCGCACGGAGGACAAGCCGTCCGACCGACACGCATACAAAACTGCGAGCCGAAGCAACCCAAAACACCGCGACCAACGCGTACGCAGCATAGAAAACAGCACAAACACAGCGTGAACGAATCGGAGAAGCCCGTACGAGACAACTGCAGGGTCCGACTCGGTTACAAGAACGTCTCCTACATGCACGAAAAGTACAAAGGGAAAATAAAAAAAAAAGGCCAAACAAGCAATTACAAAGCCAATAAATACTGGGGGGGGAGGGGCAGGGAACAAAGACACACCCACAACTCCAACCATATAAAGGACACAAATCCATACCATGATCCTTTGCAAATTCAAATTACCTGCCAGCACTCAACAGACAGCAACCACACACCCACAGCTCATCCATCACACAAGCCACACACCATCAGCACCCCAACAAATAGCAACTTCACGTACACCCAGCAAAACACACACTCACACACCTTCACCTGCACACCAACACACACATCACTCACCATCACCACCCATCACCATGCCCCCAAAGAAGAATCATAAGTTCCTAGATAGTGAATTGGAAGTCCTGGTAGATGAGATCCTCAGGGTAGAGCCACAGCTGTTTGGTACACTGGTGCAACAGACACCCATGTCTCAGAAAACCAAGATGTGGGAGAGGATCGTCGACAGGGTGAACGCACAATCACCATGTTTGCGCACAAAGATAGACATCCAGAACAGGTGGTATGACGTGCGCAGGAGGGTCAGGGAGCTGTTGAAGAAGGACTACCTCTTGAACCAACACACCGGCAGTGGCCCTCCTGCCAAGCCAGTATACCTCAGGCCCTGGGAGGAGAAGGTGCGGGCCATCCTACCACCAGTGAGCGTATATGGACTAGAAAACATCCCAGAGCCTGGTGAGTACACAACAAATGTACACACTATTGTGCGACAATACACACACATCACTGTCAAGGGGAGAGTCAAACCATGCACCCTTAGCAAATACACAGCAACCAGAACAGAATCATCCCAAAATGTGTATGTCAGTCAGATAAACACAACACATGCCATCTCATAGTGACATGTAACTGTGTCATCACATGTACAAACACAACTACAACTACAGCTAGGCAGTGGCACAAATATAACTAACAAACACATCCAGACATGTAGCCACCACTACAACACCACCACACAGTGAAGCCCACTGAAAGAAAGGAATACTGTGTATGCTGGGCAAGTCATTGTAGCCAATAGCATCATGGGAGTCGTAGTCACAGATATTGGTCACCCCCACACCTGTCCCATCAACACCACCATGAACCATGCGCACATCACAGGGAGTGGAAAACAACTGACAAGATGGCTGACACTGGCTACTGCTGTGGGGAGCACAAGGCCCTGCTGGCAACTGTGCAACAACCAACAGCAGGACACCACTGACTGACATCCTGAAAGACAACTTGCACTCCCTGCAATGGAAGCACGTTCCATGGTGGGATATCTGGCTGGGTGGGAAGGAGGACTCACAGCCCTGACCATAGTTACCAGCAGCGTTTCTACACACACCCCTAACACAAACTCCACAAAACTCACCTGGGAGAATGCATTGCCTCACACTCCAATCAAATATCCCACAAAGAACCACAACCCTAGGTCATGCTGAGTGAAGCACAGGGACACACATGGGACCTGTAGCAGAACTAACCCCAGGATAACACTGTCAGCCATCTTGTCAGCACAGGCACACAACCCCACAGGGAAGCAGAGTCAAAGGGAAGGAAGCATGGGCATGCTGGGAAGTGGGGTGGAGGCAATAGCATGATGGGAGTCGTAGTCACAGCTCAACATCCCCCACCCACATGGCCCAGCAAGCTCACACTCAAGCATGCACACCCCACAGAGAGTGGAAAGCCCCATCAAAGATGTCTGACACTGGTGCTCTGTTGTGGGGAGCACAAGGCCATGCTGGGAACTGCCCACCAACCAACAGCAGGACACCACTGTCAGCCATCTTGCCATTGCTCTCACACTCCCACACACTGAAGTCCACCCAAAAGCAAGTAAGTATGGGCGTGCTGGGAAGTGGGGTGGAGGCAATAGCATGATGGGAGTCGTAGTCACAGCTCAACATCCCCCACCCACATGGCCCAGCAAGCTCACACTCAAGCATGCACACCCCACAGACAGTGGAAAGCCCCATCAAAGATGTCTGACACTGGTGCTCTGTTGTGGGGAGCACAAGAGCCATGCTGGGAACTGCCCACCAACCAACTGCAGGACACCACTGTCAGCCATCTTGCCATTGCTCTCACACTCACACACACTGAAGTCCACCCAAAAGCAAGTAAGTATGGGCATGCTAGGAAGTGGGGTGGAGGCAATAGCATGATGAGAGTGGTAGTCACAGCTCAACATCCCCCACCCACATGGCCCAGCAAGCTCACACTCAAGCATGCACACCCCACAGAGAGTGGAAAGCCCCATCAAAGATGTCTGACACTGGTGCTCTGTTGTGGGAGCACAAGGCCATGCTGGGAACTGCCCACCAACCAACAGCAGGACACCACTGTCAGCCATCTTGCCATTGCTCTCACACTCACACACACTGAAGTCCACCCAAAAGCAAGTAAGTATGGGCATGCTGGGAAGTGGGGTGGAGGCAATAGCATGATGGGAGTCGTAGTCACAGCTCAACATCCCCCACCCACATGGCCCAGCAAGCTCACACTCAAGCATGCACACCCCACAGAGAGTGGAAAGCCCCATCAAAGATGTCTGACAAAGGTGCTCTGTTGTGGGGAGCACAAGGCCATGCTGGGAACTGCCCACCAACCAACAGCAGGACACCACTGTCAGCCATCTTGCCATTGCTCTCACACTCACACACACTGAAGTCCACCCAAAAGCAAGTAAGTATGGGCATGCTGGGAAGTGGGGTGGAGGCAATAGCATGATGGGAGTCGTAGTCACAGCTCAACATCCCCCACCCACATGGCCCAGCAAGCTCACACTCAAGCATGCACACCCCACAGAGAGTGGAAAGCCCCATCAAAGATGTCTGACACTGGTGCTCTGTTGTGGGGAGCACAAGGCCATGCTGGGAACTGCCCACCAACCAACAGCAGGACACCACTGTCAGCCATCTTGCCATTGCTCTCACACTCACACACACTGAAGTCCACCCAAAAGCAAGTAAGTATGGGCATGCTGGGAAGTGGGGTGGAGGCAATAGCATGATGGGAGTCGTAGTCACAGCTCAACATCCCCCACCCACATGGCCCAGCAAGCTCACACTCAAGCATGCACACCCCACAGAGAGTGGAAAGCCCCATCAAAGATGTCTGACACTGGTGCTCTGTTGTGGGGAGCACAAGGCCATGCTGGGAACTGCCCACCAACCAACAGCAGGACACCACTGTCAGCCATCTTGCCATTGCTCTCACACTCACACACACTGAAGTCCACCCAAAAGCAAGTAAGTATGGGCATACTGGGAAGTGGGGTGGAGGCAATAGCATGATGGGAGTCGTAGTCACAGCTCAACATCCCCCACCCACATGGCCCAGCAAGCTCACACTCAAGCATGCACACCCACAGAGAGTGGAAAGCCCCATCAAAGATGTCTGACACTGGTGCTCTGTTGTGGGGAGCACAAGGCCATGCTGGGAACTGCCCACCAACCAACAGCAGGACACCACTGTCAGCCATCTTGCCATTGCTCTCACACACACTGAAGTCCACCCAAAAGCAAGTAAGTATGGGCATGCTGGGAAGTGGGGTGGAGGCAAAAGCATGATGGGAGTCGTAGTCACAGCTCAACATCCCCCACCCACATGGCCCATCAAGCTCACACTCAAGCATGCACACCCCACAGAGAGTGGAAAGCCCCATCAAAGATGTCTGACACTGGTGCTCTGTTGTGGGGAGCACAAGGCCATGCTGGGAACTGCCCACCAACCAACAGCAGGACACCACTGTCAGCCATCTTGCCATTGCTCTCACACTCACACACACTGAAGTCCACCCAAAAGCAAGTAAGTATGGGCATGCTGGGAAGTGGGGTGGAGGCAATAGCATGATGGGAGTCGTAGTCACAGCTCAACATCCCCCACCCACATGGCCCAGCAAGCTCACACTCAAGCATGCACACCCCACAGAGAGTGGAAAGCCCCATCAAAGATGTCTGACACTGGTGCTCTGTTGTGGGGAGCACAAGGCCATGCTGGGAACTGCCCACCAACCAACAGCAGGACACCACTGTCAGCCATCTTGCCATTGCTCTCACATTCACACACACTGAAGTCCACCCAAAAGGAAGTAAGTATGGGCATGCTGGGAAGTGGGGTGGAGGCAATAGCATGATGGGAGTCGTAGTCACAGCTCAACATCCCCCACCCACATGGCCCAGCAAGCTCACACTCAAGCATGCACACCCCACAGAGAGTGGAAAGCCCCATCAAAGATGTCTGACACTGGTGCTCTGTTGTGGGGAGCACAAGGCCATGCTGGGAACTGCCCACCAACCAACAGCAGGACACCACTGTCAGCCTTCTTGCCATTGCTCTCACACTCACACACACTGAAGTCCACCAAAAAGCAAGTAAGTATGGGCATGCTGGGAAGTGGGGTGGACGCAATACCATGATGGGAGTCGTAGTCACAGATATTGGTCACCCCCACAACTGTCCCATCAACACCACCCTGAACCATGCGCACATCACAGGGAGTGGAAAACAACTGACAAGATGGCTGACACTGGCTACTGCTGTGGGGAGCACAAGGCCCTGCTGGCAACTGTGCACCAACCAACAGCAGGACACCACTGACTGACATCCTGAAAGACAACTTGCACTCCCTGCAATGGAAGCAAGTTCCATGGTGGAATATCTGGCTGGGTGGGAAGGAGGGCCGGATGTCAACCAAATACAACCAATGCAGACCATGTACACACCCCAACATTCACATAGAAATGCCCAAATAATGCAGGACAATGTGCTACACCAATATCAACCCCTGACTGTGACAACTTAGGACAATGCAATGTACAGGCCTGCATCCAGAGGCACAGTCACAACTGTCAGGTGTGTCAACCATTGATGCCTGCAGAAACATAACATACATTGTGTGTGTCTCCCAAAAACAGGTGATGATGGGGACACAGCAGCAGACGCTGAGGAGTCCTCGTCCCAGGCTCAAGAGGATACGGAGCTCACTGGTGTGGAACAGCCTCTGCCCTCCTCGGATGAAGAAGACCTACCTGGCACCTCCGGAGCAAGTCATCATGCAGCACCAGCAGGACCACCAGCTGCACCCCCTGCACCCACCCCTCCAACGACTGTCAACACACATACCACCCCTGCTGACATGGACAGACCAAGGAGCACCACCACCAGCACAGGGACCCTGGACCAACGTGGGGCCATGGACACCAACACCACCAACAACCCCCAAGGGGGCCCAGGGTCACCTGTGCGTGCCACCTCAGGTACTGCACGTGTCGCCAGGAGTGGTGGGAGGGGTGGGAGACATAGGTCGCTGCTCGCAGAGGGGTCTGGACCGCATGATGACCCACAACTGGCACGCATAGCCGATGCGTACCAGTCCAGCACCGGAGAGCTCAGCCAGGTAGTGGGGCTCCTCAGGGACATTAAACAGCAGCAGGCTGCCCATCATGCCCGCTTGGACTCACACATGTCCCGCG